>SMDT01000535.1:0-655580 GCA_005392925.1 Aquilaria sinensis
AGACATACTAATCTATACCTAATCATCCATATATATACCTACTAATTATCCCAAAATTTGATAGAATTACCCCTAAAAAAAAAAACTCACCATTTTTCCAGAAACCATAGCCTTCATTGTCGTCGTCACCACTTCCTCTAGTCATCATTCCTTTAACTCCTCCGATTATAACCTCCAAATCGGGGCTCCTCTAGTCGCTTGTCACCTCCAGATCAAAAACAATTAAAAGTGTGTAAATAAAAATGTAATAGTGTCTGATGCAAATATTTTTTTTTCCTCTAAAACAATTAAAAAAACGTGTATGAATAAATATGTAAAAGTGTCTAAATAAGAATGTAAAAGAGTCTCATGTAGATAATTTATTCCGGATTGCATCATCTTCTCCACCACTTGCATCTCGTGGATTATCGTCTTTAAATCTCGCCGCCTCCGCTCAGATCTAGATTGTGCTGTTGTCGTCAGACTCTAGATCTCACCATTGCCACCTCTCACCTTCGCCTCACACCACTAGCTCCGGATCATGTTAATCGTCTCTTGCCTTCGGGATCTTGTCGTCACTGCAACTCCAATCTTCTCATCTTCGTCTTTGTTGTTGACATCATCTTCTCATTACATTGTCATCCTTGCCATCGTCTCACCTCGTTGTCATTGCCACTGACATATTGTCTCGTAGACATTGATACCGCCTCCCCTTCTCTAATCATTTGGAAGACAACATCTGATGGCTCTACATAATAAGATATAAGGATTTAGGGTTAGATACATTGTAGAAATTTTTTAAGATAATAAGGGGTAAAATTAACAAATTATCACTATGTCTAATTAGGCACATGTTCAACGTATCCATAGCCGAAAGTTGCTGACAACTAGCAGCTGCGTGACTGTTGAACTTGAATTAAGAAGTTCAAGAAATGTTCTTTCCAGGAAGAAGGGGCCACTGGTTAGCCATTGCCGCGCTGTTCTTGTTGCTCTGCCCTCCTTGAGCTCTCACCTCAAAGTGACAGTGCAAAACCAAACACAAGCCAGTGTGGCCGATTCAGAAGGAAAACATCGACGACTTGTTTGTCCCCTTGTCTAGCCCGCTCGACTGCAAACCAGCGTCGAGCTCTTCGAACAGCTCTCGCCGGCGGCATCCACCTGCCACAACTCTAGGGCTCAAAATCAGAATTCACATACCCAGAAAGGTAAAGACCCCGAGTAACAGGTGTCCTTCCGCCATAACTTCTCTCGTCCTCTCGGCCTTCTTGTTCCCGTCTTGATCTTCTCAGTTTGGGTTCGCCTGTCTGGAGTTTGGATCGCAACCTTACTTTGTTTCAACCTCAATCTGAAGGGGTCTCCGTTTCTGGAAATTATGAGTCGTTCTATCATCAATGGTATTAGGTTTTTCTCCTTTAAAATTTCCTTTGAAAAGGGTTCATTTTTCCAAATACTGAAATATTATATTCCGGTGTCTCTGTTAGGTGCACAGAATGCCTGGGACATGCTTCATGAGGAGGAGTCTTTGAGATGCATCACCACATCTTGTGCGGACCTCGACAACATCCTCGGCGGTGGAATACGTTGCAAGGAAGTCACTGAAATTGGTTTGTCATCCCCTTTCCTCTTTACTATTTTGAAGTTGGATAGAATTGGAGTAGGGTGGTCAGATAGGCATCTAAGAATCTATTTTTCCTGCTCATACTTTTCCGTCTCTTTTGATGCATGGAAAGGTGACTGTTGGAATTTTACAGTCTTTGCATTTTGCACGACCCTGCATGTTTTGTTATGTAGGTGCTGTTAACCTAGTGTAGAGTAGGCGGGTGTTTTCTAAACTTAAGAGCTTGTGATGAGTGATATTGATGACATGGTAACAAGATGCTGTGAAAGTTTTCCCAACTCATTTCTTAGCAAAGTACCTATTGTTCTGTGATTCTTTCAGGTGGTGTGCCAGGCATCGGTAAAACACAACTGGGGTATAGATTCTTGCTCTAATTGTCTCGTTGTGTCAAGAGTAATTTCATTTGTTACTGATAATGTCTAAAGCTGCAGAATTCAGCTTGCAGTTAACGTTCAGATTCCACGAGAATATGGGGGTGTTGGGGGAAAGGCAATATATATTGGTAAATGTTACCAACTGGTGCTGAATTTTTTGTGCTTGCTGAACTATTTACCTTTAGGCTTTTGGTTGGTAACATGCTGATTGTTTGGTACTCAGATACAGAGGGCAGCTTCATGGTGGAGCGTGCCTTTCAAATTGCTGAAGCCTGTGTAGAGGACATGTTAGAATATGATGGATTTCTACGGAAGGACTCCCGAGAATGTCAAATCAAAACAGAACCAAAGGATATCTTGCAGAGTATATTTTATTTCCGTGTTTGCAGTTACACTGAGCAAATTGCACTGATAAACTACCTAGACAAGTTCATTTCAGAACAGAAGGATGTAAGAGAAAGTTTCTGTTACAGTCCATATGCAAACAGAAGCCAATAAATCATACTCATGACTTCATGATATATTTTTTCTTTGCCCATCGTTTAAAGATTAACATTTTTTTTTCTTTTGAGTCATACGATAAGTCCAGGTTAGTGAATGGCCTTAATCTGAGAAGTCACTTTGTTTTGGCATGTACTGTAATGTTGTAGTTTTTGTTTTTTCAGTAGTAGTGGCTTCACACTTTTTATCTGGAACGTGTCTTTCTTTTCTGTGTTAAAGATACTTCAAGCCAATCCTTTTCATGGTTTTTTCATCTGAAAGCCTCTTGTGTGCATTAACTACTCCACTGTTCTCACAGGTGAAGTTGGTCATTGTTGATAGTGTTACTTTCCACTTCCGACAAGATTTTGATGACTTGGCTCTTCGAACTCGGGTGCTTACTGAAATGTCTTTGAAGTTGATGAAGCTATCAAAAAAGTTCAATTTGGCGGTATGAACAAGTTTTTTTCCCCTTCTATTCTTCTCTATCTTCAGGAAACATTTTTCTTCAGAACTTTTTAACATTAGGGGAAACATGTCTTTTATTGGAAGGGGCCTGAATTTGGTTCAAGTCAGGCTTCTCCTTTGGGTTGTTGAACATTTGGTTGTATGGGAGTCTATACTGTGTTTGAAAATGGTTAGCACAAATTTAAGTGTCTTTGTGTGTCAATTTAAATCAAGTTGTTTATCTACTGCCCCTCAAGTCTAAGTTATGTCTTCTACTTGATGTTATTTTCTGGTCATTCCAAACTATTCTTCTGGCTGTTATCAGCAACTACATGTCCATATTATGCAACTTTTGCTAATTTAGGGCACCCCATTTGGCAGATTGTTTTACTGAACCAGGTAACCACAAAGCGTACAGAAGGCACTTTCCAATTAACTCTTGCACTAGGTAAACTTCAATCTTGATCAACAAATTAAGTTGCTAGTTTTATCATGATTTTGTCAGTCAGAATATAACACCATCATCCCCTTGATGTGCACACATGCGGAAATGATACTGCACATTGATTTTGCAGCCTCTCTTGGTCATTCTCTTTCTTTTACAGTTCCATTATATACTGATTAGGTGATAGCTGGTCACATTCTTGCACGAACCGGCTCATTCTGTACTGGAATGGGAATGAAAGATTTGCATACATTGACAAGTCACCTTCTCTGCAATCAGCATCAGCACCATATGCTATCTCCAGGAGGGGAATCCGAAATTCTGCTTCAAGATGTAAGCGAGTCAAAATGATGTAAGTCGATAGGACTTCATGCATCAGGGATCCAATTATACTCAAATAGTCTCTTCCTTGATATTTAGAAACAAAAGTATAATAGTTATTGTTGTTATTTCCAAGATTTGAATCTTCTATATGTTGCACGTTTCGATGATTATGTGGAAGGTAGTCAAGACAAGCATAGTAGGAGGTACACTAGTTTTGCAATAAACTTGCGTGTGCGTGTGCGTGCGCTTGTCCTGTGTTGAGGTTATGGTTAGCCGACAGAAGTTTGAATTTGAAGGCATCGATCAAATTGGAATCACTGGAGTTTAGTCATTAGAGACACGAAGTTGACAAGTGGAATGACGGGGATAAGACAATGATGGGGAGGTTAGTCGTTGAGAGTGGAGAGAGGTCTCTTTCAAGGGTGGCCCTGTCACTTAGCGTCAGCCTCAGCCTCAGCCTCCAACCACCTCTCCAAATTTTACAGGCGACGGAAATTCCCCTTGGAGGGAAAGGAAATCAGGTCACTCTCGTAGCACTGGCTAGCTGTATTGTTGCTCATTTTCTTGTGCCATTGGACATGAAATCTGATGGGACCAGAACCAGAACACATTTTTCTCCTCGTTGGTGGACCGTGTTTATGAGCCCAAAAAGAAAAAAGCACTCTAATTGTATAATTTAGGAAGATTGGATGATAATTGAAGGTGATGATGACAGATGCATTACACACCTGTTTGCCACGGGCACATGACTTCACGATCCTGGATCTGACGGTGCATGATGCGTATGTCATTCACTCATTGTCACTGTCGGTGTTAAGTTTAGAAATTCTTTGGTAAGATTTGGGCAACTCTCTCAATGATATAATTTGAAGCAAGGATGTTGTCTTGTTTCCTCCTTTTTTTTTTTTAGTGGAGGGTGCCGTGGGGGTTCATCAGCAAACTAGTTTGTTTACAGAGCTTGATACCCAGGAGTTTCCTATGTTGGGAAGGAGGCAGTTAATCTGCCTGGCCATGACAAGCTTACGAACTTAGCATCGAGATGAAGAAAACAACAAAAGAGCATAGATTTGGATTTGATTACAAAACTTCAGGGCAAAAGAAACAAAAAAGAACCAAACTGTCGCTTCGGATGATAATGCGGCACTGGGGACGCCGACAGATAGACAAACCGAAAGTCTTCTCTTATTCTTTCTCCTACGGCCACTTACATAACGCAGCGAACACTCTAGCTTTCCCCTTTCTTCTTTTATTTTATTTTATTTTATTTTTTTTAATTACTCAAAAGCATTTTCAATGTATATTAAGGTATAAGAGATTTCCTATGAAATTTTGGAAAAAATTTGTCTACTTCTTGAAAGTTGAAGGACTTCAAATTGTAGTATTTGACACACTTGGTGGGAGCTGATCCCAGATGGAGGCAAGGGATGCCCGACCTCTTTGCCATTCGCTAGCTTCCTGCTACGGGCTTTTCTTTTCTTTTTTATCATGTAGTGCTAGTCCATTGTTTTTGTTTCAGGTCTTTTTCACTTGTAAACTTTTGCATTATAGTTTTTTAATTTTTCGGAAGCTTCAAAATTATGTTTTTATTGTTCTAGGGTAGGATTCATTTTCTATAAAGATGTTCTCATGAAAAATTGAAGGACTACTTAAGTTTCAATTTTTTGTTTATAACAGAATTGGTTGTTTCAAAAAATTCCTTTGGACAATTTAAAATTGTAGGATTTATTTTCATATCATAGAAATTTAGAAACGATTGTTTTAGGGGAAAACGATTAAGACATTGTTTTCGGGAGTAATTTGTGATGATAACTTAAATGATTTGTGGGAATTAGTGGTCCGAATGTTGAAGGTCGGGCTTGTTCTTCATGAGGAGGGCAATGATCTCCAATTGGGACACTTAAACTTGAGCACTTGTAAATAGTTATGATCTTATTAGAAGGAATTCTTGGGTTGCTCCCTGTCCGATTTAGTGAGTCTTAGATACTTAAAATTCTAGGTAATTATACCTATCACCTCTGTTCTAGAAATGATGCTAGGTGTTGACTCAACTGTAGCTATATTCTTCTATAACTACCTTACAATATTGTTCATTAAGAGTTTTCTGTCATAGTTTTAGCCACTGTTCCTCATATTTTCTTGAAAAATCTGAACGTAAACAGGTCTCGAACGGCATATATGCGTCTGTCGTGTTTGATATCCGTTCACACTTGAAGGGTTATGCTGTTTGGCTCCGCATGCTTAAACCTTCCGATCCGGATGTGTCATTCAATTTGTGAAAAATAAAGAGATAAAAGACACGGACAAGATCGGCCATCACCTCTTAGCTCCAAACCGACAAAGGGGCAGCCGTTCGGCCCTTCCCTGTTCCTCCACCACCGGACACCCACAAGTCCCACGTTGCTCCTCTCTCTAACATGCGCCATTTCTGTTCCCCACACCTACTTCCTTATCCTGCGCAGCCATTTTCCTTTTCCTATAAGTAGCTAGCCTGTCCGACACCCAATTCGAATCATCACATTAGCTTCCAAGTCCCAGCAGCAAAAGCAATTCCATAGCAGGAACTTTCTTTCGAACTTCAATTTTCACTCACATTGATGACACTGAACTCATATAACCGAAACTGTTAAAAGCTTTTGTCTTCTCTTTTTCAGTTGGGTTGAGGAGTTTTAAATTTTGAAGGGACTTGGGCGAGAGATGTCTGATGCTTCAGGCATTCATGAATCTGCTCTCGCTCTGCACGAAGCCATTGGGGCAAAGACGCGAGCTTGGACAGGACTGTGGTCTTGGCGGGGGACGAGACGGGTTGCTTTGGCTTCGTGATATTGGGAAATATGGGTCCGGCGAATTCTCCATGGCGGTGGTCCAAGCCAACAAGGTGCTCGAGGACAAGAGCCATATAGAGTCTGGGCCGTTTGGGACCTTTGTTGGGGTTTATGACGGCCACGGAGGGCCGGAGGCAGCTCGTTACGTCTGTGATCACTTGTTCAGGCACTTCCAAGGTTCGTGATTCCTTGGTTATTAAATTGAATTATTTTTGTTGGTTCATGTTTTCAGATTCTGTTGTAGCATTGCGAAATGTCAACCGTTTTTTCTTTTATTTGCGCCTTCTTGATCCTCTCTGAAGTGAAAATCACTTAATGATTGACTTGAAAAACTTCCAGAACGTAAGGGCCCTCTGAATTAGAATTACAGTATTTAATTTGGAGTTTTCGAAGCTGCAAATGGATGAAACTTGAAACATCAGAGCCTGTAGGTATGGCAATTACTTGCTGGGCAATGCTTAGCTGGTGGTTTTGTTTTGTCTGGTTTAAGATTGGTGTGCCACAAAAACTGGAAGCTGCTTTAGCGGAAAGATTTTGAGTCCTGAGCTCCATGAACTTCTGTATGTAATTGTTTGAGGTTTAAATCGCTGAAAATTACTATAATTCTTCCATCTTGGGGGGTGTTTGTTGCTGTTACGTTTCCCTTATTGGGGTTTTCTTGGACTTCATTTCCTCACAGCGATGTCAGAAGAGTCCCATGGAGTCGTGACAACTGAAACTATTCGAACAGCTTTTTCTCGGACAGAAGAAGGGTTCACAGATCTTGTGTCAGAGCTGTGGAGTACAAGGCCTCAGTTGACCGCAGTTGGATCTTGCTGCCTGGTTGGAGTGATACACCGGCAGACTCTCTTTGTTGCAAATCTCGGAGACTCGAGAGTTGTGTTGGGAAAGAAAGTCGGGAGGACTGGTGAGGTTGCTGCCGTACAACTATCAACAGAACACAATGCAAATCTCGAGGCTATCAGACAGGAACTTAAGGAACTACACCCAAATGATCCACAAATTGTGGTCTTTAAACATGGACATTGGAGAGTGAAGGGTATCATACAGGTTATTTCAAGTGCCTAATTGTTCAAGCATTCATGCATAATAGTCCCATGGGTTGAAAAATTTTCTGTCTTTTATTTATACTTCTCACTTTGTTTCAACCTAGATGGTCTTTCAGGTTTGGTTTTTATCCATGATAATTGTGGAAATTGCAGAAATTATCAGCTCATAGATTCTTGTCTTAAGTAACCTCACTGATTAGGCACACCAGCTTGATGTTTACCTTGGGGGATTTAGTCCCATTTTCTTGTTGGGTTTTGAAAAACTTACCCCATAAAATCTAGTCAGAGTATTCATAAAGCAACCATGTTCTTAAACGAAGTATCTTATAGGGATCTGCATGGCTGCAAATATGAAAGTCCAATCTAGATGGGGTTTTGAGAAGCAATATGAACTAGGAAGAAGGCAAAGAGAAACGAAGTCCTTGTTAAGTGACACTCTTTCACCTTGTATTTACAAAATTTTGAATAATGAAACTTCTCCTTGACCTCCATTCAACTAATTAATACCTATTGTCATCAAAATACTTCTGCTTTTTGTTGGTCTCTTTCCCATTGTTTACCTGTTTGTTTCTACATCATATGTCTCATCATTATATCTGGATGCAGGTTTCTCGATCTATAGGCGATGTTTACATGAAACAAGCACGGTTTAACAGGGAAACACTTATCGGAAAATTCAGACACCCAGAACCAATGAACATGCCTATACTGACAGCCAATCCAACTATTATATCTCACCCTCTTCATCCAAATGATTCGTTCCTTATATTTGCCTCTGATGGTCTATGGGAATACTTGAGTAATGAAAGAGCTGTAGATATTGTCCATAGACATCCACGTGCAGTAAGTTTACTTTCTTAATTTTTACATATGCTGATGAATGTTTTCTGAGTCGGAATTCCTTCCACCATTGATTTGCCACAAGTAAAACATACTTGCATTGTCATCAGTAGTTGATGCCCTAGCCGATGTTTGGGACAGATTTGGCTTTAGTTGTCGATTCATCTTCCTGCTCTTTTTTCTTTCTTTACTTCCACTAATTACATATTTTACCATATCCCCTTGTCTCCAATTCTATGACACTAAAATTCTTGCCTACTCTCAGTTTCCTAAAAGATCAAACCAATGTCTTCTAGCGATTTTGCACCTAAGATTGAATTTGAACTTGTTCCTTTCTGTTTATCAGTGTGGACAGATAATCACCATATACCACCTGATCTGCTCAAGTATTTTTCATCAAATAGATGATGCTTTTAAAGTAACGAATATCTTCTTGCTCCTGCTCATAAGCTTTGGTAAGTGCAGGGAAGTGCCAAAAGGCTGGTGAAGGCTGCCTTGCAAGAAGCAGCAAGAAAACGAGAAATGAGGTACTCGGATCTTCGGAAAATCGACAGGAAGGTTCGTCGCCACTTTCACGATGATATAACCGTGATTGTTTTGTTCCTTAACCATGACCTTATATCCAGAGGCATAGTTCAAGGCCCGCCGCTTTCCCTTCGGAGTGCTCTGGAACACTGAAGTACTACTGATCAGACAACCCTGCTCAGGTTTATATCTTTTCTTCCCAAGGTTTACTTCAGAACAAATCCATCACTTGGGGGACCAAGTGTTCAAGCAGGCTGCAAGTTTCTGGATTTCTTACTCCAAGAATGTACCCAACTTTTTGTCAATGGAACTTCAGTTAATTTGGTATAGGGTCCATGTAGGAATTACAATGGTTGCTGGTGAGGTAAAAGAGCATGTTATGTATTTCCTCGGAAAGGAAATTAAACGAACCCAATTTGTATATATCATTGTAAAAGCAGGCGCGAAGCGGGAGGGCAAAATCAAAATTTCAGGCCAGCGTTTTCTGAATTTGGTAACCTGAGTTGACGTGATGTGGACCTCGGACAAAAATGTCCTTGATGAAATGAAACGTGTTAGGGCTTAGGCACAACATTTTAAAGGAAAGAAGCACTGAAAATGGGTCAGGCACATGTTCATATACGTGACATTGTTGGGAAGATTCTACAATACCCACCCCTGAAAATGCGGTAACCATGCCCCCCCAATCGTAATCCTTGATCTCGGCTTGGTAGAGAAACGGGAAACCGTGTTACTGGGATAACAGGTCAGGGAGAGGAAAGAAAAAAAGTGATAAAAAATTTTAAAATACAATAAATATTTCTAAAAATTTAAAAAAAAAGTTTAAAAATTGAAATTTCTTTAAAAAAAATGATTAACTGTAAAAAAAAAGTGATAAAATTTAAAAAAGTGAGAAATGTTAAAAAATTGGTAAATTTTTATAAAAAGCTATTAAAAATAAAAAAAGTGATAAATAATTATAAAATGTAATAAATAATTTTTTATTTGCCTTTTAGAAATATTTGTCAATTTTTTTAATATTTATCACATTTTCTTAATTTATCGCTTTTCTGTACATTTAATCGCTTTTTTTTTACTTGATCGCTTTTAAAAATTTTTTTTTTTTCACTTTCCCCATTAATAATTGCTTTGCTATTTTTTTCACTTTTTTTATTTTTTATAATTTTCTTATTTTTAATCACTTTGTTTAATTTTTTAACACTTTTTTATTTTTTATAATTTTCTTATTTGTAATCACATTTTTAAATTTTTTATCATTTTTTTAATTTTTAATCACTTTGTTTCATTTTTAATCGCCTTTTTAAATTTTCAATCGCTTTTTTAAATTTTTAATCGCCTTTTTTAATTTTTAATCGCTTTTTTTTT
Organism: Aquilaria sinensis; assembly: GCA_005392925.1. Taxonomy (NCBI): domain Eukaryota; kingdom Viridiplantae; phylum Streptophyta; class Magnoliopsida; order Malvales; family Thymelaeaceae; genus Aquilaria; species Aquilaria sinensis. Next base: position 10,269 of record SMDT01000535.1, read on the forward strand.
TATTTTTAATCACTTTTTTAATTTTTAATCATTTTTTTAATTTTTAATCACGTTTTTTAAATTTTTATCATTTTCTTAATTTTTATCTTTTTTTTATTTTTATCGCTTTTTCTAATTTTTAAACGTTTTTTCCTAAACGCTTTTTTTTACTTTTCCCATTAGTAATAGCTTTGTTTATATTTTTATTCACTTCTTTAATTTTTTATCATTTTCTTCTTTTTAATCGTTTTCTTTAATTTTTTATCTTCTAATTTCTAATCATTTTTTTTAATTTTCAAAAGCTTTTTAAAATTTTTATCATTTTCTATTTTTTTCACTTTTTCTAATTTTTAAACATTTTTCCCTGAACGCTTTTTATTTTTTCCAAACGCTTTTTCTTATTTTTCTAACACTTTTTTCCCGTTTTCATCGCTTTTTTAATTTTTAATTTTTAACCTCAATTTGTATTACATTAACCTAACATACTTTTTCTTTCTCTCACTTCATACATATAGATTCCCTTAAATATAAACTATCCAATATATTTACCAGTAAATTTATCAATTAAAATGAAAACATGAAAATAAATTTAACTAACATCACAGCAAATTTAGCACAGAAAAATTAGCAGTTAAATTCGAAATAATAAAATTACAGTAAAATATAAACTCACTGGATGTGCTGGATGAGAAACGTGAGACTCTGGTTCAAAGTAGATGGTTGTGGAAAGAAGAAATTTTTTGCGAGGAGTTAGTCGCTTGATCATTGATTTACTGAAATCGCATGGTAATTGCTTAATATAATCGCACGTACCACTGTGAGACATTGTTTGTTTCTATATGAAACGTAGGAATAAGGAAATTGAGGAGAGGGAAGAGATGTAAGTTGCGGTAATTGTAAGAAATGAGGAAGATTAAATAGTGTAGTTATAGTATAGATAATAAATGATGAAGTTATTGAGGTAGATGGTTAAATTTAAAAGAGTGGTTGGGGAGGTGAAATTATGGGTAAAATTTAAAACGGTGGTTGAAGAAGTAAAATTAATGTTGCTGGTGAGGGGAACAAAGTTAAAATATAGTTCCAGAAAAATTTAATACGTGGGACACATATTAATGGGATAATTACAATATTTTTCTAATATTTTATTTAACTTGACAACTTTACCTATATGTTTAAAAACTTATACATAACTCATTTTTATTCTATAATATTGTTATTATTCACTTCAATAACGTTTTTTCTTCCAACATATTTTAAAAAAAATAGGGAAAATAACTAGGTTACTTTGAAGGTAACCTAAAAATAGTACCGGGTCATATAGAAGGTACCTTCGTTTTGATCGGGTCACTTTTAAGGTAACCAAAAAATATAACCGGGTCACCTCGAAGGTAACTTCATAGTGACCAGGTCACTTTGAAGGTAACCAAAAAATGTGACCGGGTCACATAGAAGGTACCTTCGTTGTAACCGGGTCAGTCTGAAGGTAACCAAAAAATGTGATCGGGTAACGTTGAAGGTACCTTCATTGTGACCTGGTCACTTTGAAGGTAACCTAAAAATGTGACCGGGTCACGTGGAAGGTTCCTTCAATGTGACCGGGTCACGTTTGAAGGTAACCTAAAAATGTGACCGGGTAACGTTGAAGGTACCTTCGTTGTGACCGGGTCACTTTGAAGGTAACCTAAATATGTGACCGGGTCACGTGAAAGGTTCCTTCAATGTGACCGGGTAACGTTGAAGGTACCTTCGTTATTACCGGGTCCCTTTGAAGGTAACCTAAATATGTGACCGGGTCACATTGAAGGTAACCTAAAAATGTCACTGGGTCACATCGAAGGTTACCTTAAAAGTGACCGGGTCACTTTGAAGGTAACGTAAAAATGCGACCGGGTCACGTCGAAGGTACGTTCGTTGTGACTCGGTCACTTTGAAGGTAACCTAAAAATGTGACCGGGTCACCTCGAAGGTACCTTCGTTGTGACCGGGTCACGTTTAAGGTAACCTAAAAATGTGACCGGGTCACCTCGAAGGTACCTTCGTTGCGACCGGGTCACTTTGAAGGTAACCTAAAAATGTGACCGGGTCACGTTGAATGTACCTTCGTTGTGACCGGGTCACGTTTAAGGTAACCTAAAAATGTGACCGGGTCACGTCGAAGGTACCTTCGTTGTGACCGGGTCACTTTGAAGGTAACCTAAAAATGTGACCGGGTCGAAGGTACCTTCGTTGTGACCGGGTCACTTTGAAGGTAACCTAAAAATGTGACCGGGTCACCTCGAAGGTACCTTCGTTGTGACCGGGTCACTTTGAAGGTAACCTAAAAATGTGACCGGGTCACGTCGAAGGTACCTTCGTTGTGACCGGGTCACTTTGAAGGTAACCTAAAAATGTGACCGGGTCACCTCGAAGGTACCTTCGTTGTGACCGGGTCACTTTGAAGGTAACCTAAAAATGTGACCGGGTCACGTCGAAGGTACCTTCGTTGTGACCGGGTCACTTTGAAGGTAACCTAAAAATGTGATCGGGTCACGTCGAAGGTACCTTCGTTGTGACTGGGTCACTTTGAAGGTAACCTAAAAATGTGACCAGGTCACGTCGAATGTACCTTCGTTGTGACCGGGTCACGTTTAAGGTAACCTAAAAATGTGACCGGGTCACCTCGAAGGTACCTTCGTTGTGACCGGGTCACTTTGAAGGTAACCTAAAAATGTGACCAGGTCACGTTGAAGGTACCTTCGTTGTGACCGGGTCACGTTTAAGGTAACCTAAAAATGTGACCGGGTCACATTGAAGGTAACCTAAAAATGTAACCGGGTCACATTGAAGGTTACCTTAAACGTGACCCGGTCATAACGAAGGTACCTTCGAGGTGACCCGGTAACTTTTTTAGGTTACCTTCAAAGTGACCTGGTCACAACGAAGGTACCTTCGAGATTACCCGGTTACATTTTTAGGTTACCTTAAAAGTTGCCCGGTCATATCTAAGTTACCTTCAATGTGACCCGGTCACAACAAAGGTAACTTCAGCCATAAAATGTAAGAAAAACGATTAAATGTAAAAAAAAAGCGATAAAATTTTAAAAAAGGCGATTAAATGTATAAAAAAGTGATAAAATAAAGAAAATGTGATAAATGTTAAAAAATTGGCAAATATGTTTAAAAGGAAAATAAAAAATTATTTATTTCATTTTATAATTATTTATCACTTTTTTTGTTTTTAATAGCTTTTTTAAAAAAATTACCAATTTTTTAACATTTCTCACTTTTTTAAATTTTATCACTTTTTTTTACAGTTAATCATTTTTTTAAAGAAATTTCACTTTTTAAATTTTTTTTTACTTTTTAAAAATATTTATTACATTTTAAAATTTTTTATCACTTTTTTTTTTCCCCTCCCTCACCTGTTACCCCAGTCATACGGTTTCTCATTTCTCCGCAAAACCGAGATGAACGGTTAAGATCGGGGGGGTATCGGTACCCCTTTTCGGGGGTGGGTATTATAGTTTGTTCCACATTGTTGTGCCAAACATGTGTTTGAATTTTCTCACATGCTCTCAGAGAATGTATTTCTTGTGAGGCAACTTTGTTATTAATGTCGGCTATTAGAGTTAAAGTTTAAGAAAAATTATCCAATATAGCTTTTAGTTTCTAATTTTAGCAGTTTTATCTCTATTATTAAATAAATTATTTAAAACTTTAACGTTAGCTAGAAAAATTGTTCTAAAATGGAACCTTAAAAATTAAATTTTATTAATGTTGGAATGGAAAGTGGATGATATAGACGCATACAATGGTCAACCCTATTAGTACTGCAAAATTTCAAGTGGGCTTTCCGTCATTTTCCATGCACGTTGGATTGTGTTAATGTATATCATAAGTAAACAAATGCAGCTAAAAAATAGACATATACTTAAAGTGAAACAAATGTAACTAAATCCCAAACAAGATGATCTTAATCTCATATAAATATTTATCAGAACTAGATAAATGTATCTCAGAATTAGACATATAAATCTTAAATACATATATACTATCAATCGAAACAAATGTATCTCAAATCAAGACAAATGCTCATCAAAATTAGACAAACACTCAGTAGAACTAAATAAATGCACCTTCAAACAAGATAAATGAATATCATAAGATACACAACCAAGGAAAAAAATTGTATCTCAAATCTACATAAGATGACCTAAATCCTAGTTAAATGCATATTAGAACCAAACAAATACATCTAAAAAATAAAATAAATGCAGCTCAAATCTGGATAAGATGATCTCAATCATAGATAGATGTATGTAAGAACTAGACAAATAAATCTAAAAACACATGCATATAACAAATGTATCTAAAATTTAGACAAAATTATCTATACCATAGAGAGATGTTTATTATAACTAAATAAATGCATATTCGAACTAAACAAATATATCTTATAACTAGAAAAATGATCTTAGAAATAGATATACAATCAAATGAAATAAATATATTTCAAATATGGGCAAATCCTTAACAGAACTAGAGAAATGAATCTCATAAATATATATAAAATCAAATTAAAATAATTGTATCTCAAAATACAAATTATTTTGACTTGATTCGCAAAGATTGGCTAATTTGAAAAATTGATTTCCTAGTGGAAGTTTGGGGGTTTTGAGGGACTGAAATATATATATAAATAGCCATGGAAATGTTTTTAACTTACCTAAATGAAAGAGGTAGACTTTTAACAAATGTCTAACGGAGGTCTAACTGGGAGGATACACTCCCGATAGATGGTATCCATTCCCACATGTTTTAGTGTATTTAAGAATATATTTCTTTTATGCATGATAACTATATCCTCGAGATATAGTTGGGCAATTGAATAGTGATTTCTCCTAAACAAGCTTTCTGTGTAGACAATGTCATTAATCAAGCTTATAACCTTTTACTTGAAGTATATATTAGCCCCTTTCCACTTAGACAAACTTGTGTTGGTCCAAACATGTTGTATTATATGTTCTGATATGTCACAAATAATACCATTTACACTTTGAATTGTTACTTATTGGCTGTTTAGGCAAACGTCTATTATTTCTTCTTCTTTTTCTTCTTCCTCTTATTTTTATTTATTTATTTATTTGCTTCCACGCCATTTGGACTCTTTTTTTTTTTTTTGTACTCGCTATTTGCACTTTAGAAAGCATGATTAGAGATGATTATTACATGCTTCTATAACTTATAGATACTTTGTCCGTCCATTTAAGGGTGAACCATTTTCCGGGTACGGATATTTTAAGATGTGTAACTTATATTAGTTTTTTTATTTCTGCCCCTAAGACTAAAATTTTTAAAAATCATTTTTTATTTTTGTATAGTGATAGATTAAACAAAGTTTGATTTTTTTTTAATTATGTGTACCAAAAGTTTAAATTAATGTAGTAATATAAATTGGATATTCAAAATTTTATAAATAAAAAAACAGTTATTTTTTTTAAGTAAAAAAGTGAATATGATTCATTATTTTAGGACAGAAAATAGTATTTAGCTTTAGGACTCTAGATTCCTCTAAGGTCAAGAGTATACATAAAAATGTGAGATTTTGTTCTACAAGACATATCTGTGAAATGTGCCAACATATGTGATGCCCTCCGGTATCATCGTTGTGTGACATGGTGAGCCTGGAGCAGAGACTGCCGGTGGGAGAATGCCTGGGTGAGGAAGCTCCGGTGGGAGGAGGACTGCAAAGACTCAGAAAAACAAGGGTTAGGAGGTCCCCGGAGTGTTTTTCCAGGGAGGAGCCTCCGACGCCCAAGTCAGCGTTTGGAAATGGAGAGTAAGTAGAAAGTGGAGAGATTTCCCCTTGGAACCCCATTTTCTTTACCTGGGATGCTTACCGAATATTTATAGGGAGGTGAATAGTAGAAGTTCGTTTGACATAGCCGGCCCAGATCATGATACGTGTTTGGTCAAATGTGATCCATACCTTTGGGGAAAGGGGGAGCGTGTAGCCGACCACAGGCCACCTGGCTAGGAGCCTCGGCCGTACACAGGCGGCGTGTCAGAGCGTGTCTGGGGGCGGTGTGTCGAAGATCATACGGGTACAGTGTGTCAGAAGCTCCTTAATTGTTTTTGTCGTACTCCTGAGGTCCCTTCGATAGAAGAGAGCTCTTCGGAGCAGGAGGACTTCCTTCCGAGATCATTCCAGTAATCCAGGAATATCTTCGCCGATGATGGTCCTGTTCAGGGACGTTCTCCCCTGCCGAATGTGGTTTGGTCACCTTATCGAGGATGGTGATGCACCGTATTCCCGAGGTTAATACTATTGTCTCCAGGGACGATGAAGAATTACCGAGGTCGGATGTAAGAGGGGCTGGACACCCTCCTTTCTGAAGTCGGTGCTCGCATCCCTTACAGTCGGTACTTTTCTTTCCAAGGATGGTGCCTTACCCGAACTTACGGGTTTGAAGGGTGATAGACACTTCGGCTATCACATGCCCCCCTTGAAAAGTCGAAGTGGAGACTTCGGCTCTAGTATCCTGGAGGACATTTTGCCGGACTCCGAGCGGGACACTGTCCAAGGAGGTGCTTTGTCATCTGAAGGCGTTCCTTCCTAGGCCGGAGTGTCATCACCCAGCCCCTTGGCCATCTCGGGGCGCGTACTTCCTTTATTTTTACTTTTTCTGCTGCAGGTTAGTGAACCGTCGCATCTCGTAACCAGGCATGTCAATTATGGATAGACATGCCTGGGTTTTCGCGATGTCAGAAAGCATGTCCTAGTTTCTCGCGTCGGATGACACGTGGCACGCAATGGTTGGAGGCAGTCACGTCTGTTACACCAGCCGCGTCCTTTCGCCTTCGAGGGGCAATTATGGCAACGGCTTGCCTTCTCAGGGTAGTTATGGCGACAATTCGGCTACCCTTGTTCGGCCTATATAAACCCTTCCTTCCCTTCATTTGCTTTCTTTTATTCTTCTTTTGCTCTCATCTGTTTCTGAGCTTTTCTTTCTCTTCCTCCTCTTTTCACGCGGTACAAGCAGCAGAGCGATTTCCGGCAACCATCTACAACGGCATCCTCTAATCCAAACTTCGGCAAACGTTTCAATGGGTTTATTTTTCAGAAGTCTTTCGGTTGTTTCAGTTTCTGTTTTTTCTAGTCCCCGAAACTTCTTCCTCTCTTCCCGAAGTCCCTTGATTCTCCTTCCGAACTCACTTTCCTTTTGCCGAACATTTCTTCCCCTGTTCCTCTTATGTCTGTTCAAGCTATTCTCGAGAGCTGGCAACCTCTCATGTCTCACCCCTGTTGCTCCACTTCAGAAAAGTTAGTGAAGTGGATGACCAAGTTCTTTCTTCCCTCCTATGCCACCACCAGACTACCTCATCCCGGTCACTTTAGCTTCATGAATGGTAAGGACGAGGTTACCGTCTTCCGTGCCCAACTGAAGGCCGGACTTCGGTTTCCTCCGCCGAAAATGATTTGCGACTTTTGCCAATTCCATGGCATAGCCGTGAATCAGCTTCCACCCAACTCCTACTGTTATTTTAACACCTTTCTCTGCATGTGTGGGGTTTTCAAGGTAGAACCTCACTTCATCCTTTTCATGCAGTACTACAAGCTCTATCCGGTCCCGAAGGGTGGCTTCTATTTCATGCTGCCTCAGGGATCGGGGAGCAAAAAATATATGTTCACCTTCGGCACTAAGGACAGTTGGCGAGGGTGGCAAAGGAAGTTCTTCTTCCTGAAGGTGGCGGAGGCATGGTCGAGCATGCCGACTAGGTGGGCTCGGGGAAAGTTGGAGACGGACGTCGTTGACCCCCAAAAGTTGCTAACTCCTGAGTTGGCAACGAGATTTGAGGATTTCGACAGCCGTATCCGGGCTGTCGCCGACTGGGATGCTGAGGTCCCACCTCACTCCTTGTATCCCTTCTCTATTAAATGGGACCTCATGACCGAGGAGGTCCTTCGGGAGCTAGGGGCGCTCAAGGAGCATAAGACGGACCTCGGCATGCTAGCTCCTGAAGCCGATGGGAAGAAGTCCTGGCTGGTGATGCTCCTTGGGGGGGAGCTCTCTTTCGAAGCCCTTTTTGAAAGTAAGTTTCTTTCCAGTTTTTAGTATAAGTATCCTTTTGGACTTATACTGATATTTTTCTGCTTTTTCAGAGATGGGCGATCAGTCGGCCGCGTTCTACAAATTTGTCTTCCTCGGTCAAGCCGAGAAGGGGGAACAAATGAATAATGGGGACCTAAAGCGGTGAAAAACATCTGGGGTCGGTCCGTCTTCGGCGAAGAAGGTGAAGAAGGACCCCCTTCCCTCGCCTCCTGAGGATGTTGCGGAGGTCGAGAATCTGCTCGAGGTCCAAGCAGTTCTGCCATCAGAGCCTGCCGTCAGCTCCATTGTCCGGAGTCCCACTACTTCGACGGACCTTCTAGGCTCTTTGGCAGAAGGTTTTTCTGCCGAGGATCTTGAGGAGGGCCGAATAAGTAATGGGAAACATGTCCCTGCCGAGGTAGAGGAGGTTCGGGACTCCGACAACGACGTAGCCGAGGTGCTGCTAGGTTTGTCCCTTAGATAATCTTTAGTGCTCTCAATTTTGTGACTTGAGGATCAATGTCTTAATGGAACTTTGCCTTGACTTTGCAGAGGAAATGACGCCCTCGTCATGGATGGTGGAGCATGCTTGGAGGTAGGCCTTTCGAGATTCCCATATCCTGAAGGATAAAGTCCCGAGTGAGCCTTTCTGGGCTTTCACGGAGGACATGAATTTGTTCTCCAATGACTGCTAGCAGATGGCCCCTCAGATGGCGAGGGGGGTTCTCACTCAGGCTTCCTTCAAAGCTGTCGCCGAAGAATGCGTGAACGAGGAGGTTCTCGCCGCCAAGATATCTGAGCATGCTGCCTAGGTATCCTTCAGGCCCTTTATGATTTTTTCTCCCAACTTTTTCTAAGTGTTTGGCTTTCCCTGTGTGATTTTTACCAAGTGTTTTCCTCCCTTTTTTGCAGCTCCTGGGGTATAGTGGATACTTCAGATCTTGGGCAGCGAAATAGTCTTCGGTCCGAGCCTGGGCCGAAGATCGCCTGGAGAAGGCCAAGGTCTTTTACTCCAACTCGGTCGTCAAGAACGCCGACCTGAGCCGAATAGCCAAGGAGGAGGTCGCCAAGCTTCGGGAGGAATTCTTGAAGGGTCAAGAAGAGCTCCTAAAGGATTTTTCCCAAAAAATGTCTGACCTCGGCGCGAAGGTCGTCAGCCTGACTTCGGCGAATGAGGCTTATCAAAAGGAGAAAGAGGAAGACTCCGCTCTCCTGGCGAAGGCCCTCGCTGACAACGCCGCCCTTCAAGCCGAGGTTGAGGTTTTGAAGAAGGAAACAAAGAAGAAGAAGAAGAAGAATAAGAAGTTAGAGAATGAGGTGGCTGATCTGGAAAGCGATGTGGAAGAGTTAACGGCCGAGCTGGACAAGGCTAACCAGGCAACCAAGGTTGGCTTCCAATATGGTTTCTGCCTGGCTCGACATCAAGTCTTGGCCAAGCATCCGGACCTCGACTTCTCCTTCCTAGCTGTCCTGAACATCCTCGGGGGGCCTCACTGGACCTGGTCAAAGATCGAGTTCCTGAACCTCCCATTTGCCTCTCCTTCGGCATCGATGGCAGCGGCTAAGGACAAAGGGGATGAAGCATCTCACGACACTGGGGTCCCTTAGATGTCTTAGGGCTTTGCTTTGTCTTCTTCTTTTTTTTTGTAGTCTTTTTCTTGTAATTTCCTCCTTGTAATAAGGCTTTCTTAATAACACATTTTCTTTCAAAATTTGGCTAAGTCCCCAATAATTTTGTCTCCAAGGGTTGTTTTGACCACTTTTGGTCTGGGACCCTTAGTAAAATACTTTTTGCATTTTTTATCGACCATCTTCCGAAAAATGCTAACTTCGGTGAATTCTTTAAGTCAATAATTGACTTACTTTTAGCATATGTGTTCGGTCGATGCATCCTCCAAGGAAAATGACCCAACAAACTTTGGAGAAAAAACGCCATTTTCACAAGTGCTTATCTGCATCTTATTTGGTAGAATTCCTTAGGTGGAGTTATTCTTCCCGAAAATTTTCTGTACTTAGAAAAATTTCTAACTGTACAATTTCCAGACAAGCTTTTAAGCGTATAACTTCTTCAAGGCATCCGAGTGCCAAGTATTTTTCAGTTCTCTACCTTCGAGATCGCCAAGCTTGTGGACTCCTTTCCGAACTTCATCGAGGACCAGATAAGGTCCCTCCCAGTTAGCTCAAAGTACTCCATGAGACGGTCTTTGGAGTTCAAACTCAGCCTTTCGGAGAACGAGGTCTCCCTTTTTTATTTCTTTTTTCCTGACGCGTAAGTTCGCGGCCATAGCCACTCTTTGCTGGATGGCTTTTCTCCTGAGCTCGGCCACTTCTCTGTGTTCGTCAATTAGGTCGAGCTTAGTTCTCAATCTGAGGTCATTCCCTTCTTTGTTGAACACTTGTACCCTGACCAATAGTTGGACTACCTCGATGAGGATAATGGCCTCTGTGCCGAAGATAAGTGAAAAAGGCGTCTCACTTGTGGCTCTTCAGGGTGTTGTCCGGTAGCTCCATAGCACACTAGAAAGTTCCCCTGGCCATTTTCCCTTTGCCTCCCCCAATCTCTTTTTCAGGCCATCTTTTATGGTTCTGTTGGATACCTCTACCTGCCCGTTGCTCTAAGGATGGGCTACCGGGGCGAAGTGTAGCTTAATGCCGAGGTCAGCCACTAATTCTTAGAACCCCTTGTTCATAAACTGGGTGCCATTGTCGTCCATTTATACCCTCGGTATGCCGAATCGGCATATGATGTTCTTTCAAACAAATTTTTATATGTCTTTTGCCGAAATTATTGCCAGGGGCTCTACCTCGACCCATTTAGTGAAGTAGTCTACTGTAATCACCCAGAATTTCACTCCTCCAGGTGCAGTCGGTAGCGGCCCGATGAGGTCAATGCCCCATATTGCAAATGGACAGGGATAATTGGCCAAGGTTATTAACTTTGAGGGTAACCTCTAGATGTTGGTGTATCTTTGGCACTTGTCACACTTTCGGACAAATTATCTTACATCCTTCCTTAGGGTAGGCCAGAAGTAACCTTAGCAAAGTATCACTCCGGCGAGGGCGTTCGTTCCTATGTGGGAACCACAGGCCCCCTCATGAACTTCCTCGAGGACTGTTCTGACATCCTTTTCACTTATGCACCCCTGCAAGGGACTTGCATACCCTTGTCTGTACAGTTCATCCCCGATGAGGAAGTATATCCCGAAGCACTTTCGCACCTTTACGGCCTCAGTTGGGTCTTCGGTAGTACCGAAGTTGCCAGGTACTTTTTGATGGAATCTTGCCATCCTTCTTCCGAGGTTGTTTTAGCACCTTGGTGGGTTCCTTAGTTTGGCCAAGGTATCGGCTTGAGCGTTATCTCTTTGAGGCACGTTTTCTATTTGTACCGAGTTGAACTCTTTAATGAGCTCCTTGACAAGGTCATGGTATTTTGCCAATGTTGGATCCTTTGCAGCATAGTCTCCTTTAATTTGCCGGACTACCAGCTGTGAGTCGCTGTGGGCCTTAAGGTTTCTTACACCGACTTTTCTGGCTAGTTTTAGTCCTGCTATGAGGGCTTTATATTCGGCGATGTTGTTGGTGACATCAAAACCGAATTTGATGGCTTTGGTGGCTTCCATGCCTTCGGGCCCCCGAAGAACCACGCCAGTGCCTTGGTGTTCGGCGCCTGAGGCTCCATCGATGAATAGTTTCCACTTGGGTTCAATCCTTATCAAATCTTCTGAGGTGACTTTATCATCCTCGATTCCTGGAATTTCGACGATGAAGTCTGCCAATGCTTGGGCCTTTATTGATCTTCTTGGCTCATAAGTGATGTCATACTCTCCGAGCTCAATACACCATCTTGACAACCTTCCCAAATGCTCTACCTTTTTCATTATGTCGCGTAGAGGTAGGTTACTTTGGACAATGATGGGATGTCCTTGAAAGTAGGGCCGTAGCCTTCTGTCGGCGAGCACTAAGGCATAGATGGATTTTTGGAGCAATGGGTACCTGACCTCGGCACCATGCAAGGACTTGCTCACATAATATACTGGTCACCGCTTCCCACCCTCTTCTTTCACTAGGACTGAACGCACAGCTTTTTCAGCGACAGTGAGGTAGAGGATGAGAAGTTCCCTTTCCCGTGGTTGCCGAAGTGTCGACAGACGGGTTAGGTAACTTTTAAGCTCGTCCCAAGCTTTCTAGCATTCTGGGTTCCAAGGGTGCTCCTCGATTCTGGAGTTGCCTTTGCTCCTAGGTGCTTTAGTAAGCACTTTGAAGAACGGCCGACATCGGTCGCCGTACCTGGAAATGATCCTACTAAGGGAAGTGATTCTTCTAGTAAGCCTTTGTATATCTTTAATGGTTGTCGGTGTTCAGAAACCTAGCAAGGCTTTGACCTTTTCGGGGTTGGCGTCTATCCCCCTTTCCAACACCATAAACCCAAGGAACTTACCTGCACTCACTCCGAACACGCACTTCTCGGGATTAAGGTGGCGGATGCCGAACTCCCGAAGTCGTTGAAAGGTTTCGTCTAAGTTGTCAATGTGATTACTAGGCATTCTGCTCTTAACTATCATATCATCAACATATGCCTCTATGTTTCTCCCAATCTGAGAGTCAAACACTCTATTCATCAACCTCTGATAGGTAGCCCTTGCATTTTTAAGCCCGAAGGACATTCTGACATAGCAGTAGGTACCAACTTTGGTCACGAAGGCTGTTTTTTCTTCATCTTCAGGGTTCATCCGAATTTGATGATACCCGCTGAAGGCATCGAGGAGACTGAGAAGACCGTATTCGGCGGTTGAATCCACCAATTGGTCTATGGCTGGCAATGGGTAGGAGTCTTTTGGACAAGCATCGTTTAGGTTCTGAAAATCAATGCACATTCGGAGCTTTTCACTTCATCCCCTTGTGGCGATAACCACGTTGCTAAGCTATTCGGGGCATTTAACTTTTCTTATTACCCCTGCCTCAATCAGGTGCCTAACCTCGGCTTTAATGAAGGAATTCTTATGAGATGATAGGTTCCATTTTTTTCTACTAAACCGGTTTAACGTCCAGACGAACTTTGAGACAAGAAAGATACAAGCCTGTCTTTGTCACCCTTGGCCAATTTTTTCCCTACTCGGGTGTTTTGGCCGCGGACCAACTCTACGTCTTCCGTCTTGACTTTTTCCAGTTCTTCTGCTTCCTCTCTTGTGGTCACTTCGCCTGTCGTGATAGGTTTTTTCGTAGCCAAAGTCTGTACTTGGACCTTGGCCGGGCTTTGTCTGGCCCTGGTGAAAACCTTCCTGACTTCGGCTTGGTCGATGAAGATCTCTACATCTCCTTATTTGGTTGCGAAGGTGACCGTTAAGTATTTCACATCGGGGCAAATATGGAGATTGCCTTGAGTTTGCCTCTCGAGGATAACATTGTATGATGAGAGAACATCAATGATGATGAATCTCGTTATGGCAGAGGCAAACAGTTCTTCCCGATTCTGAGGTGAGGTCCCCTTCAACATTAGAGGTAGATCGATGCATCTGAGAACTGGGAGCTCAGATGGCCCAACCCCAAAGGTGGGGGAATTGACTGTGTTGAGGTCGCCTCTTGAGATGCCCAATTTAGACAGTAAATGCGATAAGATGACGTCGGTGTTGGAGCCGTCATCCAGGAGTACTTTTTTGACGTCCCAACTCCCTATCCTTGCCATAACGAGGAGTGGGTCATCATGGGGGAATTTCATAGTGGACCCATCTTTGCGAACAAGTCTATTTGGCGAGTTCCCATACTTCATCACGGAGATCTCCCTTATCTTCCTTTTCCTTTCAGCTGAGGGTATCCCTGTAGTGATGGTTTGGATCAAGGTTGTTAAAATCACGGTCCTGATCGTAGGATCGTACGATCCTACGATTCTAACATAAAAAACCTTGTCAAAACGTTGTAAGATCGAAGGTATGGTAGGATCGTAGTAGGATCGCGACTAGGATCGTAGGATCGAAAGATCCTATCGATCCTACCCGGTTATTGATTTTTATTGGGGGTAAATTACATGGATGGTCCCTAACATTTGATTTTCATTCTGTTGTCATCTCTAGTTTATTAAATGTTCTCTTTAAATCCTAAACCTATTAAAAACATTCTATTTTGGTTCCAAATTCATTAAAAACATTTCATTTTGATCCCTAATTGGACGAAATTTGTTAACTTAAGGTAGCTGTCTAATAAAAACTTTTTAAAGCATAATTTAAATTATTTAGTAACTGTCTTACTATATATATATATATATATATATATATATATATAATGTATGTATGTATGTATGTATATATGTATAATGTAATAATAATAATAATATTTTTTACAATTGATGGATATTCAAATTACCAGTTTTTCCTATCTGTAAGTTGAACTTATTTCATCAAGAAGAAAAAAATTACTAATTTTAAATTATTTTCATACTGTAAAAAAATCATTATACATTTTAAATTTATTAGAAGTCAATTATTGATATTTAAATTATGGACATTGTACTATTTTCTATTTGTCAATAATGTATTTGTTCATGAATTTTTTTCACACTTGTATTAATTATTTTATTGATTATGTTGATGTATACTTTATTAAAGTTTGAATTTTGCTTATATTGTATCAATAATTAGGTTTTACCATTACTATGACACTAAAATTTTACTTGAGTTTTTAATATAATTGGTCTTTTACATAAACTATATTATTTAGACAAGAAATTTTAAATTTTTTGTAGGATCTTACAATCTATGATCCGATTTTACGATCCCGATCTTGCACAACAAAAAACGATCCTTGGTAGGATCCCGATCTTAACAACCTTGGTTTGGATGACCCCTGCCGATGATGGTGGGTTCTTTCGAGGACTTCGGCCCCGATGTCTGTCGGAATCATAGTCCTCCTCGTCCTCCTTTCTTTGTTCCTCATTTCTTCCTTCCAGAGAAGGCATCCGCAGGTACCAGTGAAGTTGGCCTTGTTTTATTAGGGACTCAATATACTTCCTTAACTGGAAGCAGTCTTCAGTGTCGTAGCCATGATCTCGGTGGAATTGGCAGAACTTCTTCATGTTTTTCTTATTTTCCAAGGTCATAGCCTTTGGCCTTGGGACTGTAGTCCCTTGCCTTTCCAAGGCCATAAGAATGTTGGCTCTTGTGGCGTTTAGGGGAGTGAATGTCATTGGCCTTTTATCCCTTTGCTTTCGGGGCCTTCCTCCAACCTGATTCTGATGTCGAGGCTGGTGACTTGGTCCTTCGGACCGAGGGTGTTCCACCTTTGGTCCCCCCATTCTGAGTTCTTTGGCCGTCATGTGTTGTTCAGCCCTCCGGTAGAACTCCCTCAAGGAGTCTGGAGGGTCCTTAGAGAAATCATAGAAGAGTTGGGAGTCCTTCCGAAGTCCTCTTATCATCGTGAGGATACGGATCTCGGGTCGAAAGTCTGGCACGTTTAGTGCTTCTCGGTTGAACCTTTCAACGTAGTCGCGAATGGTTTCCCCACTCCGCTGTGCTATGTCGAACATCTATACTGGCATCTTGGCTTTTGGCCTGTTGCCAATGAACTGTTGGGTGAAAGCAGTAGACAGCTCTTGGAAACTTAGCAAGGTTCCATGAGCCAGGAAATTGTACAATGCCATTGCCGGACCGAAGAAGGTCACCTTAAAACACTTGCAGAGGGTGGCGTCATCGGCGCCATGGAGCACCATGCTTCGTTTGTACTTTGTGAAGTGCGCCTAGGGATCACTACGCCCGTCGTAGGTTTCTAAGCGTGGCACCCTGAAGTCACTAGGCATGGTTGCCTCCACCACTTCCCGCACGAAAGGTGACTCTTCTCCTGTATAAGTGTCAAACAATTTTGACCAGACTGGCTTTCGGGAGATCTACCTCTCAACCTTTTCCAGTCTTCCGAGGATCTTTTCCATAAGGGCAGCCGTGTTGGCTTCCCCTTGCTACCTGGTGGCCACTTGCAATGGCAAACTTCTTCTCCTTCGCGGAGAATAACTTCGGTGACGAAGAGACTGAAACCTTCGGTACGGGGATGGACTCCGCCGAGAGGAGGCCCTGGTTTCCTTTGGGGCTTGTTCCCCGGCGGGTCGCGCCCTAGGGGGCACATCCTCCATTGAAGATGCGTCGAAAGAATCCTCACTCTCGGAACTCTGGTGGGTGGACCTCGAGCCTCTCTCTCGGGCTGTTACCGAAAGGGAGGTCCTTTGGCCCGGTGGAGGCTGGGGCCACCTCTGGTCGAGCTGCCGAGTCATTTTGGTGATGATGGAGCGCCTCGCAAGAATTTCATCGTTACTGTAAGAGGGCAATCGTTTTTCGACGTAGAAGTCTCTGCAGTGAGCTGTTGGGTCGCCGGCTGAGCCTCCAGCGCGGAGGTGGACTTCGGGAGCCCCTTGTCCTTTGAGCGCCTAGTATCTACAACAGCGACCTGGGAGATGTTTCCCACAACTAGCGCCAAATGATGCCCTTCAGTATCATCGTTGTGTGACATGATGAGCCTGGATCAGAAACTGCCGATGGGAGAATGCCTGGGTGAAGAAGCTCCGGTGGGAGGAGGACTGCAAAGACTCAGAAAAACAAGGGTTAGGAGGTCCTCGGAGTGTTTTTCCGAGGAGGAGTCTTCGACGCCCAAGTCAGCGTTTGTAAATAGAGAGTAAGTAGAAAGTGGAGAGATTTCCCCTTGGAACCCCCTTTTCTTTACCTGGGATGCTTACCGAATATTTATAGGGAGGTGAACAGTAGAAGTTCGTTTGACATAGCCGGTCCAGATCATAACACGTGTTCGGTCAGATGCGATCCGTACCTTCGGGGAGAGGGGGAGCATGTAGCCGACCACAGGCCGCCTGGCCAGGAGCCTAGGCCGTACGCGGGCGGCGTGTCAGAGCATGTCTGGAGGCGGTGTGTCAGAGCGTATTTGGGGGCGGCATGTCGGAGAACATACGGGTACAATGTGTCAGAGGCTCCTTAATTGTTTCTGCCGTACTCCTGAGGTCCCTTCGGTAGAAGAGAGCTCTTCGGAGCAGGAGGACTTCCTTCCAAGATCATTCCAGTAATCCAGAAATATCTTCGCCGAGGGTGGTCCTGTTCGGGGACATTCTCCCCTGCCGAAAGTGGTTTGGTCACCTTACTGAGGATGGTGATGCACCATATTCCCAAGGTTGATACTGTTGTCTCCAGGGATGATGAAGAATTACCGAGGTCGGATGTAAGAGGGGTCGGACACCCTCCTTTTCAAAGTCGGTGCTTGCGTCCCTTGCAGTCGGTACTTTTCTTTCCGAGGGTGGTGCCTTACTCGAGCTTATGGGTTTGAAGGGCGATAGGCACTTCGACAATCAATATGTGTGCTAAAAATACTTTTAAAATTAAAAAAAAAAAGAGAAAAATATTATGTGTGTTTAACATGTATCATTCCTTTGATAAAAGAAAATGGGATATGCAAACAAATGATCCACAAACCTTTGTGATTGATAGCACCTGGCAAAAGTTACTGGGGATAAGAGTAGCAGCATGGTTGTGTTTAGAATGACCAAATCTGATAGAATTGTTTGTAGACTGTTAAAGCAGAGTTTATTGCTGACTAGCTTTATATATTTCTCTTTTTAATATTAGCATCTAAATCATCTGAAATTGATTGCTCTCAGGTATTAGCGTCTTAATGAGGTGATATAGATCTAGCTTAGCTGATGAGCTCACAAGGAAGATAGATAAGAGTCCTTATATTGCTGTTCACTGATTGTCGTGTTTCGCCAACACGTAATTGTTGCTTCTGGAACTGCTGCTCCCCTACTCTGTGGCTCTTCTTCTTAATTTTGTTACCTTTTGACTACCACCAAAAAAAAAAAAAAACATGTGCCGTGTTGTTCTTTTCTTTGTGCCGTCAACAAGATGGCGCAAGCACAGCACGCAGGGACGTGCACGTACCAGAATGCCACTTTTGCATCTCTACCACTGAAAGGGTAAGTTCAAACAAAAGTAAGGGATGAGATAGGAAATCAGCCGTAGTCCACTGGCACGGTGCTTGCTGGTGGCCGAAGAAACAAGGGTAGACTAATAGTCTTAATACCGTCGACCCAGTGGATCCGCCATCGCCATGGCTTCTCTAGCCGAGATCGAGTAATTAACCCACAAAATCTTTCCCGAATTTCAGCTATGGATTCAAAATCAGGCTCGGGTTTCTTAGCCTGTTCGGTTATCTTCCTGGCTGTAATGTGTCAACTCCTCAGTCGGGGCGAGTCGGCTCAGAAAGCATTCAGGAGAGATCCCGGTCACCCTCACTGGCACCACAGCGCGTTCCTCGATGTCCGTCACAGCGTCCGATCTGACGTCCACAGCATGCTTCACTCGCGCGCCCAGGTATTCCTTCTTCTCACCTAGGAAATGGTGAAGCAGCTCGAAATCCAAAACGTTTGAGTCTTAATTTCCTCGTTCATGATATGTTGTTGCTATTCGTTAGGTCGGGTATCGATTTTGACGAACCTCTTTGTGTTTCTGTAGGTTCCTTTCCAGGTTCCGTTGGAAGTGAATGTGGTTTTGATCGGCATGAACGGAGATGGCGGCTACAGATACTCCCTCGATTCTCAGAAACTTGAGGAATTTCTGAGACTGGGATTTCCAACACATAGACCCTCTTGTCTCGAGACGGGAGAGCCTCTTGATATTGAACATCACCTTGTTTACAACACTTTCCCTGTAAGCTCTCTCTCTCTCTCTCTCTCTCTCTCTCTCTCTCTCTCTCTCTCTCTATTGACCTATTAGGATTAGAGACATAAAATGTTGTTTGTGGAAAAATAGTTCTGTTTGCAAGCAATGTAGTTAATCACAGTCAAGATGGAAGAATATGGTTGCTTTGGAGGCCCTTTGTTTGTGACCTTAGGGATGTTTATGGATAAATTGTTTAGAAAGCTTCTTCTTACTAAAGTTTTATGTTGCAGGCTGGGCAGCCAGAACTGATAGAGCTTGAAAAGGCACTGAAGGGAGCCATGGTTCCTGCTGGGACGGCAAGGGAGGTACATTTTTGTTGAATGACTCCTGGGTCCTTCATTTCTTCAGAGGTTACTTATTAACTCGCAAGCAAATTTCTTTAACATCTCTACTTTCCTCAGATTGATTTTGGAAGAGAGGTTCCTTTGTTTGAGGTAGAAGCAACAGCTGTGGAGCCGATATTCCAAAAGCTATACTCATATATATTTGACATGGATGGTGGAGGTTATTTAGCTGCAGAGATGGATAGACCAGCACCAACTGCAATTTTTATAGTCAACTTTGATAAGGTATTGGTCTTATGATTTCAGAATTCTTTTGATTCATTTACTGGACGTAAGTTCACCCTCGCACCATATATTTCTTGTGCATTATTCTGGTTTGCCGTTTGAACTTCTTTAGAACTGTCTTCATCCATTGGTTTATTTGTCTTGCGTGGTTTAGCACGGGTGTGTCTGTGCACTTTTTCCTTTTAGTGAGTTGGAATGGTTTTATTATTTCCAGGTCAGAATGGATCCCAGGAACAAGGAAGTTGATCTTGACAGTTTAATGTATGGAAAAATAACACAGTTGGATGAAGAGGAGTTGAAGAAACAGGACGGAGACTACATTTATCGTTATCGATACAATGGGGGAGGAGCATCTCAAGTTTGGCTGGGCTCTGGCAGGCATGTTCCATAATTTCCCAAATTCTAAACCATTTAATCTCTGCACAAAAAGTTGTGTTGAGAAACATAGAAGTTTTCTTCATGGTTGTGTCGTAGTAGCAGCTAGTATGGTGTTTACTTTCTTAGGTCAACCACACTTTAATTTGTGTGATTTTCTTTTCTTTGAGCAAATGCTTGAATAGTTACAACTAGTCTGGGGATGTTTCAGTAACTTGTTAGAATGAAAAGGCAGATTTTGTGCAAAATTATGGTCACCCTTTCATCCTCATGAACAGAACATCATCATCAATTTTTTCATCATCATTATAATCATTAAATTTTATTTCTTTTGTTCAGATTTTTTGTGATCGATCTCTCAGCTGGTCCTTGCACTTATGGTAAAATTGAAACTGAAGAAGGGAGTATTAGTCCTAGGACTGTACCACGGATAAGGAATGTGGCGATTCCAAGGGGTCATGGTGCTGTGCGCGATCATAGCACCCCTGATAATTTCATGGGACATCTTGCTGCTCTGATATCGACCACTGTGGAGCACATCCTGGCTCCTGATGTTAGGTAGTTTTGTCCTTTTGTCCACTTTCACAGATGAATTATTTGATAACTTAGAGATGCATTAAAAGGGTAGCTGTCGGGCACCACACACACCCACACACAAATACACTGGTTTTTAACAAATCCTGGGAACTATTTGCGTACTCATATTCCCCAGTAACACAAAATCTCAAAATATTCAACAACATTAGCTTGAAGGCTGACAAGAAAATTTGTTCACCTAAACATTTTGAAGCCATAAATGCATTAATAAATGCTTTTCAGTCCATTTCTGTTAGCATGCAATGAAAAGGCCTTTCAAAGCATTAGAGGTGGCCAGTTGTTTGTCTTAGTACAATGTACGATTTCATAAAAGTATCAATATTCTGTCTTATACCTTTGCAGAGCCAACTTATTTTTTTATATATGATGATCTCAGGTTTGAGACAGTGGATCTAACCAAAAGATTGCTTATACCAATCATTGTCCTCCAAAACCATAATCGATACAACATACTGCAGAAGGGTCACAATTACAGCATTGATATTAATGAAATTCGAGCAGAGGTTAGTGCAAAAAGATGTCTGTATACACATATGCCTGTGATTTTAGTTTTAGTCCACATTTCTTTCTTCACCAATTTGGATATCCAGGTCATTGGCTGAATTAAAAACTTTGTCTTGGTGGCTCTATTTTGCAACAATGTTATCAACCAGCATTAGAGGTTTGGATAAGCTGTCTAAGGGTAGATTTTTTAGCATTAAAGGTTTGGAGAAGCCATATTGACCATCTAGAAATTATTTCAAACTCTGATGTTAATAATAAATGGTATTCCCAAACAAAGCTGTTAATGTAGTTTTCTGTAACAAAGAGTTGCATTTATGTGCTTCTTTCGTGTTTGTAGTGGTCAAGTCACTTTGTTTTCTGATTCTGTTAGGAGTTGTCCATAGTTCACAGGTTCAGCAGGATGTTGTAGAGTTTGAAAATTGGTTTATTCAAAACCATGTTTAAGTATCTTAAATGAGGTTTAAAGCTGTGAATGTTACGTAGAGATTATATTGTTACTACCATGTTTTCACTTTTCAGGTAAAAAATCTGGTCCATAATGATCAAGAAGTAGTGGTTGTAGAAGGTTCACATGCTTTGCACCATCATGAGAAGTTGGCTGTTGCAGTGTCCAAGGCTATGCGGGGGCACTCCTTGCAAGAAACGAAGAGTGACGGGCGTTTTCATGTTCATACCAGGACTTATTTGGATGGTGCCATTCTTAAAGAAGTATGCTATTGTCTTATTTTATTTATTTATTATTTGTATAAATCTTTTACTTGCTTATCCTTATTTTGGAACTCTATTGCTTTTCTCCCAAATGCATCAGGCTGTTCCTAATATGCATCATTAGCTGTAGCTTCTTTTTTGTCTTATACATCATTAGCTGCAGTTTTCACAATTAGCAATCCTGTATATTGCCTTTTTCTACATACTAAACCTCGTATGTATCAATACATTTTTTTTATTGAAATGCTTAAACAGGAAATGGAACGCTCAGCTGATGTGCTTGCTGCTGGTTTACTTGAGGTGGCTGATCCATCCCTTTCGAGTAAATTTTATCTTCGCCAGGTTAGTAAGCATTCAAATGTTTTTCGTTATAGAAATATATTGCGTTAAAGAAAAGGTTAGCTACCTGATCATGAATGTTTTCAAGGTTATCGTTTCCCTTTTGACACCTATCTGTATTTGGTGTTAAAGAGGAGTTTTCCCTCCATTACAGAACTGGATGGATGAAAACGATGGTACAAGTGATTCTATCTTGAAGCATAAACCCATCTGGGCTACTGCAAGCTCAAGACACAAAAAGGATAACAAAAAGAAAGCACAGAAGAAGAAGAAAGGGGATCTGTACCGGACTTTTGGAACAAGAGTCATTCCTGTGTGAGCTACATTCCTTTACTTCTGCAATCATGCAGGGCTCTGTTGACTTCTTTGTTGCACCCAATGTAGTTTTCAATATTTCTCTTCCCCCATGCACTTTTGCCTTCATTTTTCTCCTTTCATCTCAAAACTACCCCTTTTGACAAGTCATTTTGCAAATCTATAGGTAGATTTCAATATGTCCCAAAAAAAAATATCTGTTTTGGGATGAGTTCATGACCTTTTTATTTTAGTTGGAAAAAAAGTGTAGAAGAGCAGCACCCAACCCATGTGAGCATAATTTTGGCACAAGACTTGGGTCAGTGAATATTGCTTTCTTTCTTTTCTTGATTTATTAATCAGCATCTCTCTTTGTGTAAAAATAACAAAATATTGATGCTTTTATTGTTTCTGTATATATTCCAATACCCAGTGATGTCTGAAATTTTCTGTGCCATTTTTTTTTCCGCCTGATTTCTTTGTGTCATTGATCTAGTGCATTTTCTCTTATAGTCTGATTCTGTATGAGAGTGATTTATTGATCAGCAAGCTTTCTACAGCTTTGTGCTCTCATTGGCTGATGTGGATCCACACCTTATGATGGAGGATGAGAGTCTTGTATGGACCAGCAATGATGTCGTTATAGTACTTCAGCATCAGACTGAGAAAATACCATTGAGGTGTGTGTTTCCCCCTTGTGTACTTCAGCTATGTTGTTTAAGCATTGGGGCGTTGCGTAATACTCGTTTTGTCCTGATTCTTTGCTGTTGTCTTATTCGAATGTCTTTTGAGCAGCTATGTTTCTGAAACAGAAAGAAGACATGCCCTTCCATCACAGGCACAGCGTCATATATTGGCAGGGATTGCTTCTGCTGTGGGTGGACTTGGTGCACCATATGAGAAGGCGTCTCATATCCATGAAAGGCCAGTTGTAAATTGGCTTTGGGCCACTGGTTGCCATCCATTCGGACCATTCTCAAATACTTCTAAAATCAGTCAAATGCTCAAAGATGTTGCCCTTGTAAGGCTAATGTCCTTCTGCTAAAGTCTCCAAGGAGTCTTAAATATGAGTCTTGAGCCTTATGATACATCGAAGTTGCATCCTCACTGTTGTGTGCGCGCATGTGTAGGATGTTAGGTTTTGATGATGTAGAGCCTTCCAAACCTTGTATCTGAAATGATTTCTTTCACGTTGGCAGAGGAACATGATTTATGCACGTGTGGATGCTGCTCTCAGAAGAATACGAGGTACATCAGAGGTGCGTATATCAGTTTGTGGCTCTTACTCATTGGCCTTATTCGGTTCTTACACAAAACTCCAAATTTTGTACAGACTATCCAATCATTTGCTTCAGAATATCTGAAGACTCCTTTGGGTGAACCTGTAAAGGGGAAGAAGAACAAATCAATGACAGAGTTATGGCTAGAGAAATTTTACAGAAAAACAACGAAGCTGCCTGAGCCATTCCCACATGAGCTGGTTGAGCGTTTGGAGAAGTACTTAGATGTAAGTTGACTACCACTATAGCCATGTCATGTGCTAATTTGACTAGTTGTCTCTGATATGCTGTCCTCCCCCGATCCATGGACAGAGTCTCGAGGAACAACTTGTGGATCTGTCTTCACTGTTATATGACCACAAATTGCAAGATGCACACTTGAATAGTTCAGAAATCTTCCAGAGCTCGTTGTTTACACAGCAGTAAGTTCTTCTTTCCTTTCTAACAGTCTGTCGGTTGATCTTATCTCCTCTATTTAGGAATGTATTTGCGAAGCAACCAACTATTTACAAAGGGTTGTCGTTACACATGTATTTTGTGGGGCGTAGGTACGTAGATCATATACTGGCTGCTGAGAGGGAGAAAATGCGGTGCTGCAACGTAGAATACAAAAACCCACAGCAATCTTCCCAAACTTTTGTCTACGGTGGTATTCTCCTTGCTGGATTTTTTGTATACTTTGTCGTCATTTTCTTTTCCTCTCCTCCTGGACACTGATTAGTGAGAGCATGTTTTTATGAAATATCAGCCACACAATTTTGTAACTTGTTACTTATACGTGATAGAACCAGTAATAACCTCACAAGCTTCATAGAATATGCCATTGGGACTTTTAGAGGACAAGCTAATTCCAGAGAATTTTGTGTCCTTAAATTTCTAGTAGCTGTCAGACTATTTCGCACAAGTTAAGCCGGACTTTTTATCATTTTTTTTTCTCGCCTTTTTTTCCAACACGAAGTCTCTTTGTAATTTGTACTACGAATTCACCTTGAAGCGTTTAGACGGACATAATTGTCATGACGGAATGCAAAAGCAAGAAAACGTAAGGGACGGTCACAGAATTCTGAAGATACGAGTGAGGTGGCTCAGAGGATTTGAAGAACACAGCGGATATCCTCTCATCAAATTTGTGTTCATTTGATTGGGGGATTTCTGGAGGTTGGTGTGTTTTTAAATCATGAAAAACGCTTTATGAGTTTTTTTTTTTTAATCTTTTTGAAAAACAAAGATTTTTATATTTTTCTTTTTCTAATCTTCAAAACGATTTATATAGAGACTTTTATCTGCTCGTCGATTCTATGTATTTTACAAGGAAAAAGATTTACTGAATCGAGCTTCTCGGCTTCCGTTGGTCCACTCCTAGCTCTCCTCTCTACAAGTATACACCATATCTTTATTCTAAGTGTCTCCAACAAACTTTCCAAATTCTTAATTTGTCAGATTTTAGTGGAATGGGCCACCAAATCTAAGGACATTTGTTATCGTAGTAAATTTGTTCTATCTTTACGTAAATGCTTGGAGGGACTTGAAATTTTGGACATGAAATATTTCAACCAGGCATTTTTGGCAAAAACTTTTTGGCATCTTACTCACTTTTGTCCAAGGTGCTTGTGGCAAAATTTGGTAAGAGCTCTTCTTTTTTGGACTCTAATGCCTGTTCTATTTGGACAAGCCTTAGCTAGGGAAGATATTTGCTGACTCCAAATCTTCATTGCAAACTAGGAGATGGTTCTTCTATCAACATTTGGAAAGATTTCTTGTGACATAAAGCCCTTCCTCCCACCACTGTTCTACTCTAGTTAAGGATCTGTTGCTGCGGACTGGATCCAACTGGAAAGTTGATCTCCCGAGTCAGGCTCAAGGGACTCGGTGATTTGACGAAAAACTTCAACTGATGAGTATCCATGCGAGAAGGGGTACATCTCGGCTTTAGCTGCTACATTTCCTGCTAATCTTTATTTTTTAGCTAAAATTACTCATATTTCACACACTAATCAGTTATGGGCTACAAAACTCCCCCATAAATTCTAATCCTCTTGTGGAAGTGTTTCATTATGCGTTTCCTACAAAAGAAAATCTTGCAACTAGAATTGCAAGTGTCGATTGTGCATGGCCTTGATATGGTGTAGCTAGCAAATCCATCTCACATCTATTCCTCCATTGCATTTATTCCAAAGCTATGTGGAATTGTACTCCCTTTTATTTGCCAAGTGATCATGGTCTTTTGACAATTAAGGAGAGTATTAGTCTCTTGCTAAATAACAAATTCTAGAACTCTTTGACCTTGTATCTTTGTTGATACAATGTGGATTATCTGGCTTGGGTGAAATGATGTTATATTTGATCAGGTCCATTTCAAGTTGATATCACGCTTGCTCTTCATTATAAGATTTTTGAAAGCTTGCAAGCGGCACATCAACACTTTTCTCCCAAGTGTAGTATTAATTCTCCTACCACAAGTTTGTTATTAGCCTCCTGGCATGGAGGTTTTTTTTCACCTTTTCTACAACAGCCACATATCTCCCTATTAGATGGGGCATTGAGTTCAACAGATGCCCCTCCCGCAACAACATAGGTTAGGAATGCTACCCTCACATTCTAGCTTAGGGCTACCCTTGAAGCTACTTAGTTAGCTTCCTCTAACACCTTTTTGTTGTTATAATTCTTGGTGATTGTATGCAAATTTTTGGCACATAACATCTGTCTAACTTGCTTTCTTAGAATATCATATCATTGTTAAGGCAACTCGAGGGCTCCTTAATCAGTTTATCAAAGTCCCACCTCATTTTTGTTCCTTCTAATGTGGTGGTGGCGAAAGCCCATGTCCTAGCTGCTGCTACAATTTTTAATTTTGTTCTTTTTTTTGTAAAGAGCAAACTATATTTTCATTTCAAAACGGCCTCTTTTACAAATACGCGTACCCGAGAAGAGTACAAGAATATACGCTTAAGCACAAGACAAGAAAAATAGTCAATTCTTTCGAAGACAACTTCAGAACCATGATGCACAAGTCAAGCTCTTCTCTGGCACAACCTCCACCAAACTATATTCTTCTTTAAAACATGATAAGTTCCTTTCTTCCCACATAAAGTATATGACAGCTAAAAGAGAAGCTCTTCGAAGGTATGGCCTTTGAACCATTAGAAAACTACATTTAGTTTCAAGCAACTGCACCTGATTGATGGTCATATTTTGACACTAGCACAACTATAGAGAAAAAGAACAAGTGAACAAGAAAATGATCAAGACTTTCCTTTACAAACTCCCACACATAGCATTGCACTTGTTTGGGAATGAAAACACACTTACCTTGAGTGAGAAGGCCTTCCAATATCTTTTTCTGGATAAGAAATTGATGCCGTGATATTGCCAAACAATCCTAACATTGCTTCCGCTATCGAAATCTTCGCCCGAAATATGTAAGCTTCTCATGAAAACAAACTTTAACTCTTTTCATATATATCATAAAAAGAACAGAAAGGCTGCGTGAATCGACTCCCATCTTTCTAGATAGGTTGTCCTTAAACCTCAAAATTTTTTGCCATATCCAGAAGTCTGCTGAAGATTTATGAACAGTCCAGTCTAAAGACTTCAAAAGAATAACTATTAATCCATGGGGAATCCTTCTTCTATGAAGTGGCCCAGAAAATCTTAAGGATAAGTGCTTGATTTCAGGAATAGAGCTGCTTTAAGCCAAGCTCTCCTTCCCGCTTAGGTAATATTAACTTTTTCCAATAAATAATGGATCTTTTCTTCCCCCAAAGGAAACGTCTGAATCTAGCCTCCATTTGCTTAGTTAGTGTTACTGGTAAAGCAAAGATTGATACCTAGTACATTTGGATATTGTACAAAATAGATCTAACCAATTGCAATTTACCAGCATGAGACAGTAATTAAGAGCTCTAGGAGTCTATTTTGGCTACAATCTTATCAACAAGGTCATGATATTCACAACCTTCAATCGAGATACATTGATAGGGCTCCAAGACACCGAAAGGGAATAGTCCCTTTCATGTGAAAAGTAATAGTTGATCTGACATCCTAACTCACCCACTAAAATAAATTTCGATCTTTGAAGGACTAAGATGCCATAAAAAAGATTCATAACCCTACAAAGAGCTATCTGATGATTATTCATAAGTGTATTGTTATGAAGGGTTTAAATCATCATTATACACTTTGAGTATGATTAATTTCTATATTCTGAACATTTTTCCACCGGGTTACTATTCATGCATTTTTACTATTCATCTGTCATTATTCACCGACTTACTGTTCATACGCGTATTCACTGTACATACGCGGTTTACTGTTCATTAATATTAAAATATATATATTAAATAATTATTTTTTATGTAGGTAAAAATCATCACTTGACAGCCCTTCACGAGAAAAAATCATAACTGGAGCTAGAAGCATCAGAACTGAGTGATTCCAAATTCATCTGAAAGCCAACACATAGATCTTCAACTCTGCTTCATTCTGAAAGCTAGTTTGATCATTTTTATTGCCGAAACCTGATTATAGATGAGATCCTTCGTTATTTCGTGTGTTGAAGAGCAGTTTCGGTAGAAAAATCATAATTGAGCTACGAATGTCCAATTTGAATCAGCAAGCTATCGATTCGAAGCTAAAGAGGAGATCTACAACTTCCGTGCTTTGAGGAGGAGCTAATCTGATGTCTATAATGGCCGAAAAATTAAAAGAAGTTGCGGCCTGCCATTGTTGATTTGTATTTACCTACATTTTACCATTTTATTTTTACCATTTCACCCACCCCAAAACTCTATAAATAAGCACCTTGGGGGGAGGGTGAAGGATGCCATTTTCTTAAGCCTCATTTATGTTCTTGTATTTTCTTTAGCTTTTCTTCTTTGTTCTTGTTCTAGTTTTCAATACTGAAGCTCTGTTCAAGTGTTTTCTCGTTCTTCCTCTTGTTCTTTTTTTGATCTTTCAATCTATATTTATTTCATCTTTTTACATGTTGTTTACTTTCAATATGTCTAACTAATCTTCTTTTTGCTAAGGTGAAAGAGTGAAGCTTTTGGTGTAGAGGTTATGATTGATTTGAATGGATCACAAAGTTAACGGTATTTTCTTCTTTAATCTATTTAACTTCCTTCGTTGTTAAGTAGGAGTCTTGATTCATCATAGTCAAATCATTAGCACAAAAGCTGCTTGATTCCCTCCGTAGAACATGGCTCTGCCGGCTATATTGGAAGCTTGAGTTATTGTCGACAAAGGTTGGCATGATGAATACTTGAACCCATTAACAAGTGTTCGCGTTTTAAGATCAATGAAAGTTAATACTAACTAAATTCCCCTTTTGGGACTTTCTTTATGTGTGGATCCCAATTGAGTGGTAAGATGGACTAAAATTAATCATAACCAATATACAAAAAGTGGATCCCCTAACCTTACCTATTTTATTTGAATTTCAATTTTAATTCACACTTGTTCACACCTTTCACCAAAACTTTCTTTACCAAAATCTTTCTTTTGTAACAAATCTATAATTTGTATTTCTTAACTTCTCTGTGGTTCGACACTCCGACTCCTGAGATTTTATTACTTGCGACAACCTACACTTAGGTTACAACTACTAAAGTGCAGCACTATCATGGAGTCGAAGATCTCCTCTAGCAAACAGCAAGATATAATAAATAAGGTGAGATCTCAATAATTTATCGTGCTTAAGGTAGCTGAAATATCCGGACATAATTTTAATACAAATGATAAATAAATGAATAAATAAATAAGGTGACAAAGGGTCACCCGGTCTGAGCCCCTTCTATCCTCTAAAAAATCTACATTGAGAGCTATTTATATGTATCGAGAAAGGAGTAGTTATGCATGCCATAATAAATCAAATGAATTTCAGAGGAAACTTAAGGGCTTCTAAGTCATCAAACAAAAAATCCCAAACAACAAAGTCAAAAGCCTTCTTGATGTTCAATTGAGTCATACATCTAGAGGAAACATGTGTTCTAGTGTAATGTTTTAAGCAGCTTTGAACCAAGCAAGACATTATTTAATATCATACTTTGAGGGACAAAAACATTTTGAGATTTCCTAGTAATCTAACCCAAGACTTCTTTTTAGCCTAATTTGGGAGGACTTTTGATAGGCCTATAATCGCCTATTGTACAAATGAGTCTCGGGAATGTAATATTTGTAGCATTTATCACCCGCAAAATTTGACCAGAACAAAAAAAAAACTCAGTAACAGAATAAAAAAATAGATCTAATACACAGTGTCAACAAGCTTTAAAGGAGGAGGATTTATAACCGTCTAGCCTTGGGGCATTATTTGAAGGAATGGGCCACAGAGTCTGATTCACTTCACCATGAGTAATAAGTCCCAATAGAAACTCATCAGCAATTTCTGGAAAAGGCAAGGATGCTACCTAATCAATCCCTTGTCCACTTTTTGAGATAGAGAATATATTTTTTGCCTGTAAGATTTTGATATAAGTTAAGAAATTCAAACTGAATCTCCCTCCGATTGATAATTACCAATTTGTTAAACCTGCCCCCGAAGAGTGACTCGGAATAGTCACTGAGTCACAGGTGAACAAGTTCAACCAGCTGGTTTTAGGTCATACTCAATCACCCAATGGAGGCTCTAGGTTACGGTCCAACCTGTTTAGCCGCCAGACAGGGCTAGGTCTGACAATGCTAGTAATTACGGCTCCTAAGAAGTTGTGATCTGCCAAATCTTGATGCTAGTTGATCGTTATTTCGCTTCAGCATAAAAATATATATTATTTTCGTCAGTTTCTCTAAGCCACGACTTTTATAACTTAGCCCTCAAAAGAGTTGTTCACTGTTGGCCTTTGCTAACTGGGTATGCCCTTGAGCTCCTCATTCTGCCTTCTCTAAGGAACATTGCTGCTAAAGATTTTTTCCAAGGAAGCACAAGCATCTGAAAGTCTTGTTTCAAGGTTAGAATATTGTTGTCCATGCATGTCCTTCAAAAGGCTCTTGGTAACCTTGAACTTTTGGACTAATTGTTACATTTTGCACCTTGTAACCTGAATCGCCCATCCACTCTCCACAATTTGATGGAAACTCCGGCTATGAAGCCAAAGGTTCAAAACCTTGATGCTTGATTTCTTATGATCAACCGGGTGCATGGTTAAAAGAATAGGTGAATGATCTGAATTTTGAGGAGCAAATACACCTGCCTATTAGGAAAAACAGCTAACCAGGAAGAATCTGAGAGAGCCCTATCGATTTTGCTCCAAACACTAGAACCTACAAGGCAAGCCCTCCAAACCAACTAACCAAAGCAAAGCATTAAGATCAGAAATTTCCTTGAATGGTGAGAATTTTCCCTTTCAAAGAGCCTACTAACAACATTAAATCGCTAATTACCAACCATAGACTAATAGCCAACTTATTTTAACTTAATTCAACTTAATTCAAAATAATTTATTTTTATTTTTACATCTTTTTTTCTTAATATCAATTTCATTCAAAAATTAATATTATATAGGTGTAATAATAATCATTTAAAATATAATTTTTATAATCTCATTAAATATTTATGAATTTTTCCTTTTTTTCATGCATAAAAAAAATTCATAAAAATTTAATAACACACAAAAATTTAATAACATTTGCTAAATTTGTTCCAGACAAAAAGAATATAAAAATAAAAAGAAGTTACTTCAAGTTAAATTTGACTTTTCAAGTTTCATGCATGTTAGGTCTGCCCGTAAGGTTTCCTCTTTGTAGGATGATTGTTGGCATAAACAAAAGATAGATAAGCTTCCTTGCCATTGCTCAATAGAGTCTTTGCAATCAAAACTTGCTTCCCTACACTTCCCGAGCAAAATGATCAGACCATTACAATGCTTGCTATGATTGAAGATAAACTTCCATTCAGAACCAACAATTCAAAACTTCCTTCAATTTTGTAAGCTTGACTCGGCCAGGTTTTGTGGTTTGCTACAACCTCTAGCGTTCCATGAAGAGACAATCATTTGGAGGAGGGCGGTTTACCTTTATCTTCATTTCGTAACAATCAAGTCAAGGTAATTGTATTTGTATTTCAACAAGCCAAGTTTGTCCACTCTTTACTCATTTTCGACACTAAATTCGAAGAGCATCAGACATAGCTTTCTAGGCTGCGATTTCCATCACTTGTAGCAGTTTATAAACCGCTCAGAGCCCAGTGCATGTTCATCATCTACACTTGCACCAGATTTTAAGCTGATCCCAGTGCTACATATATATTAGCTCTTACCAAAAAGAAAAGTTTTTAAGAAAAAATCAAGTGAAAACAGAGGCCAGGGGAGATATCCTCAGAGATAATGCTTGTAGTTGTCATCAGATTAAAACAATCAGGTCTCAAAGATTTCATGCCATCATAGGATCCCCCTAGCTGATCCCGACCCAGCCAAAGCAGATTTATCGAAAACATATTAGAATCAGCAAAAAGCAGCAAAAGAACAGAGAATTTGGCAGTAGATTATTCACTGAGCCCGGTGAAGCAAAACTGAGGCCAAGTGACTCAACTTTCCTGCAAATATCTACGCTTCTTTCTTCCATCTTTGACGGGTAATTTACCCCTATCCCTTCCCATTCAGATCAAAGGGCACCCATCATGAAGCGTTCAACCAAACACAAAGAGACTAGCCCACGGACCAAAACAAAAATGAAGTAAACTATCACCTTCTGCGTTCCAACCTGGGTGATAGAACGGTAGAAAGAGCCGCAGGGCAACACAACGGGGCGGCGATGGAAAAATGGTGTGGAATTTGTGAATGAATATATAAAGCTTGAGTTGCGGGGAAGAGTCGGAAGACTACTAACTAGGGTTTTCAAGTGGCAGCCGCTTAGGATGATTCACATTTCCAATTACCAAAGGCCCAAGCCTAGTGACATTAGGCCCAAAGTATTCTCCATACGAGCTCCCAAATGAGGTCATTATTACCACAATATTCCACTCAAATTAGTTGAATTTAGCAAGTTGTAAGTTGTAACAATGATTAAAGGCTACAGTAAAATGAGTTCAATGTTATGTGTGTATACATACGTACATACATGCACCAACCATATACTCCACCTTATCCATAAGTGACCCAAAACCTCACGAGAGCGGGGGCTAGAAATGGAACTAGATTTTTTTTTTCTATGAGGTCCATATATAATTAGTTTCTTATATACAACATACTTATAAAAAATGTGAAATATTCATTTAATTGAAATATACTTAAATACAAATAATTTTAATTATTTATTTTTCTATCTTAGTTTGCCTATTTTTTGAAAATTAATGAAATCATTTGATAAATTTCAATTAAATACATGTAAAAATTACTTAACATTTTCTTAAAAAATTAAAATTTTTAGTAGGCTCCATGGACCCCTCAATGGTCTATGCAAATCCGCCCATGATAAGACTGGGGAGTGAAGAGGGGAAAGCATCACTTTTTATAATTTAACTATTATGAAGATTAGAGCAGGAGAGGTAGTTGTGCATTAGAGCAAAGACCGAAAATAGAAGTATTATGTCTTATAGCCTTATCTAGCTCAAACAGATGCACTGATCGTAAAGAGAATAAAACTCTTACACATGTTAGGACTTGAACTTTAATCTGTCATGTGATATGGTGTTCTTTGATAATTTTTGAGAAATTATTTAATTGTTTTTAAAAGGAAATAACACAAACTATTCTAGTAATGAAATCATAGATGATTTATATTCATAAAAGAAAGCAAGCACGGGTTCAATTGCATAACATACATTCAGCTTTTGATTTTTTTTTATATAATTTTAAATAATATTTATTTTCTTTAGTTTTTATCACATGGACGCTTGCCAAATAATATGAAACTGATGCTTAAAATTGTTATATGGATGTGAATTTTAACTTTTTTTTTTCAATCGTAAGAACCTAATTATGAGTTTTAAAATATTTCTTTATGTAATTCAAATAGACTTTTTTTGAAATTGTAATTCAAATAGACTTACCTTTATTTTATACTAATTCTAAATTTAAAAAATCGTAATTTTAGTCTCTGCCATGAATAGTGGGATTGTTTCTTTATATGTTGCACCCTTGAGATGGACTAGTTGGCGAGTTGAACATGATACACAACGGCATTTGACCTATATAGGATGCAAGTGGATTGAAATGGGAAATTTTCATGTTGAATCCAAATCTTAAAATTATACATATACTAAATCACAGTTTACTTTCACTACAAACTTGCAGTGACATAGTTTGAGCCAACTATGAACCTTAACTCGGTCCAGCCAAGATATGCCTAAAATAGATGTGCCTCAAACAGAAAAAAAAAAAGTAAATGCCTAAAAGGCCCTTATAACATCACACTTTATCTTTTTTATTCTAACAATTTTCTTTCAAGCAATTAATTTTTTAATTTAAAATATTTGAGTTCCTAAAATATTATTATTCATTTTTTATATACCATAATTTTACTTATTTACAATCAAGTGTTCGAACAACAAATTGCAGCTATAACGTGCTGCCAACCCACTTAGTTTGTTTTCTAGATATGAGATTGTATCAAATAGATTTCAAACTCTTGTGCATAAAGCATCTGGTAGGTTTATCAATCACCATCACTGAATGCAGGCTCCAATTGTGCTTCTGAAACCAAATCCGATGTTGATTGGGCGGCCCAGAATTAGAGCCGATAACCATGACCCAATCCCCATGCAACTGGTAAACAAGATTGGACAGCTGATGACGAATCTTATTCGTAAATTCCAGAATCCAATTACGCCTTGTTGCTCAAGGAATTTGAATAACATCACTTTCTCGAGCAGCGCCCACCATTACTAGAACGTGTTGCTCAAGGGCCTCTTTAGGTTTAGCTTCCTTCCCTCGTTGACTAACGCCAATATAAGTATACATTAATTTTTACTAACTTGGACTAGGTTCATATCAGAATTTATTTTCGTCCCAAGAGTTCCAAATTTCCTGGTAACTCCGCAACCGAACGTGAAATTACAAACACGTCCTTCAACATTCTACAATGTTCACCTCCAAGATAGAAAGTTCTAGACTTGTTACTTTAATCCTCAGGAGCGAAGGAATCCCCGTGAGCTTTTCGGCAGTGGGCGACAAAGGTCAAACACGTGGGAGTTTTTAAAGCCAGACGGTCAGCAGTGATGCGAGCCAAACCAAACAATCAAAGGAAGATCTGACATTACCTTCAGCTTTGAATTAGAGATCTCAAATATTTCGACCAAATTATTAATATCGGAATTCTATATAAAATTATATTTTATTATATAATAACTTATTTTTATTTTTACAGTTAAAATTTTACAAAATTGAATCCTAAATTGTGGAATCCTACTAAAAGATATAATAAATAACATAATTCATATAGAAAACCAATTATATTAGAAACTTAGAGCCAATTCGTACATAATCTAAAATAACATATTTTCATTTTTATAATTTTTTTTGTTAATAACTAATTTCATTTGAAAGTCAATATTATATAGATATAATAATCTATTTAAAATAAAATTTTTTTATCATGTAATTAAATTTATATGAATTTTTTAATGCCCAAAATGAAAAAAAATCATAAAATATTAAATGTTATCATACAAATTTTAAAACCAAGGAATTATTTTATCTAAATAACATTGGGTTTCTAATGAAATTGGTTTCAGGTAAAAAAAATGTAAACATAAAAGTAAGTCATTTTAGATTAAGTTGACTTAACTTAAAATAAATTTACTCTTAATAAAGTTCAAGTGCCATAATAATGATAAAATATAATTAGTGTTATAATACAAGTAAAGATTGAGCGTAGTAGAGCATAGGCATACATCAACATAACTAATGCGATAACTAACACAAGTCTTAAAAAGAAATTACAAACAAATATAACTAAAACAATAACATCAAATTTATAGAAATACTTTCGAAGTTTCGAGTTTTGTCTTATAAATGAGAGAATGACGAACTTTTTTTTTTTTTTATTTCATAATTCAAGTCTTGTAACCACTAGTTTGGTAACCCAACTTCAGCAACAAGAGCCCAATAACTTAAACATTCTAATTTAGGTTAAAAAAACCCCCGACAAAAATAAATATCAAGTAAAATTAATAGAATCAAAATTTTTTATTAATATTAAAATTTTAATCGAGATCCTACCGATCCTATTATCTCAATAATGTTATTACTTTCGAATAAGGTTTCGTGAAGTTAAATTGTAGGATCTCAGGATCATGAGATGCGAATTGGATCTTAATAGCCTTGATTTCGACCCGTTGGTTCTCTCAACTTGACGTCACTACATACGACCGCAACATTTCTTTGGACAAAAACACCCAACCCACCGTCCAATTTAAACCGCGTCTCCGGTCTCAGCTCGACCCGCTATATAAATCGCGGAAAACCTCCAACATTCCTTGAGGCTGGGGCAAAAAAAAAATACAGAAACGAACAAAATGTGTCCTTCTGATAGAGTCCGGAAGCCGGTAGCAACATCTCTCTCGGATTTCTTGCCGGCGTTCGAGGTTATCGACGCTGATCGAGATGGAAAGATTAGCAAGGATGATCTACGGGCATTCTACTCCGAAATCTGCGGCGGAAACAGCGGCGGCGACGAAGAGTTGATCGGAGCGATGATTTCGGTGGCGGATGAGAACAGAGACGGGTTCGTGGAGTACGAGGAGTTCAAGAAGGTGTTGGGGAAGGAGAAGCGGCGAAGCGGTGGCGGAGTGATGGAGGATGTGTTCAGGGTGATGGACAAGGACGGAGATGGGAGACTAAATCACGATGATCTGAAAAGTTACATGAAATGGGCCGGGTTCGAAGCCAGCGACGAGGATATCGAAGCGATGATTAGGTTGGCCGCCAGCGACGGCAGCGATGGTGTTTCTTTAGACGGCTTGCTCAAGATTTTGGCCGTTGATTCCAATTTCTAAGTAATGAAGAGATTAGCATCCTTGTTTGGAACAAATGGCACGTGAAATTACAATTTGATATCAGCAGGAAGAACAATCTTTCTTTCCTGGCTTTCTCTGTCGTCAATGATATCAAATTAAAATATTCACAAATAATAAATTCTTGTTAATTGTTAGACCCCAAATTGCTTTAATTTACAATTGTCTTGCCTTTCAATTTGTTTCCTTCCTTTTCTTAATAGGAATTTCGTTTCTTTTATCGGCCAAATAATGTCTTCGGTTTTTCCTGTGCTGTACGAGAACACTATTCTCCTAGGCTCCTAGCGATTGATTTTGATTGGCGGAGAGGAGATCTGGGGCGATTCTGAATTCATAAAGGCTACTTTTTCGTCAAAGTGTCATAAAGACATGTTTAATGATATTCACCTACTTAAATCCCAACCGGCAAGAAATTAACACTTTTAATCCTAAACCTGTCCCACGTTTCTATATCAGTCCCAAAACTTCACACTTTTCTAAACAAGTCCCATAACTTAACTGCGGACTAATCTGTTGGTCCCAATAACATGGCGTTTGTGAAACAAACTAAACTCCTTTGCCTTGGCAAAGAACCCTACATAATGTACGATTAGTCATAACAACAATGCCTAGAAAAATGAAGAAAAACCTAAAAAAAAAAAAACTAATAGAAAAGAAAAAACTAAAATATTTCCATAAATATCGATGGGAATATTAGTGGAGTTTTCATCTTCACTAGTTTGATCCTCATTCCCCTGTTTATCTTGCTGTCTCAAATTATCTAGCATTAGGCAATGAAATCGGTTCAGCTTAGGGGTGTGCGCGGTTTTTAGTTTTTACCATAAGAAGTTAAATTAACTGAACTAACAAGAAAAATAAAACTGAAATATTTTGGTTTCGTTCCGGTTGAAACTGAAGTAACTGATTTTTTTAGGTAACTCTTATAATTCCATTAAAACTATTAAAACTGATTAAACCGTAAAGAGGAAGTTACTATATAATTTGCTAATTACACAAGAATTGCTGGATAAGACTTGCAAACTAGTAAGTTAACGAAAAGAAAGTAGAAAAAATTAACAACAATAAATAAATATTAGCGTTGCCCAAAAATGTGAAGAACACAATTAATTTAGTTACCAAATTAACCGACCTATGAAATCAAACTATAATGAATTTTCAAAAATTTAATTTTAACTGAAACTAAACTGAAAAAATGAATGAATTTGATTATTTTTATTTTTATTTTTTGGGTCAAATAGTGCACATCCTTAGTTCAGTTTCATAATCAACTCCAGTGTCTTCCAGCTTAAGTAATCTCAGCCTCTTGTGAATTTCTTCTGACCCACCAATAGATGCTCGGGCTCCAATGCCTTCCTCTCCTATCATCGATGAACGATTGAATCGCCCTAGCCTTGCTAGTTTCAAACTGTCAAACTTTTGATCTTGTCAAGCACAAAATGCTGCCTAGTGCACTAATTTAGCTTTTACTATAAGAAAGAAGCGATAGAGCAACTGAAACTAGCAATTGAATTTCAGTCGCTAGTTAGTCACTAGCTTATGTGTCATATAATTATTGCGATTGACTAGCGATTTAAAATTTCAGTCACTAATCAGTTGTTAATTTTAAATTTTCAATTGCTAGTGAGTCATACATTTTATATTATTTTTTGAAATCAGTTGCTAATATACTTTAGTCGCTAAAACAAATTAAAAACTTCAACTCCAACATCTCCTTCTTCATATCTACTTTTTCTTCCTCCTTCATTTCTCCTTCCTCTTCTTCTTCCTCAACTTTAACCTCACCTTCCTCATTTTTCCTTCTTCTTCCTCCTTCCTCATTGCTCTTTCTTCTTCCCCAGCTTTGGCTTCTCCTTCGTCATTTCTCCTTCTCCTTCTTCTTCTTCTTCCTCCTTTATTTCTCCTTCTTCTTCCTCCACAATTTCAAATTAATAATATTATGTTTAGATTCTATATTTATTTTAATTGAAGTTTTTTATTATTACAATTCATTACCACATCTCAGCAATTAATTTTTTTTAAAAAAAATAAATAAATTGGTACTAGCGACTGAAGACATTTCAGTCACTAATTTTAGTCGCTAGTCATTTAACAACTAAGATTTTTGCAACAGATACATTCAGTCGTTAATCAGTCACAACTAATGACTGAGAGCGACTGTTTCCTCAATTGCTATCCTGTGTTTGTGTTGCAATGTTGTGACATTGCCCCTGATTAGCAAAGAGTGGATCGCATTGGCAAATAGTGCACAAATTGGTAAAACTGCTTCTACGTCACGTGAATGAAGGCAAACGATGAATCATGAGATGAGGCTGGTCTCACCAAGAAAAACAATGGGGTGGCTGGAGGAGAGTCATAAGACTCGCCACTAAATGGAGCATTGATTAACAGAACCATTAACTAATGTTGGTCATAAGACCAATACACCAATTTAGGGCGAGTTCGGTTCCTATTAATTTCATTAATGGGCACAGGTCAACAGATGAACAGTGGGTGGGGAACAAAAATGTGGCTAGTTTTTGGCAAAATTATGCTTTATGCCATTGGGTTGTTTTTTAGCCTTGTGAAGTTCTTGTTCGCCATGTCCGCCTAAGTTGAAGGTCAATAAGATGTTGCCCACTTCCTCCACGTACGGGCAGGAGTGACAAAGGATGGGAGTCGCACGAAATAAGCCGGAGTCGGCGATGCCGGCCTATTTCACCAGTATTTGTTTTGTTTTATTCTGTTAGTTCATTGAGAAATTCTAATCCATCCATGGCAAATTGATTGTGGGCTAGAAATGTAGCCATGGGAGAAGAAATGGAGGCCAGTTTGAACCTCAGAAGAGACCAAGAAAAAACCTAGCAACAACTTAAATCTCATGAACAGTAGCCCAAACAGACAAAAGTCTTAGAACTAGAGTCATGAAGGTCGCGTAGATAGCGGAGAATCAGAGAACCATGCGGCGGTTCTGGATAAGGGTGAACAGGGATCCCGTTCGTCAAGACGGCGGCCCAGGGGGCCTCCACCCGGTTCAAAGGACAAGCCGAATCTACCGATCGTTATCACCAAGGAGAGTCCCAACTCGATGCGGAGCCACATGTTGGAGATCACAAGCGGCAGCGATGTCAGCGAGTGCATCGATGAATACGCGCGGTGTTGCCAACGGGGAGTCTCCATCTTGAGCAGGAGCGGCGTGGTGGCCAACGTCACACTTTGCCAACCTGCTAGCCCGCCTCCGGAGATGGCGAAATAGAGGAAGCTTACACCAAAATGGGAGCACACAAAGGATGGGAGTCGTGCGAAATAGGCCAGAGATGGCGAAATAGAGGAAGCTTAGCATGCCGGACGATGGTTGCTTTGAGGGTATCTGGAGAATCACCGTCGGATATATCAACCAGCGAGGATTTAGCCCATGGAGCCTCCTCGCGATAGCTTCACCCCATTCCTCCTGTGCAAAATGGCTCGCCCATCTGAGGCCTCGATCCGTGCATGTGTGTGGCTCCGGTGGCTGATCGGAGGATCAAACACCATGAATCGGTAGAAATGTGCTCCGAGTGGCTCATGACTTTTCTTGACCCGCGTGAAACCCGACCCAACAAGCGAATAATGAGAGCCAATTAACCTTAAACAAACTGGACCTTAAGGCCCACATATACAACATTTAGTGTTTGGTTGGAGTCTTGGAGATTTGACGGCACATCATGTTTTCGTCCACAGTGTGCAGCTTTGTGGTATAGGACTAACATATATAACGACAGTCAAGTACAGTATTTTTTTAGAAAAGTGTAAAGATTTAAAAGTTGAGAAAAATTTTCTGATTAAAAGTGAAAATTTCATATACTGTAGCGAAATCGTACGGAACCAATACCAATTAATGCATTTGTGTTCGTTTATAACCTTGGAATTAAAGACACTTTTAATCTTAATACGGTAATGAATTTCGAGTTAGTTGATAGTACATATTTTCAAGCTCAATATGGATTGAAAAGTCGTCCCCCATGTGATTAAGTCCTAGAATACAAAGATTGAAACATGCTGTGAGATTCAGAGAAAGAGCTGCCCTACCGTTGATCCGTCGAATATTCTCCGTTCCACTGCGAGCTGCTTAGCTGCATTGCAGTGCCATCTGTAAAACAACACAATCGTCCAAAATTTTGGTTGTTGTCTACTTGTTTTGTTCGTCCCAATGACAAGCTCGTGAGTGAATCTAACACCGCTAGCGCTGCATCGCCTCCCATGGGATAGACATAGACGTACGGACGGCTTGATTCGTCACACTCCGGAGACGTGCCACTCGGGCCACTCCACTCTATCTTTTTTCTCCCCCTATTTTGGTAAACTAGGGGGAATGAAGCTGTAACTTGATACTAGTAATTAAAGAAAGGCATTTAGAAATTGGGGTGGATATATATTATAGATTAAAACATTTTACATTTCTTTCGAATATTCCCAAATATTAACTATCCTTTTATAATCTCTCTAACTAGTTTTAACTTTTAAATATTACATGTTCTTCTTATCTATTAATTACATGGTGTTTGCATATAAGTAAAAGATAGTTGCCTTATTTGCTCTTCTTGTCAGCCTCCGGTTACTTGATTGTTTTCTTTTGACGTAGCTGCCTTTTCATTCTATTCACTTGGTGGTTCAGCAAAGTTCCTATTGAAAGAAGCAAAGGGAGAGTACGTATGAGAGTAAAAATTGGAAGATGTTTGTGAACAAGATGAGTTTAAAGTTAAATAAGACTTACAATGTTCGTCTGGAAGCTAGGTTTGGGCTCATTCTCAGTTTCTCTTTGACTTGTAGAGGAAGTCGTAAGACAAGCATGTGTTTGCAAGTCTCTGTTTCATTCATTGAGCATGGTTCAAATATAAGCTAGGGAATACAAGAGTTAGAGATTGACTCAACTTTGTTAAGAGTTAATCCTATGATGCTTAGGATAGAAGATATCTCATATAACCTAGGAATACAAAGAGTAGTAGAAGTGAAACTCTTCTTTAACATTCCCTCTCAAGTTGGAGCATGAAGATCACACATGCCTAACTTGCTTGTAAGAAACTCAAATTGTTGTCTCCCTAGTGCTTTCGTCAGGACATCTGCTGGTTGGAACTTGCTAACAATATGATGAGTAGTAATTTCCTTGGCTTGTATTTTATCACGAACAAAGTGACAATCAAGCTCAATATGCTTTGTTCGCTCATGGAACACAGGATTATTCGCGATGTGCAAGGCAGCTTGATTGTCGCATTACAGTTTTATTAGCTGTAAATGATGAACCGTGAGATCGATAAGAAGGGATTTGAGCCAAATAAGCTCACAGGTAGCTGCTGCCATAGAGCGGTACTCAGCTTCTGCCGAAGACTGAGAGACAGTAGGTTGCTTCCTAGACTTCCATGACAATGGTGCGTTGCCAAGCATTGTGAGATAGCCAGTGGTGGAACGCCTGGTTTTGGGACAAGCTGCCCAATCTGCATCGCAGAAGGCATGTAAATCAAAGGTGCCTTTCGCCGAGAAGAAAAGGCTGTGCCCGGGTGTGCTCTTCAGAAACCGAAGAACATGTATTGCTGCGTCGAGATGGGCGAAGCATGGATTCTGCATGAACTGGCTAAGAAGATTGACGGCATACGTTATATCAGGTTGTGTGATCGTCAAGTAGATGAGCTTGCCAATCAACCTTCGAAAACGTCCTGGATCACCAAGAAGAGGATTTTCAATAGAGCCGAGATGATGTTGTTGTTGAATGGGAAACGATGCTGGCTTGCAACCAAGTATTCCAGCTTCTTTCAAAACATCTAGAGTGTATTTTCGCTGCGACAAAAATATTCCCTCTGAACTGCGAGCCGCTTCCAAGCCAAGGAAGTACTTCAACTTCCCCAAGTCCTTAATGTAGAACGTATCCTGAAGATAATCTTTCAATAACTAGATTTCTTTAGGATTATTCCCAGCGATGAGCATGTCGTCTACATAAACAAGGATTGCAATGTAAGAGTCTTTAGAAGTTCGAGTAAATAACGAATAATCTGCTTTGGATTGAGTAAAGCCGAACTGAAGAAGAGCCTTTGAAAGCTTCTCGAACCATTGCCGTGGGGGCTTGTTTGAGTCCATACAGGGACTTTTGAAGTTTACAGACTCGGTTATCTTTAGCTTCCAGATAACCAGATGGAGGCAACATATATATATCTTCATTCAAATCTCCTTACAGGAAGGCATTGTGAACATCAAGTTGATGCAACTCCCAATGTTTCATCGCAGCAATGGAGAGCAAGCACCTGACAGTTGTGAGTTTAATAACTGGTGCGAAGGTGTCTGTATAGTCGATCCCCTCAATTTGGCTAAAGCCTTTGGCAACTAGACGAGCCTTGAATCTTTCAATACTACCATCAGTCTTGTACTTTATTTTATAAATCCACTTGGAACCGACTGGCTTTTTGTTCGGTGGAAGCTTCACCAGTGACCAAGTTTTGTTCTTGTCCAATGCCTCAATTTCCTGGTCCATAGCCTTATGCCATTTGGGGTCTGAGTTGGCTTGGTTGAAGGTTTTTGGTTCCTGATGAGAGGAGATAGCTGCAAGGAAAATTTGATGTGCAGGTGAAAAGTGGGTATAGGACAAATTATGAATCAAAGGATAAGGCTTACCTGAAGAAGTCTGATTTGCCGCAGGTGTGGACCGATTGTTAACTCCAGGAAGCTCATGAACATAATCTTCGAGGTAGGAAGGGATCTTGCGGTCACGTTGAGGTCTAGCATTTTCTGGTGGCATTTTGGTTGCACTTTCATTAGGTTGAGTCGGTTCACATGGATCTCCTGTACTTTTGTTAGATGGCTGAGAAGGGGTATCAGGTTTAGGATCTTCATCAAAGAACTGGACTTCAGGTAGGGAGCTTGGTATGGTCACATGCTCTGAGGATGCTTCGAAAGGGAAGGTATCCTCGTAGAAGACAACATCACGAGAAACAAAGATTTTATGTGTTTGTTGGTCATAAACTTTGTATCCCTTTTGACCCACGAGGTAACCAAAAAATATGCATGGTTTGGAGCGTGACTCAAATTTGTCTTTTGATTTTGAATGAACATAGCATAGACAACCAAAAA
Organism: Aquilaria sinensis; assembly: GCA_005392925.1. Taxonomy (NCBI): domain Eukaryota; kingdom Viridiplantae; phylum Streptophyta; class Magnoliopsida; order Malvales; family Thymelaeaceae; genus Aquilaria; species Aquilaria sinensis. Next base: position 53,700 of record SMDT01000535.1, read on the forward strand.
CCCGTAAGTGATGAAGGGAAGGGGATCTAGAAAAGAGAACTTCAAAAGGGCTTTTACCTTTAAGGCTGGAGTTGGGCATATGATTTATAAGATATGTGGCCATGAGAACACATTCTCCCCAAAATCTTATTGGAAGACTTGCTTGAAATCGAAGTACTCGTGCCACTTCAAGTAAATATCTATGCTTTCTTTCAATTACTTCATTCTGTTGTGGAGTGTTGACGCAAGAAGTCTGAAGAATTATGCCATTTTGGCGCAAGAACAAGGAGAAAGAGCCAGCGACAAATTCTTGGGCATTATCACTCCTTACTTGAACAAGGTTTTTGCCAAATCGGTTTTTTACCATGGCATGAAAGAATTCGAAGTGTTGAGTTGCTTCTGTTTTGTTTCTTAACAGGTATACCCAAGTGCACCTACTAAAATCATCGACAATAGTCAAGAAATAATGAGCACTAGACATAGATGGAGTTTTGTACAGACCCTAAATATCAATATGAACAAGGTCAAAACAGGCGTTACTAACACTTTTACTTAAAGGAAAAGGTTGGCTAATTTGTTTTGCACAATGGCACGAGTCACAACAATTGTTCAAAAACTTTGATGACAAACCAGAGAATTGAGAAACAAGAGACAAATTCTCAAAAGGTGGATGTCCCAGTCATCTGTGCCATACTATGGAAGGGTTCTCGGTTACTGTAGAGGCTGCCAGGTGTCCATCGAACTTCCTAAAGTAGTACAATCCGTCCCGTTCTTCACCCGTGCCAATCAGCTTCTTCGACTTCAGGTCCTGTAGGTGACCTGCATATGGAAAAAATGTTATTGAACAGTTTAAGGTTTTGGTTAACTTGTTTACAGAAAGGAGATTACAGTTTAAAGAAGGAACAAGTAACGCATTTTGTAAATGATCATCAGGGAACAGAGTCATCTAGCCTAAGGCTGAAGGCTTGAGTTTATTTCCGTTAGGCAAGCAAATAGATGAGTCAAAGGCAATAGGCTTGAGGTTGGTAAGCAAGGATTGACGTGAGGCCATATGCTCAGTTGCACCACTATCAATGATCTATTCAAGTGATTCACATGACACCTTACCAGTGAAACAGGCATTGTTATGAGCAGACAACAATGATACAAGTTGTTTGTATTGTTCCTGTGAAATGCTTAAACCATTAATGTTGGATTCTCCATTGTTCTTTTGAGTCTTGGCATTATTGGCAGCGGCTTTGCTTGGTTTCTGTCCAAGCTTGTTTGTGTTCTTCTTCTCCTTGTTTGGCCACCAATCTGGGCCTATGATCTCAAAGCATCCTTCTGACAGATGTCCGAATTTTCCACAGTGTGTGCAGTGCAGCTTGCTTTTATCTGGATCCCTGCCTGAAGAGAAGTTGCGTGCTTTTGATTGCTTGGCGATGAAGGTAGCAGTGTCTCCAGATGTTGCTCGCCCCATTACTACGTTGTGCTGCCTTTATTCCTTAACTACCAAAGCATATGCTTTGTTCAGGTTCGGCAATGGTTCCATATTGAGAATCTGCGATCTGATCACACTAAATTTGTCATTTAAACACATCAAAAATTGATATAATTTTTCACCTTCTTTCTCCAACATGAATTCTCTTGCTGCTGCACACTTGCACTGAGGAACGACCGAGTAGGTTGTAAGTTCATCCCAAAAGGCCTTCAACTTTGTGAAGTAGGCCACCACTGTCAAGTCTTGCTGCTGCGTAAGGGATATATCACGTTTGAGTTCATATATTCTGGGGGCATTGCCTTGCGAGAATCTTTCTTGCAAGTCCAGCCACATTTCGCTGGCAGATTCTGCATAGGCAACGCTATTATGCAATTCTGGTGCTAATGCGTTGAAGATCCAGGCCATCACCATTGAATTACACTTTTCCCACATCTGCCGATCAGCTGCACTCTCGTCTGGTTTTGTGATTGAGCCATTGACAAAGCTCAATTTGTTCTTGGCACATAGGGCGTTCATCATCGCCCTTCTCCAAGTTGGATAATTTTCTCCTTGGAGAAGGCATGTAACCAGCGTTGATCCAAGGCTGACGGAGGCATTGAGGAAATAGGGAGATGACGGATCACTGCTGGACGGTGGTTGTGGCGGTGCGGAGCTTGAAGAGCCGAAGAGTGTTGTGTCGTTTTCATCGGTCATTGTGACTGATGAATCTAACTCAGGTTTTCAGGTTTGAATCGGAGGCTCTGATACCATGTAAGACAAGCATGTGTTTGCAAGTCTCTGTTTCATTCATTAAGCATGGTTCGAATATAAGCTAGGGAATACAAGAGTTAGAGATTGACTCAACTTTGTTAAGAGCTAATCCCAGGATGATTAGGATAGAAGATATCTCATATATCCTAGGAATACAAAGAGTAGTAGAAGTGAAACTCTTCTTTAACAGAAGTGTTTGAGGTTCCTAACATTTTTATGATATCCTAGGGTGTGTGTGTATGTTAGAAGACATATGTTTTCTTAAATCTAAAAAACTTTAGAAAATGGCATCCGACTATTTGCTTTTCAAACTAATGGTTGTTTCTTGGATATTGGGAAATTAATGAGATAAGAACTGCAATAAAAAGAATATGATTCGATAATATTGTGTATAACTTGGAGTAAAATTGGGAGAAGATAAATAAGACAGCAAGACTTTAGCAAAAAGACTTATTGTGCCCAATTATAAGTGAACATAAACAAACAACAATGAGCTAGATACACCAGCTAATTAATTTCATCCCATCGGCAACAGAGATAGACAGCCTTCTCCATTTAAGAAAACTGTACAGTTTAAACAATGATAAGCTCAACCGCGCGCAACAAAATTAATCAATAATTCCTTACTGTGCAATTAACCAAAAATACAGATATCACGAACAATATTTCGTTACACCCCCAAGTTTTCATAGAACAAATACATCTACATAAAAAACAAACATAAGCAAAACAACAACGGACAATAACAGGAAATATAAGTTTCTAAGCTTAATATTAATGCCAAACAAAATAAATCCCATACCAAGAAAAACTGGTAAAATGATTCCCGAAATAAAAAATTGTTAACGGGTATACAGTTGCACCATGGAAAAGGTTAGTGGGCAACATGTAGATGCAGAAGATATGGAAGGATCTCCATGGCTATAAGGCAAGAACGTAGTAACACCAGATAGCAGATAGCACCTCTTAAGTAACTATGGAACTGTAACACCAAATAGCAGAAGGACCACTCCAACACTACCCTCAAAACTGAAGGACTCAAACTAATATAATCCCCTCAGGAGAAGAACAAGTGTCGTATCCCCATGCCCCTTGTCTTTTAATATATTATATAGATAAGAAGTTCATTCCACACAAACACCCCCTAGGGGTTACAAGATTCAAGTACAACATGTTTATTCAATTAGCAGTCAAACTATGGCATATATGATTTTGTAAAATTTCTTTTGTTTTTATTCTATTACATGTAGCATTTCTCGCTTTGATCCAAAAAGGTTGAGTCGATGATTTATTCACTATGATTTTTCATATTAAATTATATAACTTTTAAATACATTGGGTAAGAAATGTAACATGTTACTATATGGAAAACTATATTTCCATGTATGATGTATCTATCATCTTTATCATGAACAAATACTTGTATTACTATGAACAAACACAATTATATAATAAAATAGACATGGTGAAAAAAACATATCGATTTATATGAACAATTACTATGATTGTGTGAATATTTATCTACAATGATACAAACAATTATATGCATTCATATGAATTTATGCAATTTCAATACTCCATCTATCACAATAAAGATGTTAAAATGTTTCCCTTTCTAGAAAGTTTTTAACATCTATTTTACTTTATTACTGTCATTTAAACTCTCTTAGTACAACCCAAAAACTACTCAAAACCCCAAAAAAAAAAATTTAATCCTCATTTAAACTTTCACTACACAAAACCCAAAGTAGATTTTTTCTTTTTTTATTTTAGCTTCAAGGGTAAAAAAGTAAAGAATAACATAAATTATACATATCTTAATCTCCGTACCCAAATAAATGCATCATATATTTTGGGACGGATGGAGTAATTAAATAAAAACAAAATATTAAAATAAAATTTGCAAATTTCCTAAAGCCTAGCTAGGCATATTTAAGAATTTTGCCAAAGTTCAAATGCACGGTATTTGGTAAAGATGTATCAGGGCCCAGTAGTCTGAAACCCAGCTCAGCTGGATTAAACCTGAGACCAAGGAAGCCTGAATTTGGATGAGATGAGACACAGAGCAATCTACAGCCCAACGTTTGGGCCCGAAGCCAGAGAGCGCCTTGCACAAGTCTGGTCTGAAACTCGGCCTAGGATCGCGATCCGCTTGAGGCCACCAAGACGATTGACCAAGGTGGCAGTACTGACACCAAGTCACCAATAGAGATGGTCAAATCTCGGCCTGGTTGGGTTCGGCCGAGTCGTTTTCTCCCCAGCCGCTTCCTTCCTATAAAAATCCAGAGAGGGAGATGGATGGCTCATTGGAATTTCAAATCTTCCCGCCAAACATACAGATACAGAGGTGAAGAAAATGAAAGAGCTCCGGACTCCGCAGAAGCAACACTCTCCATCTTCCGCTCTCACCAATCGCAGATCCAAAGATCATCAACCGAAGAAGCAAAACAAGGTACTTATGGTATGACCATTCCAAACCCACCCCAACCACTAACTGAAATCTTAGAACCTTACATTTCTATGGATCTATCTGTTGTTTGGATGCAGTTTGCTAAGAAGAATCTGAATGCGGTCTTCACAACGGGTGACGGTGATGATGATTCGCCTAGCATTTTCGACGAATCGTCCGACCTCTCAAAGGTTATTACTATTTCAGAAGCTAAAAGCCATGAAGATCTCTTCGAAGTATGATTTATCCCATCCCGAGCACCTAAATTTTTTGCAATTCTTTGGTTCATATGCTTTTCTAGAGCCTTTTGTCTCGAGGAATCAGCCGTTCCATGTCCGATTATTCTGTACAGTTTGAAACCTGTTTAGGTATTTAGGAGAGAATGAGTTGAACAATCAGTTTTGAAGTTTCTCTGGTTTTGTTCAGAGCTTTGCCTTTCCGGAGATCTTCACACCGTGCTCCAGAGAAAGTGTTGTCACTACGGATGAGCAGATTTCTGATTCTAAGGCCACTAGTCCAGTGGAGGTGGAGATTACTTTGCGCTGTCTTAGAGAAGCTCAATCTCAGTTACTGAATTCTCTTGATGTGGATACTTCATCTAAGAAGCTTCTAGATGCGCTGATCAAAATTGTCATTGACGGGATACATCCTCTGCCTGATGACAGAGACCGGCTGGCTGAGCTTGTCTCTAGCAAAGCTCGTGTCACCTGTTGGTTCTTCTTACTTTGGATTCTCATAGTCTCGACAGTTCTGTTCTTTAGCTCAGGAAACCATGGCTCCTACATTGGACCGTTGCCGACTTAAGCAGGTATGCCATTTCTAATTCGATGGCTGACTGATTTAGTGTTCACTGTGCCTCTTGATTCCGAAAGATCTAGAAAGCTAGAATTATCCGATATTGGCTTTTGAACGTGAGGTTTTAGTAGATCATCTTTGTTAAGCATATGACACCGAAAATATTTGTCTATGAGCCTTATGAAATCATGCTTTGTGTCCATGAAAACTATTCCTTAATGATCCGAATCAAAGTGATTTTAGAGGTTCTTTCTGTTTGACTGCTTGTTGACAGTTATAGCAGGGGGACATTTATTTCTGGTCAATCAACTAATAGCTAATCTCTGATTCTCTAAAAGGTAGACATTCATCATGTATCTTCATTTTTGTTTAAGACTTGTGCTACACCAATAAACTTAGATGTCAAGTCGATATTGGACATTCAAATTTGAGTGAGGAGCTTGGTGATGATATAATTAAGTGAGCCCTTCTGAAGTCTGAAGACTCTGAACCGACTCTTCGAGCCCATTTTCCAACTGGCTCATGAACAATGATGTTGGTTTTATTGGGATGGGCTGCTCAGGCCCTAAACCCATGGCGGACAAAGTTAAAAGTTTGGCATGGAAGCATGGCAAGTGTTGGCTAATAATTTGAAATTCTGTTGAACTGATACAGAAATGCACCTCATTCTGAATGCTAACAATTTACATTCAGTCTTCCGCATCCATTTTGAACTTGCTGGCATATAAGTTTGTTAGGTGCGGCTTTCCCATCGTTTTCAATTAATAGCACTCGATCATTTTCAGAAGACCTTGCATAGCAAGAGTCTAGTGGTCTCGCTGGCAGTATCCTTCATTCAGCTACCAACTTTTAGTCCATAATTGGAGATGATTGAAGTATTCTTATTATGTACCAGCAGCTTGACAACAAACAGCAGGCTGCTTTAAGCATATATTCCTGATGGAATAAACTTCATATACAATAACATTTAAATGGTACACAACAATCTGTAGCAAAGATAGGTGTATGCTTCCATGAACCAGGTGTGAGACGAAGCATTTCTTAATGTATAATGAAGCTGTACGTGTAGAGTGGGTAAACTAAAATGGGCCTTTCTAATAGTGTTTCTTTATACAGATCAAGACGCTCTGAGGAGGCCGGCAAACCAGGGCAATGGATCTTGCAGTGAAAAAAAGAAAACCTTAATCCGGTGTTGCAAAGGTGATTGCCAGTACATTTTGTTTAATTGGTTTTCCCATAGCATTAAGCAAGAGCCTAGCTATTTTAGAGAGAGAATTTACCAATCCAATGACCCAGTAACGACGAAGTTTCAAGCCTTGTCAAAATGTATATCGGATTTGACACTGTTAGCAGCCAAGTTCCCTTTTTTGGGGGGTAGAAAGGGAAATGCATTAACAAGAAAACAAAAACAATAGTAGCTTACAGCAAAGGTGGCTATCCAGGATTCATACAGTCAATCCGTCCCCTGCCTAACTTTGCTGGGCGTCGAGTGGCCATTTTTGTCCTCACCTACAAGTTCCTGTTTCCTGTTATTAAGGAAAAGGAATAGCTGCAGTTGTTGGCTTATTTGCAATATAATTATAGGGTGACATTGACATGGCCTGGTGTGGGTTGGGGATGGAAAACGGAGCAGCTCTCTCCATGACTATGAGGATGCAATTATTGTAACCTTCCTCGAACATTAAACTGCTCCCATGTCATCTTGCCAGCGAATATCTGCCTGTAAAACACATAACAACATTCAACTGTCCTGATCCTCCCATTATTGTTGGACCTATCCTTCTAGGTTTGCGACATCTAGTATGGGCCATATCAACCTCCCTCTCTCCGTTTCTGGATCAAGTTTTGTTGGTTATGGCTTGTACTAATTGAGCTAAAGGTTAGGTTCATATGCTTTCAGAAACTAGCAGTTTTGAGATGATTGAGGGGAAATCAACAAAATAGTTTTTAGCCTCTCGAGTCGCAAGATACTGTTGGCTTCATTATGCGCACAAAGTCTCTAAAAGCGATAGTCATTTTTTTTTTCATTTTTTGACAAAATTTAAGGATTTTGGATCATTTTTATTCTGATTTCCCTTTCAACCTTTTCTTATGTGCGTATATGCTACACATACCGGTGCTTTGTCGGTTTGCAATATTAGATACTACAGCTGATAGGTAATACCATGTATTATTTGATGTCTGATGTCATTCATTTTGATAAAAAAATATGTTATATGAAGGACCATTCCTTTTGGGATTGGAGTAATAGTGCTTGCTAGTATAAGAGTAAAAGGTACATCTATTCTTTGTTTAGGTCAGGGAGCGTCTAGTTTTAGTCCCCACAGAGTAGAGTCGGACTTGGACCCAGAAGCGTAGATAGGAGCTGGTTGTCTGATTTTATGGCTTTCTATTCTGATCTCAGACCCAGTATTACAATTAACTGAGTTCCTTTTCACTGCACTTTTTACCCTCAAAGCCGAGCTACAATGTCCATGCTACTAGGGTTGTTGCGTAGGAGCATAGACGGACCTAAACTCTTTTCTGTCGGGTTCATATATAATTAAAAAAATTTTATATTTAACATTTTTATAAAACTAAAATATAAAATTTTAATTTAATATCAATGTATTTATGAAAAATAATTTTAATTGTTTATTTTTTTCTTTTAATTTAATGGAATTATTCGATAATTTTCAGTAAAATTCATCTAAAAATTACCTGATGTTTAAAAAAAATTAAAATTTTAGAACCCGCACTATTTCATGTAAATCCGTCTGTGCACAGGGAGCAAGGGTAATTTCCCTATTTCCCCAAAACTTTGCTTTGAAAACCAGCTTGACTAGGATATTTTCACTTAATCATGAGTCGGCAGGCTAAGGAGCAGTCTCTTAGTAACTTGGTTGAATAAAAAAGCAGAAATTTACAATTATCTTTTTAACGTTTATCCTAATCTACAATTTGCCCTCTATTTTTAAAAATTTATATTTTACCTCTTACTTCTTTTATACTGTCTGATAATAACTTCAAAAATTATAATTTAAACTGTGCGATAATTATCTTGTAATAATTTCAATCATTTAATATTTTTTTATAGTTAATAAACATTATAAATTATCAAATTTTTCTTTTTGTAAGTACATTTTTTTTCATATAAATGTATATTAGTATTTTTTGAATGTTAGTTAATTATGAAAAAAATATAAAAAAATCTTAAAATTACTAAAGCATAAATATTAGTCAGTTTAAATTAGGATTTTAGAAGTTGTTGTTAAGACATTGTAAAGAAAGGAGAAGGCAAAGTGTAGGTTAGATTAAACCATAGAGGAGTTTTTGCAATTTTTCCATAAAAAATTTACCTTAACATTTGCTTTCTTATCTCGCTAATATTTTTTTAAAATATTTCAAATAATTTTGAAAAAAATTATTTCTTATCTGACTGAATCATTCTTCACCGATCCTAAACGAAAAAGCAACTGTGCCAAGACTACTTTCTGGTCCAAGATTAATGCTTTCATCCGTTTAGATGCTCGTTGCTTTTAATCTGTCTCACAAAAAGGGGGCAATCTCTCTGTCACACCATAATACCCGCCCGGTTACGTTAAGTAGTATTGTTTTTATATTTTGGAAGAATATAGAAAAGTTTTCCTAGGGCACAGTTTGTTCCCAAAGTGCATTGTTTTGCACATGGCACCATGATTTTTTGGTGAGAATTAAGATTAGGTTCATGATTATGTTCGAATGTTGTGCACCGAGACAAGTCTATTCATCAGCCATAATGACGTCCGGAATTTATAGTTTCTTATCCTCGCAGTTTTTAACTTAAAAAAAAAAAAACAGAAACAGATGTTTTGTTTTGGCTTTTATTGTGGCGTTATTGGACACTGTAATTTTATGGTTTTGAGCCTGAGATCAGGGCACAGCTGATAAACACTACAAGAGAAGCAAATTAATGACTAAAGAAATAATTATTGTTAGTTGAAAACTACAATTGAATTATTTAATAATAAAATCATTAGTTGTTGGTTGTTAACAACTGACTAGTGGTTAGAATTAGCGACTAAATACATCAGTTGCTAGAATTTTGAACTTTATTAAAATAGCAATTGAAAGTTCAAACACTAATACATTTAATTCAGTCGTTAAGCCTATCATTTTAATCGTTAATTATTAGACCAAATTCAAGTTTAAGTTTTGATTTTTGAATTAATGATATATTTTATATAACATTATGTATGTTTTACGTATATATATGAGTATAAATATATTATTCAAACCAAAACATCTCCAACATCTTCATCCCCTAAATTTTTCACTTCACCCATAGTATCAACTATTGATAAAGAAGTATGATCTTGTTGTATAACTACTTTGTTGACTACATTAAGATCAACAACAGCTTCAATTCTCTCGACAACGGTGTTTTAGGGACAATTGGGCAGCTGGGCTCTGGCGATGAGGGTTGCGGCAATTCCCGGAGGTGCAAACAGGACGCGGCGGTGGCTCCTAGAGGTTGACTGAATTAGTGTGAAAAATAAACAATAAGAGAAACGAAAAAGGAAAAAGAAGAAACAATGAGAGAAATAGAGAAGAAAAAATGAGAAATGGGAAGAAGAAGTTGAAGTTGAAGGTTTTAATTTGATTTAGCGATTGAAGTAAACTAGTGATTGAAATTTAAAACTAGTGACTAACTAGCAACTAAAATTGGTGACTAAATATTTCAGTTGTTAATTATTTACAATAATTTTTATGGCCTACAAGTTAGCAACTGACTAGCGATTGAATTAACTAACTACTAAAATTTAATCACTAGTTTCGGTCACTTCATCGCTTTCCTATTAAACTTCTCAAGTACCATCTATCTCAATTTAGGGAAGTTCCTGTCCGTATTAATTGGTTTCAGCCAAATCGTTTTGGTTTTCCAATGATTGGGACAACCTTGAGGGCTACGAGGGAAATGGAAATCCTTTTGGAGGGAATCAAAATCTTCCCAGCTGGATCAATCATGTGTTAGCTAGAGGAACAGACTATTAATAGTCTAACAACGTGGCTCAGTGGAAGCTTTCTTGATTTGTATAGGAGGAAAATTATTTTTCAATTAGCAGGGAAGGCCCCATTTTTACAAGAAAATGTCAAGCGTAACTGTCCTCTCAACATCAGGATATTTCCAAGCATCCCTCCCTCCAACCAACAGCAAACAAAGATAGAAAAGAGAGTGACGAAAATAGCACACACAGCGCTTCACAAAAATACCAGCCGTTTCGTCTTAAAAATAATTAATCACATTTTTTTTAGCTGTTCTAATAAAAAAATTAAACTATTTCTCTTTTTCAAAAACTTTCAATAACCAATTTACTTTACTGTATTTATTTAAACTTTTATTATATAAAAATAAAAAATATCTTAGCTTCAGAGTAAAAATGAAAATAATAACTAAAATTGCCACATTTTAATTTCTGCACCTGGCTGAATGGATCGGTCAAAATTAAAACAGATGGAGTACCACATAATTCATTAGATGACCTGGCAGCAGAGAATCTACACACACTCAAAATCATCTACACAGGTATATAGGGAATGAGGTATTATCATAGTAAAAAAAAAAAAAAAAAGAAATGCCTATTTTTTCAGTATTCAAAAAGTCATTAAATCAATATAATTGTCATGTTATGATAAATTAGCAGAAAATGTGGTTTAAACCGCAACCCCAACTTGACACCCTAAACCTTAACCACTTGGATTAGACCGAAGGGGCTTTTAGATCATACATACATTGCATTACAGCCTAAGTTGCTGTGTATTAATGTTAGGAGTAACTTTGACCAACTTAGTTTCACTATTCAAATTGAAGCCTTTAATTGACGCTTCTAAAGTCATAGGTTGTCCTAATCTTTAAAATTTTTGTACTTATTTTTTCTGAGACTTAAAAAAGCTATTATTTTCATACTTATTGCTTTGGTGGATCTAAATATTAATCATTGCAGGGAATAAAAACAAACATTTGTATGGGACCCGTGAATTAGTGGAGGCCAACACAACGGTTGTGTCCAATTGGGCAACGACACCTCATCCCACATTAATTGAAAAATTAGTGTATTAATCTGCTAATTATTTATTGGTACTATTTCCCCCGGCCCGCCGGCGCCATGTGATGGCCGATTGCGGTTGCTTGGCTTAGGGGCGAAGTCGGCGAAAAAACTCTTGTTGGCATTTCTTTTGCAAGTCAATTTTAGTTGTTGTAGTTTCCGTCTGTTTCAAGGATAGGATATTGCCGAATTTGAATTATATAATATTTATTCTTAGTATGGTTGAAGATGAGTTGGGTTAGTTCAATTTTTTAGTGAAATTAAACTAATTTAAAATAATAATTGTTAAAAAAAAATCTAATTCAACTTAAGTTATCGATGACAAATTAGATTTACCCAACCTATATTTACGCTAGCTCCCAGTGGACTCACTCTTTATCAAAAAATAAGAGAAATGATTCGGCCTGAATTAATAATAAGTTAGGAAAATTTCTCTTGCCTGCCTCATGGCGCTTCATCTAAATGATTGGTTATCGGAATCAAATAGCCGCTTTATTGTCTTCCTTTCGAGTTGTTGTTTTATTGTTATTGTCATCATTTATTTGCTCTACGATTGTGAAAGAATAGCCAGTACAGTTTGTGACTCTGTTGTCCCTTCCATATTCCTTATACCATTTGTTACTTTTGCGGTCTTAAATTCTTTATACCATTGTTTTATTTAGTAATTTTTATGATTAATTTATTATATTAGCCTTCAAGATCCTTAGGAGGGAGCCAAAGACCCAACTAAAAAGCACAACAATTCAAGACCCAGAAAAAAAGAAAAGATAAAAAGCTCTAAAGAAAAGGAGGGAGGTTACAAGAGGTAGAAGGATTAGAGCTCGATGATCAAGCAAAAAAGGAACGGATTGGACATCAAATTTCAACTAGATTGCTAATGAGCACAAATTTGCACAAAAAAATTTGAAAGTTTTTTTAGAAGTAATGACCTTTACGAGGGGAAAAGGAAAGAGAATGAATTGGGGAGAGAGAGAGCAGTGGAGAGAGAGTGCTTCCATTTTTTAGAGGATTGTCGATCCGAGAAGTGGCCTTAGCTATAGAAATAGGTCATGGTATGAATTCAGCTTCGTGTTGTCCTATTACTTCACTAACTTCCCAGACGAGCTATCAGCGACGGCCTTGTGGAAAGAATTTAAAAAGATGGGCATAGTCGTCGACGTCTACATACCAAGGCGGAGGAATCAGAAAAGAAGACGATTCGGGTTTGTAAAGTTCAAAAAGCCTATGAACATCACCAGGCTCCGAACGGAGCTTAGTGACATATGGATTGGGGAGTTCAAGGTAAGAGTGAGCGAAGCTAAAAGAAAAAGCAAAGGGAGAAATGACAAAGTAGAGACGGCGCAATATGGAGGAGATAGCTCTGGAAAAGAAAAGGTGAACAGTATTCTCAGCCAGGAAGAGGTTGGTGTTAGGGGGCGAAACAAAAAAAGCTACAAGGAAGCACTCATCAATAGCAGAATAGGAGCTATCGAAGTGAACAAAACAGCACAGCAGGACAACTGGCAATCAAGGAAAAATGCAAGGAGACTGACGAGCGTGAATTGTTCCTACGCATAGCTAAAAGGAGAGCAAATCCTGGATACATCTTGGGCAAACATAGAGTTCCAAACAGACGAGGAGGAGAAAGCATGGCTAGATAATGCGTTGGTCGGATTTATCAAATTCCCAGACTGTATTAACATATTAGCGAAAGAGGTGTTTAACGAGCATAGATTCAACTGCAAATTAAGAATAATAGGAGGCAGTATGGTGCTGTTGACATTCAAAACGGTCGGTGACAAGGATTTCTTCCTTGAAATGATGCACGATTGGGTTGGTGAGTGGTTCGATGTGGTGAGACCATGGAAGATAAAGGACATTGATCCTAAAAGCATGTGGTGGATTCGACTGGAAGGGGTGCCTCTTTATGCTTACACTAAACGATTTTTCCAGTTAATTGGTAACTTGTGGGGAAGTTATGTAGCTGTGGATGAAGACACGCTTTGCAGAAACAGACTGGACATTGCTCGTATTTTGACTCAACCTTCAAGATCTGAATTGCCAAGATCAATTAATATTAAGATTGATGGGGAAATCTTCCAAATCTACGTGTCAGAGAAACTAGTTTGCAATATGCTTTCCGTTCTATACATGAATGCCCAGGAGTATGAGGCTGGTACTTTTTTGAAAGGAATGCAACAGAAGGTGACGGACAATTACCAGGAAGAGAAGAATGAAAAGAAGGAGTCTTCGGTAGCTGGGAGAAGTGACAAGCTAGGGTCAAGGTCTCGAGTTCCCGAGACAAATGAGTCTGGTTTTGAGGTAGGTGGACAAGCAGGATGTACGGGGGCAATCAAGGTGACAGAGAGGTGCGAGGAGTCAAATGACGAAGGCTACAGTACGGCTGATTGTGACATGAAGAAAGTAGAAGATATGCCCAAAATAGAAGGGCCCAATGGAGGGAAAGTGACCAACTTGAATGGATATAAGGCCGAGATAGGTTATCAGGGCGAATTCGATGGATCGGCCCATCTTCTTAGCATATCAATTAGAGAAGACAGGGCAGGAGAAAGAAATTATGGGCCGAATAAACTATCTGGTTCACTTATGGTCCAACAAGTAGACTCGAGCGAGGCCCGCGTCTTGAAATCTATGAATGCATTGAGAGTGGCATTTGCAGATGAAGAAGATCATATATTACTGAAAGACTTAAGGATGAAGAAGAAGAGCACCAATAAGAAAAGGAAAAGCGTGAAGAGGAAAAGGTGACAGTGAAAAATAGGAAGAAGAAGGATGATGAGGACCAGAGAAACGTAGAACAAACGGATGTGGATGGGAAACAGATGCGTCTACCAAGGATAGCAGAGGATGAGGAAGGGACGGTGATGGATGCGGTGGCAAGAAGAGAAGCATAGGAAGTACTGAGAATAATTAAGGAGATGGGCCTCACCCTAGATGGCGGAATGGAGGAGTTGAAGAGGAAGATTATCGAGCTGGAGTTGAACGAGCTGAAGAGGACAGGGGAAGTTTAGAAGGATAACAGAGATTCGGCGTATCGCGGGCCGCGTCATACAAGGAAAATGAAGATATTATCACTAAATGTAAGAGGTCTAGGTAGCGACACCAAGAAACGAGCACTGAATGGGCTGTTGAAAGCTCAACAACCGGACATGGTAATGTTGTAGGAAACAAAATTATCTTCCTTTGATATTAGGAGCTTGACCAAATTGTGGAGTATCAAAAAGGTTGAAGCTGTATGGGTCAACTCGGATGGCGCATCAGGAGGGTTGATGATCATATGGCAGAAACGTTTCTTTGTAGCTCAAGCAACGTCTTCAAATCAAAGAGGGATCTTTATCAGTGGGGAGTTGGTATCTCAAAAAATCAGGTGCGTGTTTGCTACAATATATGCCCCAAATGATGATAATTTAAGATGCTACTTTTGGCAAGACCTGTTGTTAATAAAGAACCAAATTGGGGGATGCTGGCTAATTGGTGGGGACTGGAATGAAATCCTATCTGTAGAAGAAGGCCTGCCGACAGCTCGTTTGGACAGAGGTATGAAGGAATTTAAGGAATTTGTGGATAATGCAAAGCTGGTGAATATCCCAATGAGAGAAGGCGAATATACTTGGTCGAATAATCAAGAACAACTTGTTAAAGGCAGGCTAGATAGATTCTTAATTGATGCTGATTTTCTGAGTAGGTTCGCACAGATACAATAATGGAAGGCCAATGTGTCATTCTCTGATCATGATGTTGTGTGTTCGGGGTGAAGAAGGTTGGATGGGGGACCAACACTTTTTCGTTTCTTCAACTGGTGGCTAAAGGAAAAGGAATTCAAGCCTTGGTTCAGCGAATTATGGAAGGCCATGGACCAGGAAAAGAAAAGAGTAAAACCTAACCTACTGCAGAAACTGAGATTGGCTAAGAAATAACTGAAGATTAAGTTTATGGGTGCCCAAAACACCATATCCATAGAATTGAAGAGGGCAGAGTGAACTAGAAGCCCTGGAAAGATCAAGAGAGTCGAAATCAGAAGATAAGAAGGTGTATCATCAATGGTGTCAATGCCAAGAAAAATTGTGGGTACTGAGGAAAAAGAAGGGATCAGCAGCACGTCAAAAGGCAAGATGTAACTGGATAAGGATTGGAAATTGCAATTCAAGATATTTCCATATGGTTATGAATAATAGAGCTCGGATCAATAGCTTAACAGTTGTAAAAGTAAATGGGGAAGAGAGGGAAGATCCTACGCTTATAAAGAAGGAAGTTGTCAAATTCTTTGAAAAACACTTTGCAAAGGAAGAGGGTCCATTACTAAAGTTACCAGCGAGTTGCTTAAGAAGGATCAGCAGTGGGAAAGCAGAGTCTTTGGAGAGTGAGTTCTCAGAGGATAAGGTCAAGGAGGCAATATAGAGCTGTGATAGAGATAAAGCACCTGGACCGGATGGTTTTAACTTTAGGTTTTTCAAAGAAAACTGGCTGGTTTTAAAGGAAGACATCATGGCTTTTCTGCTGGAATTTTATGGGAGTGGCAAGTTTCCAAGGGCAGCAAACTCCTCATTTATTGCCCTAATCCCCAAAAAGGCTTGTCCAGAATCTCTAAGGGACTTTAGACCAATAACTTTGGTGAGCAGTATATACAAAGTTCTGGCAAAAATACTATCAGTAAGATTAAGAGGAGTGATGAAGAAGGTCATGGGTGAATCACAATTCGCCTTTACCAAGGGCAAACAAATATTATATTGTGTCTTGATAGCCAATGAAGTTGTGCATAGCCTGAAGGTCACAAAGAAGAAAGGCCTAGTGTTGAAAATTGATTTTGAGAAGGCATATGATTCGATACACTGGAAGTACTTGGACAATGTATTGCTGGAAATGGGGTTTGGGCAGCGTTGGCGGAAGTGGATGATGGAATGCATCAGTACGGTGGACCTGTCGGTTCTCGTAAATGGATCACCTTCAAAACAATTTCGAATGGAAAAAGGACTACGGCAGGGCGACCCAATCTCTCCGTTTTTTTTCAACTTAGCAAGTGAAGGGCTCAACGTGCTAATAAACAAAGCAACTTCCTTGGGCTTATTTCATGGAGCTGACGTTGGGATCACTTCAGAAATGAGGCTATCCCACTTACAGTTGGCTGACGACACATTATTATTCTGCGATGGAAACTTGGAAAGCCTCAAAAACTTAAAAAGGGTGCTGAGATGCTTCCAACTGTGCTTGGCGTTAAAGATCAATATGGCAAAAAACATGTTATATAAAGTGAATATGGAGGAGGAGGTCGTGAAGTTGTGGGGAATAGAAATTGGATGTTCTTATGGAACCTTTCCTTTTGTATATCTAGGACTACCAATTGGCGACAATCCTCATTCAGTAAAAATGTGGGTACCTGTGATAGAGAGGGTGAGAGCTAGACTAAGTTTGTGGAAAACAAGATTCATTTCGAGAGCAGGGAGGGTTACACTTATAAAATCAGTTTTGAATAGCTTACCCATATATTACTTTTTATTGTTTTTTGTTCCTACAGGGGTTATTAAAGAGCTGGAAAAATTGCAAAGGAATTTTTTCTGGGGAAATGAAGAAGGAGCAAGGAGATTAACCCCAGTTGGATGGCAAACCATAACAAAGCCAAAACAGGAAGGAGGGCTCGGAATTGGAGACCTAAGAAGAAAGAATCAAGCGATGTTAACAAAGTGGATATGAAGATATGGCAACGAACCCACAGCTACATGGAGATAGATAATTATTGCCAAGTATGGAGGTGAAGAGGACGAAATGGGGCCTGCAACCAACAGAAGAAACAGATTTTCAAACATATGGAAAGTAATAACAGAGGATTGGGCGAAGGACAACAATGGTGGCGCTACTACAAAGTCGGGTTTCATGTCCCTTATTGGGGACGAAGGAAGGACGTCTTTTCGGCATGAACATTGAATAGATAGAGTAATACTGAAGCTCAAGTTTCCAAGAATCTTTGCGCTAGCGGCTAACAAAGATGGGAAGGTTAAAGAGTTCAGTTTCTGGAATAATGGTCTATGGAAATGGGAAGTAAAACTGAGAAAACCGGTAACTTCCCACTTATTTCTGCTCTGCAATTATGGGTGGAAGGTGTGGACTTTGATATTGAAGGATTGGAAATTGCAGTGGCCAGTCCCAAGCACGATCCACCAGTTCTTCAATCAGTGGATGGAACATTCAAGACAGGTTAAGTCAGGGGAAGTGTGGATGTTGTTCTTCGACGCCACAGTTTGGACGATTTG
This sequence comes from Aquilaria sinensis, assembly GCA_005392925.1. NCBI lineage: Eukaryota > Viridiplantae > Streptophyta > Magnoliopsida > Malvales > Thymelaeaceae > Aquilaria > Aquilaria sinensis. The sequence goes on from SMDT01000535.1 coordinate 71,463, forward strand.
GCAAGTGAGAAATGACAAGATTTTTAGAGGGAAAGAGATGCAAGTCTTCATTACATATGACATGGTCAAAATGAGGGTTGGCCAATGGATTATGGCGAAGTGGCAGCAGAGCAAAATCACAATCTTTGATGTTATAGTCGATCCAGCAAATGTGGGAATTGAAATAGGGCAGGCAAGGGTCAAAAGCTCATCACGCTGGGAAGCTCCAGCACTCGACAGCCTAAAATTCAATGTGGATGCAGCAGTAACTCTAAGGCGACAAAAAGTTGCTATTGGGGGCATTCTTCGGGATAGTGAGGGCAAGACGCTATGCATCTTCCCTAAGCCTAAGAAGTTGAGTGAAGTAGCAGATCTAGAAATGGAAGCAATATTGGAGGCGCTTAGCATTATGAATCAAAGGAGGGACATGGTGAAAGAGAGATTAGTAGTGGAATCAGACTCAAAACTAGCCACATTTTGGATCAACGAAACCGAAAAGGGTCCGTGGAGAGTAATAGACACCCTAAGGCAGATCAAAAGACTGAAGAAACTCTTCCAAAACTGCAGCATTGTTTTTGCTCCAAGGGAGGCTAATGAGAAAGCGGATGCACTAGCTAAACTCGGATTACAAGGAGTACTACTGTTACAGCTTTGGTTTGTGTAATATGTATGTTGATCTAGTAGCTCATTCGGTTTGCTTTTGTGGACCTTTGATCTGAATATATAATACTTGATGTAGTTAAAAAAAAAAATGACCTTTACGAGAAAATCAACATGCTGGAGAGAAGCGTAAGTAAAACTGACACAAAGACGGAGACAAAAGGCTTGGAGGTAAAGAGAAAGATAGCTAGAGAAGTCAAGCTGTAGAGTGATGTGATTTTGGTAGAGATTGACAACAAGAAGTTCAAGGGTAAAATTAGAAAAGAAGAAAGCACCTAAAACTTTATACCAAAATAAAATGGAGCAAAAAAAGTAAGATAGAGTGCAAAGAACTTAAGATAAAGAGAGTATTATTGAATTAAAGGTTACTAAATGTTAAAGTTGTTGCTAAACAAAAACTCTTAGCAGTCATTCAAATAAGGTTTTATCGAAATGCACGGACATGGGTGGGTTTTAGGGTCCATGGCAATTGTCAACATCTTAATTTCCAGTTTAATTTCTTATGGTTTCTGGTCTTATATGTTCACATTATGTTCTTAAGCAAGGAGTTGGTCATATTTGAATATCCAATATGCATGCATGGTAGGCACTCAATAATTTCTTTGACTGTCCTTGCAATTGTTCAACCTCTCACTTTAACCCGGCCCGCTCTGGATTAATACTGGTTTTTTTTACGGATGATACAAACACATATATAATTTTGTCTATTTTTCACAAAAGAAAATACATACATATATATATTATTAGTGGCGGAGTCAATAATAAATTTTGTAGATTATAGCAAGCTAGCCGTTTGAATCATGATAAAAAATCAAACAGTAAAAAGGTAATATAACAGTTAGTTTTAACACTTGCTTATCTAAACATTGTTATGTTTATATATGTTTTGGTAAAATACAAAAGAACGACTAATAATTTTTTAAGTCACCAGTATCCTTTTTTTTTTTTTTTTTTAAAAAAAGTAAGGCTTATTCCCGAATCCAACTTTTAATCTACTATTACATCGCCATTACGTCTCTTACTACCTTAAAATATTGTAAAATGTTGTTACGCTGTCCATTTTCTATTGTTTCATTTCACTTGTTTAATTTAAATTTATTTATGTTATTATGTTCTAGAAAATTTTTCAAGAATATATATTTAAAAACTATAAATATTTATTTATGATTTATATGTAAAACCAATTTTAAATTTATATACTAAAACATTAGAAATAAAAAATCATAGAATAATTATAAATTTTGAACGAAGCTAGGGTGTATGTCCTTTTATTTCTTAAAGAAGGAGAGCAAAGGATTTAGATTTCAATTTTTCCGCCCATTTCGTTTCTTCCTGTTTTTGCCTTTCATAGAAGTTGCGGACCCAAAGCCAAAGAAAACAAAAGAAGGCATGCAATTAGGATAAAGTGGAACTCTGGGGGAGTGAGAAGTGAGGTGGCAAAATGTAAAGGGGGGAATGAATTAGAAGAGAATCCAGTTATAAGGAAAGGGCTAAGCCTAGCAACAGCAAACCCTGTCCCTGGGCAGGTCCTCCAATCCCCACCAATTCAATTCACCACTCAGCCATCCCCTTCCCTTCCCCCATTACTCCAAAAACAAAAAGGCAACCAAATCATCCGCATCTTCACCTTTTCCTTATAAACTCAACTCACACAAAACCCCCTCCAACTCCGTTCCCTTCCTCTCTTTCCTTCTCCCATCCCATCCTTCCCCCACACCAAACCCATCCTCGGGCCGCCCCACCCAACTTTCTCGCTTCCTCTCAATCGCCTCCATCACTAAATTCAAAAACTACAACTAACAATCCCCTTTCTCTTACAATTCGCCCAATCTTCCCTTGAAATTTACTTTCTATGGCCTCTGCCATCTCCATTCCAGAAACTGATATGACCGCCGATCGGACTAGACGGAATAGGAAGAGGAGGTCGGCGCCGGTCAGAGACGACATTGGTCGCCGGAGCCTCGCCAGATGGAAGTCCGACGCCCAGCATCAAATCTATTCCTCCAGCCTTCTCCAGGCCTTGTCCCGGGTCTGCCTCAACTCTCCCTCCCCTTCCGCTCCTCGGGGCGGCCGAGCAGTCCGGGAAGCCGCCGACCGGGCGCTGGCCGTCGCAGCCAAGGGGAGAACGCGCTGGAGCAGAGCCATTTTGACAGGGCGCCTCAAGCTCAAGTTCAGGAAACGTAAGCGGCAGAGATCCTCCACTGTGGCCGCCGGGAGTAGTAGGCGGTCGTCGAGGAAGTCAAGAGTGAACGTTGTGAGGTTGAATGGAAAGAGTTTACCGGCGGTTCAGAGGAGAGTTCGGGTTCTAGGGCGGTTGGTTCCCGGTTGCCGGAAGGAACCGTTACCGGTGATCCTGGAAGAAGCTACGGATTATATAGCGGCACTTGAGATGCAGGTCCGAGCTATGAGCGCTCTTGCCAACCTTCTTTCCGCCTCCATCTCAAATCCTCCGCCTACTTGATCAGTAACTGCTAAGCATTGTTATTTTCTTTTTCTTTTTCCGCCACGAAATTAATTAGTTTTACTTCTGTCGTATAATAAGTATCAATTTATTCTGTCTTCTTCTTTTTAAACTTTCCATTTAATCCAACTTAAGATATAAATTGATTGGAACTAAACCAATCCACCTTTGGGTTTTCACTTTGTAACTTCTGGAAATGAAGTCTCAGGCTGGATGGGATTGATAACTGCGAACGGTCACTGCCCATTGAGCAATTCTCTCATACATAAACACACACATAATCTTTTTCTTTCTGCTACATGCAATTTTGTTGGCAATTCTTGCAGACACAAACATCTGCATTTTTGTGTTTTGGCACACAGAGATGAATGGGCAAATTCACACATACACAAACACCTACCATCCTATTTAATGTTTTAATTGAATATTGAAATAATAATTACAAGAATAATGTGATTAAATAATTTAAAATATAAAAATATTGTGAACCACCTAAAATAGTAATTCTCGTAAAAAATGTAAGATGGTAATATGTTTTTTAATACACATAATTATGGAGTTTAAAAGACCTCTTTAAGGTTGAAAAGCCCTGAACTTCATGGGAATGAGTTAAGTTACTCCAAGATGCTACATACATGCACTAGAAGATTCTCCCCGCGCTGTGCTGCGTAAATGGACCAAACTAGTAGCTTTCAACAACTCATATCTTCAATCATAATTGAGCCAACAAACCAAAGGATTATAATTGCCTTTGGCCCAATATATAAAACGCAGATACCTTGTTGCCCTCCTTCTTTCTGATCACCTTCTACTCAAAACTACACCAAATCTGTAAAACAGCCATATTAATTACACATAAATGAACAATCGACACTTCCGACAAATTCTTTTACATACCATAACATGGTAACAATCTGCAAAATAGAGGAAAACAGTAGGAAAAAAAATCACAAATCAAAGCTTCTTTCAGAGGGGCAAAAAATGGAACTTCTCCAATGTTATTAGGTACCTAAACAACACAGACTAACATGCTGAGGACTATCACTACAATTACATCACCAGAAAGGAGGACAGGTGTCACCAAGCTAGCCTTGACTTACCTGACACATAAAGAACAGACCAACCTCACATGACACAAACAGAGAACATTGAGGACCAAAACTGGCATTAATCCCCATGCCAAATACACTTGTCACGACCTCTAGCCTCTTGTCCTTTAATGTATTACTAGGTTCATTTGTTTAATCTGTGGCAACGATTAATGTAAATATAACAAAAATAATTATTAAGTAAAAGTTTGGGGATGAAGAGAGGAAACATTAAAGTTCTAGCAATTAAAAGTAGGTTTAACCATTGATTCAAAAAAAATTTGTATGAAAATAAAAAAAATGAGATTTGAAATTGACTTAAAATCATGATCTAATCTATATATAATAATGAAAGTTTTGGGATTACCGGGGTAAAGAGTAAAATTTTAGGAACTAAAAGCGATGTTTAACCATTGACATGCAAGAAAAAACAAGTAAAGTACCAAAAAATAGTACAAATTGCAGGTTTAAATAGAAAAGTCTAAGCAAAATTTGGGAAAAGTTTAAAATCAGGCAAACCATAATAATCAACATTTTACCTTAAAAGATAGAATTAAATAACTTTCCCATAAGAAGTGATATTTAAACATTAATGCAAAAGTCAATGTAAAGTTTTCAATCATTAAAGTAAATGGAAATACTATAGGTAGTAAGATTTAATAATTCTTTAATAAAAACAAAAAAAAAGGACTAAAAATGCAAATAAATGAATTTAGGTAACTAAAATAAAAAGGATATATAGCTCAATGACTTAAACCACTACAAAACATATGTAAAATCTCGACTAAAAGTCCAGTCTCATTTTAGTCATGATACTAGGTAGAAGCAACTGCTTTACTACTATGGATGGTGGTCGCATTTTTCCAAGTCGCAATTTTATCGCGACTGAATCTCAACTACAAAAAAAGATTGAAACTTCCACTCAAAAATCAGTCAAGAATATTGTGGATTGCGACTGACTGGTTCAGTCGCTATATTAGCAACTGCCATAACTTTTATTTCTCAAACAAAAAATATTATTCTGTAATATAATTATTGTTTAATTAATATTATTTAATTTAATTGGTTATTTATTTCATTTGTTATTTAATTGATAATTTCATTAAATTTCTATGAATATTATCTTATTTTAAATATTAATAATAAAATAAAAAAAATAATTAAATTAAAATTTAAATAAAACATGTTTACATTAATATAAAAGTCAACATACATACCAAAATATTAAAAAAAATTCAAAAAATAGATCCCGTGAACAATTCAAAAATTTCAATGCAATAGTTATAGTTCAAAAATTTCAAAAATCACAATTTCAAAACTTAGATCTAGAGAAGACCAAAGTGGAAGAGGTTGAGGAGGCTAAGGCGAAAAGAAGAGGAGGCGGATGGCAGTGAGGCCGACAATACCAAGGCAGATGGTGGTGAGGTCTAGCTAGGAGGAGATCGAGGCGGACGATGGCGCAGTTGAGGAGGAGACCGAGTTGAATGCAGTTGAAGCCGAGGTGGAGGTCAAGGAGGCAATGGCAAGGAATGACAAGCAAGTCGAGGAGGCGATGAAGATGAGGCCAAGGAGGTGAGACGGACGGGCGACAATAATGAGCGAGGAGGATGAGAGAGGTGGATGGCACAGCAGACGGTGAGGGGAAGGGTAAGGCAGATGGCGAGGTGGACGGGCAGAGAAGAGAGTGAAAGACGAAAATGAGATGAGAGCAAAATGTTTGAGGACTGAGTAAAGAAGAAGAGAAGTATAAGGGGAGTAATTGGAGCGATTGAACTTCGACTACAGCCCGACTAAGCCTCAACTAACAAAGTCAGTCACAAAAAGTTATCAACTGAAATACGACTAATAAGTAGGTGATTGAGACTTTCAGTCACCTATCAGTTATAATAAAAAGATGCATATTTTTACTTCCGATTGCTTAATGACTGACTTTCAGTTATGATTTGAAATCTGTGTTGTAGTGAACGGATTTAAGCACAAAAAATGTGAGAGACAAAACCTGGAAAAAGTCCATGTATTTTACAATGCCTCGACATTGTCTCTCAAAGCTTGATTGTGAAATGGAATAGTTAAGGGACCAAAATGGAAAGAAAGGAAATTTACATAGGCTGCAATATGGGTCAGACCATTATTTAGGAAAAAGCAAATAAAATAATTACTGGTCATAAACAGTGTTTTTATTTCACAATTAATACATAGTTATAATATAGATGCTCATATGATTTCTTTATTGATCTTCCCATGCATTTGTTCGGATTTAGGTCTTTAAATCAAACAAAGTAATGTCGGCTCTTTATTATTTTTCATCATTTTTTGCTTTTTTTTCTCATAAAATAAATTATTTTTTATTTTACTGATTTTTGTTATCTATAACCTATACTATTTGAAATTTAATAATTTTTAATACCTAGCCAAAAAATTAAAAATTAATAAAAAAAATACATAAATTTTTCTAGAAGGAAATGCTTACAAAATACTGTTTAAACTTATTTAAATATAAAGTTTCAACTAGGATGCAAACTGAGTGAATAATTGTGACATATCTCAATTATCCTTATTTATTGTAACATAAAATTAAGTTAGTGAATCTCAGATAGTTTAAGTAAAGGGGTTAGCAAGGCTTTATATTGTGATATATTGTAGTCTTCCCTATTTTTATCAACTAGTCTTGAGTTTGAAGTTTTAACAGGATATCAAAGCCCTAGATTTTCCATTACACCAATCATAACCATATATAATAATCCAGTCAAAAAGCCGAATAGATCATTTAGTTACAAAATGGCCAATCGTTCCAAATGAATTTTGTTGTAATTGGGAGGGGAATTTTTTTTCCATATATGCTCTTTTGCTATTTTTTTTAAACCAATATCATTGAGCATCTAATACTCTATTTGACTAATAATTACTTGAATAAAATTTTGTAACTTTAATTATTTTTTATGATTTATTTCGTACCTATCCAAAAAAATTAATAAAAAATACCTAAATTTTGTGAAAAGAAAATTTCAAGGATAAATTTTAGAATTCTCTATACATAAAGTTTCAATTAGTATACAAGTTGGGTGAAAAATATTTATATATTAAATAATTATTAATAATTCGTTTTTAAATAAGAATTCAAACGAAGCTAAAGTTTGGGTTAAATTGTCTTTGACTATGTGACGGCTCAACCGGATCCTTGATAATTAACCTAAAGGCAACTCGATTCTTTTTCTTTTTATTTTGGTCTTCTTTTGATCTTGATTTGATGTCTTAAATGATATTCGCTTATTCTGGACTCATTTTACATTAATGTTAACAATTAATATTAGAAAACTTTAAACAAAAGATGATTCATTCTAATCAAAAGTGAGTAGAAAGAGAATTAGATCACGCTAACCTTCCAAATATGTCAAAATAAGTCTGAAATAAATAACCCATAAATAACTAAAATAAAACCTAGAACAAGCCGACAATAATCAAACAGCGCTAGAACCAACTAGGCATCAGAGATCTAAATAAGACCATCTATGAAAATAAAAGAACTACATATAAAACCTAAAAAAATAAATACTATATTTATTCTATACAATCAACTTCATATCTATTGTCAAGTGCCATGACATCTTAATAGAGCTGAGATTCTAATGAATCCAAATGAAAAACTAGATTTATCGCTGCCCATCTCTAATTAAAGATCTATTTTATGAGTGTCTCAAATCATTCATGAATGCTAAAATTTGAAGGAAATTGCATTCATCATAAAATTGGATAGATAATATCAGATAACATTAGCCAAATAATAAAATGACTAAAAGAGAACTAGCCAGATCTGAACTGAAAGCCCGAATCTGGCCATAAATGATAAAGAAATGTGAGGAAGATGGCAGAAAAAATGAGTTGCAAAGCGGCGTTTTATATTTTCGTGATGATGATATAAAAAGAGTTTAATATTAGAATTTAAAAAAAAATTATCTAAAGTAGCTTTTATCTAAATGTATCTTTTATATTTTAATTTTAACAATTTAATCTCCATTATTAATCAATTATTTAAAATTCTAATAAGGCCTTCAATCTAGTAATATTGCTTTTACATAATTTCCTCTCATGATATATAGCACGTGAAATACTAGTAATAGTTGGAATTTGAATTGGAAACTTAAAGGTGATTTGATTTTTAGCTTATAACAAAAATATAGTATCATATAGATGACAGAATTTAGAGTGATGGAAGAGACGGTCAATGGCAATATGCATGTGCAAGCAAGTCATTGATCAAGACAAAAGAGGCTTAGCAAGTGGGCACTTTATCGCTGCCTTCGTGGAATCCAAACGAGGCCGAAGAGGCGAAAATTGACACTACCACCCGTACCGGGGGACACAGTAACTGCAATAGTACTATTACTGTGATAGAAAATTACAAAAACCCTCCCAATGTTTGGTCTAACTTACGTTTGCCTCCTTTTTATTCTTAAAAACTTACACTTTACCTTCTAATGGTAACTCCAAATGTTATGCTGGTGTATTCAAATGCTTTGATTGCCAAATAAAGCTTGCAAATCATGCAAATCAATCATAAAATTCATCTCATACTACCTCCAATCCAATTTTTCTTAAATATATAATATATTTCTAGTACATTTTACTAATCCCGTTTTGTTTTGAATTCCTACCATGTGAAAGAAATCTACACATTTTATAATTTTTCTAGCAACGCCATTAATATAAATTATGTATTAATATGATTATATCATTATACCTTTAATTAAGTACATTCTTTAGCTTACCTAATGAAAAATATTAATAAATTTTACTGTTTAGGCCATCTAATAATTAATATTAATATTGAATTTATTAAATAAGGGAGAATCTTCTTAAGCATATTAACAACTCTTACACTCTTCATTATCTTTGAATTGAATGAAAATAATGTAAAAAAAATCATATTAAACCAAACTGTTAGATTTGAAAATATATTCATATAGTTAATGTTTGCTAACTTTTAGAGTAATTGAAATCTATAACATTTTTATCTAAAAAGTGCACATTTTTTCTTAAGTTTGAATAGTGTTAGAGAAGTTGAAAGTTACTATCTTCATTTTGAATGATATGAGTTGCCTTTTTATTTTTGGATGTCTCAAAATAATTAATGACCCATTTTCCTAAAAAAAAAAGAATAAATAGTCATTCCGTTTTCAATATTCTTATAAAAAAAATTGATGTTTGATATGTAATAATTACTTTTGTGAGGGTAAACCTTGAAAAGGTATTAAAAATTCAATAGTCACTTAGATCGTGTGAAAAAACAAATAGGTCATGGAAATTGGAACTAAGAGAGTACAAATTAAAAACCATAAAGCAAATTGAAGTAAAAATCTTCATACTCTACATCATTAATTAAAGATTTAATCTACTGGTTAAATTGATTATAGATAAGTTACTTTAAAAATTACTATAAGATAGTGTAAGAATACGTGTAAATGATTTTTTTCTCATAAAAAATTAATAAATAAGCTAGTCATGAGTACAAAACTAATACAATCATGAAAAACATAAATTGACCTTAACTGAACACCGAATGATAAGTTTATTAATGAATTAGATAATTCATTATTTGGGTTTTATTAATTTGGTTAAAATAAACATGAATTTTAATTCGCTAACCAAAACAAACAAATATGAAGTAAATCTTGGTATTAATAAAAAATGTACACTTGATTTGTAAAAATGAGAATATATTATGGATTTAGAAATTATTAGTAAATTTATAAATATAAATATTATTTAGAAGTAGAAAATTTATTGGAAATATTTTATAGATTTTGGGAGAATTGGATTGGACATAAGATTAACCTTGTGGTGGATTTGTGTGATTTGCAAACTTTATTGGGCAACCAAAGCATTTGAGTTCACTAACATAACATATAGAAGTTGCCACATGGAGGCAAAGTGTAAGTTTTCAAAAGTAGAGGGGACAAATGTGTGTTAGGCCGAACCCTGAGGAGGCCGAACCAGAAAACGGTTGTCAGGAATCTCGCACCCTGTCTTCTTGTCCCGGACCCTAGGCCCTAACCAATTCTAAGTCAGGTCAGGGACCTTCTAGCTCCCGATAAGGTTCAAGTGTACGTCCGTTGGGTCATGAATCTTCCTTCGGTTTCATGTGATGAAATCCAAAAGTGATGCAATCCAAACAATACTGATCATAACTTTTCCCTAAAAGTAACTCATAATTTTATTTGGGTTAATTATAATTTACCTCCTAAGGTTCAAATGAAATTACACTTTATTCATCTCATTTAAAAAATATACCCTTTAACACTTATCTTTTTAATATAGTCCAACAACAACTTTTGAAATCTTAATTTATATTTTACGGTTGTCATATTCAAATAATTTTAATCCGTAGTGTATTTTTTAATAATTAATTGATATTTAAAAAAATATTATTTTAAAAACTAAAACAAATACAAAAAGAAAAAACTGATAATTAAAAAAATTCATTAATTATAAAAAAATTATTATACATATTAAAATTACTGAAAGAAAACTATCATAATGTTTAAAATAAGATTTCAAAAATTATTGTCGGGTTGTATTAAAAAGGCAGAAGGCAAAGTGTATATTGTTGAAATAGGAAGGGCAAAATATAATTTTACCTAAACCTCAAGGGCAAATTGTAATTATCCTTTTTCTTCCTAGAAGTCAGTTAATTTTTATGAATGGGTAAATTACAAAAGGCTCCCTGTGGTTGATCTAGCCTATACTTTACTCCATCTATTTTAAAAAACCTACATTTTACCCATTACTTTTTTTATAGTGTCCGACGGCAACTTCTGAAAATCCTAAATTACACTGTCTGATAAAACTATGTTCTAGTAATTTTATAATTTTTAATTTTTTTTATAGCTAACCGATTTTTAAAAAATACTGATATGCATTTATAGGTAAAAAAAATACATTTATAGAAAGAAAAAACTGATAATTTAAAATATTTGTTAACTATAAAAAAAATATTGGAGAAACCGACATTAGTGGAAGATGGCCATTGAACAATTTAAATTATAATTTTAAAAATTATTATCAGACAGTATAGAAGAATTAAGGGGGCAAAGCGTATGTTTTAAAAAATAAAAGGGTCAAACTGTAGGTTAAGATAAATCTTATGGGGTAATTATAACTTTCCCAAGAAAAATTAATAGAAAATATCTAACTTTGCGAAAAAAATATTTTAATTTTTTTTAATTAATATATAAATTAAATAAATAATAACTATCAAATTAAAATAACCACAAATAACTCATCTTTAAAATCCACGGTCCAACATCATGAGCAGTTTAACAACTGGATGGATTGAACCCACTTGGTAGCCCCCCACACGACAAAGCATAAAGCCTACCCTATCTCCCCCAATGCCCTATCGGGCTCTATTCATTTCACATTTTCCTATTAACAGCGTTTTTTATTTTTGTACATGTAAACAAATTGATAGAAATTGAAGGCTAGAAAAGAAAAAGTGGAAATGGTGAGGTTGGATTTTGGAGTCAAGACTCTAAACCTCAGAATAAGGGCGAGGCCCAGCCCATTGTTGCTGGTGCTTGGTCGGGAGATCATTCTGGGCGCGAACTCTTTTGGAACAGAACTAAAAGATGGGGCCTCCGGCCCAATGTCTATTTGGGCTCAGTTTATGCCCCACGCACCAGTTCAGTCCCCTCCCCGTCCAGCGCATCGATACCTGGGTGTAACCAGTCAGTGAAGTTGGGACTCGAAGGGTTGTTGCCTTCGCCGATCGCCCCTGTGCCGCAACCTCTCTCCGTTCCAGCTCGCAATCGACAAGCCTTCGTTTTTTCTTTCTCGTTCCTCTCAAGAAAGTTAAATAAGAAACATGGCGTCGTCTTCTTCAGCGTCAGCATCTGCGACAGAGAGGAGAGGAATTCCGGCAGCTCAGTTCGTGGAAGATGTCGAAACTTTTCTCTCCCAGTCCGGCCTCGATGCAAACTCCGCTCTCGCTTTTCTGCAAGAGAGGTCTCTTATATAATCCTCCCTTCAATCGTTGCCGCTTCCTCTCCGCTTCCTTGATTTGCTTTAATTCTTAGTTTTCTCCATTCTCGAGTTTGAATCCTATCCAAATTCATTTCAAGTATTAAACAATAGATTCTGCTTGTAATTTAGCTAAATGCTGCTTATTTTTTCCTCGTTTCCAGTTTTTGGCTAGGGAAACTTATTTTGTGGTTGTTCAATATTGCCTTGTTTGATTGAAATTTTCAGGCTTCAGCAGTATAAGTTGGTTGAAATGAAACTCTTAGCCCAGCAGCGGGACCTACAGGTGCCCGTATTTTCCCTGCCCCATATTTCATAGCATATGAATTTTTGGTGAAGTGAAATATACGCTTGGATGGCTAAATTCAGTTCATTGGTTCTTCCTGATATCGAGTAGCAAACTAGCAAGGGTGAAGTGAGATTCTTCCTCATGATCTGCTCTGCTGCAGTAGTTGAGGCCATAAACATGTTATTATTAAAGCTGCATGGCTGTTGTAATGCAATTTATTGTTCTAGATCTTGTTCCCATTCGATTAGGATACATGAGCATGACCCAAAACTGTTTGATTTATTCTCTTGTTCTTGGACTTGTATATGTAAAGCGTTTGATGTACCTGAATATGTAGATCGTCAAAAACAAATATTATAGTGGAAGTAAAATAATCAAACATAAAATCATCATCTCTCTCCCCCTTCGAGAAATAGTTAGACTTTCATCATTAAGGATTTGAACCAGTGGATTTGTCTTTCATGCTCCTGCATCTGATTTAGAGTAACCATTCTTTTAGAGTGTATACTAATTTCTTGCCAGCCAACTGTTGTCTGCAATTCCTGACAAATCTTACCATATCCAAAATGCTTGCGCATGCTAGTGTCTGTTTGAAATGAAATTTTTGTTCTGGATACTTGATCACATCTTTTTATGTCATAAACGCTGCACTTTGTTTGTGGTTATCAGGCTAAGATACCTGATATTGAGAAGTGCTTGGATGTTGTTGCCACTTTAGAAGCTAAGAAGGGTTCTGGTGAGGTTCGTCTCCTCATTTGATTTTATTTACTCAGGGTCTATGTGTCTACAACTTACTGGAGTTCCTCATAGAAGTAATATTCCATTAATTTTCACTCTTATGTTGTCTGACCTCAGATGTATAGTTGTTCCTGATATTTCTTTTTTATCTATGCATGTTCATTATGAAATTTTGCATATAACTTTGATTTTTGAGATGGCACGAACAGTTGCTCTATCAGACCTTAATTATAGCCCTAGACTTGCTTGTACACTCGGATAACCCATGTCCAATTTACAGTAACATAAAACTCATCACTTCACAACTGCCTAGTCCTGTTCTAAAATTTGAGCTCCTTCTTTGAGTTGATTATACCCATAGTTTTTAACATATACTCACCCTTAATTTTCTTGTGTACATTATGTCAGGCTCTTCTTGCTGATTTTGAAGTCTCTGAGGGCATATACTCACGAGCTTGCATTGAAGAAGCAGACTCTGTTTGTTTGTGGCTGGGAGCAAATGTCATGCTGGAGTATTCCATGGAAGAGGTCTAGAACTTTTTGACTTGGTTATTACTGGCGTACACTCTGTGTATTGAATAATAAATAGAAAATCAACACGATAACATTGTTATGCAGGCTACTGGCCTTCTACAGAAGAATTTGGAGAATGCTAAAGCAAGTTTAGAAGTACTTATAGCTGATTTGCTGTTCTTGAGGGACCAAGTGACAATAACTCAGGTAGCACTTGAATAGAATAGAGTTGTTTTTCTTTTCATCATTAGTCAAAGGAGATCATACATGTTCAACCTTTAAAAGAAACAGATAAGAAACCTCGTGACACTTGGTGCGAGATTTTTCTTTTGTTTACACAGTCCCATAACATGTTTGTCTGTTACTTTGCCTGATCTCAATTAATGCCTGGTCGTACAAGAAATTAATTGTAAGCATGCTCTGATTTCTCTTCACACCCCAGGTAACAATTGCCCGTGTCTATAACTGGGACGTTCATCAGCGTAGGATTCGACAAGCTACTGCTGCTTCCCCCATGGATTCTTAGAAGGAAGACAGTTTCTATCCGTTACTGTGATAATTTTACCTGGCATTTCAGGGGAATTTTTATCCCCTTCTCTGTCATATGTTTATTTAAGCAAAGGGAATTCTGTTAGAGCTCTAGTGGTTTGATTTCAGCTGATGGCCCAGCGATGGTCTACAATGCCAGTTGAAGATTTTGATCCAGTACTGAAGTACAACTTCAGAAGTGGAAATGTTGTGTTGCTAGGAGCAGTTGGCATATGATGCTAGAACTTTCTAGGGGCGTAAGGCGTGCCCTTCCCTTTGTTTGTGCTGCAAGTTTAAGCCTGTTGTGGATGGAATCCATTTTTTCTCATGTAATCTTGTCATGCCAAGCGGTCCAGTCTCTGCCTGTTGGGACATGGAATCAAAGGTGAGACCTGTAATCGAATTGATCGATGCTTCAGCAGGCGAATATATTGTGTGGTTCTGTGTTGTTAGCTATATATCATAGTCAGCTCATTAATATGAACGCAAACCATGAGAGGATTCAGAGTTATAGTATGGTTTTTGTTTAAGCAATATCTTCGAAATCTGTTGGAAAGTCGACTGCTTCTGTTGCCCTCTTGACTTGAGGCGTTCACATGGGGATGGGGGTCCCAAACGAGGCATATGAAGATACGGCTACGGAAGTCAAAAAGACTTGGGACACGTCTTCTGTCGGTAAAATTGCGTGCCAGACCAGAGGATGAAAGATGCTCTGCCGCTGTGCTTCTTGTACAGGACAGCAAAGCCATTGATAGATATCGGTTTCGAATGTCAGTAACGCGCTCGCAGAACGGGATTTAGAAAATAATTAAGTAGAAAACTTTGTGCTTATTTATTATACGAAGAAGAGCAAGAATTGGGCTCTTATGGGTTTTTCAAACTTGTGAAATTTCAAAAAACACTCATTATCTCTCGCTTGAGGAACAACGTCTGATCAGATGAACTGCTGTTTTCTTTTTCTTTTTCTTTCTTTTTTCCTTCCTCTGTTCCTGACCCTCAAATTTTCGTTTTGTTTTTGTCATCATCTTATTAATTGTTTCTCTTGCGATCGTAAACCTTTTGAAAATGCTCTATAATAGTCATCCAATGGATCGAATCCGTTAAGTAATTGTTTCACACCAATTTTTAAGACTTTGATTTAAATCATTCTGAAATTGTTTTTTAATAAATGTAAATTGAGCAATAATTTTTTATAGTTAATAAACAGTTTAAATTGTCAGTTATGTACATTTATATGTTTGGTGTATCACAAATTTATACATGCAACAAATTAATACTAACATAAAACCCGCCAGAGAATTCACCCGTTAAATGAACGATAGCTGATCTGATTTTCATACAAATGCAAGAGTGGTTGATTTGTTGAGTTGAGACAACTAACATAAAATCCCATGACGCTGGATTTAAAGACCTATGGATTTCATGATAGCTAGCCAGAAGTCCCATGTTTTTTACTTTAATTATTATTTTTTTCCCCTCTTTTCTTTCTTGAATGATATAGATATTTCGTGCTTTAATATGGAGGAGATTGTTTTTCGGTTCATGGTCACAAACACGACAACGAGAGGCAAATCAAGTTTGAAATTTCATCCCAAAAACCATAACCATGGAAAATGATCAGTTTGTTTCATGTAAAACATGACCTGGAAATGAGTAGGAACCTAGCTAATACATCGCATAAAAACAAGTAAAATTAATTAATACGATGGGAAAAAAGACGCTACAATATATAATTAGTGACTTCTCATAAAAAGTAGCACCACGCGTTTCAGAATATATATATATATATAGGACTGGGAGGCTGTTAACTCGAAAATGCCTACAAATCTGTGGACTTTGACTAATTATTTATCATGTGACGCCAACACCACCACAACACCAAGGCCAAACTAAACTATACTTCTTTAATCAATGTATATATATATATATATATATATATATATATATATATATATATATATATATATATATAGATAGAGAGAGAGAGAGAGACGGGGAGACGAGAGACGAGAGAGAGAGAGACGATCGAGACGAGAGAGAGAGACACGAGACGAGAGAGAGAGAGAGAGAGAGAGATGGTTTCCCTTGTTCTTTTTCTTTCTCAATATATAATCAGCAAAGAAAAAGCGAATATCGACCAAGGAGATTAATTTACACTTTTAATTTGATCCTTTTAGTAGTAATGATCGAGTGGTTTTGGTCTTACGGAAATTAAGAAACAAGAAATAGTAAGAATTAAAGAAAAAGAAAGAAATTTAATAATCAGTAGTAGTTGATAAGGAAAAGGCGCGCGTTACGGTGTTACCTAGCAATAGAATTATATATATATATATGTGTGTGTGTTGAGAATATACCCACTTAACATTATATGTGTGCATAATATTATTCTCCTCATCATGACCTCTACCTGGAATTCTCAATCCGATGTTAGAATTGAATAACTAGTTTATGAAATTCTATGGCCATTCCTTTCTAAAGGATAACATACTAAATACACAAATGTATAAATGATTTCTCTACATGAAAAAATGATCAATCTGAAAAGTAATTTTCCGTGACCAATACCATACTTTCTTAATTAAATGAAATGAATTAATGTACTGAAAAATAAATAAAAAATAAAAAAAACATCCACATTTTAATACATAACTAGTATTGGACACGTCTGATCATTTAATTTAGGTCCTTCCAAGCGATATGAATTCAGCAGTTTTGCCACTAAAGCACATCCAAAGATCTCGAATTCATCATTCAAGTTTTTTTCATAAACTAATATATAGAAGTCGTCTATTTTGATATAATATTATATTAGTCAGCATATGTATAATAAATATGGAGGCAAAGTTCGATCGCAGCTAGCATGCATATATATATATATATATATATATATATAAAGAGAGAGACTGGTTAGCTAAGGATCACTGAGATGGCCGCAATCAACGCTGGCGGTCTCCAATATTCTTTGATGCCTCAACTGATCAACCTACTTCCAGAACTAGTCCTATTAATCTCAACCCAACACCTCAATTAATTTACACCGGTCCATGAGAATTTTTCTCAAGAGAGCAAATTATCGCAGAAAAAAATGGTGGTATTCAACTGTTTTGAAACTGGTGATGATTCAAACAGAGATCCATAACAAATTAATTTATTTACCAGTTTTATTAGTTTTTAGAAACAGTTATTAATTTGGTAGCATCATTTGTAAAACCCAAATTAATTATATCAAAAAAAAATTGGTGTCATAATTAATATTCAACACATAACTCATTACTGTGACTTTTTTATACCAAAAAACAAAAAAAGTAATTACTTGTTTTTAAATTCAACCAGTTGGATACAGATGCCTAACTAATTAAATTTCTTTTACCATTAGGTACTGACTTGACTTGGTCCAACTTTAAGACCATGATGGATGTTTGCTTCCTCGCTCTCTCTTCGGGTTGACTGTCCACATTTTTTTTTTATTTTCTCCGGCCCGGGGCTGGAAGAGAGGGCAATAATAAAATATTTTTGGCTACTTGGGAGGAATACAAGGGACAAGATATTAAATGAGCACTAGTATTAAATTTTGTACTAAAAGAAATCATGTTAATTTTTTTTTTTAAAAAAAAAATCTTGCATTGCATATTTTGATTCACAATTGAAAAATATGTAAAATCATTTGTTAACTTTAAAATATTCGTACAATGTACACGAAATTTATAAAAATTCTTAGTTCATTTAACAAAATCATATAGAATTTGTTACATGTGAAAATAGTACAATTAGCTAGTAATTGCTTTGTATATAGGGAACTTAATAGTAATTGCATAGAAAAAGGGGAAATCTAGGTAGCTAGCGATCGAGGATCATGTGGAGAGAAGATTATAATACAAACTTTATCGAGTATATGACATTTTTAGAATAATTAGTGGTTGGCCTCTAGATTATCGTAGCTAAATACTACGTACTAGCAATTAATTTTTTTCTAATACATTATTATTTTATCTACACACACGCAATTCCATCTCTCAGCCGACCACCATTGTGTTATGACAATGAGAGACCCATTGCCTACAATCCGATATACATACATAGATGCATGCATGTATGTATGTATGTGTGTAAATCATCAACTCAACTCAACATGCACGTCAACGTCTATATTTGTTAAAAAAAATATCAGCAGTTGATTGCGCAATTTATTTAACTACTATATATATTATATTCTCTTGGGGATTGAATAATTTATTAAGAGTGAAAACAATATGCTTAAAGAAATTTAAAATTTTAAAAAAATAGAAAAAGTTAATCATGCATGCTAATTATTAATTGCAGGAGTCTATTGCAGCATGAAATAGTTAACAATGTTCAGAACCAAAATCGTGTCTATCTAATTATGATTATTTATTTCTTATAAGCTAGATGCGAGGAGCTCATGATAATATCATAACAATAATCTATATATTCCACTAGCTTCTATATGCATTAATATTATATATGCACATACCTATATGCATTAATATTATATATGCACATACATTAAACAATATATATGCATGTGTAATAAATTTGCGCGCAGTTCCAGTTAGATTCTTTTCTTTTATTTAAGCACGCGCAACCAATATGTTTTAATGGTACGTTTAATGTGCAACATACCTTATATATATATATATATTTCAATACTACCATTTATAATATGAAACAAGTGTGAACACATCAATTCCTGTATTTCGAAAAATTGAAGATATGTATAAATTAGATACTAAATATATACAATCTCAATGTATAAAGACAATGAAAGATCTGTAAATATAATGAGTAACATATATATAAATAAAATCACAAAAATATGTGTTTGTATAGGTTCAAGCTTTCATAAAAATAAAAATCTGAATGCATCGAATCCTACTTTCTACCAAAATTAGATATATATATATATATACACAAGTCGGATGACAGATATGTATGAAATTTGATGTATAAAACAAATTATTAATATGTACAAAACTTTTACGACATATGTATAAATGAAATATGAGATATATTACAGATATATTCAAATTTATGCATGTAATTTGTGTTATGTGTACATAAATTTATAATTATTTGTAATTAATTCCTCTCAACTTATAGTTATTTCTTCTCAATATATATCTAAGAAAACATTAAGGATTCATTTGATGAAAGGTTAGAAGATAAAGTATAAAAAAAGGGCTTCACCCTAAACCCTTTAAGCCTAGCCACTATCCCCTTTTCATTCTCCAGTTGTCAGGCCTCCACCGCCGCTGTCCATTGCCCTCATTCAGCATTCTCTCTAGTACTCACAACGAACAACCTCCTACACAGTCACACCGCGATCGCCTCACACTCCCTCCTCTATTAGACACATCGCCCACCTCTCCTCCCATCCCCCAGCTTAAGATTTAGCATTCAATTGGTTTAGTTCGGAATCAATCTAAACATAATAATTTAATCAGGTTTTAGATTTTATAAAATGTATTCATATTATCTGAATTACATGTCAGAACTGATACAAGCCATCTGAATTATATTTTAATTTATTTAATTCCTCTTTCTAAGACCTAGACACATAATAAATGAAAACATAAGTTAAGTATTAAATTTTTTATCTCTCATACCCAAAATTAAATAAGGATAGACAACAAATAGTCTAAAATTAATAGCAAATTACTTTATTTATGTAGGGTCAATACAGATAATAGAAAAAATTAGTGGAAACTAACTTTATATATATATATATATGATCATTATGGATAATGGTAAAATATTTATTACTATTCACTGTATTTGATTTTAAGTGCATGATCCAATAATTGAATATCAAATTTAGTTTTAATTGGTACGAACCGACCGAACTAGTAAAGATATCAAACCATTTTATTCAAATTTAATTGGTATTTTCAATTTTGTTCAAATAATGCACGCCCTACACGAACTCTTCACCAACAATGTCACCACCCCAAACCAAGAACGGAAACAAAAGCAAGAAATAGATGATGACGGTGGATGGGGGCGGCACAATCGGTGGTACGTGGTGGAGCAGCTGGCGGACACAGGTCAACGGCAGTGGATGCATGGTTGTCCGAATTGACGGTGAATGTGATTAGCGGGCACAGATCGATGAGCAGAGAAGGGATAGAATGGAAATTAACAAATTTAATTGAGGCAGGAGAGTAATTATATGGGTATAATGCATGTAGGGTAGAAAGCAAACGAGACCAATCCATGTTTCAGACTTCACACGCTTTTCGTAAATAAATCACCACCACCAGATTGACCGACGCCTCGTGAGCTAAACCTATATATATATATATTGTACTTTGATATACTAATAATAATTAGTTGTGTTAAATTTAATTGGTTAGCACAAAGAATTAGTTACCATATGATATGCTATCTTATGTGCCTTAACCAGCACGTAATGCACCAAGTCAACTACATATCATATGATATGCTAATTGCTTACCATCTTAATTGACCCCGCCTAGACTCCTGTACACATTTAATTATTCTAACTATTTGCTATCATACTAACCTCCATACAACACTCGTATCTAACTCATCCTCCTCGTCCATTTCACTTCTTTTTCTTAAATACACTTGAAAAACAATCCACCAAATACATCTATGACGTGGTAAACTTGGAAGAAATAAACAACAAACTTTTTTCATAAGAAAAGTTGAGAAATTTTTGAGCTTGTATTTACTTCTTACAGTTTATCTCAGTTATTATGTGCATAACATAGGGATAGATGATCCATGTATTACTCCATCCATTTCACAAAACATAGCTCATTCGACTTTTTATGAAGTTTGAGAAACTTTTATTTTGGCCTAAATGTGTCAGAGGTCCTAAAACTTGACAAACTCACATAAATTAGCCCTTGGCTCAAATTAAATCTACATCCATGAGTCCTCTAATTTGTAAACATTATGCGAGTTAGTCCTTTGACAAATGGAATATTTAATAGAGAGAAAGGTATGATCACATGAAGGAACAAGAAATAGATATGATAATCTGAACAAAAGCATAAGGGAGGAAAGGGAATTGAGCTGAACCACTCTATACAAATTCTTTCCTAAAATCTACATAGAATTAGCCGGTTGGAGATAAGACAAAATGAGTTTGAAGCTTACTCAAAAATGATATGAACAGAAGAAGATAAGTAGATGACGAGTCTTTTTTGAATAAAAATTGCTTTGTGTTTTTCCCTGATTTAATTTATTTTATTAATTTATTACTAGTTGATATGTGTTAAATTATACATATTTTTACCATTGTTTTCCTTGGCACTTGCTTGTTTTTATAGAAATTGATGTTTAATTACTTCATATTTTATTTTTAGGTCAGTTTCCATCTCTTTTGCAAATATGAAGGATTCAAGAATTTTGGAGTTGAACTTGCAAAATTTTGGAAGATTCTAAGCAGACATGCCTGGGTCTCGGCCTAGCAACCCATCTCCTCCCCCCGATTAAATCTCAACCTCCCATCCCATTGTGCAGCCAAATCTGAAGGATAATCCATATAAAACGACGTTAGTTGTGGTCTCACTCAAGCAAATTAAATGGGGACTTTTTGGTGGAATCCGAAAGCTTTAGACAGTTAGGAAGGCATGGAGGTCGTTATCCGGCCATTCCTTTAAATTTGTGGATGAGGTCTCAGACGCTACTGTTCCAAGAGCCATTGGTACTGAAGATAAAATCTAGAACAGATGCATGCAAGCGAGCTGGGATTCCAATCAGAGGGGTTTGGGGGCAATCGTGGCAGATGAAGCTGGAGGCAAGCTTGCAGGTGGAGGAGTTGTAGTGGGCAGGGCAGTGGGCGGACTGGTACAAGTTAGGGTTTTGCCATATGGGGAAGAGGAGGGTGTTGGGACGATAGGGCTTCTGCAATGATGGAGAACCAACACCATCAGTCATAAACAGTATATATATTTTGGATAACTCATGAACTTTTGCAAATTTAGAGGCCAAATGTGCATTTTAGCCAAAAATTAAAATCCAAGGACCAATAGTAGAATTTAACGTTGTGAAGTGGAATATGTCATGTTTTTAGAAGTTTGAGGGCTTAATTATACTGAGTTAGAATTAGGAGACTAACTCATACAAGCTGATTAAATTCGAGGGCTGCTAGTGCATTTAAGCCTTATATTTTTAATGAGTCTACAAACAAGGCAAATGAGTACTAGTAGTAAATATATTTACATTTTTTGGGAAAGAAATAAAGTATTATGATATAGAGGGATAAGTAGTATATAGCTAGTTTGATGAAGAATATAGGAATTTAATTGCAAGGTAACTATGTAAAGTTGGTATATAGCTTCTGCAGCAGATCGAGAGGAGTGGGGTAAATTTCTTGGGCTAAGTCATCTGTTAAAACGGTGCGTGGTTATGGACGTCGGTAGGACCGACTGTACCTTCTTTGACTGACAATTGCAGTACCTTTTTTCGTGTAATCATAATTCTAGCTTCGTTTTTTTTTTTCTGATGCAACTCTTACGTCATAAATAGGTAAGTGGTACTGGTCAAATATAAAATTTGAAATCATACTAGGAATATGCCGGTTACATGTGAAAGGTCCTTTCAAATCTGTATTTTTCTGCCGCCTCCCCCCTTTTAAGCTCTGGAAGTACAACTTTTTCTGAGATTTACCCTTTTTCCCTGTAAGTAACTTATGCTTGTTAAGGGAATAAATGTGTAAATTTGAATTAAATTTTAAGATTCTGAGTTAATGAAAATTTGCTCCTAAGATATGCAGTATTTTTTTTTTTTGACTTTTCATCTAAAATTTGTATGATTGTCCTTGATAGTTTCACACTAATTCACAAATACTTGGGTTTTAAAAAAACTGAGAAGTAACAGACATTTTAAGATAAAATAAATATAAATCTTTGTATTATGTTACAGATCAGGGTTTAAGTCCTGATTTACAGGACACACATTCTAACTTTAAGTGATAAGTGTGCGAGTTAAACATGTGTATTCCAAGCGGTGAAAGTTCTTTTGTACCAATTTTATTTTTATATGATTATGAATATAAAAAGAAAATTAACCGTTGGAGCTTTATTTATGTTTCTTTTATTTTCATTAGTAATTTCGAACTTCAAAAGCAAAATCTTTGTGACTATATACGTTTCAAAGAAAAAATGTCTCTGTGAGTATAAGAAGTTAGCCCATATTAATCATCATATATATGTAAATTGACTCTATATATCCCTCTTTAATTCTTCGAGGAAGATAAGATTGACCTCTTTTATTCTTCGAGGAAGATAAGATTGACCTGAGGTAGTCTGCTCTCTTATGTTTTATTTATTTATTTATTTATTTTCAATTGGACAAAAAAAAAAAGAAAAAACTAGCTGTTTCCTTTTTATTATACGTGCATGTGAACACGTCATCTTTGGCTGGGCAATCAATGAGCATGAGCTCCGCTAGATAACTACTCTATATACTATTTTTTCTTCATATCCGCCATTATGTCTTACAAAACTCGAATATTTTACATTGGATAAGACTTGCATGCAACGGGTGTATGAGAACACACATGAAACTCTACTTATAACTGTTTATAGGATTTCAGAAATCGTTCCAAATTTGCCGAAATGATTGGGAAATTGCAGAAAATAGTAAAGGGACTGGGTTCGACACTCCACGTGATTTCATTCTCTAATTTTTTTTTTCCCTTCTTACTTTCTCCATCGTCTTTCCCTCCTTTTTTTCCCTTCTATAACACCGCGACCCCAACTGGGCCTTCTACAAATTAATTGCTGTTTGTCTGTTTGTTTCATTTTTGTTATTTATTTCTTTTTTTTTGTTTATTTTTCATCTTTTATAAATATAATAATTTTTCTAGATTGAAAAGGAACATTTTTATAAAAGAATAAATATGCACAAAAAGAACATAAGGAACTAAACAAGAACATAAACAAAATAACATATTATAAAAAATGAAAAGAACAAATTTATAAAAAAAAACACAAACAAAACAATACCTAAAAGATGTATAGGAATTGAAAAAGAATATAAACAAAAGAATATATATAGGAACTAAAAAATCTATGATTTATGAAAAAAAAACAAATAGCAATGTATAAAAGAATATATAAAAACTAAGAAATAAAAAACTTATAAGACACCAAAAAACAATAGACAAAAAATATATAAAAACTGAAAAAAAAATAAGCAAAAAACAGTATGAGAACCGGTAGTGTTTAGATATGTTCCTTTGCACTAGGTAGTATATGTTCTTTTTAAATTACGCGTACATTTTTTTTATAGATGAATTGAAAGTATGTTGGATAATTAGTAAGTAACAATCAGTCTAAAATAAAAGACTAAATATTGTTTGATGATGAACAACACAAAAGATGAGAACAAATCAGACATTAATGAGAATATATAAGAACTAACAAAGAACAAACAGTAACATATAAAAAAATATATGCACAATACCTATAAAATAACATATTTGACAAAAGAAATATACACACTAATAAAAAAATATATGCACAACTGCACACAAGACTTATTCATTAAATATTAAGATAATAAGTCTTATCTACTAAATCAAAGATCAAGCTGAATATATATTAAAGCATGGGTTGGGCCTCTCTTTAATTAATCATCGAAGAGACCAATCCCCGAATGTGGGTTCAAATTCGTTTCGGCAATATCTTCCATTCATCGTGAGAAAAAAACAAAACAAAAGTTGAATCTCCTCCAACTGGGGAGAGGACTATCCGGTAACCGTTAGCAATTTTGAGTACTGTTTGGGAAACAAAAGAAATGTAGGAACTTAGACATTATGAATTCGAATTAACGAATTTAATGTAGGTTTAATTACAACTTGCCTCCTAAGGTTTATATGAAATTACATTTTATCCCTTCTGTTTAAAAAATATACACTTTACCCTTTATCTTTTTAATACAGTTCAACAACAATTTCTAAAATTTTAATTTAGATTATATGGTTATTATCTTCAAACAATTTCAATATGTATAATTTTTTTATAATTAATTTACATTTAAAAAATGTTGTTTTAAAAACTGAATGAAATACAGAAAAAAAAATTGATAATTTAAAATGGTCATTAACTATAAAAAGATATCATATAAATTAAAATTGCTGGAAGATGGTTGCCATGATGTCTAAATTAAGATTTCAGAACTTACTGTTAAACTGTATTAGAAAAATAGGAGATAAGGTGTATATTTCTAAAATGGGAGAGGTAAAATGTAATTTTATCTAAATCTTAGGGGACAAATTATAATTATCCCTTTAATGTAATGTAACAAACTAAACATATATAAGCTCATGATTAATGAACCTGACCGACGTGATCAGTTCCACCAGATGATGGTAATGAGGTTTTTTCTTTTTCTTTTTTTTTTTCTGAAATCCAAGTGTACACTCCACTCACATATATATGATACATAGAAAACTATTTTTTTATAGTATGACAATCTTTGTGATATATATATTTGAGCCGTCTATAATACTAAATTTTAATATAAAGTCCATCTTAACGAAGGGTTCAAATTAAGGCGTGACAGATGTCGATGTGTGTTACACTTTTACAATCCCTTTCGAACTCATAGACGCTGTGAGGGGGGCAGGCAGGAAGGAACTAAATTGGTAACCAAGGAAAAATAAAGGGAGATGCATGAAGGGGTGAAAAAGTATACATTGGCGCCTGGGGCTGGGAATGGGACGAGGCTTGTGATGGAAGATGTGGGCAAAGCAAATGGGCTCTGCAACACGTACGTAACTCTAAAAATCACTGCTCGCAACGCGGTTTATATCTGCGTTTACGTACAACTTTTCATGACAGACACCCACTGCCCACTGTCTCATTCTCCCATTCATACCTTCTTTCATTTTTACATTACTTTAATTATTATTATTATTATTATTATTATTATTATTATTATAGGTATATGAGTCCCTTTCATGTTCTGAACGTTTTTTTGGGGCGGTCCATTATATATATGGAGTCTTTTATATGAAGTTAATATCTAATACAAGGAGAGCCGAAACTTGATCAAATAACACACTTAATTAAAGAATTAAACGAGAATTTACTTGTTTTTTCTTTACTCCTAGTATGTGTCATTTTACACTCCTAATTATTTCTAGTCCCTTTACCTATTTTGGGTTAAATTTTTTGTAGGCCTGTAAATAGGCTCTCTTAAACTATTGTTATTCAGTCTATTAATAATATTAAGGTATTTCAGTTACTTTATTAATTTTTATGAGTGAGGTCACATTTGCTTCTTTAATCAAGTGCATTGTTTGATCCAGTTTCTGCTATCTCTGCAGTCTTAGGGTTATTAGTATAATCACGAGATTATGTGGGGAGCGAGTGATTCAAATCAAGTACAAACAAGAAGTTAAAAAAGAAAAAAGCCGTTAATTTTTTTTTTAAATTTACAATAAGGAACACAAGTATAGAGTTTAAGGAGTTTAGAGAACAGGAAACATATCTACTTTTTCAAGATCCAAAAGTTACCAAACCAGTATTTTAATGGCATTATTTGTGAAGAGGAAGGGGCAGAGATTTGAACCACAGCAATGATGCCCCTTATTGTCAATTCACATTGCCCGCCAAACGCTGTTAAAAGTTAAAAAGGGAGAACCACGAGTAAATTGCGTAAATGATCTCTAACTTTTAGTTATTATCCCTCCGTCCCATGTTTTCTACTCCATTTGTGTTTGTCACAGAGATTAAGAAATGGTGAAAATATGTTCATTTTTTCAATTTTACCCCCAATTTTTTTCTTCTCAGTCAGCCACAGCACAAAACAAATATGCACAGTAACCACCATCAAACCCAGATTCGCCGCCATCCCCGCCGGCCACCGTCGCACGTTCTGTTGTCTCCACGCCATCCTTGCTACATGCCATCCTCGTCACATGCTGCCTGCACCTTCTGTCGCCTCCTCCGTCCCGACATCACCCTTCGTCCCGAATCTCGAACCCAATTTCACCAAACTTGAAACTTTGCCCTCCGATTTCGTCGTCACCGACCTTATCCTGTCACTTCCCTTGGTCACCCGCTTGTCCTCACGTCGAATCGCGTTCTTCGCGTCCGATCTCTCGACTCATTGCTCGCCACCGACCGCCCTGGCCTCCTCGCCCTGATCTTCTCAAACAGTCGCCCACCACCCCAACCTCTTTGCCCAAATCTTCTCGCCTCGTTGCTCGCCGCGCCGACCTCGTCAGCCTGATCTTCTCACCTCGTCGCCCCAATCTCCTTACCTCTATCTTCCCACCTCATCGCCTTGCCTCCCTAACCTCCTCACCCCATCGCTCACCGCCTCGACCTCCTCCTCCCATCGCTCACCGCCCCGATTGCCTGTCTCAAGAATGCCAGTGGTGGCCAGCAAGGTATCGACGAAGCAGAACAAAAACAAAACGAATTGACAGTAGTAGATGGGGGGTATAATTGTAAAGTTGTCTACTAAAACTTACTAAAAAAGGAAATGGAGCAAAGAATTTGAGAAGGCTCAAAATGGCAAATGGAGCAGAAAACTTGGGACGGATGGAGTATTTTTTTTAATCTATAACCTATTTAGTGTTCTATATTGGCCTTAAATCTATTAAAATTGTTTCATTTTGTTCCTTTACCAGATGAAATTCATTAACTTAGAATAATTTTCTGATAAAAACTTTTAAAATTCTAATTTAAATTTTTGTAACTGTCTTCCAATAAATTTAAATGATTTATATTTTTTTACAGTAAATAGAAAATTTAAATTAGTATTTTTTTAATGAAATAAGTTCAATTTACAGAGAAAAAAAAATGTGATTTGAATTTTTTATTAACTATAAAAATTATTATATTGATTAAATTTATTGTAAAACAGTTATCAGATAGTTTAAATTATGATCTAAAAAATTATTATCAGAAAAATACTTTAAATTAATAAATTTCATCAAATTGAAACCAAAATGAAATGTTTTCAATAGATTTAGGACTAAAATAAAACATTTTAATAGATTTAGGGCTAAAATAAAATATTTAATCAATTAAAAACTAAAATGAAACAATAATTAAAGATTATGGATCATTCATAAAATTTACTTAGGAAATTGTGAAAAGAAAAATTTGAAAAAAAAAAAAAAAGACAAACTAAAAAGATGGAAAGGAGGAAGTGAAGTGAGGTGAAAATTACACGGGAGTACACGTGCGCAGTGGCTGCCCCAGCCGTGCCCACGCAAAACCGGCTAAACCGGTCTGCAGTCCGCGTACGCAAATGTGGACCCACTGGCTTCCGGTCCACCAGCATTAATTGCTCGCAGCACCGTCCCCTACCTGTTAACCGGCAAATGCCGGTCTCCTCTTCTCCAAAATCCCAACACAAGTCCTGTCAAAGACGTGAACCATTCCCTCTCTCCCTCTGTCCCCCTCCTCCTCTCTCTCTCTCTCTCTCTCTCTCTCCTTTTTATTTCTCTTCTAGCGATACAAGAAACCCAGGGGAAAGCGAATCGGTTTTAGATGGAGAGGAATATTTGCTGCTAAAAGTCAGTCGTCTCGTCTGTAACATTTATATCTACCTCTTTATAACACATACATCCACATATGGAGGAAAGAGTGGTAGAGAAAAAGAATCAGGTGGCGGCGAATATGAGATTTTCCGATGAGAATATTACGATCCCAGCGGCGAGTTTTTGGATGGCTGGAAGTATCTTGGAGGACAAGTGGGGATCATCGTTTCTGGACTTGCTCAATATCTCTCAAGATTTTTATGCTCCTCCTTTATTTGATTCTCTCCACCACCCAGCCGCCCCAGCATCAGCACTACAACCACAGCCACAACTAGTAGCTCACGGCCAGCAACAACAACAGCAAGTTCTTCCCTCACCGACAGTCGAATCTTCCGAGGTGTTGAACAACCCACCGACACCCAACTCCTCTTCCCTCTCTTCATCGTCGAATGAAGCCGGAAACGATGACGTGCGGCATAAGAGTAAGAAGGAAGCAGCGGAGGGAGATGAGGATGAAGGGAAGCAGCAGTAAGCTTCTCCCACACGCTTTCTGGTCAATTTAATTAATTAACCAGAATTATATATACACCCTATATAATACTATACATCTTCTCGAAGAGATTAGTAGTATTAATTAAGAGTGGACGACAAGTCAAAAAGCTATTAAATATTGAAGGATCTTGTTTTGTTTTGTCTTTCCGTTGGGTTATGGTTATGGTTACGGTGATGGATTTGAAAAATGAAATACAAGTAAAAAAATGGTCGGAGTAATTTGGGGGATATTGTTTTGTTTTGTTTTGTTTGGGTTTGTGGGTTTAGGTTGAAACCGAAAAAGAAGAAGCAAAAAAGGGAAAGACAGCCGAGATTTGCGTTCATGACGAAGAGCGAGGTCGACCACTTGGATGACGGCTACCGCTGGAGAAAGTATGGCCAGAAAGCTGTCAAAAACAGCCCTTTTCCCAGGTATCCCTCCCTTCAGTTTCAATTTTCGCCGTCATCGGATAGCTCCATTCCAACTCCTTGCTTGCATCCCAAGCAACATTCCCTCTTTTTTCTGTCTTCTTTTCTAGGGTCTGCTCAAGTTTCAACATTTATTCACTGTTAAATTGTTTTGTTACAGGAGCTACTATCGTTGCACCAGCCCGGGATGTGGGGTGAAGAAGAGAGTGGAGAGATCCTCCCACGACCCGCCGGTGGTGGTCACCACCTACGAAGGCCAGCACACCCACACCTGCCCCATCACCACACGTGGGAGCATCGGAATCCCGCGGGACCTAGCCCTCTACGGCTCCGTCGGTGGTGGGCCATCGTTCATTGTTCCGCGGCCTCATGATCAGTATGATCTACAGCAGCAGGCGTACAAGTACGGCTCCTCGCCTTCTCTGCACATCGCCACCAGTTTGATCAACTCCTCTTCCTTCTCGAATTCAATTCTCCGAGACACGAAACCCGTAACTACTCCTCCTCTTGCACCATCCGCGGTGGCCAGAGATCACGGACTTCTTCAGGATATTGTACCTACCCAGATGAGGAATGAGACACCGCTCCGGAAGGAGGAGTAGATAAGATGATACTAGTGATCGATATATGGTTGTTGCTGTGCAGCTGGTACGTACCAACACTCTGATGATTATGGGTCAGATTAATTGATTTTTGTTTTCGATGAGTTGCAGAACAAAATCGGTGATGCCCATTTTTGTTGTTTGTCCACTTGTTTAAGGGGCTGGCTGGCTGGTTGTTGTTGTTGTTTTTTTTTTAATGTTTCTGTATCTAAAGATGACTGGAAATTGAGAAAATTTAACTGCACAGCTTGTTCCATGTAATTATAATTAATTAATCTCTTGTTACTATATATTCCTTATATCATTGAAATTACTATTTTAAGTTTACGGTAGTGCATTAATATTCATGAAGAATTATATATATATATATACATATAAATTCTCCGGTTTGCTTGATTTGTGTCATACTAGTAATTGCTAATGGTACGCGCCATTTTAATTTCGTCTTGTGTGGTTGGCCTACGCATGTGCATGGACGGCAGCCACTAGGTAAGTGAGCGAGGGCGTGGAGGAGATGGTTAACTTATTAGCTGGCTAGGCTAGGCTAGGCTAGTGATCGAGGGTTTTAGGGTTAGGGTTTTTCCTTGCTTGATCACGAGCAAATTATAAAGCCCCGTCCATTGTGGGAAACGTCTTAGTGAACTTTTTCCAAGAATGAGAGAGATATTCGGAATCTGTGGCAAAAAGGAGTAACCAAAGAGCATGAACGTGGGAACTTGAACCTAGGCATGGAGTGGCCATGAAAATTTTAAGTAAAGGATGTTCTGATAGGTTCCCCCAAAAAAAAGTGTTTTTAAAATCTTTTTTTCCTGGTTTGGAAAAATTAAATGGGCGTGATTATATTAAATATCTCATAGAATATACTTAACTCTTTCCCTAATCTTAATCTTCTCCTCCCAATTGGAGTCAAGATTTGATTTCAAGACTTTAATTAATTAGTTCCCACCGCACCATCACCAATTTTTATTAGACAACTTAAAAGTTCAAAAAGAGTATTGTCCGTTCCCAATCAGCAAGTGAAATTAATTGGAATGTGAATGGGAGCTCATAATTAAACCAATTGGCCCCTTTTATTCGATCAATGCCATATATAAATTTCCAGGATAAATATAACTGCCCAAATTATACTATATAATCGTGTTCATACATTTTTTCTCTTGTAAATTTTTATACATTGCATAAAAAGAAGAGAACAATTTATATTCGTGCGGGGTCAGAAAATTAATTAGGCTCTGTAGAGCAACGGCTGAAAGTTGATAGGAAATTATAAAAACTTCTGTTCGTACTGATTAATATATAGTTGATTACCGGAACAAGTACCCAGCCCGTAGATAACAACGTGTATTGTATATCTGTCTATCTTTGGTTGCAATATGCAATGTTAAAGCGCACATATAATTAGTACTTGAACCCTAACTCTAACGCACTTGAAGTGACTACTGAACCAAAATTTCAAGTATATATGCATCCTGCATTTTTAATCAGTTAACTTGTTTCAAGTTCTATTCGGAGAGAATATGGGTTGATTTTATTAAAAGTAATTCTGATGAAAACCATACTAAATTTTTGTACTGAAAAATGAAGTTTAACATTCCTCCCGGTTGAGTCTGGCTGGTTATGGACATGTACAGGACGTTAGGGGTCGGTTCAAGTCCCTTCCCTAACATGGTTGCACATGCAGAGGAATAGATAAGATGCAATATTGCGTAGAATTCTCTTCGTTTTACATTAAATGGCAAAGAAAGTTTTAATTAGAATTTAGTCGATCTATTTATTATAGTATGGCCTTACATGCGTATGCTATAGTCTTCAGCAATATACGAAGATATGCTATAATGATACAGAATAGGGGGGGTTTTCCTCAAGTTTTCTCTTGAACTATGAAAAATATGACCTCTAAGCCCATAAACTAAATTTGGTTCTAAACATCCCTTGAACTCTTAATTTTTGTGCCCAAACTGTCCTGGAGTGCCCATGTGCAGCAACGATTACCGTTGATGTAGGTAGGGCCTGTAAGGCTTGGGGCGAGGAGAAAAAACTATTGTTTCGAAATCTAATTATTACCACTTCATAATTGAATTACCCCTGAATTTTAGTGGGGATGGTTAACCGAATGATCCAACTTAAGTTATTAAACACAAATTTTGGGCAAACATAATACGAGGCCTACCTAGGTTCAAGCAGGGTTTGAGTTGAAACCATCTTTGAGGCGCCACAACAAATGGTTACTCAAGGGCTTGTTAAACACATTTTTAAAAGTTTGAGAGGTGTATGAGAATTGATTTTAGTTTATGGGCCAAAAGGTCATTTTATTAATTGTTTAGGGCCAACACTTATTTAAGCCATGTGGTTTTATATATTAACTTGTAGCTGTAAGCCTGTAACTGTTTACATATATATTCACACATAATATTATGTAATAGGCTACAAACTGTTCACTCACTGGTTTACGTATATATTGTCCATCTTTATTTATGTACGAATACTCTTTATGTTCGTGTATGAGAAGCTTAATTACGAGGTGAAACAAAAGAACAAGGCACGTGGACCTGTCACTAGTTTCCCACGTACAGTCTCATACCCATACCTGAGCACGCTCGTATCCATACTTTATTGCTTCCTGTTTATTGGGCACAAAGAGATCCAAAAGCGCGGCTAGCGAACCTCACGCTCGGCAACAGAAAGGAAAGAAGAAATAAAAAAGGAAAGATCCAACAGAGTTGATTTATCTTTCGGGTATCCTAGAAGTAGGATTTGTGTATGAGACGTATAAGTAATTTGTTCTGTTTTATAGTGGAAAGGAAGAGGGAGGAAAAGCACGTTCTTGTCAACTTCAATTACAAATAAGAAGCCTCCCTCATGCTATACATACGCGAACATATACAACATGAGCCAGAGTACTTCTATTCACACAACATATACTTTAGATAACGCACAATCATATATTTTATTCGAATTGTCTTAATTTAGCCACTTCCCATTACGTAAACTACTTATTTCTTTAATTTAACGGCCGCATTTGTAATGCTGGCTGGTTGTTTTTGTCCATGTTTCTTATTACTCTATCAGACACGGCAAGTGCAGTTGAGACCTGGGAGATGGGATTGTTTTGTCCAGCGCTTTCAATCAATTAACAACGCAGGGCCTTCTTTCACTTCAGCAAATGGGACCTAAAACTCGGATAACGTTTCCTTGATTGGCGTTGCATAAACTTAAGAGTGTGATCTCGGACCTCAAGCTGTTCCTATAAGATTTCAAACCATGCACCTCTTTCATACCAGATCGAGATGGTGGCATTTTGATCTTGATGGATCACTTCAGTGGCTTCAATCTGTTTCACATTGTCATTTGTTAGCTGAGTTGTGCAATGCAATTTTAGCTGTGCCCACTTACAATGATATTATATATATATATATATATATAGATATTAGGATACGATTATCACTTCTTTTGCCAGTATAAAAGAATCTCATCTCTCTCCCTCCTGCTGCAGTGTATCTCCCTATGATAACCAATGCTACGACCTCAATTATGTTACAGGGTTACAAGGACAGATCGCCAACCATCTCATCCCCGAATATGCATGCTCAATGGTGCTGGAGAAGCTCCAGAGACTGCTGATAATCGGTGCCAACAGTTGGGGTCGGTGGAATAGTATTATTATACATCACCATTCTAAACTGTCCTTCCTGGTGGCCGGTTGTCATGCTAGCACCCATCAAAAGCATATTCTCCGACAGGCGACTCCCTCACTTAGAGTGTGACTAGGTTCCTACAAGTTAAGCAACATACAAACAGTTAACAATGCATGGCATATGAACATTTTCTGAAAGTTCCTAGATCCATCACATATCCAAAAAGGCTGCCTTAGTTGATCTCATCGCAAACCAACTAAACCGTATTATGGGGACTTTGACCCTAAGCCTCAGTCGTATTTTAAGAGGAGCAACGAGATTCACAAAAAAGCCACTGAGACTGACCCATTATGTGTGTATACCTCAATAGATTAACAAGACAAAGAAACAAAGGAAGACTTAAACAACCTGATGCCGTATTCTTCCATGCCGACTCCTGCATAGGCTGAAACCCCCAAGGGAAGACTGAAAATGAATACCACAAACATTCCAGTAACAGAAATCAAACTTAAATCACAAGATGATACCTGTTGAAAACGTGTTGGATCATTCGTCGATAGATTTGTCATAGGAAACTGTGTGTATCCTGTTTCCTGCAAAAGGCAACTCATTAGTACAATAACACAAGAAAACACTAATAAAAAAAATGCTCTGACGGGGTAATCCAACCCAAGAAGAGATTGTCTTTGATTACTACAAGTGCACACACAGAAAATTCTTTTCGACTGAAGACAGAAAAAGAATGATACTTTCTTCTTCATACTGAGTTTAAAGATGTTTAGCAACAGCATCATATTCAATGTTTAATTTGGATTCTTAACCATTGTCTACTCATCGCACGTACACAACATATGGAGAGGGAAAAAAATGGACATCTCATTTTTTACGATGGAGCAAGTACCAATTAAAAACAATCAAACCTATGATAGGACTAAACATAAGATCCATTCTATATAGGTTTAGGTTAATTTCAGAGTTCTAGATTCCTTAGGGCAATCTAAGGCATATGAAGAAAGCCAAACATACCTGATGGTTGTGAGGTCTGATCCCAAAAGCTTGATACTGTATTTCACAGCCGGACATCACCGCATTAGCAACCACACATGCAAACAACCACAAATAAGAAAAAATGGTCAAAGAAAATTCAAGCAGAAGAAACTGACCGATGGCGGATAGGAGGATTGCTGTAACTGCTGCGGGTGATGGAGCTGAGATTGAATTGGCACTTGCTGAACTTGTGAAGCCTGTAGGGTTGATGGAATGGTCTGGGTTTGAGGCTGCTGAATTAAAGGCTTTTGCTGTCGCTGTTGCTGCTGTTCAAACAAAACTAACTCCTCTGGTTTCTCCCACTACAAGGTTACAATAAGAAGCACTCAGCACAGAGTAGGAAGACCAAGGAAACAATGCCAAGCAAGTTCCTAATAGATTCTCACCCTGCTTTCACCAGTCTGACTGTTATGGTAGTACTTGAACCCATCAGGAGCAGTATGTTCTGTCCAAGGACACTCCCGAGATGTTACTTGTGTTGTTGCAGGTGCAACAGTACCAGAGGAGGTGGAAGAAGCATCTGTAACTGGTGTAGTAGCAGTACTGGACACAATTTGAGAAGTAATTCCACTTTGTTGAGGCTGCATTTTAATGAAAAGTGATCAGCAGAATATCATGAAAAATGAGTCAGCTAAAATAATCAAACTCAGATAAATTATATTTCCTGAAAGGTTACTTTCCCTAGCAAATGGTAAATGATTTCCATGCATATAAATAAACTATTAATTGAATTCAAGCTTGTTTGTCTGAAGCTTTTGAAGCAATTCATGAACATGCACTTTAAATATGACAAACAAACAAGTGAAAATTAGCCAATAGATTGGTCCCAGCAGGCCATCAACAAGCTCAGTTAAATCTTGTAATTTGCCCATCATTATATATTAAGTTGATTATGTGAGATTCTGAATTCACTTAAATAGATGAATAAACCTTAAACAAGGCTAGGACCAACTTGTTTATATTGGAAAATATGCTTCTGTTATAAGATTGTTAAAAATATAATAAGACTAGCTAGAGCTAAAAAGAGTGAAAAGCTGAAGGGTTAATGAAAGTTTTTGATCAATTACATTAGATATTCAAATTGATAATCAAAGTTGACTTTCAATCTTATATTTCAACAATCAGTTAATAAACCAGCACTTGATAACAGCAATGAGCTTGAACAACATAGCACACAGATTGGCTTCATATGTTAGCAGCCCTTAGAAAAACTACCAAGCATCTGAACAATTCATAAACGTGAACCAGCAAGAAAATAATGCTATAATATTGTTTGATATGATCTGGAAATTCAAAACAAATGAATCCCCGTTACCTGCTCTTTACGGTATTGTAAGTTATGTTGTGGAATTAAACTTTGATTTGAAGGTTGCATTAACTGCAACTGCTGCTGCAATTGGGAGAATGCCTGCTGAGATGACTGAAAGCTTGCTTGCAGAGTTTGAGTTTGTTGAGAAAGCATCTGAGCCAACTGAGAAGGGGACTGCTGAAGAGGCTGGAGGGGTTTTTGCTGAATGGGAGCAGGCAACTGCTGTTGAGTTGTCATATTCGGCTGCAAGTTGATACTCACTTGTGTTTGCATCACTTGTGAAGACAGGGCTCCCTGCTGAAGCTGAGGCTGAGAAGTAGGCATTTGTCCCGACACTCCATGCGGATGTGGAAACATTTGACCAGAAGAAAGTGGATTTTGTATCTGACCAGGAGGTGTATTCTGCATTTGTGTGTAAGGGGGTGGAGCTCGGGGGTGTAGCTGAAATGGAGGCATCTGTTGAGGAGATTGAAGATGCTTTTGTAATGGAGAGATTGGGTTGCCAGCTGAAGAAACTTGCAATGAAGATTGACCAAAACCCTGAATGTTTTAGAGCTGTTTTATCTAATGAAGCCTCAAGTATAAAAAAAACCAAAAAAACAAAAAAACAAACAAAGAGGTACAGAATGCAATAACAATCTGAAAATACCTGTTGTGAAGCAGAGGAAGGTGAAACTGCAACGCTGGAAAAAGGACTCTCAGAAGGACCGCCAGTTTGACCATTCTTAACACATTGCAAGGGTGGTAAGCAAACCGTTAGAAAGAGAAGTGCTGAAACAAGGTTCAGGCAACAACAATATGCCAGAATAAGATTTATTACCATGTTTGAAGGCATTGCCACGTCAATAGGCTTTGGCTGCATATGACCAGGATAAATGATACTAGGATTAGAAGATGGGCCCATTTTCTGTGGACTCATTGGTTGCCAGGCATTAGATGGGACATGATCCCCCATAGGATCTCTAAAGTTGGCTCCAGGCCTGAAACAGGACAAGAAAAAAGGGATAAGAAAAGAACATCACTACAAAATATTAAGCGTAGCTTCCTGGGATGTTGGTAATACCTAGGCCCTGGTACTTGAACATGAGGACCAAAACCAGGACCTCCCATGGCAGGAGAAACAACCCTGAAGAGGTAGAATCCAATTATTACGAGTATGAACAGAACAAATACAAAGACCGATACAAGATCCTATCACATTAGAGCTAGACTTCCCCCATTAAACATGTGAGGAGAAAATGATACCAAACTAAATGAAAGAGGCCAAAACCAAATAATCCACCCAGAAAATAACCACCATCCAACCCCAGCACAATTTCAGGTCCTAGCTCTTGAACTAAAAAGAACAAATCAAGAAATGGTCAATAAGGACAACCTTGAATCTCCAATCCCAGACCTAGGCCTCTTAGGATCAGCGAACCGAACAGTGAGTGGTTGATCACAGCCCTGAAATGCAGGACAATGTTGATGGTTGAGTAGCATTCATCATGCTATTGTAAGTAAGATCATAAAAAAACCAATAAATCACGTTTACCCGCATAGTATAAACTCCATGAAGGGCTCCTATTGCAGCCAATGCCGCATCTTTATCAGAATATTTAACAAATCCACACCCTTCAGAAATGAGTTAACAACCCAATCAGAACTCAGGAACGATGACTTAAAGAGAATAGGATATCCAAAACAAGAAAGAGAATTATGCTGAAAGTTCAAATACACCCAGCAGAAGGCCCAAAAAAAAAAGGCACCAATTCAGTTGAAGACAGACTTGTTATCAAAAGTACATGAAACAGACCTCGACTCTGCTTCATTTCATCACGCATGAGGTATACATCCTCGACTCGACCAAACTGTGAAAAAATCTGCAAAAACAGCTTCCATCAGCTCTCTGGATCAAAATGTTCGCTTTCAAAGCAAGTTATATTATCAAATTAAGGGATGAAGACCTTTGCTCCTCAGAGTATAACAGAATCTTTTTCAGCACCAGCATAAGTGGGGGACAAAAAACCAGCTCTAAAGAATTACATTCACATAAAGATTCTATATGACATACCTCCTCAACTTCCTTCTCAGTAGCTTGTTTATTTAAACATCCCACAAACAACTTGTACTCCATGGCACCTAACATCAAAGACATCAAGAGTTGAAAATCTTTTTCTTGGTCCTTGATATTGTTGTCTACCATGAGATGAGGCACTAGCAGGAATACTCTCTTCATTTAATACCAAACTTATAAGACTGCTGATAGATGATTATCAATCATACATACAGAATACAATGTAATGGGCATTTATCATTTGAACCAGCTAGGTTTCACCATTATCGACTCCAAATATGAGTGAAGATAAAATGCCTACAAATTGCTTTCAGTAGATGTCTACTAAACAAAAGGCATCAAACAATTCTAGGAAAAAGAAATGACATGTCCACTAGATATTCATTTGCTGAGGCCAAGAATCCAAGAATTTTCAATGATCAAAGGTAACTCAAAGGACATTATCTACCATTTCTTGTGTAAGTCCATGAATTAGCCCGTTACATGAGAGCTTGGAAGGTGCAAGCCATAAATAAAATGATTTATCCAAAGATAAAGAAGGTAATTACCAAGGCGTTCCCTTTCCCCATCAGCATATCGGACTTGAATAGGACCCATTCCCTGTAAATTCACATTTGAATATGAGAATTAATTGGGCAATACTTCAATGTTCAGAAAGTTATCAGGGGAAAACCAGCTGGTAGCTATTTTCGGGTGGAAAAGAATAGAACAGGACCAACCACGAAGACCTTACCCCAGGAAGAGTATGCTGATTATGTAAGGCTCTAATAGCCTTATCAGCATCCGCAATGGTTGCATATTTAATAAAGCAACAGCCTGTAGAGCCATAAAGTTTTTGTAATAAAATTGTTAGGTGAGGCATACCCCTTCTCAATAAATGCAGGGAGGAAACAACATTGAAGCATTTTGACATCAATGTGAAAGAAGGGTCACAGAAAGCAAAACCATTGTTCAGTGAAATATCCAAGCAGGCAAAAATAAATGAAGTGAATAAACCACACGAACAACAAAAAATATCCACAATTATGTGCATCTCCAACTGGCTATGCCCAATGTAAGAATGACATAGATATCTCAGCTTGCTTGGTTTCCTTTCTCAAAAAATCACAAAAATTGACAAGATGGGTTCGACATATCATGCGAAAGCAGCTCATACTAAATTGCAGGTCAGCATGTTTCTAACAAAGAACGCTTTTTAAAGACAGAGAAGCTAAGTCAAGATGGTCCAACAACCAAAAGCCATTTTCTTCAAGCATGGAATGCAACAGCGCACTCCCATCCATCTTTCTTGGTACTCCAACTTTAATCAAATGATTTTTCTATGAAAGTGGCATACAAAATATTCTATCTTCCCAACACAATATGATTGAGAATGCGAAAATTCTAAATCTGAAAGCGATGCCAATAATCAGTTGGCTAAGCCATTGGTAGTCAGCTGCCCAACCCATCATTTCAAATAGCCAGAAAGAATATACAACAAACATCTTATTAGCAGTTAGGCAAGGGCACATAACACTGTTCCTTGTAAAACCTCTCAAACTAGAAACAATTGGGTAATCTCGTAGAAACAAGAAGAATCACAGAACTTGTACGTAAAATGAGCATGCACATGCAAAGAGGGGTGAAAATTTTCACAGAACAGTTTGGGGAAAAAATATAGTAAATTCTCCCCCTGAGAGCAATTAAGCAACTGTTCAATTCAAACCTCAAACTAGAAACAATTGGGTAATCTGCATAGGCACAATAAGAATCATAGAACTTGCACGTAAAATGAGCATGCACATTCAAAGAGAAGGCAAAAAAATTGTCCACAGATAACAGTTTGGAAAAAAACAAAATATAGTAAATTCTCCCCTGAGAGCAATTAAGCAACTGTTCAAATGCAAACAAAATTACAACAACGAATAATAGAGCTCCCCATGTGGACTAGAGTAAACAAATTACATAAGCAAGAAAGAACATTGGCACCACGAAGAAAATCATCTCTGGCCAAAAAGAAAAAAACTTGTTAATGGAACCTGAATGCAAGTAAATTTAAGGAGCTGTCTTTTTATCAGAGAATTCCATCAAGTGGAGTGAAACTCTGATTAAAAACCTATAAACAATCCTAGAACTTGACTCTCATCCTAAAATGTAAACCAGCTTCAGTAATTTTTCAACCACATCCATTTACCAATAGATACCCAATTCTCCAGCAACAAAAAAAATAATGCCAAGGGCAAGATTTAGGGAAGATTGGACACATAGTGGACAAGTAATTAACTCTATCAAGTATAACAGAGACAAAAGAAAAACCCTGATAATGCTCTGTCATTCTATGAGCTATAATATAGAATGACCGAAAGCCCAAGGAATATACTACTGGTATGGAAAATGGCTTCTTGCTGTCCGCATAATAGATAAGAGAGCGTTAGGGCATTTGGTTCAAAGCTATGATGCATGAACCTCTTAAAAGAATAGCTGGGCGAGCATCCACCACCCAGAAACTGCATCATATCAACTATACTGTCAAAAATTTAAACATATTGGCAGAACATCCAGCAGTTTACAACCTAAATAATCACAATTAGCAACAGCCAATCCTGAAACTTCTTTCAAGGATGTTTGATTGTGAGGTGTAAAAGAATCTAGAACTGCAGTGAATTCATATATTAAACACTAAAACTAAAAAGCCGTTCTTGTCAACAGATACAAAAGCTACTCTGCTGCAAATGCACAACACTGGTAGTAGTTGGTAGTCCAGTTAGTGTATTCAACAAAAGAAAAACACATTGCTGAGACAATAGCACAGTTTTATAGAGAAACTAAGAAAACAGCAGAATTCCACAGAAGAGCACCAAAGCACTCTCGGTTCTTGGAAGGGAATGGAGAAAAAGGGTAAAGAATGAATCCAGGTTCCAGATATGGTGGTTCAGTAAACCAGAATTTTTGCATACGATATAGCGTTACACATTCATAAAGTAATAAGGCAGCCATTGTTCCATCATTTTGTCAAGTTGAATGAAGGTAACAAACTAGTGTTCAGTCCTCGCCCACTTCAATCCACTCAGTACTGACTGAACAGTTGCAAGAATCAGTTAGAATGTTGCCCATGAATTAAAGCTCAGGCATGCTATGGAGAAACTGAGCAGAAAACAACAGAACACCACAAGAAACACAAAAACACTCAGTTCTGATGGGAAAAGAAAAAAACAAATGAAGCCGAGTCTCAAAAATGGGGGTTAAGCAAACCACTGAACTAAGCTGCCACAAAGCCATGAAAGAGCAAAATAGCTACTATCATGACAGAAACAATAGACAGACTAATAAATTGAAATCGCAGAGAAGACTGGTATCCAGCCTCTCATGCTATGATGTCAAGCAGGCAAAATTGGGAAGAAACATAATCATAGAACAAACAAATTAAAAGCAGGCTAGAAATTCCATCACATCTTCTAAAAGCTTGCCAGAATGAGATGTACTAAATACTCATACACATTATCTGCACAATGGCCTAAGCGATATATAATCCACTCATTGGGTAACCAAACAAATTTGATAAAGAAAATGGTCCAAAACCAAGCTACATCCAGCACAACATTTCAGCATACTGCTCCAGCACAAGATGGAACACAATCGGCAGATTGTAGTGCACTAGTTTGATTAAAACATATTATGCACACTTGCAACCAACCGAATTTGGTAACTGAGAAAAGATGGTCCCTCCACATCCAAAACTTGAAAAACATAACAAACCAGACCATAGGTTTCTAATTTTCCTACACAAAAACAGACTAGGAGAAGAAGATTGATCCACTGCTTAATACCAAAGGATCCAAAGTAAAGGTAACAAAACGCAACCATCCACTCACAACAACACAACCAAAAGAAATGATCACGGTGGCAGAAACTAAATTCATCCAGTTTTGTTGAAAAACCAGAAAAGGAAACAGGCATCACTGTGATGCATGGTCATCCATCCACAAACGGAGGCCTCTAAAGAACCATACCATATAGATTCCATGTAACACACGAACTGATTTGCAAAACCAAAACACAACCAACACAACTTCATACCCATCTAATTTCATCCACATAAAAAGGTGTTGCAGACGCATTCAAAGCCATTCAGAAGTATGAAATCCCCAAGTCCATGAAAATCTTCCAATTACAAGTATAATTTACACCATTCACGATTATGATGATAGTGTTTTCTCCGTTTATGTTTGTACAACAATTGTACATCTTGGTATATGGAAAAAAGAGCTACAGCTATGGCAGCAAACACCTCTGCAGCCTTAATTTGGAGACATAATTTACTCCCAAATTCCTAACTATACTCATGAACAGGTCCTATGTAAGTTTACATATCTTTCCTCCATCTCGACGTGACTGCTATATAACTAAAGGGGCGTCCCAACCAAAACCAAGAAGCGTGAAACTCGTGTCAAAAACAAACTGAGATGGAGATGAGCTTAAGTTTGCTCCAATCAGCCTCTCAGAAAACCTGAAATAAGATACTTACAATAATAATAATAACCTCACAA
Source organism: Aquilaria sinensis (assembly GCA_005392925.1). NCBI lineage: Eukaryota > Viridiplantae > Streptophyta > Magnoliopsida > Malvales > Thymelaeaceae > Aquilaria > Aquilaria sinensis. Next base: position 114,364 of record SMDT01000535.1, read on the forward strand.
GAAAGAATATTGGTACTTACCTCGCTGTTGACCAGTTCTTTTATCTTTAATAAGAGCAACCTCTACAACATTCCCATGCTTTTCAAACAAGGGCCGTATCTAGCACAGAAGAAAGAACATTTGAAAAACAATTCAAACAACACTGTTGGAGGCTATATCCAGTATCATATCAATACGTATGGAATGTCAATCCAATTAAATTTGGTGAAAGTGTGTTCATATCTAGGTGAAAAAGCCACATTCTAAACAAGAAACAAAGACCAGGGAAACTTCCAAGCAGAATATAAGGTGCAGTTAACTAGTGCACTGAGAGTAAGGAGTTGAAGAGACAAGAAAAGAATGATAAGGGGCTTTCTTGTTAAAGAATAGAGCAAATAGATATTACTCTTGGATACATGAGCATAGCAGAGGTACAGATAATATACTCACATCCATTTCTGTAGCTGTACTTGGAACAGAACCAACAAATAGCTTCGCAAAACTGCTACCTCCACTACTAGATCGATCTGGAAAAAAGAAAATGAGAGAACCATCAATAGTCAGAAGCAGCAAGTAGCAATCAATATGCAAGAACAAAGTATGCTTGACATAGCTGGGTCTACAAGCAACCTGGAAAAAAATTAAGGAAGCAGCAAATTTGAACTAGGTTATGACCAGTGAGCAGTAGAAACAAGAAGCTCCTCATAGCAAACAACACTGACCAAAGGTAAAAAAATTTGCACCATTCCCTTAAGCCTAAAACCGGTGCTAGTAAAGTAGCAATTAAGCAACATAATTATGAAAGGGCTGGAAGGGAGGCCTCACCTCTGTTTGGAGAACCATCTCGCCCAGGAAAAGGAAACCCTCGCTTCTGCCCAACGTGCGCCTGCTGCTGAGGAGGCAGTGATGGTGGCGGCAGACGAGGGGCAACATAATTCCCCTCAAATCCACCGCCCATCGGCCGAAACCCACCACCAGCCATTGGTGGAAACCCTCCACCACCACCGCCACTGGGATACTGACGCGGAGGGCTATCAAAAGCGCGGCGGGAACCTCTAAAGCTGAGGGGGCTGCGACTCCGGCGCCGATTGTAGTAGGAATCAAAGTGGTGGACGTCTTCGCCACCTTCGTTGTAATTTTCGTTGCCGGCATAGCGATTTAGTGGAGGAGGAGCGTCGGAGAAACGCGAGGGACCGCGCGAGGGGCGGCCGATGTAATAGGAGCCGCGGTCTTCAGCTTCGTCATAGCGGTCTTGTCTGTGCCTCTCCAGCTTCACGAAGTGAGAATTAGGATCCCTAATCTTTGGAATTTCGAATTCGCGGGCAACGGAAGAGCCAGCAAGCAAGACAAGTGCGTGTGTCGAGCGAGAGGGAAGGAGAGGAGGGAAAGGAACAAAGGAGGAGAACGAGCGGAGCAGAAGACAGGGAGCTGGATGACTGAACCCGCGATGTTTGGGCCTTATATGTAAGCCCATTCACTTTTGGACTTTCTTATAGGCTTATTGGACCTTAATGATGGGCCTGATACATGATGCTTTAATCAATCCAAGATATTTTCTGCTGAAAAAGAAAACTCATAAAGTTGTTCTCGCTTCTCGGCTCTTAACTTAATCCACATAAAGATCACGACATCATGCAAGAGTTGGGAATCGAAATATACTATACTACCATTAGTGGAGGCGTTTTAGTGGGCCGGGCCAGCCCGGGGAAGGCACAGATTGAGGTGGGGTGGTTATGGGCCTGGGGAAGAGGGAGTCTTTGCATGCGCTTGGCACAGCCCAGTCTGCAATGGATCTTGGGCCCAGGCTGTGTTGGGCCGAGCTTGAGGGGGTTTGCTTAAAAATCAGTTTTCAGATGTTGCTAAAAAGTGGATAAATTACACCGCTTATAAATGGGTCCAACTTACTTTTTTACATCAACTTACCATTTTTTTCGATAATAATGCAATGAAAAAAGTCAAAACTGAAACATTTTTAAAAGTTGAAACTACAAATACTGATTGTATATTTTATATTTTACCACAGGATTCAAGTTTATGAGTGTCGTTTAGCTTTTTATTAATAAAAAATTACACCAATAATGATTTCTTTTTCTAACATCATAATATAACAAATATTTTTAGAAAACCAAAACAAAAAATAGTAAGCTTGGCCTGAGTTAGGCCCGGCCCAGACCCAGCACAGATTTTGCCTGTCATGCCCTCGGCCAGGCCTGTTGTGCACCATTACCCATTAGTCATCCTCAAAACAATGGACAAGTGGAAGTTAAAAACAGTACCAATAAGATGGACTCAAAAAAAGATTAGGCAGGGCAAAAGACGAGTGGGTAGGAGACAAGGTGGCCAATAGGTTTTGATGTTTTATGTGGCTTTCACATGCTAATTGTTTACTCTTGTAAATTGTAAATTTTAATTGAATTCATGCTGGCTGACCATGAAGAATCTATGAAATTCCTAAACTTTTGACCTTTGCTAAGCCTGGATATGACATAAACACAGGGTGAAAGGTTGACTCAAAAAATTGGAAGTCAACCCTTTAGGCATAGCCACATCAGAAATGCCAATATGCCATGCACAAGCTTATGAGTTATGCCTATTATTCAAAGGTGATTCAAGAGAGCTAGCTAGAGTCATTAATCTTCTCAAAGGCATCAACCACATATGCAAAATGACCTTTGCTCAATACATTTCCGTAAGAGAGATTGTGACCAATAACATGAACATAGAGCTCTAAAGAATGGGCCAAGGCTTTCTAGAGCCATTTATCTTTGCCTTTATGCACTTAAAACTAGTTCAATGTTTAAATTACCGCATCAACCAACAGATCATATTGGTCATCACAGTTATCGAGCCTCTTTAAGTATCGGTGTTTATGGTGTTAGGATATGTGCTCAAGAAAAAGGTCACGGAGTGGTAATGTTTTGTAACTTTCGTTGTATATTCAGCCTTCATACTTCACTTTGGAAGTGGTGTTTCAATCAGATCAAAGGTTATAGGTCTTCACAGTAAATGATGAAAAATACATATATGATAGCAAAGGATCGAAATGGTTTTAGAAGGGCTCACATCAATCTCACATATCATAACTGTTAGTGTTGTGCCCAAAAGGCCAATCATGAGATGATTGTATTTTTTGCACATTGAGTCATGATATTTTATTAAGGCATTAATCCAGAAATTATGTTTGTTGTTTTGTTTCTGCGTAACTTAACAAACATAATTGTAACCCTAGAATAATGATATTCTCAAACGTCCCTAGTCTAATATTATTGTAGAGTGGATTGCAATAATACATAACGACTAGTATATGTGGAAACCAATATGAGATATTTAGTCTGCATATGGGTACAAGTTGGAAAACTTGTGTACTGGACCGACCCACCATGAGAACACTACATGAATCGTTATATGAGTGTCATAAGTAATTCTCATAGTGATCATGGTATATGTAGTCCTTCGACCTAAGATCACCAAGGTTCCTTACATGTGAGTCACATACTTTGATACTTTCCTTTGTTGCTCGTAACTGAGTGAACTTGAAGGAGGTCATTGGGTATGTCACATATCATGCGGAGGGATTTGTATGATCAAGATGAGATTTGTCCCTCCTATGTAATGGGAGTGATATCTTCGGGCCCCTTGATAGAGTAAGACTTAGAAAAATGCATGGCCATGCTCGGATGAGTTGATATACGATATCAATGTCATCAGTTTAAGTTGGTCTACTCGGTAATCAAGAAACCAAAGATTGGGCTATACGAGAGTGACACATTCCATGTCTCGTGCTTAGTCTTGATATCTTGGACAAAGGGACAATGGCATATATCGGTGATGATCATAAAGGTTTAGTCGAATCATCGACAATCTTGTCACTTGGGTAGCAATGATGTGTTGCTAGACACCGCTCATTGCTTATGATCATAAATGTGATTTATGATCATTGCCAACGTGGTAAGAGCCTATTGGGTCGCACACATAGAGCTATTTGGATCATTAGAGTGCATGGGCTAATAATTTGGGTTTTGGTTTCACAATAATTTCGTATTAATAATAGGCCCAATAGTTGAGCCATTATTAAGCCCGAAATTAAAGCCTAATTGGATAAGGGCTTTGAAACCCGTTAGGCCTGGAAGTTGAGTCTCACTATAAATACAACTTCTAGTGAGAAATTCGCAGGTCTCCTTACCCTAACCTCCCAAAATGACAGCCGCACTCTTTTCTTGCAATTCCTTGGAGGACGCAACTAGCACTGCGAGCGCAAGAGAAACGTATCTGCCGGGACGCGGTGGAAGCGTGGTGATCCCGAGAGGCTCGTGTGGATACCATAGAGAGCTTAAACACGTCAATTATTCAAGTTTTGTGATTCGACTCTACAGTTGAGTGAGAGATCTCAACCGAAAATTATGTATGAAAATTTTCGAACACCCGGTTTACCCCGTTTCACTTGGATTCTGGAGGATTTTGGTTAAATTCCACTGCGCTGTTTGGCTCCCGAAACCCATCAATAACAACCCTTCATTAAAAATATTAAGAAAATTTTATAGGGATGGATGGTCAAAGGTGATAAATAATGTAAACCATTAGTTAGACAGTGAGACTCCTTAAATTACATGAATTCCACTAATTCACAGTTCACAGTATTTGTCACGTTGTGACCGTCCATCAACTAGTCTCAGGGCCCAAAAGACTTAAAACTATCTTCATACGCACATTAAGGATATATACATCTCCACTGTATCTAGGGACCTTGCTACTCAAGCTTGTCCTCTTGATTCTTACAACTTTCTTGGGTAAAAAACATCAAAAGTTCCAAACCTTTAATTGTCATTATAAATTGATCCTCGACTTTCATTTCATTACATAGTGATCTTAAATTTTATAGGCATTAAATATTAGTCTTCAACCTTAAAAAAAAACTGAATTGACAAAAAAATCCAATTTACAAAGAGAGAAAAAAAACAAATAATTTAAATAATCTATTAACTATAATGAATTAAATTTATGCGAAAACAGTTATCGAACAATCTGAATTCTAACTCTTACATATCTATGTAATCTCGATTTTTTTTAATTATAATTTAAACTGAATTGATAATTGTCTGCATATAAATTCAATATATGTAAATTAAAGTTTGTGTCAATTCAATCTTGACTAAGATAAGGGATTAATATACAATTAAGTATAAAGATTTGGGACCAACATACAATATAATGAAGATCGAGGATAAATTTATAAATTTGAAACTTTTGATCCGATTTATTATCTCAACTGCCACTTTTTTATGGATGGAATGACATAAATAATTATGCGGCCTTTGCTTACCATGAGCTCTACTTTTGCCTCTCAATCATTGAACGTCTTTCTCTGCAGTAATCCTACACGACTCTTTCATGAATCATGGCTCGCATTAATTAAGAATGTGTTTTTAACTTACATTAATTATTGAATTATTTACCATAAGCTCTATTTGCAATTCTCTCTCTGTTTTCCATTCTATACAAAAGAATGAAGAAATTTCTTCATTATCGCCCCTTACATGCTTATTTCCTTGCTAATTAACTTGAAGAATGGTGAAGACTAGTTGTGATTGCTCAAATTCGAGTAATTAATAAACTGTTAACAAATCTGGGATTTTTTTTTCCCTCAGTGATATATTTTCATTATTTATATTTGTACTTTGATAATATCAATATTTACATTTATATCTATCAAATGAAAGTGGTGAAGATATATGGCAATAATTGCCGATGATCATTTGTTTCATGTTTTCGCTGTCAGGCCGAACACGTACGTGATTCAGTGATATATACACAGTGGACGAGTGGCAGGTAGGGTCTTACCCTGTCGAAGGCCACGTACAGACTTAGGGGCTTCATTGTCATTTGTCCCTGTCTTGGTCATATTCATTTCCATGATATCTATCATTAAGCCAAGGCCACGTGTAAAAGTGAGATGTATTTGAAGGGAATGGTACTTTGAATCCATCAAATTAAGATTGGAATATATTTGGAACCATGTACCCAGATGAATCTAATTCCTCTGTCCCTCTTTCTTGTATATATAGATCCCCCTCCGGTCCCCTATACTATCTTTGCTGCAACGTTTCTCACTTAACTAAAACTTAAAAATTGATGTTAAGTAGTAATGGCGGTTAAACGAAATCCTAATAAAAAGAAAATTAAAACCCATCTCCCACCAACGTAAAACTCCATGCTGCCGCCTAGAGAAGTTTCATTTGTCTGATGTGCAGAACTTCCATGAAACGTGCCAACTGGACATATGATTAAGGTAGGAGAAATCGTCACGGTAATTAGCTAGTGTGGAAACAAACAACCACAAAGTGAGATATCAGATTGAACATTAAAAAGAAAGTTCAAATTAGAAACATTATAGCCAACTCTTGATTGTCTTTTAATTTGATGATAAGAATCAGAGAAGAAAATCGAGAGATGATTTTTACAATCATAGATATTAAGGATAGGCTAGCTCATTTTGTCCTGCACGGCATAAACTTAGAAACACCTAGAAGTCTATAACAGATTAAATGTAGAACATTGAATATATGTTTAATGAAAAAGATGCAAGCATATGCAGTACCTTAAGAACCAGATAGTTTTAGCAAATACAACAAATGCCACTGAACCAAAAGCAACTATCGCAATTGGGAACAGGAAGACCAAGCGCAAACATACTGTACCAGGGAAAAAAAAAAAAAGAAACCAATGTATAATGAAACGATTCATTCCTGAATAGAAAGTGATATTAAACAGAGGAAAATAGAAACTAAAGTTGCGAGTCATAGAGGAAAAGAGATGACTTAGCAATTAGAGGAATAAAAAGAAGGATCCAAGAAGCTTGAGTCGACGTTGGCCACAGTTTTTTTTTTTTTCCTTAGGATTTAATGAGAGTGAAACTCTCCATTTTCATTCGTTACCATTTAACATCAACTTTTAAGTTTTCATTCAGTGGGAGGTGTGGCAGCATGATAGCAAAGGGGAAGGGCAGAGGACACAAAAAAAGAGGGATAGACGAGCCGAGTCGGTGTCATGTAGTTGTAATTACCAAGTAGTCCTTAATAGAGAAATTAAAAGAGAAATTAAAAGAGAAATTATATACTATCTGCAAATTAGGCCTAGCTAGCTACTTTCTAACTTTCTCATTTAAGTCATCCGGGAACGTGTTTTATTCCCCAAGGTAAATAATTTTATGTCAACCATCCTGACGAGAGTGGTATGAATTGTGGTTGGTTGTAGGTTCCTGCACAAGTTTAATTAAGCCATCGTCTCCGTTACCTTCAGACTCAATCTTAATTTTTTATACATTTGAATATTCCTCCGAGTTCTACCCTACCATTTTTTCTTTTACTTGAAAGCACCTTGCAAAGAATATTTAAGGAATGTTATAATACTATGTTTAATATAAGGAATCATTAACGTCGAACTACATTTAGCACTTATTTTCGCTATATAAATGAAAAAGAGGTTTCGAACCCAAACCGGCTGCGGTATGACACTCTTGTAGACACCATGACTGGGCGTCGAGCGAGGGCTCTAACCAACTTGCAAGCATTGGGGTGAGTATGGGTTGGGTTGGTTCGGTTTTACGGTGGAACCGAACTAATCTGAAATGGTATCGGTTCTAAAATTTTTCTACCCAACCAGAGAGACCGAACAGAACCAGAACCATGGTTCTGGGTTTCTCGGTTCTGGTTCTCGGGTTTTTCGGTTTATACCATATACCTATAACAACACCAAAATTCAATAAATCTACATCCATAATCAGTTTTATGACATATTCAACATAATATACAATTAAATTAATATTTAAATATATGTACTTAGATACATTCAAAAGAGTTTAAAATGTTGTTCTTACAAAAATGGTTCAAAAGAGTTGCTTGTGGGGCATCTTTTATCTCAACTAGTTTACTTCATTCCAGTAATTCCAATATTGGTATGACATTCAATATAGAAAACTGAGCCTTTAAGACCATCTTCTTCAGTATCAAAACCTAAAATATGTTGATGTCATAAATTTTTAATTTTGCATGACTCAAATGAAAAAAATATCATAATTGTGTCGTAAAGAGTAGTCTGGAATGAAAGATCGAAAGCAAAATGACTTAGGAGTGGTGGGTCTATGAAGCAAAGTGATTTAAGTGAATATGGAGAAATTTCGTAAATGATCCCACAACTTCCATACTGTTTCAATTTGGAACATCAGTTTAAGAGTTTAATATAAAAACACAAAATAACCATCATAATACTTCAAAGAAATATGTGTGTGTGTGTGTGTGTGTGTGTGTATGGATATATTAGTAATACTATAATTTTTATTATATAATATATATATATATATCTCGGGTTCGGTTCCACCTCGAGTTAGTTCCATATGAAATCAGAACCAACTAAAAAACTGTCAGTTTTCCTATATATAGAACCAACCTATAAACCATGTTCAATTTTTATTCAATCCAACCCAACATAATAATAAAATGATCCGTGTTAAATTTTGAGTTTACCAAACCTATGTTCATCCGTACGAGGCGAGGCGAGGAGAGAGACAGAGCTGAGGGGCGGGTAACTTTGGGATTATGGGGAAGCGCAACAGTTCATAACTGTTGCTCACAGTACTTCAGATAAGGGTCTCTATTATGGTGATTTTAATTTGCGCAAAACCGACAAGGTGAGGCGGAGGCCTGGCCAGCTCTTGTCCGGAGTGGGAGTCTGCGGGACCAGCACAGCAGCCTTCTGTTTCATAGAACTAATTTCCTTCTCTTCTCTGCTTGACATGCTCCTAGTTGGTAAGCAACAGCTTGACTTGCCTCCATACGTTTTTATAAGGGTTAATTACAATTTTTCCTCTTATATTTAAATGAAATTACAACTTACCTCATTTTATTTTATTTCTTATTTTTTTAATACAGTTCAACTGAAAGTTTATAATTTTTAAATTCTTAATTTAAATATTATAATAACCATTTTTTGGTAATTTAAATTTATATTATATTTTTTATAACTGATGGATATTTTAAATTATCAGTTTTTTACTGTTAATGAAAAACAGTATTTTTTATATGTCAATTGACTGTAATACACACACACACACACACACACACATACACACACACTATATGGATTGAAATTACTTAAAAAGAAATACGGTATAGTCTAAATTAAGATTTCAGAAGTTATTATCAAACTATATTAAAAAAGTAGAAGCAATGTGTATATTTTTAAAACAGAATGAGATAAAATGTAATTTTATATAAATTTTGAGAGGTAAATTGTAATTATCCAATTTTTATAAAGTCACTTGGCTACATTCTTGCGTTACGTCAGAATCACCACATTTTTATAAAGGTCTTTTTACTTCCTACTTTTGAACCGAAATACACAAATGAAACCCTTCCCTCACACAACAGCCTCAAACCTCAATTAAACGTTTGTGCGTAGTTTAATTTGTTGCGGACAGCGGGTGTGAAAATGTAACTGGACTTCTGGTCTCTTCTCCCGAGAAGAATATAATTATCCATCCGTTTTACATTGATTGGCTATTTTATTTTTTTTAAATAAAATTTAATTTAAATATATTCATAATATTTATAAACTATAATTTTTAAAATTTTTTATAAAATATTTATATTTTTATAAATTTTTTAAAAAAAATAAAATTATAAATTAATTATTATAAATAATAAAATGGTCAATTTTTATTAAACAGGAGTAGCAATTAAAGCCTTGATGCGTATTTGAGACTTGTGATTGTTACCATAAAATGCAAAGATTCAGCTTTTCACTTCCCTTTCAACTTCCTTAAATGTACTCAAGAAAAAAAAATATTCAAAAACAATATTTTGTTTTATGTTGCACAAATAAGTACAAAATACAAATATTTACCAACAGAGGAAAAAAAAAATTCTTTTCATTAGTCATACTCAAGCAAAGGCAGTATATCACGTATCTAAAAACAGTTTTACATGTAAGCCAACTTATTTTCGTAAATCAGATAAGTTATTAACAAGCAATTGCCGAAATTGTATATATAGGCGAGTCAGAGCAACAACTTCACTATGGATTCAACCACAAGCGAGAGGTCATGAACCAATCTATTGCTGCCACTAAGCGGCGTGGTTTTCCCGAGCCTCCTCTCGCAGCTATCAGCTTCCACGGCGGCGTCGGAGGCGCTGTCGACGCCGAACTTGGGGTCCCCTTTAGCGACGGCTTCCATGATCACTGGCACGTCAGCCTCCACAATAGCGTTGTACCGATCGAAGCAATCGCCCAGAGCCCTCTTGAAGTGGGGGTCTGCAGCTCCCTTCTGCAGCCTCTTGATTTGGTTGAGTGTGGAAGTGGCTTTGGCCTTGAGCTTCTCCGCCGCGATGACGGCGAGCGTCGGGACGTCGGCAGTGGAGCTTCTGGGGTCCGACTGAAGAGAGGATTGGCAGAGACTGTAGTAGGGGGTCTGCTGGCAGGTGGACTGGACTATGTCCGAAGCACTTGTAGATTGAATTAGGAGGATGGAACAAGAGACGAGGAAAGTGACGAGAATGACTGGGGTGTTCTTCATGTTTGGTTTTCTGGTCTTTTTATTTTTACGGTTGAAAGGTGTTCGCTACCCATCTGCTATTTATAGGCACAGTGCACAAGTCCTGTTTCTTAATAATTAAATTTTGTGAACATTTTTTTATATTTATGTCATGTGTGTGTATATACATGTAGGAAAAAAAAATACAAATTTACCATTGACGTATTTACAATAGAGCAATTTTTTCATTGAATTTTTTTCATCTAAAATTTACCAACAATATTTTTTATTGGAATAATTTTACTACAATCCCTTAAAAACATTGGTGGCCAATTTGTGATGAAAAAAAAATAATGGCAAAATCAGTCTATAACCAAAATTATAATAATAAAATTGCTCTAACAGAAAATATGAATAGGAAATATGAGACGAAAAAAGTTTGATGGCATAATTACTCTTCCACCAATGCATCAATATTAAATTTGAACATTTTCCCATACATAATATGTCTGTCCATCATTTTGTTCCATAACACTTATCGTGGTTACATGTTTCTTTTATTGTGGTTAAAATTTTCATATGTTTTTCACAAGTGATTAATTTTTACTAAATATTTTATTCCAGTGGAAAAAATTAAAAAAAATATATCTTCTTTCAGAATAATAATAATAAACGTAGTCCCTAATCACCATGTCAATTAGCGAGAAGGGAAACTGACCCTAACACTAGCTAGGTTTTGATTCCACTTCTCCCTTCTCTAATGGAACAATAATGTCACACATTGTATTCTGATCCGAAACAAAGGTTCATTTGCCCAATAATGCAATTACCTTATAATAAGTCTAGAAACTTTTGCATATGAATCTCAATACGGAAAATAATGCAATAAAAGTAGGATTAAATGCATCTATGGCCCCAACCTTTAATTGTTGTCTCACTTTCATTTCTAACAGCCATTTTGTTCCGTTCTTGTCCTTAATGTCATTAAAACATTCCATTTTTTCATTTTTGGATGGAAAACGTTATGGTGGACTAAAAAATGCCACATCAACTCAAGGTTGTAGGTAAAATTTCAACTTTAACCCTAAAAACTTGATGTCTGCTCTAGAATGCTAAAACTTTCACATTTGTTAATTTGGCCACCATATTCATCTTTCTCATTTTCAAGCTCCTTTAGAGCCATTGGCCACCACCGTCTAAAATAGTGTGGCATCCCACACCAATGGCCCATCACTGCTTGGTCCGGCGCTAGGGATGGAAATAATCCAATCCAAGCTTGAACACCCCAAGTTTGAAGCTCGGCTCGTTAAGGATTAGCTTGGTTTGAACTCGAGTTTGAGCTCAATGAGCTAATCAAGGCTCAAAACTCAATTCAAGGTTTAAGGTTGATTTAATGTTCGAGCTCAATTTAAGGAATAAAAATTAGAATTTTAAGGTTTAAGTATATTAAAATATAAAATGAATTTATTTTTTATATTAAAAATATTAGCTCCTTATGCTCGATAAAAGTTCAAGCTGAATAGTATCATACTTAAAATGAAACTCGAAGCTCAGCTCGATAACAAAAAAATTAACCTCGAACTTGAACAATTTAATAAGAGGCTCAACTCGTTTCCAAATCTATCTAGTGCAACTACGCTTCCTTTTCCCCTAAATCCACTTTAAGTTTTTCCCCAAAATTGCTACTTCACAAGTCCATAAATCCTCATCCAGTCCCTCTACCCCCTTCATCTCTGCCCTTGAAATCTCCAAATCTGCCTCATCCCTAAAGTCTGCCTCTTCCCTAGAAACCTCTGATCGGCCACTAGCTCCCTGAGACTCCTCAGCCTCATGTCCAGCCACACATTCCTAGCCTCGCACAATGAGGCAACCTAGAGCAATGAAACCCCCACATCAAACAACTAACTGGTTTAGCTAACCTTGTTCGTTGCTAGGTCACCTCCAATACCCTAAACTCATTCGCCCATCACATCCGCTCCATCAACCTTTTAAGACAGTTTTCTCGACCTGGTCAGAAATTTTCACCGGCTCAAAATTGTCTTCATTACTGTTAACCAGTTTTTATGGGAGCTTTCTAATGATGAGTACAATGACTCTAATGATTTGCACCTAATCGATGCTAGGTTCGTGAACCAATGGCAGCCTAGGTTCGTGAGCTCTTGATAATTTGTTTGTTTAAACAATGCTATAAGATAACTATTAGCAAGTTAATCTCATCAACTATAGAATGAAGCAAAGTCTAATATAGATCAAGATAAATGACACAAATTAAAATTTCCCCATCAGATTTTGCCTCATTTTAGTCTTAACATAGAAATTCTATACCTCAAGATGAAAGAGATGAAGATGCAATTTAGTTGGCATGACAGATGGAAACAAATGCAATTTTAAATATGTAGGTAATTGCAAAGTTTGGTAGTTTGAAATAGGAGATATCTACAAAGGCACTTTCATTGATGGTGGGCATAGGCAATATGAGATGATAATGGTGGAAAAGGAGGAGTTCATTGTCAGCTTGAGTTTTTGTTTTAGATAACAGGAAGGCGGAGATTGATAATGGTTAGATTGTTATGATCTTGTGCTGAGTTGGCATATTTCTGCTCATTGTAAATGTTTTCCATCTAAATTGGGACAATTGGAACACTTCAATAATGTTAGAGACAAAGGTAAAACAAAGTAGACATTAGGGACAAAATGGGGGACCATGGATGCATTTTTAACCCAATAAAAGTATTTCAAAACATTTCAAAGTGTGTGTCAAAAGAAAATTTTTGAAATATTTTTTTTTTCAAAAAGCCCCCAACAAATTCGCTGAAAATGTGCTCACTGACAAATATTGTGAGTTTGATATTGAAAGCACTTTTTTCATTTTTTTTAAACTGGAGTTTGATATTTTTTTATTTTTAATTAGAAGCATGTATACAGTAAATAAAGTTGTACAAGGGTAAAAAGAAAGGAAGAAATATTTGAACTCACATCATGAAAGTTTCAAGTCGATGTCCCTAACTAAGGCTATAAAAAAATTGAACGAATACAAACAAACTCTGTTCATCTTCATTTATTTAGGTTTTAAACGAACTTGAACACAAACAAGCCCTGTTTGTATTTGTTCGTTTGTTTGGTGAAAAAAAAGTGTTCTTACTCATTCGTGAACAATTTAAATGAATCTAAATGAATACAAACAAATGAATTTAAACACACGAACACATACATAAACACAAATAAACATCACATTGGTCTAAGTGACTAATAAAAACTTAAATTTAAAATAGTGAAGATCATATATGGATGGTCTGTATAGATATAAATCAGTACATTATTAATATAAATAATAACTTAATAAATAAACAAACAAACAACAAATAAATAAATAAATAAATAAAACAAAATTTAAAAAAACTCTCATCGAGCAATTTACAGATAATTTATCAGACAGTCTATTCATTTACAATCCTATCTCATCCACTTAATCATACTCGCAAGTACATGAGATTGATATTTAAAGCAGTGTTTCAAGGTCATTTCAATTCAACAGCAAAAATAAGAGCAATCTTTCTCACAAAAAAATAGTGTTGATAAAGAGACAAAAAGTAAAAGAATTAAAAAAACACACACAAAGAGAGAGAGAAAGAGAGAGGGAGGAAAAGATACTAGTATCATGATTGGAGCGAAGCTTTGAGGATGATGCACCAAAAGCAATAATAATACTATAAATATCTTCTCACCCTTATCTTTTAATTTTTCTACAATTACCCCTAAATTTTAAGTAATATTACACTTGCCTCCCTAAAGTTTGAAAACCCATACTTACCCCTTGATTTTTTAACATTGTTGGCTAGCCATTAATTAAAATTATAGCCAGCCTCTTTAAATTTAATGTGGTTTACAATTTTACCTTAAACTTTATTTATCCTTCTTTTAACACTCTAAAATTTATAAATTTAACACATCAACCACATCAATGTTAACCAAAATTTATTTAGTTTCTTATTTCCTGGAAATCAACACAAAATTAATCCAAATCAATGCAAAATCAAATGTCAGGGAATTTCCAGTTCTCATCGTCCCATTCAAATTCATTATCCTTATCTTCACCAAGCGGTGGAGGTGCTTCAGCTCCATATCCACGATTTCTCATCATCCACTCCCCGCTTGACTCGGTCCACTGCATCTCCATAAGCTTTCTCACCAACTGCCAGACTAGACTCTTAATAGGTTGAGATGAGTACACAAGCATGTTCATTGTGCATGCATTTTGTACCTGTGAAGAACAAAGATCGCCAGTGCAAAACAAAATCTTTCCTGCCATAGCTTGGCTCACCCATTTCCTAGTGGCAGTAGCCTTTTTGGCTGCCAGCATTATTTTCTCGCCAAAGACTTTCGGGTCAAAATATGATGGCTAGAGTCCTCACAAGCTTTCCATTTTTCTCAAGCTCGCTCATCTATTTAGTTTCTCCACTGCTTGGGGCATTGCCCTTTGGGTCACATTTATCGACAGAACCATCATGTTCAAATAATTGTGCTATTCGGTTATTTTCTATGTTCATTGCTGCAATTTCCTTAATTTTATGAGATTTAGTTGGGAATTATGACTGATGTTTGAATTAGACCAAGAAATTTTATGTCAAGTAATGGGTTTTAACTTTCATTATAAAAGAATTTATGTGGGTTTATACACTATAGTGAATTTCAAAATTGACCTACTCATTTATCTTATGTATTGGAGATTGATTGATGATAATCCCTTTCAAATTCATCATCTTTATCTTTACCAGGCAGCGGGAGGTGCTTCATCCCCGGATCCCAGATTTCTCATTATCTGTTCCTTGCTCAACCCAGTCCAATGTATCTCCAAGAGCTTTCTCAATTCATCAGCATAAAAAACATGGTGGACTTAGTTGTGTAGGATTGGACCTAAACCACTGGTTGATCCACGAGAATTGAATGGGTGAAAGCTTGGATTCATTTTCTGATGCAAAATAGCAATGAAATGGGAGATGACTGATGGCCGATTTCTCTCCTTCTCTATGAGATGATGGAGGATTCCTTAAAAAGATTGAATTTTTAGGCTGGGGGGAAAGTTGGGCAAAAAAAGATGGTTCAAGGGATTACATTCTTCGACCACCTTAGCCGTTGTCTCAACATGGTTGGCTTTTAGGTTTACTTGTTGTGAGATAGATTCGAGCATGGTGATTGGCTAGCTTGCAGTCGAAATCAATTGGTTGGCACGAAAATGATGGACCTGATTGCAATTAAAGAGAGAAGTTTCGAATGGGATGGTAAAGATCAGAACAAATGGATTTTTAAAACTTTGGGTGTAATTTGTAAACTAGACTAAATTCAATAAAGCTAGCAATAATTTTGACTAATAGCTTGTTGATGGCGTTAAAAATATAGGGGGTAAGTGTAGGTTTTCAAACCTCAAAGGGGCAAGTGTAAGATCACCTTAAGTTCAAGGATAGTTGTGAAAAATTATCTTTTATGTCCCTTTTTTTTTATTTCCCAAGACTAACTTGTTACTTTTTCCCCTCATTCTACCATCACTAAAAAATTTGCCCTTCCTAAGTAACAGTAGTTTTGGCCATTTACCTTTACTTTTTTACATGTTTTTTTTCCGATACTACATATTTTTATTTTGATAAAAGTCTTAAATTTGCTACTAATGTTTAGGTGCGGGCTCATATATGTCACTATAGTTTTTTTTGTCCAGTCTCTCACTAATGTTTCAAAATATACTCATATTGACCACTAACCATTAAAAGTTGCAAGTTTTGTAATTTCAATGTGATAATATAACATTTAACAAATTTTAAGGATTTTAAGTAATTTATCATTTTTTCTTTAATGACATAATTGGCAAGCCACGTGGGCGCAGTGTAATGTTGAAGATGGCAAGTGTTGAAGGCAGCAAATGTTGGAGGCAACATGCATGGGGTGTATGTCGGATTCTATTAAAGAAAAATGATAAATTATTTAAAATCCTAAAAATTTGTTAACTGTTACATTACAATCCTAAAATTATAAAACTTGCAACTTTTAACGGTCATTAACCAATTTAAGCTCATTTTGAAACATTAGTGGGAGATTGAGCAAAAAAAAAAAAACTATAGTGGCAAATATAAGCTCGTGCTTAAACATTAATGGCAATTTTGAGGCTTTTGCCTTTTTTTCATTATTCCGACTGTTTACTTTATTTTTGACATTTTTTTTGTAATAATATTTATGACAATTTGAATTCACAGAAATAAGTAGAGAGAATTTAAAGCCAAGGCAAAAGCTAAATTTCCCCTTGATTCTCAAATAGTGCACTAATCGTTAGCATTGTTGTTGATCCCTTCCTTCTTTTTTAGGATCAATCTTCTTTTTCTTTTTCCGCGCCATAAGAATGGAGAAAAAGTGTAAATTGGAGGGCTAATTGGTTATATAAATGAAAGGAATTGACAATACTAGACTAGTTGATTGGGTTTGGGTGTATTAATGTTATTGCCTCAAATAAGCAAATTTTAACATCAATCTTAGGTTGGGAGGACAAATGAGCCATCATTGTTTTTTTCGGTAAAATTATCGACTAATGCTATGAAGCTAGGTCAAATCACTCACCAACGTTATTGAGTTAGGAAAAATATGTGACTCTTGTCATACAACACCGCCTATTGGTTATGTTTGTTATGTCATGTTGAGATACAAGTCAAGTTCAATTAATGTTTTTAAACCCGGCCTGTTCATCAAACCGATTAGGGTTTCGAGTTGCTGTCCAACTGATTTAGCCAGTTGAGCTATCATATTAAATAATTTTTATATTAATATTCTAAGGTCTATGAGTCTCTTTATCGTCAGAAACAAAACAATGGAACCTAAAAAAAAAAATGCATACAATATAAGGACTAAATTAATATTTCACCAAATATAACCTAAATCACTTCCTCTTCCCTCAGCACTGCATGCATAAAGATCTTTTTCTCTTCCCTAAATGCGCACATTGCTCCTCTTCTCTTTTTTGTCTCTTCCTTTTCTTTCTTCCTTTTCTCTTGTTCATGGATGTTACCATGTATTTCTCCTCAACTATCAAAATTCATAAAAACCAGAATATTGCTCGCGGCTCACAAAATTCTCCCCATGTTTTCCTTTCCATCTTACACTTGTGTTCTCTACGTGAAACTCAGACAGAAATTGATTTTGGTATTTATGATTGGCTGATTAACAACCTGCTCGGTGGCTTTCACTATCTTTTTTTTTTCAATCCTTAAATAAATTTTTTGACACAGCTGGTTCGAAAGGTTTGATGGCTTGGCAGTTCCAAACAGCTTTCCCCTGTTTTGACTGGTTT
This sequence comes from Aquilaria sinensis, assembly GCA_005392925.1. Lineage (NCBI taxonomy): Eukaryota > Viridiplantae > Streptophyta > Magnoliopsida > Malvales > Thymelaeaceae > Aquilaria > Aquilaria sinensis. Next base: position 132,195 of record SMDT01000535.1, read on the forward strand.
TTTACCAAACCTTATACGAGTCGGTAGCCAGGCTGAAAGGGCGAATGGTTCATGGTCAAACCGTTTGGACCATTCGGTTCGGTCTGGCTTTAACAACAATGGGCTTAGTGAGTTTAAATTTCCTCTTTAAGGTGACAAACAATGACATTTTTTTTTTGTGGGATTTGATTGCTGATAGGATTGGAAGAAGACACAAGTGAAGTGAAGCCTAGTCATTTAGGACACATTAATCCCAAATTCATTCAATTGAAATTTGAAGGTTGATCTACATTAGGCGTGGAAAGCCTATCACATGACGTTTGGTGTTGGAATAAGGTTAAGACCCTAGGAAGTCCATGGACCAATAGGATAAGATTATAAATATAAATGAATAGAGCATTTAGTGAATCAAACAAGTAGAAGTTTATTTGTATTCGTTTATTAAGCCAAATGAATGAATACGAATACAATTTTCTGTTCGTTTATTTAAACGAAAGAACATGAACAAGTTTGTGTTCATTTATTTATGTTCACAAATAGTTTGATTATTGTTTGTTTATTGCAATGAATATGGGGTTTAATTGTGAGCTAGGAATGTTTGAAGATTGAAAAAGCAAAACATGGTATCTTTAGGGACCTATCTGGAAGTCCACCTTTTTCTGTTTTATACATTTCCCTGAGCTGTGCTGTTACTGTTCATTTGCCGCGTAATTTATTTTCTGTACATATACAGCGACATGCTAAATAGAGCTACCTTTAGCACTAGTAGCATCTTCTTTACGGAAAGCAAACGGTCGTTTTCAGAATTATAATGGGTAAAACAGGAGGAGGGGGCATAAGATTGCTCTGAATTGAAGGCTGGGGCCCCATGTTTCGTTTTGTAACGATAGCCGTCCATGTGATGTTTATCGGAACTTAGAAGGTTTCCCTAAGTCTCTCAGTCCAGTCCTGGCGTCAAGACTCGGACCCCCATCTTATTCTTATCACCAATCATGGACGCACCCACGCGATGGTTCAACGTGTTCCACTTTTCGGAAAAAAATAATTGGCATAAAAGTTTCGAATTTTGTTACAAGATATATGGTCATAATAAAAAAGAAAAAAAATAATCTACGGTATCTATCAAGGGCCATGACCTGCATATATATATATATATTTAAAAGGTTCGATATTTTGCACATTTACGCACACTTTAAGAAAACACATAGAATCTTTATTTTTTTTTTTTTCTGAAAATAGTAAATTTTTACAAGTTTAGTGGTATCATTTTTCAGACACTTTCAGTTCACCCCAAACAAATTATATGTAGTATTTGGTCCCGTGTGGCAAGCTATTTGCGATTGCGTGTAGTGAGCAAAATAAGGAGGTTTGATTAATTACGATTGTTTTCCTGCACAAAAGGAGTCCTTTATGAGCATGATAATATTAATTACTCGTATTGCTATCCACCTTTCCTGCACATTTCCCTCCTCCTTTCTCTCCGTAACTTCTACGGCTGTGGCTGAAAGCCAAACTTTGTACATAAAGCTTTTTTCACGCAGCGAATTGTAGATTTGACATAACAATTCTTAGTATTTGATCTAAAGAGTAGTATTCCTTTTCTAGACTTGGGGGACTGCTATATCCCATATTTTCTTTTTGTATTTTTCTTTTGGAGTACATATGCGGATAAGAAAAACCATCGATTCTTCTTGGCCAAGGATATACTCATCTACGGATACTAAAAATGAATACTCACTCTGTGTCAGAAAAACTGACAATTTTTATGTTTTTTAAAATTTATAATAAAAATATGACCTTTTTATATGAAAATAAAACTTTAAAAATTATAATTTTTAAATATCAGTAATTCTTTTCAATACATATTAATATGAATATATTTGAGTCAAACTTTAACCAAAATAAGTAAACAAAAATCAACTAATATGAAATGGAGAGAATATGTAATAACATATTTCATCCAATAACATTAGGGATAGAACGACCGATGATTGTTTTTGGCATTTTTTTAAAGTGAATACTGTGAGTAAAGTAAACTAATATAATGCTTGTATAATACTAGAGAAAAGTAAAGTACTTAATCGTTTTGAAATTGAAACAAAATAAAAAGAAACTAAACAATGCTTGTGTAACACTAAAGTACTTAGTCCTTTTGAAACGATAGTAAACTAATATAAGGCTTGTATGATACTCTTAAATTCCAACACCAGAGAGCTTATCTGTTCAATTATATTGCATTAAGTTAGTGCTACATGTACCAACACTTTAACAGAATTTTATATCACAAAAAGATGCACCAACTAACTATAGTTGACAATTTCAATGCAAGTGAATTTTACATATAATTCCGTATCCAATCATTTTCTACCGGTAAGTGAAAATTTCACAAAGGATCAGTACCTGTACCTTTACCATTTTTCTTATTCATTATGGTAGTATCATATCATCATGATCCCTACTGGGTGCCGGTCACTAGTAACGAGTCACGGTCATGGATAGTGAGGACAACATTTTCCTATTATCACGTCTCCCATATCACCCTGTCCTACCAATCAAAAGCTAGTGTACAGTCCACACCTATGATTCATGATTCCTACTCGCTAATGTCCCACAATCGTTACGGGTCAAAAAATGAGCCCGAACAACTAGTGTCCCCGACAAATCAAACTCCAAAAAACATCAGGGTATTTTAGCCTGTGGGACCTCCCAGATTCTTAAGCTAGTGAACATGTTCTGTTTGAACATGTTAGTAATTTACTTACATTTCTACTGCTGAACACCCAACCGGCTTACAAAGCAAAGCCCCTGAGAAAAAAATCATCTGTAACGTAAATTCTAGTAACCGGCACTAGCATAATCAGCTTGTGCAGTAGCTGCCACATACCCGACAATGTAGTTTGGAAGATGTTGCGAATAAACCGGATTCCTCGGTGGGTTGTAGTCCAGGATTTTCCAGCAAGCTTTTCTTACTTTCATACCAAAAGCATCAAACTGACCATGCTTGATCAGATCTGAAGCATGCACTATAGATAATTTCATTCTTCCCAAAGAACCTTGATAGTTGCCACTTATATTCTCCCAGAAACCCTGATTGATAGAATTTATGTCCATAAAATTGGTTTTCCTGGCTTGCAAGCCCCAGTAGAATATAGCATTTGGATCTCCATCATTGACATCTACGTATTCAGTCGGGTTAGGGTCACATAAACCCTGAATCTCCTCAAGCTGCAAGGAGAGAGAAACCACAGTGCATCACACAAATCCATCTCAAAGTTAGAACTAAGCATAGCTACGGAGAGGAGTCTAATTATCCATCTCATTTTCCTGCCAAACTCGTTGTTTAATAATCTTATGGATGGGCTAGGCCATACAAGAATGAGGTACTTTTGAACTTTCGAAAACCTCTTACCTTAACAAGAAGAAATGGGAAACGAGACTTCACCCAACCTGCCCAGTCACCCAATTCATCCTGATCTGAAGCTGAGATGTAAATTCTGAGAAACCACGCATATGTCTTCCCGTATGGAAAAGGCTCAAATATGTTGTGCCAATCAAAAGCTTGCTGCAGATAACCCTGCAATCCCACGCACATTCTTATGAGAAAATGGTTAAGAAACAAGCCAAACAACACAGCTAAGAGTCCCAATGAATGAACCACAGAGGACCCAAAAATATTCTTTTCACTTTAAACCTTTTCACATAGTACAGGTGCCATGAGATAATGTTCAAAAGTACGACAAAATATGGGGCTCTTTCAAAAATAATATACGAGGTTGGAGTGGCACAGTGTGCTCTCGCACAGAGTAGAATCAAATACAGAGCATAGAATTTTGTTCAGTCACTGTCTGACCATAACTGCTAATTGGGGTAAAAGTCTTAAGTAATATAGACTTCAAGTCCCCTAATATAAGATAGGCATAAACTTTTGCACATGAAATCCTAGCTTCTAAGAAATATCTACCACTACATTTGAATCCTGGCAACATAGAAGAGTAGACGATTATCTACTTTTGAGTAACACAACATAGTTAGTTTCTTTTGAACTGCAATGGCTGTAATTTGCCAGGAAAAAACGAAGCACATACTAAGGGAAGGTGTCCTACTTGCAGCGTGCAATTTTTATTGAACAGAAAAGGGAAGCAAATGACAGAGGGAGTGAATGAATGAGACAACCTTTGTCAATTGGTGACCTCGCAGAAACTCGGCTCGTATCTTATAAAATGTGCTTCTGGCAATATTTGAATGACAATATTCAGGAGGATTGCATGGCAACTGAACAGGCATTAGCATCCTTGTCTCAGCTTGATTCACTGCTGCTGGTGTGGATCCATTTTGTAGGACCACAGGCGCGTGCCAGGGCCACAAAGCAAATGTCTTGAAGAAATTCATGACCAGAGCACTCAGACTGGAAGTTGGATAAACTTGACACACGAAAGCTGCCAGAACTGCCAGGTGAACTCCTCCCAGAAACCCATTTAACTGCAAAACAGCAGGGTGAATTTTCACGAAGCAAAACTTATCACATGCTCATGAAAAGGTTCAAAAGATGGAACCATGCCGAACAGTTTGATAAGTGGCAACACAGCAAGAGAGGCAAAGCTGCTTACATTACCATATACACCTCGCCTCTTTGCCCATAATTTTATACATCTCAGCAGTTCCTGGAATTTCTGAAAATGAAATAAACATAGCTCTGTGATTTTCTGATATTGAGCAAGAACATGTCCCAAAGAAACAATTCCTGCCCAAAATTTACCTGAAGGTCTGGAACAAGCTGGAGAATGCATTTGTTTGCTTGCACCCCTGAAAAGCTTTTCAAGCTAGTTTCATCGATGTTTTTTAAGGATAATGGATCAAGGACATCAAAATTCTGCAGTCACATAATCAATCAGAGATTCAGAGTTCAACATAATTAAACGGGCGAAATAATAGCTGAGCTTAGTAGTGCAAGCTTGTAACTAAATAGGGCATCAAAACAGGGGAAATATTAAGCCTCAATCACATATGATCTCAAACAAGACCAAAGCATGAGCTTCATAAGGCATTTGATTTCAGAGTATAACAAAACAACATGAAAAGAAGTACAAGGAAATCCGGAGAGAACGAGAGTTGAAAAGAAGAAATCCAATGTAACAAGTAATTTAGGACCAGCTTACTCGAGGTACAGATAATACTTGAAGCCGTGCATATGGGAGATCAACAGAGATCCCATCAAACCTAAACCTCATAAGAGGAACCTTGGCACCCTTCGCACAGTGGATATCACAAACCTCCGGACAACTTCCAAGCATGTTGCGAAGAACAATAAAGAAATCCTCCTACATTATTTTGACTTAATGTACATTATGAAAATTTTTCAAAAGCAAAAAACATCATTAGCAAGCAAGTCAATGAACCAACTTACGGCCAAAGTGGCAAAGGAAGGGCCAACACATAAAGCATCAATGTCTGACTCTGAACCATGCACCTGCATCAATCATTAAGGATGTGATTACTTGACAAGGGAACCCACAAATTCAGTGCATGAACAACAACACCATTCTGGCACAAACACAATAAATAAACCCCATAATCCTCAGCAACTTATACGACCATTAATAGATAAAATATCATTCGGGCACCGGCAAACTAGAGTAAATATCAGTAACAGAGAGTTGAAGATATCCAATTTGAACTTAAGATTTATGAGATGACAAATAACCCACTCCGAGGCCGTAAGATCCATAAGGCAAAACTGCGGCAGAAGTCGCTGCTATTTCCTGTTTTGGGAGACGTCGTTGCCAGGCAACCTTCCGGACCCATTCCGAAACAATCTGCAAATGCGTTAAGGGCTCCGAAATCAAGTGAAGGAAACAACGTGGAACGGTTAAGTCACAAAACCAGCAACGACAATGGCAGTACCTTGTTAAGTTTTTCAACGGCGTTCGTCCTCCGTTCTTCTTCCGCCGGAGACGGCAGCAGACCCTCGTTACCCAGAAGCTTTTCAAATTTTAAAAATAGGGAGGAAAAAGAAAATCTAAATCAGTAGCAGTTTAAAAGACTGAAAGTGTAATGTGAGACATGGAGTTGATTGCTTTTACCTGTAAAAGCGACAGGGATCTTTGTTCTTCCATATGAATCAGGGGAAGGTAAGTTCTTGTGCGCCCCTGCCACAGGACAAAAACACCAGCATGCGTAATATAAACAAACTAGTTTTAGAAGTTCATATTAGAATATTTTGAAGAATCATTGAATGAAGAGAACATGAAATAATGTGATTGATGTACGAAAAGTAAAGCGTCGTGAATTCCATAATCAGGCATGAACAGGGAGTTAAATAATAGAAGGGTATTCTCGGAAATTCTAACTCGATATTAAAATTCTCCACTAATTCGATCCTTTGAGTTAGAGGTGGGAGACGACGTCAATTAAACCCGGCCGAACCTAAGTTTGGGTCCTGAAGGACTAGGCACGGACCTGGTTTAAGCAAGCCGGTCCTTACCTAGTCCTAGGCCAGTTCAATGCAGGGCCTAGTCTGGTCTTTTTTAAAAAATAATTAACTAATTAATTTTAGATTTAATGTAAGAAGGAGAAAAATAAAATTTAAGTCTCGTCGTCGAATACTACCTTATCATAGAAGCTCTTTTAGTCTTATTTTTTTAAGTGCAGTGAGTCCTCAATCTCGGTTATATAAGCAGACTTCCACTGCCTCCGATATTAATCTTGATTGTTTATACTATATTATCCGTTTTCTCGCACTAAACGCTGCTTTGGATACTACGGTGGAGATCCAAACTGCTAGAATCTACTGGATGATGATCGACAATATTGGAAACATTGATCTCTTTTGTTACCACTCCAATATGTCAATGTTGTTTGGCTCGAACGATGTGTTGGGGTAATGCTGCTCCCAAGTTGTGTTTGCCCTTCAAAACTAGTGGCATTACAAGGAATGACATTGGCATGTTAATTTTCTATGTGGCGCTACAGTGTTCCGGTGCTGGAACTCTTTTTGTGCACCAAATTTTTTCCATAATATTTGCACTTCCTGTACCTTGAATCCCCTTTCTATACGACCTCATAATGCTCCCAAACCCAAGTCGTTACCCTTGAAGATTTACCTTGTTCTTGTGTAGTTGTGTATCCTTGGCATCAGGTTAACGACTCATCGGCATTGATTAGGTTGACGGATCCCCAGCAGGCGTCACATCCACCTTTTCAACATCATCGCCAGATAACCAATCATCAAGACCCCAAATTGTAATTTGTCATGTCGATTTGGTCATCGTCATGCAACTCTTTGATGTGGATGCCTTTATTGGTCGGTAGGGATTGGTGAAGAACAAGCTTCGAAGGCCGGTTGTGCGAGATAAGAAAGTTTCCACATACTTACCATTTTCTCTTGAAGTCATAAGTGAAAGAATAATACTAGTGTTTGAGAAAAAATTAAAAGGAGATTAGGAAGAAATTAAGACAAGATTATGAAGAAATTAGTAAAAAAGCTAATGAAAGTAGCAAAAATGCTTGAAATAATGTAGTAGTAGAAAAAGAATAATAAGAGATTGAATTTTAGTGTGAGAATGGAGTGGAAATGGCCTCTATTTATATGGTAGGGCCAAATTTTGTTTAGACCAAAAACCCTTTAAATTATAATTGTTGAAGGGGGTGAAAGTGTGAAAATGGGGTAAAAAATGATCAAAAAATCATTTGAGGGTGGGGGTAGAAGGTGCACTTTTGCCAATTTTTGAAAAAAAATCTGCACAATGACTGTTTGTGACTGTTTTTTACAAGTAGTTAGGCCCGGCCTAGGTTAAACCGAGCTCAGTACATGCTTTGAAGATAGGTTGGGCCGAGGAGGTCGAGATCGAACCTCTTTTATTTTCTAGGCCCATGTAAAGCCCACATTATAGTAGGTCTTCTTCAGTCCTGAGCCAAACATGGCCTTTAACCAGGCTATGCTAGGTTTGACACGAGCTAGTCCCAGTCTAGGCCAAGTCAAATCGACCCAAGCCAAACCTCTATTTTGAACATAGCAATTTATAGGTAGATGTGTGTCATTGTACATACTAAGGTAAAATGTATTGATAGTATTTCTAAATGAAGTTAAATATACTGTTTTATAACATGGGGAAAGAAGTACCATTCTAAGGTAAAGCAAACAACTGAAATTAGAGTAAATTAATGAAACATGAGAATATATAATTAAATTCAAATAATAAAAAATGTCAAAAAAAGAATGAGAATTTTTTTTCCAAGAAAAATGAAATGAAAAAAAAAACTAATAAAAAAGTGCCAAAAAGATTACTACTAAGGAAACAATAGGAAAAAAAAAAGGTCAAGAAGAAAAAGTTTAAAAATAATTAAAAAAAATTGTAAAATTTTTGTCGACAATGCTTATATACTCTTACTATAAAACTCAATTCCTCTATCCCCTTTCTCCACGTCCCCTAGCCTATTTTTTTGCCACATGTCTAACTTAACAGAAATAAAATATGGCAGTGTAGACAGAGATGGAGAAGAACTGACAACAACTAGCCCTTATTCCTATTAAACTAACCACTAAAAAAATGAAGCTTTTCCGTCAATCTGCCAAAAATAACTAATCCACCACCTAATCACACAACCATTAGATGGCAAATTGAATTTTGAACAGTTGGAGAAGTCCAGGAGCAAAGAAGAGGTGAAGTTAAGCCTCAATTTTGCAAAATTACACAATACTCTATTGCCTGCATCCACATTCATGTTTGCTCCCATTATGGGCCACTTCCAGTGCTGGTTCTCCAAAACTAGTTCCAACAGAGGCACCACTAACCCCATCTGGGTCACCGATATCTACGAAGCATTGAAGCACAACCCGAATGGCTTCACTGGTAGAACTATCTATGTTATCGAGTTGTAGAAAGGGCCAAAGTAGTTGATTAAGGATCAGTAAATTAACGAATGAAGGATCATCTATGGCTCTGTGGTGCTGATTGGTTCTGCTACGACTGGATTTGTTGAGTGTCAGTACTAATTTGGTGAAAACAAGTTCCACACTGTTGAATCATATGACCACTACTCCGATGTAGTATTACGACGATAAATGTTCTTGGTATGAATAAATTAGGCACTGAATCAATCGGGTATAATCTAATAGTTAGGAAATGAGTATTGTAATGACAGATGGAAAAAGAATAGGCTAGTCCATTTTTCTCTGTCTCCATCTAAACTGTAGTCTTTTGTGCTTGTTAAGTTGGACACATGGTACAAAGTCAGGTTAGGGAACATGAATGGGATAGGGGTGAAGGGAGATAGATGAATTGGGTTCCTTATTAAAGCGTGTGTTAGGAGTTCAATGTATACACATTGAAATCCTAATTTTCCAATTCGGCTGAAGTTATTAGGATCGAGTTAATGTGCTTTTGAGGAGGGAGAAAAATGTCATGTAGGTGTTGCTGTAATATACCAAAATTTTTTCCCATGTTTATGGTCTATGTCAGAAAAAGAAAAAACTTGATTATTGTTAAGTTTAAGGACACCCATGGCACTTTTCTCCCCGGTCCCATGACTGTTTAGTGCCTGGTCTATGAAAACATGTAAACTCATGTGGGTTAACCATAGCTGAACAGGCTGTTAGCTCTTAAACTATTAAAAATATGACATGTTTACTTTTAAACTGAAGTTTGTTCCTGGCAACCTTGAATATTCACGCCTAACCAGTCTTTGGGTATTGATTAGGGGTAAGCATGGGTTGAGTAAACCCGAAACCCAAACTGAACCACTCCCATTGGGTTGGGTAAAAATTAATCATAGTTCACGGGTTGGTTCCACATATAGGAGAACCGATGGTTTTTGGGTTAGTTCTAGTTCCATATGGAACCAACCCGAGGTGGAACCGAACTTGAGATATATATATATAATTATATAATAAAAATTATAGTATTACTAATATATCCACACACACACACACACACACACACACACACACATATTTCTTTAAAGTATTATTATGGTTATTTTGTGTTTTTATATTAAACTCTTAAACTAATGTTCCAAATTGAAACAGTGTGGAAGTTGTAGGATCATTTACGAAATTTTTTCATATTCACTTAAATCACTTTGCTTCATAAACACACAACTCCTAGGTCATTTTGCTTTCGATCTTTCATTCCAGACTACTCTTTATGACATAATTATGATATTTTTTCGTTTTTGAGCCATGCAAAATTAAAAATTCATGACATCAACATATTTTAGGTTTTGATACTAAAGAAAATGGTCTTAAAGGCTCAGTTTTCCATATTAAATGTCATACTAATATTGGAATTATTGGAAGGAAGTAAACTAGTTAAAATGAAAGATGCCCCACAAGCAACTTTTTTGAACCATTTTTTGTAAGAACAACATTTTAAACTCTTTTGAATGTATTTAAGTACATATATTTAAATATTAATTTAACTGTATATTATGTTGAATATGTCATAAAATTGATTATGGATGTAAATTTATTGAATTTTAGTGTTGTTATAGGTATATAGTATAAACTGAAAAACCTGAGAATCAGAACCGAGAAACCCAGAACCATGGTTCTGGTTTTGTTCGGTTCTCAATTCTCGGGTTGGGTAGAAAAATTTTGAAGCCAAGACCATTTCAAGTTAGTTCGGTTCCACCATAAAACCGAACTAACCTGACCCATACTCAGCCCTAGTATTGATGCATGACAGTGATCATAGTGATCGTCACCAATGGCAATGATCCCGGGCAAGTCTTGCTTGGCCTTAGGTTGAGGAGGGAAATAAAAGCCTTCAATGCCTTGGGAATCTAATTGTTAGCTTGCAATCAAACTGCCGCTTTGAATTACAAAAGCCAAATCAATCAAATTAATCAAAGTAAAATTACTTCGCACAAATTGAGACATGATAATGATAAAAACAAGGCCACACATGCTTTGGTCCCAAACCGCTCTTGTTTAAGGTGTTGCCATCACATATTTGAAAGTTTTAGAAAAAAAAATGTTTTATTTAAAATCTAAAATATTTTTACTATTTTTTTAAATTAATGTTATATAAGAGTTAATACTATATATGTATAATGATTCATTAAATAACATTTTTTGCAGTTTAATTGGATTTTTATTAATGTTCCTTTATTCAGGTTGAATAAATAAAAAATTTATAAAAATTTAAATATGTTGTGAAAAAATATTAGTATTCAATAAATTATTATATCTATATAATAGCATTGATTTCTAACAAAAAAAATGTATAAATACTTTGCCATTTCTATTAATCAAAGTTAAAGCATTTAAGGGTAGGGGTGAAAGTTTCGGGTCCGGGTTGGGTTCGGGCCAAAATCTGAAATAAATTAGAACTTTCATGATCCGAAAATATGAACCCGAACCGATCAGAGAATTGAGGGTGGACCCGAACCGACCCTAAACCAAATTCTTTAGGGTTGGGTTCGGGTTAACCCGAGCAACTAGTTTGTGATGTGCACGGTGAGGCGATCGGCAACGGCCAAGGCAACGAAGGAGATCGACGGCTGGCCGAGCAAGGCGAGGTGAGCCACAACGGCCTGACGTGAGAGGAAGGATGAGGTGGTGCAATGGAGAAAAAAGGGAGGAGGAGGCCGTGCGATGCAATGGAGAAAGCAGGGAAAAAGACGCAGTGCGATGGAGAAATGAGGGAGGAGGAGGCCGTGCGATGGAAGAATGAGGGAGGAACGGACAACATAGGAGGAGGGAGTTCGGGTCAATTCGGGTTGGGCCTAAACCAACCCAATTTTTTTTCTTTTTTATCGGATCGGGCTCCTTGACCCGACCCTAACCCAATATTTCGGATCGGATTTCGGGTCGGGTATCGGGTTAGGGCCATTTTATTACACCCCTATTTAAGGGTATTGATTGAAAGTTAAAACTACTTTTAGTCCTCTTTAACAAAACTTTCTTATGGCATATTATTGTCACATTACCAGCCACCGATTAGCATATAATAGAATTTTAAAAGACTTAAAAATCTGATATTTTCATTTTCATGTGTCCACCTTTCCCCTATAAAGATGTAAACAACGTAAAATAAATCAAGCTACTCGTATGATCTCCAACTCAAACCCTTGAACCCAGAATAAAACGAGCTTAATTAGACATGAGTAGAGTTCAAATTAAACTTGCAATATATAGATAGACCAGTTAGCTAACCAAGTCTAGAGCCTAATGAGCTTAGTCGGACTCATCAAAATCCAAAACGGGTTCAAACTCGCGATGCGGTTTAGACTTAAGTTCAATTACCTTACGGTACTTCAACCTGAATTATTCTTCATCGTTCAATTAACCCACTAAGACTTACTTGAATAATTAACATCGTTAGCAAGAAGCATAATAATAATTATAAATAATACCTAAAGTAAATTGACTTAGTGACTTATTAACTACTAGATTATCTAGAAGTTTCAAATTTATATAGGAGAAATGGGCAGATCTCCCATTGAACTATTTACGATACTGTACACGTCAATTATAATTTTTTATAGTTAAATCATTTATTCACATTTGTAATCGAAAGAATTCTAATACTATTAGTGTTTTACATTTGAGTAAATTAGCTACTTATCAAACTAACAAAGAAAATATTTCATTGTTTTTAGAATTTTCAGTCAAGTCTATTTGAATGAGAAGAATTGAAAAAAAAGCCATGTAATTATAATATTCATGGACAAATGACAACAACAACTGTATTCATTGATGTATATGGGTCCCTGAACTAACAATAACAACACTTTAACCGCTTTTCCTTGTCTCTGTCAACCATTTATGCTTGAATCAGTCGATCTTGAGTCCCCAACAGTTCCTCACATCTCGAATCCTCGACTACAGCTTCGTGATTAGTGCTAGCATTCCGGCGGACTTGTTCATATCAGGGTGTACCAACTCGAGAACCGGTCCATTGGACACTGAAAAGCTTCGGTCGATCTTTCCTAAACGAATTATCAAATCTTTATTTAGTATCAGAATCTGGGGATTGGGGTGTTCTTCTGGAGCTCGAGAAGTGCCTCTTTTGTGTAAGGCCCAGCTTGGGACTGGACATTGGAAACCGACCGAGAGTTACTATGGCGGTCGTTGGTGGTTGTTACTTTGTGTGCGGAGAGGGGTTTCGCAACTCTGAGGACTAGGGTTTGGCGGCGGTGGTTGCTTGAGTATTGGAGACACTTACACGAACTCCCTTGTTTAGACTCATCTATAGGATATCCAACGTAAGAAATGCATTCTCGTCCTTCAAGCATAGAGTCCGTAGCTCTAAGTACACAATTGGTACAATATCCTAAACTAATATCCTTGACGTAGATTTGGGTCTCTGGATTAGTTTGTCCATCGGTTTAGGATAGTCTCTAGGAAGAAGGAGCGAAGCAGAGCATGAGCAGTGTGCTTGGGATGTTGGCTTGGTTGTGAGCAGTGAGAATGGAAGCCTAGGAGACATGGTGTCATTGGGGCATTTTGTGGGACATTTAGAAGGCGTGTTGAAGGAGGCCAGATTTGCATTTGGTTCAATGATTCGAACAATCTGGAATGCATCAACATACTATTGTTAATATGGCTTATCATAGGGTTGAAAATGGGCCGGGCTTTATTCGGGTAGCTCGAGCTCGAGCTCGATTAAGAGATTTTAGAGTCGGGTATTTTCGAGCTCGAGCTCTCGGGCTCAAATTATTTTCGAGCCGAGCTCGAGCCCACACATATTCGGCCCTTTAGGCCCTCGAGCTTACCAGGCTCGATTTTTTCCTTATTGGGCCTTCCCCAGTTCCCCTTAGTCCCAGGAGCCCACCCCTCTTCGGCCCTTTCCCCTTAGCCCCAGACGTGTGACGCGTGACGCGCTTAGTCCCTCTCTCGGCCTCTCCCTCCAGACCAGTCTCGATCTCGACTCTCTCAGTCTTCGGATTCAGAATTTCCAATCAGCCTCAGCACCTTCCGATCAGAATCAGACTTAGAGAGTCAGAGACTCTCGTCGAATCGTCCGTCACTCTCCCCTGCTGGCCAAGCCTTCGTATCGTCCGGTCTCCCGACTCCCGTGACCCCGTTCCGGCTCTCCCCTACTGGCTGCTGCCTTGACTCCCCACCGACACTCAGTCACTTACTCGGCGCGACGGCGTCGGCTACTCCCTTCGGCGGCTTGGCCTTGGTAATTCCTATCCCTCACCCTCACCTGCTGCAACTTGAATCGTACTTCCGGCTCCTCTTGAGGAAGGTGATGGCTCATTTGTGAGATTTATGAAATTAGGGTAAAGCTGAAAAAAATTAGAAAGTTTAGGATATGATCTGTCATTTTCCCTTCTCTCGCTATCTCTATAGAAAATCACAGATTTAGTCTCTATCTTTCTCTTAAGCTGAGCTCGAGCCTGAAAATTTGGGCTCGAGCAATTCGAGCTCGAGCCCGGATAGTGCCGAATATCAAAGGGGCCGAGCTCGAGCCTAGTGGGCTCAGGCTCGGCCCGGCCCATTTTCACCCCTCTTAAAATACATGTAGTGATAATTTCTATAAAATAATTTAATTGCACACTCATTAGAAATTCTTTCTTTCCTAAAACAAAAAGATAATTTACAAGGACAATGAATTCAATTAAATTAATGTAATGCAATGCAAGGCCGAGACTGGGTTCGAGGAGGGGAGAGAGAGGGAAAGTGGAGGTGTGGCGGCACCTGAGGGAGAAGGAGGTAAAGGAGGAAGAGGATGGTGGAATAGAGAAGAAATAAAGTTTAGGTGGATTTGTACTGTTATATAAAAATTTAGGGACTAAGTTAAGATCAAGTATACAATGTTATTGTCAATATAAGATTGTCATATAGACTACATTTTTTCTACAAAAATATAATGTTGATAAGGGATTTAACTTTATTTTACAGACTTGAGTGGCTTATTTGGCCCTTTTACCAATTTAGATATATACACACACATGAGACTTGCGCGTATGTGTATCCGGTGAAGTATGAAATGGTGTGTTTTGGAGGAAAAGAAAAACAGTTGCAACAACAAACATTGATAAAAATTAAAAACAAAACAATACAACCTGCTTATTAGTAGACGGGAAAGTATGAAGCAGAAGCAGAAACAGAAACTCCGGGTACACGGTGCTCAATTTCAATTTTGGGAGCAATTAATTGATGCCTAAACAAAATCTTCACAAGCACATGTGATTAAGCTAAGCTATTTTATTTTGAAGCTCTGAGCTTCAACTCCAACCTCATCCACGAACCAATTCACAATTTTACAGGAGAGAGACGAGGGGGAAGAGGGTGGGTTTTCACTGAAACATTCTCTTCACCCTGCCAAAACTCCCTGGTACCAACAACAGAATTTATTTGATCAATCCTCCCACGAAGGCCTGTAATCTAAAATCAATAAAACTCTTCATATCAAAAGCAAAGATGTGCAGGTTTAAACAAAACACATCTCTCTCTACTTTAACCATACATGAGCTTCCCAATTTCTACATCCTTAAACTGTACAGGATAACTCAAATCTCTGTCTCAAAAAAACTAATAATCTAATCGTTGGCTGTGATGACCCGGTAAAAACAAACAAATAAAAATAATTAACCCGGGGATCCATTCCAATTACCAACCACATAGGAAATCAGCCATAATTTTGTCAGATGGTACACCCACAGGAAATGAAAAAGAAACAGAGCATGCAAGCCAAAGCTAATGACTCCAAAACCGTCACCAGAGTCCACAGAACATCGTCCACAATCGACAGGCCATCGAACCACCGGAAATTCCAATTCCAACCACTACGTAGGTCCGACAGGGAAAAGTTGATGTCTGGCCACCGGAAAATCGATGTCGGCAGAGAGAATTCAAAGTCCGGGAGCCACCGGAAGATCGATGGGGACAACCTCATCGGGCACATCAGCTCTGGATAGCTTGGGGGGACTTCTCTTCTGTCCGTATTTTGTCATAACTGGGTCAAGAAATCAAGCCATCGGGTATGGAATAATTGGATCTCCTCACTCCTTAGTCCTTTCCGTTATATCAGATGATTTGTTTCTATATATATTTATATACCCTTATCATGCGTGTAGGTACCTTATTCCCCCCCATCCCTCCATACTTCAAAGTCCACGTGATCCAGAAGGGGCTACACCAACTCCTTGTCTTACGTGTTCTCTTTGTACACTTACGGGAATTTATTGATATGTAATTGATTTTTTGTACAAAACTCTTCACTACAACACTTTCTTTTAGAGGCACACATACAATTACCAGGTAGAAGACCGTGTTTTACTATGGCAATTGTTGTTTAGGTGTTCTATCTTGAGGAAGCAAAGTCTGGGGATTAAGAAGGCAAGGACTTTTCAATTCAAGGGGTTAATTATGTAAAAGAAAATTTAAGTACCAGAAAATCAAGACAAGATATCTTAGGGGCCTATTTCAACGTTTTTCCATTTCTTCCTGGGCCAATCTTATGTACACACTACACACTACATAAGAGGGGATCTCAAACAATTTTTTAACTTCTGTCCCTGGGTTGCCAAAGTTATATGAACTTAAAGATTTACCACCGATGTTAAACTTATAGTTCGACCCCACATTATAGACTCACTCAGTATATATATTTTCGTCAATTGAAATAAGACACATAAATAAAGTTTGACGTTCATAAAGTGCTGCCGACCTATTTTGGGGCATAACCACAAATTTCTTTTGATGGTCAGATGAAATTATACTTTATCTCCTTATGTTTTTTAAAATCCATAATGTGCCCTTTTGTTTAGCATATTTTTTTTAATTATTTGCTATCAACTTTTCAATTTCTGATTTAAACTGTATAGCACATGTATCTCTATATGTTCAAACTATTTAATAACAATTTTATAATTATTTAATAGTTTAAATTTCTGATTTTTCATCTACCTAAATGTAAAATTATCTTGTTTCGCTCGGTTTGAGGGTAAAGTGTATATCTTTGAAAGCAAATGGGGTAAGATGTAATTGTGCCTAAATCTACAAGTAAATTGTAATCATCCCCTTTTGTGGTGTTTAATATATTTTTTTTTCACCATACTAGTATTTTTGAGGATTCGAACCCTAACCTTAGACCAGATAATGTCTCTCACAACCAACTCAGCTAGAAATGTTCAGTAGGTTGACCCGCACTGGGCTTTGAGTTGGTGAGGCTCGGGCACGGCATGCCTGATGGCGGGCTAGGCTGTGCCAAGCCTGGGCATGGGTCATGCTTTTTTTAAGAAAAAAATTATTTAATTAGTTTTACATTATCATATCTTTTAAAGAAAGAAGCACCACAACTAGAATAGATTTTGTTAATTAAAAAAACCAAATGATAATTACAAAAACTAAACGACACTTAAAAACTGGAGTGACCACCTTACTCATAGGAGATGCCTTTTTTTTTTGACAAAAACGACCTCAAGAACTAATTGGTATTAGTTGTTGGAGTAGAAAAAATGGTAATTTAAGGTTAAAAAATAAGCTTGAGCCATTGGAGGGCCTTAAGGTGTAAGTTGCTCATTTTTTTTTTTTGAAAGAATTGAAGGATAAATATTCAGATTAACTCACTAGACCCACCCTAACTCAGCCCGGGCCCACTGTGCCTAGGTTGGTAAAGGCTTAGGCTCTGGCCCCAATCCGGGCTGAGCCGAGTTTGGCTCATTTAAGACCTACTCATCTCCCAGGCCAATAATCGCCCATCTCCTCTATGCCTCTCCTTGGACTGGGCCTAACTAACCCGGCCCACCAAACACGTCTAAACTTAGCTAGTTGGCCGGGACCATCAAGTGCTATTAGTGTATTATAAATTCATGAAATGAGATTACGTACTTAACAAATAATAAGTTTGCAATATTACTTCTATGTAATTTCATAAAATATGGAAGTATATATATACCGCATATATTCAAGAAGATAGCATTCAAATCAAGCCGATTAGCACAATTTACTTGGGACCAAATTCATATAGTCCGCTACATAATTAAAAAACTTAAAAAAAAATGCTACTATGCTATAGTTGAAAATGTTTGGGAACTAGAAAGAAAAACGCAAAAACGTCGTTTTCCACTCTCCGGTTTCGAAGCTCGGTTTTCCAAACTACTCCTTATGGGCCTATGGCCGAACAAGGAATATGGCTTTTTTTTATTATATATGTATAAGGTATATGATTTTTTATTACTATAATTAATGGCCCTACGTTTTAATTATTTTAACAAGAAAAGCTATTCCAAAACCCTGACAAAATATCCAAATGGTTTTCGGTTTCTCACCGAAAATACTTTACTCATTTACATTCAGTGTAGTGAACCCCTACTCTATAACTTTGTCGGTTTTTTGTTTTAATACTCTCTCCATCACAAACGGAATGAACCATACTTTTATATATATATATATATATATATAATAGAATGACCCATATTTCTTTTTTATTTTAATACTTTCTTCTTCTAAAAAAGAATGAATCATATTTTTTTTTATATTTCAAATAGAATGAAACGTTTGTCATTTTAGAAAGTTTTCAACTTTCAATTTACTTTACTATCCTCATTTAAACTCCCACAGTACAAAACCCAATAAAGAATTTTTTTTAATTTTCATTTAAACTTTCATTGCACAAAACCTAAAAAAAAATATTTTTTTATTTATTATTTAAACTTTCACTACACAAACACCTTAATGTCCGTACCTAAAAAAACATTTCATCTATTATGAGACAAAGGGAGTACTTTTTTATAATATTAGATAGAAGTCTCTATATGAAAAGAAATATTATTATTTAAAAAAAAATTATTTGAATTTGCATTGTTTTGTAATATTATTTTTTCATCAGTTTATAGTATTATTTTAACAAAAATATCAAATTTGCCACTAATGTTTTGAGTTAGGAGCATATATGCCACTATAGTTTTTTCCCTCAATCTCCCACTAATGTTTTAAAATTGGTCAAATATGTAACTGAAGTTTCAAATTAAGAGTAGATATGTCATTGATAGTTAAAGATCTAATAGAAAATGTTAAAAATAAAAAAATTTAAAATTTTAGAGTAATAATGTAAGTTTTAACAAACGTCAAAAACTTTTTGTAATTAGACTCTCTTTCTCTATTGAATGTTAGCGAGGAGATCAAACAGCAGAGACAGATGGAAGGCAACAACGGGGTGGGGCATTGATTATGAAGACAGTGACAAGGTTGAAACGCTGATGGCAGATATCAGACCATTTTTTGATAAAAATCTCAAAGGTGCAAATATTTTTTGAAAGATGCATAATAGCCTCAATATTTCAAAACCTATTATTTTTTCCATTTTCCCTTATTTTCTAATTGGCAGTGGCATATTTGACCCATTTTAAAACATTAGCCAGAGATTAGGCCTAAAAAAAATTATAGTGGCATATTCCATTAGTGTCAAATTTGATATTTCTACCTATTATTTTTGTTAAAAGAATTAGTAACAATACTTCGTCTCTTATCTATGAATAAATGATATAAAAAATTATTAAGTTAAGTTAAAGTAAAATATCAAGTCAAAATGAAACCCTTTCGGTTTATGAAGAAAATACTAATATTCAAGAGAGGGAAAAACTTGGTAATTAGAAGGCTCAGCCCAATGCCATGTTATATTAGACTCATCTCTTGAAATATTTCTTTTTCAGTTGGTGAGAAATTTAGTGCTATACGTACTGAAATTTTCATAAAATTTTCTCTTACTAAAAGATGTATCAATCAGTTAATGGAAAGCTTCAGTTTATGTGGATCTTGTCCGTAATCATGAGTCCAATCATTTTTTGCCAGTCAGAAAATTTTTTGTTAAAGTGTTATTAAGTTTAGCATTTTTTTTAAGGATTTTCGGGCTATTTTATCTAGGCAAGATATTGAATAAACCATTAATGTCTTGGCGCTGGCGAATTGGCCACTATTTTTTTATTTGCCAAACAAACCAACAACAGTTCTGAATCAGCATAAATCAGCGACTTGTTATTAATTGAATTGAATATTCATTATGCACATGAGATGGTTAGTTTTTGCCTTAACATTGATATTGGAGCTCAAATGGAAGAGACTAAAAACTATGAGGTAAGGTAGTTTCTCTTTCGAATAATAATTATGCAGCCCCTTACCTTTGAAATATTTACAATTTATCCCTGAAATTTTAAAAGTTTACAAAATAGGCCCTAAATGTTACATATTTGGTCCCTAATCTTTGTAAAAATATTTACAAATCGGTCCCTGAAAAATTATACATTTAGTACCTAAAATTTGAAATTGACATTTTAATTCTTAGACTAAAAATTTACGGAAAGTACCAAAAAATAAATATAATGCATTTTGAAAAAAATGAAAAATGAGCTGCGCCTTATTCTTCAACAATATTATCATTTTAAGAAAAACAAAACTTATTTCTTTGATTCCTTCTTGAGACAAACCTAGACGTTACCACGCATCATATTCGCCAAGTTTCTATTTTGGGGATTAGTGGTTGATGACGGAGGCTGGCGATGGTTAAGTTCTGCAAAAAATAGCCGTCAGGTGTCATAGTGAAATTATTCCAGAATGAGAAATTATGCTTGAGAACAATAATTTGGTTCTTGAAAAGGTTCAGTAAACAACCAAATCCATCGCTGAACACTTTAATCTCTATGTGTAAGCTGTGTACCAAAATAATGGAATAAGTAATATTGATATATGTTTTTGAGCTTTGTAGAATCTCAAGTCAGTTAAAATATGAAAAGTAGCTAACCGTAATTGTTAAAATAGACAATAACTATTGATGAGAATAAAATATTTAGACATAAATTTTTATATGTCAAAACAAATGTCATTATACCAACAATATAGTTGCAATTTTCTTTCATGTTCCATTATATAAGAATAATCAAATTAGAGAGTGTGTGTATAATGTTACATTTTAGTTTCAGTTTCGTCCTCTAAAAGAAACTACTCGGTGTTGCTACGGGATTCTAAATTGAATTGAGTTATACAAATATATATATATATAATTGTTACAAAAGTATTATTCTAAAAGTGAATTGTTTTTATCATTTATAGAGGAAAATATAATGTGCCACTCAATTAGACTATAATACTTAGGGTATTTGCATCATATACTACATTTTTTTATGCATATTCACTTGAATTCATCAACTATATATGTAGCGAAATTAATTGAGGTCAAACTTGAAACCACATTCATGCAAAATGATGGATAAAATTATTTTCATAAACAGTGTAATATGCTGATAAAGATCTAGTGTTTCTTACAAGTAAATAAAATGAATATGAATATGAGTAATAATAATCAATTATTAAAAATTTAGTTCAAATTCAAAATTATCAAATGAAGATGATTGAAAATAAACTTATATATTCAAACTAAAAAATTAGGAGCCTACAAAAGAACATAAACATAACTTTATTAGTTTAGAAGTGGAGCATTGATGAAATCATACAAAAAAATTACACAAAATAAAATGAATAGAGGCAATAAATGAAGGATATATATAATGCAATAGTGGAAATGACGCCAAAATAAAAAAGAGAAATGGGGAGAGGATGTTATATTTTTGTAAAGTTTTATGATGATGAGATGCTCATCTATATAAATAGAGAAAAAATTAAAAAGAAAAAAAAATTATTTTCGAAAATGCATTAAATATAATATGACATAACATGGGTATTTAAAATATTTGTTATACATAGAAGTCATTTTTTTGCATAATATTTTTTGTACATATATATGGTTAAAATATTACTATTCAAATTAATGTATTAAGAAATTAATACATCATATACACTTTTCATATTTATTTAATAAGATGATTAATGATAAAAATTGTCTCTATTTTTAGTTTTTGTTATATATGTAAGTTATTTTTTTTTGCCTAATATTTTTGTCAATATATATGGTTAGAGGACCAAATTTTTAAATTAGTTCTACTTTTCAATACACGTAGAAATATGGTGATAATAATGTGGTTAGAATGCGTTCCTTTGAATTTTGGTAAAAAAGGTTAAAGATCAGTAATTTGGATTCAATAATTTATTTAGTTAGAGATCAATAATTTATTAAGTCAACTCACTTTTTAGGCCGCTTGAAAACAATCTTTATTGAAATTGAGTCATGATTTCCATTTTGAAGCAAAACTGTCATTTTCTTTTTCTTTCATTTCTTTCAGCTGAGGGTAACCTATAGTAATAGAAAAAAGGTTAAGACTCAAGACAATCTCCCTAAGGAGCCATTTTCCATAAATAATAAAAATAGTGAATATGAGTTAGGATAAATTAGAAATTAACTATTATATTTTTACTTATCAAAGTAGTTAGAATCAGTAAAGATAATATAAATTATGATCTATTTTCCAGTCCATCTTAAATCAGTTTCATAACATGGTTTCAAAAACTGAAGTGAAACTCTATCTGTTGCAACTTGCAACCACCAGTTCATGGTTCAATTGGTTCTATCGGTTGCACTTCCACTACAATGACAGCTAAAGTCAGCATAACAGCATAATTTTAGATTTATAAAAAAACACCAAAAATAATGATATATATATGTATATATATATGGAAAGTTTTAAAAAGATTCAGAATTGTTTTTTACTAATGACAAATCTCAGAGAAAGAATGATAAGAATTTGATGGAAGATAAGAGAAAACTCATTTGAAAAATCGAGATACTTTCCAGTGAATGGTTTGTGGTTCAAATGGCAGGGGCAGTTCGAACAATTTATTCAGGTTTTGACTGGTTTTATACTTCTTCAGTTCTTATCCAGGGATTGGACCAGACAAATTTCCCTAAGTAGTCCCCCATTGGGTGGTCCTGTTGTAACGACCATTTTTACCATAGATCTTAAACTAAAAGCTCAAATTTGCCACTATGTTGCAAAAAATTAATTTCAAAAAATGAAAGGCGATTGGTACTCAAGCTCTAGACATAAGAAGCTTCCAGGTTAACAGTTCACAGTAAAAGATTCTGTAAATAGGCAAGAAGAGTACTATCCTAAGGAATACAACTTCTCCACTAGATCATCCTTAATACTATTATCACTTTCTTAGATCATACCATTGAAAAAATAATTAAGAAAAGATACAAGAAGAATCAGTTTACCTACCACATCCAGAGGCACAAAGTATACACAAGATACCAAGTTTGACAACATGCCTGCCACTCCGTTCACTATTCCTAGGCGTGTTGCTTCTGGCATGTCTAGACCCTCAGTATATTTCATCATTATATCTTTTGACACCTCAAGAGATATCAAAGCCAGCACTCTACCTGGCAGCGATCCAATTGCAGAGGTCCCAAATCCCCGGAATAACCCAGGAATGCCATCATTCCTCAATATGTGCTTAAACACTGATACTCCCCTCATGTGAGCAAGACCAGAACTAGCTACTTGCATTCTAGTCTTCACAACAGCTGTTGGATGTAACAAGCCTTGTTGCACAGTGAAAAGGACAGCCCCAATAACATGAAACTTTGTCTTGTCCGACCTAAATAGAATCCAATTAGTATAGCGTTATAATGTTAGTTGCACTTTTTAAACAAGCACAATCCATGACTCATGGCAAGCTGACTCGTTACAACAGCTATAGCAACAAAGGTGACAGACATTGAGTGAGGGAATCATTTTTTTTCTTTTGCAAGAACTAATTTCCCAGCGAGAAGAATATCACAACCGACCTAAAAATGTTCACACGTTAAGCTTCCAGGTTATAAACTATATATAACACTGTGGCCGATGTCATTATCCAATTCGGCCAAATTTGAACTCGATCTCAACAGAACTCGTAAGAGCAAATGAACCAACCCAGTCATGGAGACAAAAGTGAGTCACTAACCTGTCCCAGTTGATGTTGGCGTCGGCAAGCGCTAGCTCCGGAGTTGTGGCAGCTTCCGTTTCCATGACATCAATCTCTGACGAAAATGACTTGGAAACAGAAGAGCCGTCACCTGTCTCTCCGCTTTTAAGAGAATGCGAAGAACTTCCCTTCGGCAGCTGCCACGAAAACTTCAGAATGTTCCAGTTACATGAGCGTACGTAGCGGCAATGGGCCATTCAGTTTCAAAAAGAAAAAACCTGGTCACAACCCAATGACAAAAACGCTTCCGGTCCTTAAATTCTGGTTCTCGTCTCTACTACTTCTCTTTCTTTAAAATTATAGCCAATTTATTTTAACTTAAATCAATTTAATTTAAAATAATTTTTTTTATTTTTTATCTTAAATTAATTTTATTTAAAATTTAATATTATGTAAATACAATAATTTATTTAAAAGTAATTTTTCATAATGCTATTAAATTTTTATAAATCTTTCCTTTTTTAATGCCTAAAGCTAAAAAAATTCATAAAAATTTAGTAAGATTATAATAATTGTATTTTAAATAGATTATTTTACTTACATAATATTGATTTTTAAATAAAATTACTTTCAAGTAAAAAAATATTAAAAAAATAAGTCATTTTGAATTCAGTTGAAACAAATTGCCTTTTAATCTATGATTCTATACCAAAAAAAAAATAAACAAAGAAAAACTAGGTAAATGACACTAAATGTCCCTAAACTATGACTATGTTACTTATTCACTCTGAAACTATCATTAATATTGAATCATTCATCTTCCATCAATCTTGATGTTAAAATGGGTCAAATTGAGCAAATAAACTAAATTGAAGGTCTAAAAAGGGATTTGACCACGAATATGAAAACTTTTAAGTTGCAAAGTTTTGGTGAGAATTTGGAGATGATAGACTAAAATTTTAGATTCGCTACCTTAGTAAAAGTTGTACAGGAAAGTAAGATAAATTGAATCATAAAAATATTTTTGAAATTTGGAAATTGTTGTATCTAGATGTCACAAATGGTGGTCGATAACAACGGTTTATGGTAGCTAGCAACCAAAAGCTTCAAATTTTCAAAATTGTTTATGTGATTCAATTCCTTTCACTTTTCTCTACAACATTTACTAAAATACCAAATCCAACATCTTAACTATCTACTCCAAATCGAAAGAAAAAAGTTTTGGCATTCCAAAGTTTTAGTAAAAATTTCGTGTAGATAGACTATGATTTTAAATTTGAAACTCAAAAGTTTTTATTTTCATAGCCAAATTCCTTTTTTAGACCTTCAGTTTAGTTAATTTTCTCAACTTGACCCATTTTAATATCAAGAATAACGGATGATAAATAATGCAATATTAATGATAATTGCATAACAAATAAGCAATATGGGTCATAATTTAAGGGACATTTGCTGCCATTTACTACAGAGAAAAACAATGAGGACATAATTAAAGGATGAAATCTGCTTCGACCCTTAAACTACGAAAATATGACTTTAAGCCCTTTAAACTAAACTTGTTTAACAAACAGCCCCTAAACGTTCAAGTTCATGCCCAACTAGTACTTGAGTGCCAATGTATGGGCATAACAGTGATTGTTATGAATGATGAGTGCGACTTGTGTCTTTTGGAATACATTGTTGTTATGTAATCATATCAATCCTCTTTAATTTTAATTGTCGAATTTATCCAAAATGATCTAGTTGAATCATTGGGTGAAAATTTGGGCTAGATGTGATGAGTTAATGTGTTATTGGCATTAACATTAGCAATTAGTATTAAATTTTTTTTTTAAAAAACTACTTAATGGTAACTTTTAGATTTTATCTTCAACAGTTTTAACTTCATTGTTAAAAAGTTATCTAAAACTATGCCAATAAAAAAAGCGATTCCTAGATGGAGCCATAGTTTTAGGTTGAAACTTGAGAGCTTATTAAGATGTCACCCTAAATTTATTAGCCACTCAAGAGCTAGTTATAACCGCTTTTTCCTTTACTTTTATGCTTCTGTCAATTTAAATTTGAAGGGCTTATTGCAAAGAAAAAAAGACAAAGTTGCTACTCATGTTTGTCTGTTGGAACAATTTTACCACCTTTCTGTTTGGTACAGATTTGCCACTAACATTAGGTTTTTGTAGTAAATTTTGTTGCCTAATATTGGAATTGTTAATGTGGCAAACGTTGATGTGGGGGTAAATCTCATCTTTTATTTCAATATTTAATCACCTAAAACAATAGCTAGAAAGTTTTTTACCTCCTCATTCTCATTTTTTTTCACCATATCCAATATGTAGGTAACATAACTCCAAAAATCCTACTTGTTTATAACTTTTAGTTCTTTCGCCTTTATCTATGCTACAAATCTAAAATTCACCACTCACTAATGACACAATCAGATGAAAAATACATAATCATGTGTCTGTTTTCTCTCTCTAATTTCATTGACAATTGGCCAAAATGCACATATGATCCTTCAACTTGGCAAACTTGAGTGAGTTAGTCCTTTTGGTTTGACTCAGTGCGAGTTAGTCCTTTAAGTTTACAAATTAGGCATGATAGTCCCTCAAATTCACTAAATTAAATGAATCAGTCATAGGTGTGACAGAAAGTGTCCAATTGTTCAGCCTGGGATTTTAATGTCGTCGTCATCTCTTCTTGCCCTCTCTCCTCGCCATCTCCCCTCCCTCGTCGCTCGCCCGCCTCCCCCATCCCTCCTCATCCGCCGTCCTTGCCCGCCCTCCTCGTCCACCGGTCGTCACCCTAATCTCTCCTCTCTCCTCTCTCATCTCTCATCTCTCCTATTTCTCATCTCTCTTTGCCCTCTCTCCTCCCTCGTTGCCCACCTGCCTCGCTTATCCTTCCTTGTCCTTCGTCCTTGCCTGCCCTCATCATTTGCAATCCTCGTCCACTGGCCAGCGTTTCACCCCATGCCCATCCTCGTTGTCTGCAATCCTCGTCCGCTAGCCACCATCTCACCAGATGCCCGTTGTCCTCCCCACTCTCTTCACTCACCCACCGTCGTCTCACCCAATGCCCGCATTTTGGCCATTTCCATTTCCATCTCCAGACAATTTTGGACAATTAGGGTCGAGCTTTTCTAGGCAGGTGCCCATTGGGATCTGGTAGTGATGAGAATAAGCTGAAGGAAGGAATAGGACAAGGTATTGCAAATTTGGTCCTTGGCATTTGGTGAGAACCAGATATGGCAAGGGGAACAGAAACGACCGGCAAGTGGTGGCAAGGGGAAGAAAGATGGAGTCGGGAGTGAGGGTAGAAAGAAAAACAAAGGCAAGGAGTAGCCCCCAATGACCCAATATGAGCCTTTAACCATGAGGGATCAAGACATGAAGAAGCCGCAGTGATGTTGACAATTAGCTTCACGGGAACAAATGAATAACGGGAGAGATGATATAAGATGACGTGGAAAAAAGTTGATATGGCAACACCAACTTAGCATAGCTCCACGCCACGTCAACATCATATCTAAATCTGTTTACCCTTTCATCCAATTTGGACAAACTCGCTAAGTTTTGTAAAGTTGTGGGACTAACTTACAGTAAGTCAAATATAAAGGACTAACTCGTTAGAGTTGGCCAAGTTGAGGGGCCAAATGCACATTTTGGCCTTGACAATTTCATCATTTTAATGCCCAAACATTGTTACTAGTCATGGCTCAAAGGTATTGACCGCCATTGGAAGATACCCAACTTGCCTTTATTGAGATTGTTGTGTAAGACATGTCGCTAGGAAAGCTTGGTAAGGTCACAATGAGACTTAGTGAGGAAAAAGGCTTAAATAGCATATTTGCAAGGTTAGGGTGAATTAGGGCTAGGGAGAAAAATTGAGTGATTGGTTTAACATTTTTCTGAATGTAAATGTTGACGTAAGATGTGATAGAAACATCAGCCAATTGGATGAAATACTCCATTTTGATATTGTTATATAAATTTAAATGTAAATATGCGCTGGTATTTAGGGATTTAAACCAATTTAGTCTTTACCAAATAACATAAGTTCGAGCTTTATTTAATGTTAGATGTGGATTTTTATACATCAAAGTGATATTCATTGACCACACTTTTATTTAGAAAATATGAGTGAAAGGTATGTAAAATTAAGTGTGGATCCCACTATTTCAAATAAAAATTTAGAAAAAAATAAATATAATAATATTTTCATAAAAGGAAATTTTTGAAAAAAAAATTTGGCCACTCATTATTACAAACTATTTTTTTATCATTATTCATTCTTATCTTAAAATCATGGTTTGTATGCATCATTAGTTCTTGTGTTTTATTTAATTGATTTAACTAACCCTCAAACTACGAGTCAGTTTATAGCAATTTGACTTCACAAATCAAATAAGTTTGAAAGTTTCAAACAAGCTATATTAATCCTTAATAAAAATGTCAATATAGCTAAAGAAATAAGCTATTCTCTATTTTTAGCAATAAATTATAAACTCTGTTATGTTTGCATTATTTTATTCTAAAAAATTGGAATAAGTATATTTAAAGGCAATCCACCTTGAAAAATAGTAGACAACCATTTAATTTTTTGGAAAATTAACTAAATATCTAATGTTTTACTAAAAAAGTAACTGTAATATTTTTCCTTTAAAATTCATTTAAAGTTTCAAAAATAATTTTAAAGATTTATTCAATTTAAAGTTAAATGCGTAGTAGAGAAGTACTTGATTTTGAAAATCAATAAAATTTTAATAACTTACTTCAAGTTAAGGTTAAAGATTTCTTAAAATAATATTTATTTGAACATATACTATTAGTAATTAACTTAAATAATTTTTATTTAAACAGTGTTTTTTTTTTCTTCTTCTTCTTCTTTTTTGTTGCTCAGAAATTTACAAGAAAATTTTTACAAAGGATATATTTGACTTTTTTTTAATAGTCTAACTTGAATTTATTCATATTATTGTTTGTTAGAAAAAAAAATAAAAAAAATATATTTAGAAACTAGATGTCTTTATTTATCATTTATACATAAAGGTTTTTCACTTATATACTAAAATATTGAAAATAAAAAATCATCAATTAATTGCTGGATAATAAATGTTGCAAAGAACTTATGATGGAGGAAGTATCATTTTTATATTTTTTTTTATAGATTAAAGGTTCATTTTTTATGGATTCAAATTTTAGAAATAATTGTAATTTAGGCTTATATATGGACCCACTTTAAGAAATAGGAAAAATTACAACTCTAAGATTTGACTAAATTTGCAGTTTTGTTCTCATTGTTGTAAATGCCTACACTTACCTATGTCAAGTTAATACCATTAATGATCATTAAAACAGAAAAAGAAAGAACTTTGTTTTACTATCCTAACTTTCTTTCTTTGATAACTTTGTCCCCCAACTTCCATCGTCTTACTTTACTCTTTTGCCTTAACTTTCTTGGAAAATCTAGAAACAAACCCAGAAACCCATCCAAAAACCCCAATTTGCAACCAGGCCCTGTTGTTGCCATATGATCCTAGGCCATTGCTCATCAAATTGCTGCCTTCTCGAATGACACATATGAGACTGAGCATCATTCTCGCTAGAACCCTAGCCATCAACGATATAATCCTTGATTTAGTTCATTAACATGAAGATTTTGTTGCCCAATTTAGAACCCCACACAACCTTAGATCTGACCCATAATAAGAACTCCCAAATCTCCCATTGATTTCCCGTGTCATCACTTTCATTGTCCTTACTTGTATAGCTTTTTTAGATTGTTTGGCAGGGCTAAGGAGAAGATGAAGAGGCAAAGGATTTACATAGTGAGAGTGAGGTGAAGGGAGAAAATGACAAAAACACAGGATTTGCACGGTGAAAGTGAGATAGAGGGGGGAAGAAGGCAAAAGGAGAGGCAGCTAAGGAGGATAAGGTCCAAATAGCACTAAATAAGAGGACGAACTAGGCAACACCAAAGACAAGTGTAAAAAAGAAGAACGATGTGTATGTGCAAGCTAGGGTTTTATTGTTGCTCTCAATGATGACGAAGGCAAACAATGTGATGGTCAAGTCCACCACTGGCACTCCATTGTACTGTACACCTAGGGATTCGATTAAAGTGCAACTGATCTATTTAGGTTTAAGTGGAATCAACACCATGGAAACATGAAATTGGAAGAAATAAAATAGGAAAACTGGCAGTTTACCTAGATATAGATGAGGATGAGAGCCAGAAATCGAAGGTGATCATAATCAGCGAGGACTATCCAATTCCCTGGACTCTATGGAAAGGAAAAAAAATTTCATGTTCTTCCTTTAGGGGTCCATATGAATCAGTTTTCTTCTTTTTTTTTCTTTTGATTGTTTTTATCTGGATAAGTTATTGAATTAGCTGGGCAGTAATAGTTATCAATTTTGAGATTGAGACAGAATTGGTTTAAATTGATTTTGAAGAGGGAAGCATTGGGCGTTTATTGGGTTTGTAAATGGCAAGAAAAAAAATGCTAGGAAAGGCAAAGTTATCAAATGAAGGAAGTTAGGACAATAAAATAGAGTTCTTTTTTTTACTGTTAATGATCATTAATAGTGTTAACTTGATAAAGGGTAAGTATTGGTATTTGAAATAGTGATGATGAAACTGTAGGTTTGGAAAAACTTGAGGGGATTTTTGTAATTTTTCCTTAATAATATTATAGATCTGCTATTGTTTGAGGCTTTTCAAGTTAAGTCTTATCGAGTTGAAGCAAAAAAAAAAAGCTTTAATGATACTCGGTTTGTGAGTTGACCGAGCCTAGTGAGACCTATGGAAGACGAAAAAAAAAAGCTTTAGTGATACTCGGTTTGTGAGTTGACCGAGCCTAGTGAGACCTATGGAAGACGTAGTTAATTAGATTATCACTAATCCGCAAGAGTTAGACCATGAGTATACATGCTCCCTTCAAATTTTAAAATTTTTAGTGACTTCCTATTGGAATATGACCATTACATTTGGAAATAAATGCAATTTATCCTTAACGTTAAAGTCATACTTACGTACAATCCCTTAATGTTTAGTTCCATATAGCTAGCTTAGTAGGTAAAGTGTAAGGAACACCACATGGATGGCCCAAGTTCGAGCAGCAGTGTCACACTCTCCTCCAACTTTGGCTTCCTAGTAGTGACAAAATGCAACCGAAGTCCTTCAGCTTTCGTGCAACAGCCTCTTTCTCACTTTGACTTTCCTAATGTACTATCTATCTCCTTATACTTGTAATTCTTCTAAATACTAAAAAGAATCCCCTAATGTTTGAAAAGTTACATTTATCCCTTGATGTTATCAAGCCTATCGAGCTTTTAAGGTGATCTTAAGCTTTCTTCCAGTCAATCTTGAACCTAAATTGTGATAACGTTTCTTATTAAACTCATACTCAGGTAGTGTCATTAACTTATCAAGTCAAGCTCGAGCATAGTGGGCTTGGACACAGTCTAGTTACAAGCCTACTAGCAATAGTAGCAATTTTGTAAAAAAAAAATGATTGAAAAATGGTAAAAATCTCAAATTTGTCATTAATGTTTTTGGGTGGGCACGAATATGCCACTATAATTTTTTTTAGCCTAATTTATTATTTTAAAATGAGTCAAATATGCCACTGAAATTTCAAATTGGAAGTGAATATGCCACTACCCATTAAAAAAAATGAAAAACATTAAAAATAACAAGTTTTAAAATTTTTAAGTGATAATGTAAGTTTTAACAAACTTTAAGAACCTTTGTAATTAGACTCTTTTTTTTTCTTGAATGCCAATGAGGAGATCAGATAACAGAGACAGATAGAGGGTGCTGGTGACAGAGACAGTGATGGGTAAAAATTTCAAAGGTCTTAATATTTTTTGAAAGATACATAATAATCCTAAGATTTCAAAGTCAGTTATTTTTACCATTTTTGTTATTTTTTTTAAAAGGTAGTGGCATATTTGAGCCATTTTTAAAATATTAGTGGGAGATAGGGCCCAAACAAAACTATAATGGCAAATTTGCACCAAACCTAAAACATTAGCAGTTAGTTTGAGATTTCTACCTTAAAAAATTGCTCCATTAGGCAGATATAAGTGGCACTGGCACACGTCATTTTCACATAGAAAAATTACAGTAAAAATATCAAATTTATCACTAATATTCTAGGTTAGGAGCAGATATACCACTGTAATTTTTTTAGCTCAATCTCCCACTAATGTTTTAAAATGGGCCGGACATACCACTGAAATTTCAAATTAAGAGTAGATATACCACTGGCTATTATCACTAATATTCTAGGTTAGGAGCAGATATACCACTGTAATTTTTTTGGCTCAATCTCCCACTAATGTTTTAAAATGGGCCGGACATACCACTGAAATTTCAAATTAAGAGTAGATATACCACTGGCTATTTAAAAACAAATAAAAAACGTTAAAAAGCTAAATAAAAGTGTTAAAAATAATAAATTTTAAATTTTTAGGGCGATAATGTAAGTTTTAACAAACTTAAATTTTTTTTTTAGTAATTAGACTTTTTCTCTCTGTCTCTCTTTCTTTGTCTCTTGAATTCTGAAGATAAAATTAGATAGCAGAGATAGAGAAAGGCAGTGACGGAGCTGAGTTGCTAATGACAAAGACAACAATAAGGCTAAAGCGCTAATGGCCGAGATCAAATCCTATTTTAGCAAAAATCTCAAAAATTTTGTTATTTTTTAAAAGATGCATAATAACTTTAAGATTTTAAAATCTTCTATTTTTATCATTTTTTATTATTTTTAATTAACAGTGACATATTTAGTCCATTTTAAAATATTAATTAGAGATTTAATAAAAAAAAACCTATAATTATATATCCACTCACTACCCGAAATAGTAGCGGTAAATTTGATAGTTCTACAAAAAATTATGGCAAAAATAACGAATAAACCACTAACATTTTTGTGCTGGCCGATTCACCCACTAAGGTTTTTTTGGAGCCAAATAAACCACTGACGTTTCTGAGTCAGCTCAAATCTGCCACTCTTGTAACTTTTTCCGTTAAGTCTAACGGAATCTTAGCATAAAATACCAAGTTTAGTCCCTACATTTTATACTTTTGCTCTAACGCCTATAAAGTTTATTAATCTGACTTTTATACCACCTTTTTGAAGCCGGGGTCGATCTTTGGACTCCATTTGTGAGTAGTAATTGAGATTCTCCTGAACTTGTTGATAGTGACAACGATGTTCATCCTTTTACTCTGTCTTATATTGTATCATAATCTTGCGTTAAATACTAATATGAGTAAGACATCATTTGGAAGTGGCAGTGTGATGCTGAAGGCATTTTATCTTGGGCAATGGAAATGGTATATTTTGAAGGAGCTAGAAGTAGCAATGAAAAGACTGTGCTCAAAAAATGTAATTGTGGAAGGTGGCTATGGAATTTTATAAATAATAAAGGTAGCCTATTTGAATTGTTTTAAACCAAGTGGACCTATTTAGTTAATTTTAAAAAGTTAATGATGGAGTTTTGTAATATTTCAAAAGTCGAGTGGGTAAATTGGCCTATTTCAATAACGTTGGTGGTTTATTTGGCTATCTTTAATAACGTTGGTAATTTATTTGGCCGAAAAAAATCTTAGTGGCCGATTTGAGCTGGGTCCAAAACGTTAGTGGTTTATTTATTATTTTTGCCAAAAATTATCGAATGGGCCTATGACTCGAATAATCAGTACTCACCGTCCCAGCCCACGTTTCCTGCCACCTCCCAAAGCGAATCGGGAAGGTCGAGTTCGGGCATGCTCCCAACTCAGTGAGTTCGACGCCGTTTCTTTAAATTAGGTCTACTCCGAGTATGAGCTGCTTTGTTTGCTGAAGACGGTGCTCCATCGTCCAGGTAATAATTTCTCCACAACCCCTAACGTTGTAAATAAAATGCCTCTCAATGTGAATTTTCCTTCCCCTGCCCCGATTCTAGTTCTTTTCGCCCAACTGCTGCAACTTCTGATTATTTAGTGTTTTTAACTTTTTGGCCTTTTCGCTCCATTAGGTTAGGGGTAAGTATTTTCGACGACCTTTAATTTTCTTGCTAGTTGATTTGTCGCAGAACAGGCCTATCAATGCATTTGATGTTTCTTGGAACCATTTTATTCTTTACGGTATCACTAAATTATTTTGGAGATTGCGGTGCTAGGGTTTTCGACGGGTAATTTATTTTATTTTTTCTACGGTTTACTGTTCGTTGTCTCGGATTTTAGGGGTGCATTTTAGATGTTTTTTACTTTCCAAGACTGCTTTCATGGCATGTTATCTTTTTTCGCCTTTAGATGGAGATGTAAATGTTGGGTTTATTGGTTTCAGCTTTGAGTTTAACAAATATTCCATTTGATTAGTCGTTCGAGCAGGGCTGTGCTATTTAGTTCATGGGAGTTGCTTTCGTTGTATTTCTAAATGTCTTCTCTTTTTCGTTTGTTTGGTTGGTTTTAGGTATAAAGATTGAATCTTGAAAATGGCAGCGGCAGAAGCTTCTTCAACCACACTTGGTCCACGGTATGCCCCTGATGATCCCACTCTTCCGAAACCTTGGAAGGGGCTGATTGATGGAAGCACTGAAATCTTGTATTATTGGAATCCTGAAACCAATGTCACTCAGTATGAAAGGCCTGCACATTCCAGTGTGCCTCCACCACTGCCACCCGGTCCACCCCCGGGAAGTTCTACACCCAAACTGGCTTCAGTCCCTGGGCAATCAAATGGAGTGGTGGCCCAGGGTGGGCAACAGCAAGTTGTAAGTTCCATCCAATCACAGGGGCAGCAATTTTCACAGTTCATCCAGCAACATGGACAAGCATTGAGCCAGCAGCCGGGTTTAACAATTGCACAGGTGTCAGAGCAACAAAGCTCCCAACAGCAGAATTCACCATTGGGACCAGCCATCCAACATCCAGGACAGTTTGTACCACAGCAAATGAGGCCACAAATGATACAGCATACAGGTCCCCATGGAATGCCTCAAATGGGACAGAATATGTCACAGCAGACAACTCATTACTACTCACAGCAACAGGGGCCGCAGCTTTCTCAGCCATTAGGGCAGCCAATGCAACAGCAAACTCTTCATCATATGTCTCAGCAACGAGGGCAGCAATCTGTGCAGCAACCAAATTCTCAGATGGCACAACCACAAGGACATCTATATGCATCTCAGCATTTGCAGTTCACACCATATCAGCAAACCATGCTTCCTCAAGCGCAGACTAATTTACTGCAGCAGGCTCAGCTCGGTGCACAGGATCAGCCCCCTTTGAATACTCAAGAGTTCAAGCCTTCCTTCCCCAGGAGGGACGAATATGATTTTCAACAGGGGAATCAGGCCAAAATATCTCCTTCTCAGTTTCCACAAATGGGTGCTTCCTCTTCTAGGAATCCTCAGGCTGGAACTAATTTAGGTCAAATGCCACCACAGACAGGCACACATTTGGGTCAACCTCAGCAGTTTGCTTCCATCAATATGCAACAACCTACATCTGTAAATCCTCTGCAGCAGGCTGGAAAAGATTTGGTTCAACTGCAGCAAATACCTGTGCACCAAAATCAGATGGGCCCAACAAATGTGCATGGTAATCAGCCCAGAATAAATCCATTACCGGGATTAAAAAGTGGGAATGAAGATAATATGCATGGCAGAGTTGAGAATGATTACTTCCGAGGTGCCTACAAAGAAGGGCCAATGTTGGGGCCACAACAGCCTGCACTTTCTGCCATGCCATTGGGACGAAACCAACAGGTACTTCTTTGTATGTTCTTAAAGGATCTTCTGTATCTTAGGAAATGTAACTAGGTAATTGCTGGTGTGTCCTGTTTTATATTGATGACAAATCTATCTATATATGCTGCGTGCCTTTTGCAGGATATGAGGATGAGTGGTGTACGTCTTCAAAACATGATGCCTACTCATGGTGGTGGGATGAATGCCGTTGCAGGTCATATGATGCATGATATGTATGGTCATGCTGGCCCACCTTATCCAAATAATGTTCCGATGAGACCCTCTTTTGTAGGAGCTCCTGATACCCTTGGTCTCTCTGCTGCTGATGCTTATCGCAAACAACATGATGTCACTGCAACAGTTAGTATCTTAATTCACATTATCTGATTTAACCTTGTTTCTCTGAAATGGTAGAAACCTGCCAAATTATGTTGAATGGTATTAAAGATTATAGGTGGAGAACCTTATTATCACTAGGGTGGCTGTTCTTGTACTTTTATTTTTTTTGGATAAAGCAGATCTTCTGCCCTCCTCACTCCCTACAATATTGTTGGCGACCATAAATTTCTCTGAACAGAATTATTTGGTAAATTAGTATATCTCATTGCTTGATTTATCAAAATCGATATCAATCAATGATCCAAGAATGATTTTTTATTTTAATTTCCTTATTGCCTTCTCCATGTTCTGTTCATTTCTAGTCTTTCATGATAGATAGCATCAACATGATCTTTCCTGGTGAAGTTCAGATGAATAGTATTTAATTGGATAATTGGAACTTAAATCTATTGTATTGCATTTAATGCAGTTTGACATTGTTATAGTTGGATTACTCTGTACTTTTCTGGTCATTGTTTCCGGTTTTTCTATTGGGTCAAGTATGTTATTCTGGTTTCTCTTTCTGGAAATAAAAATGGCATGAGTGTGAAATTTGGTTTCTTCTTCCCATGAATTTGGGAAGGGAAGAAGCTCAATGCCCTGAGGATGCTTGGTCTTGAACACTTGATCTTATTAAGATCATTTACTGGGTTTAATGGCAGATTGTAACCAAATGTTCTTAAAGACATTCAAATACTTTAACTTCCTGTATACTGCTAGCAAATGAGTGAGATATATTAACAATTGCATTGTCTGGTGTGATTGTGGTCTTGTGTCTTCAAAATTCCTTCTTCACACATAATTCTTTCTTTGGCATTGCACTATTCTTTATCATTTCAAATAGTTTTTTAGCAGGTTATAGTATGGTTGCTCTATGTATATTGGATGGTCTGTGACTGTGATGTGCTATTTGATACATAGGGAGAGAATATTCCTGCACCATTCATGACATTTGAAGCCACTGGTTTTCCCCCAGAAATATTGAGAGAGGTAAGTTTCATGGTTGCTTTATTTTGAGTTGCTATTTCCTATAGTAATTTAAACATGGGATCTTCTTCATGCCATTTAATGTTATATCATCTTTTGTTAATTTTAAACTATTTTATTCTCACTCGCAGGTGCGATATCTGCTCCGGAGGAGGAGCATATGTCGTACGCTGCACTCCTTTTGGTATACTTTCATTGCAAGAACTATTCTGATTTTATGGAGGCTGCAAAATGAACTGTTGGAGCCTTTCTTGTGCATCTTCCATAAGGGTGGTTGGCCCTTCATCTATATCAAACTTGATTGACTGGTTCTTGATTTTTGACTTCTCCACTTGTATCTTTCTTGCCATCTTTTATTGCCTCGAGTTGCTTCAGTAAGCAACCATATGCCCTTTGATTTTGAGTTTATATTTTTATTAGTTAGTTCTGTCTGTTAGAGTATGTTCACTTTGATTGAGAGCAGTGTATGTATATGATATCCTGGTGCTTAACACATGTTTTATGGATTACTCCAGATTCATTCTGCTGGTTTCTCATCCCCGACGCCAATTCAGGCTCAAACTTGGCCCATTGCATTACAGAGCAGGGACATTGTGGCAATTGCTAAAACAGGTTCTGGTAAAACGTTGGGCTACCTTATCCCTGCTTTCATGCTTCTCAGGCAGCGGCGCAACAATCCACGGAATGGCCCAACAGTATTAGTTTTGGCTCCAACGCGGGAGCTTGCTACACAAATACAGGAAGAAGCCCTTAAATTTGGCCACTCGTCAAATGTCTCTTGCACGGTGGGTCTCAACTAGTTACCTTCCTTGTTGATTTGTTATTTTACTTCTGTTTTGTTGTTTTTTGTTAGGGATGTCAATGGGTCGGATTTTGGTTGGATGAGGGTATTCCGATATCCTACTTATCACCTGTCAGGTGGATAATTTTTACATCCATATCTTACCCATTTTTAGACGGGTTGGGTTGGGTAAAACCCATCCACCCACCACACCTCCACAACTACAATTTTATTGAGTCATGTCATGTCTAATCTTACTTTGTTACTATTAAAGATATTCATTATACCTTATCTATTAAAACAACTCATACTTGTTTTTAATTCCATATAACTTATATATTATACTTTTATTTTCATTATATAACTAATACTAATATGTTATACACACGTGAACACATATATATATGGGTCAGATGTGGGGTGGGTGAACCCTAAACCTGCATCCTACCCAAACCTGATGGCTTGTGGAAAAAGAAAAACCATATCCTATCCAAACTCTATCAATTGCTAAAAAAACCTGACCCATTGAATCGGGTGCAACTGGATGCCTGTTGGATGAGACATCCGTTGACATCTCTAATTTTTGTTTTAAAAAAATAATAATGAAAAACAAGAAGAAATTTTGTTTTTTTTTAAAAAAAAAAAAAATTGTTGTGTTCGTTTAGAATATTACATAACTAACTGGATACTTTTTTCCAGTGCTTGTATGGTGGAGCTCCAAAGGCTGCACAATTGAAGGAATTGGAATTTGGAGCAGATATAGTAGTGGCAACACCGGGCCGGCTTAATGATATTCTTGAAATGAGGAAGATAGACTTTAGGCAGGTTTCACTTCTTGTTCTTGATGAGGCTGACCGAATGCTTGACATGGGTTTTGAACCTCAGATCCGCAAGATTGTGAATGAGATTCCTCCTCGTAGACAAACTTTAATGTACACAGCGACCTGGCCTAAAGAAGTTAGGAAAATAGCTAGTGATCTTCTTGTAAATCCTGTCCAGGTTAACATTGGGAGTGTTGATGAGCTCGTCGCGAACAAGGCAATCACACAAGTAAGTTTTAAGTTTGTCATTAGTCAATATTAGACCTAGAATGGTAATCGCATTTTCAGTTGCACATGTTACAAAAGTGTCTTTTTTCTTTTGTGATTGGGTTTGTGAATTCCAGAAGCTCAAGCAACACGTTGGGAAAGTAACTTTCGTGAGGGCTTAGAGAGCTTGTCCACAAGCTTTTTGGTTCTTTGGGGAAGCATAAGAAATCTCATGTTTTCAGGAAACATAAAAAGTCAAATGAAAGAAAAATGGTTGAACTTTTTCAATTAAAGCAGCTAGAATGAGGCACTAATTTTGACAAATTCGAGGAATTACAGAATAAAAAACCAGTAACCTTGAAAAGTAGATTATAGGAGCTGGGGACAAAATGAACAAGCTGTAAAAAGCAAGGGGATGCTCAATCACACGAGTTATATGAAGCATACTGTCAAATTATAACTGGCTCAGAATTTTGCAGAGGGGGAAGGGTTTTGATTCAGGAATTTCGGCAGATGAGTCAGATGGGATGGAAGTGGGAGGGGAAGATCAAGTTTCCTGCAAAGCTAGAGTAATGAGTTTCAGAATTCTAATTAGTCGGGGTGTTATGACTTCCACAAACAGATTTTGGAGAAAGTTCTAAAAAAGATGCCTGTTGTACACAAATACTAGGAGTGACGTTCAAATGACAGATTTTTTAGGGCAGTTGAGGAGATGAGGCTTGCAGAAAGAAGGACCTAAACTGTGAATAGAAAGTTGGAATTCTTGCAACTTTGGGCATAGGTCAATGATATAATTTAGGGTTTTTTCTTTGGGGGTTGTTTTGCTGCCATTTGTCTAGGGTTGTTCTGATTGTTCTTGGGTTGGCATCCACCTGGTACTGTTCTTATTAAATTTGTTTCTTATACTTAAAAAAATAAACTCATATAAGACTTCCAGATTTCTTTGGCATGATATTATAAAAACAAAAGGCTTCTAATTGTGTGGCTTTCCCCCTCAGATAAGTTATTTGCTTTTTATAGGGTTGCATCTTAGAGTTCATTTACAATGTGCTTCTTGGTCTACTTCTCTGTACCTTTATCCCTTACTATACGTTTTACTTGACATGGCAGTATGTAGAAGTTGTTTCACAAATGGAGAAGGAAAGGCGGTTGCAGCAAATACTCCAAGCACAAGAACAGGGTTCAAAGATTATTATTTTTTGTTCCACAAAGAGGCTGTGTGACCAACTTACGCGTAGTCTTGGACGTTACTTTGGAGCTGCAGCAATTCATGGAGACAAGTCTCAAGGTGAAAGAGACTGGGTCTTGAATCAATTTAGAAGTGGAAAATCCCCAATATTAGTAGCAACAGATGTTGCTGCTCGGGGACTTGACATCAAAGACATAAGGTTTTTTTTGTTCTGCCTTTGTTTCTTAGTGAAATAAAACGCTCTATAAATCAAGGCAATAATATTTTGAGATTTGGTGGAACAGGGTGGTAATCAATTATGATTTCCCCACTGGCATTGAGGATTATGTGCATCGAATTGGAAGAACTGGGAGAGCTGGTGCAAGTGGTGTGGCATATACTTTTTTCTCTGAACAGGATTGGAAATATGCACCTGATTTGATTAGAGTTCTCGAGGGGACAAACCAGCATGTACCCCCTGAAGTCCGGGAGATAGCTTTGCGCGGTGGACCTGGCTTTGGTAAGGATCGGAGTGGTATGAGTCGTTTTGATTCTCCTGGTGGTGGTACACGCTGGGACTCTGGAGGTCGTGGTGGAATGAGGGATGGTGGTTTTGGTGGTCGTGGTGGAATGAGGGATGGTGGTTTTGGTGGTCGTGGTGGAATGAGGGATGGTGGATTTGGTGGCCGGGGTAGCATGAGAGACGGTGGATTTGGTGGCCGGGGTGGCATGAGGGATGGTGGCTTAGGTGGCCCTGGAGGGAGAGGTGACTTGTTCTCTGGTCGTGGAGGGAGGGGACGAAGTTTTGGTGGCCCTGGTGGTGGTTATGTTGGCTGGGGAAGGAATGACAGAGGCTTCCATGACCGTTACAATAATATAGATGGTCGTGGACGTGGCCGTGGTCGGGGCCGATTTGACAACAGAAGGGAAATGGCTGAAAGGAGTAGGGGTAGGAGTTATAGCCGTAGTCCTGAGAGAGTTCGTACATGGGGATATAGTCGTAGCCGCAGCCGAAGCCCAAGTCATAGCAGGAGCAGGAGCAGGAGTAGGAGCAGGAGCAGGAGCTGGAGCCGAAGCCGCAGCAGAAGTCGAAGCTGGTCACGTGGCCGAAACAGGAGCTACAGTCGCAGTCGTAGTCGCAGTCATAGCCGCAGCCCTAGGCGTTGCTGCAGTCGTAGCCGTAGCCATGGCTTTGAAAGAAATAATGAGGGGCCACATGAGCGATTTGACCAAATGGGTGAAGCAAACCCAGAATTTGTTGCAGCTCATAAGTCTGGGATGTCTCCCAAGTCATCTGGCATTGAAACCCTTGATCCTCCAGCAACTAATCCTGCAGAACCTGTACAGGCTGTTGAAACAGCTGAACCAGTTCATGCAGCCGTGGATGCAGATTCTGCTCCTGAGTTGACACCTGTGGAGTGAAGCTTTGTTGCCCTTCATTGATTCTGGTGTGCAACTAGCTCTGGCCCTATCGTGCTGTTGCTGGCATGGTACAGAATGGCTATTGAACAAAACCTTTCAACTGAGAGCCGGCAAACCCAAAAAGTGTCAACGATAGGGATTGAGCATGAGCTGACATGCTACGGGCTCAAGTTTTGATTGTTGGCATCGGCTTGGAGAATTTTAAGGCAGCTTTTGCATTAAGTTGGAGAACTCTTCCAGTTTTCGGTGGCTGGTGATGTTCTAGGCTTGGACGGTCTTTCCTTTAGGGGAAGATGATTTGGCTTTAACAGATGTCATTATTGGTTTGCTTGATGCCTAGGAGATGTAGTTTGGAAATGAATTCTTATACTAGTTGATATGAAATTGAAACTTTTTTTGCTTCGAACTCTGTTTCGATGCACGGATAACAACCTGCTTCATCCTGCTGTGAGGCATCGAGTTCCTCCCGAAGAGGGATTGTGGAGCCGTGCTAGCGGGCAGGGTGACGGTATGTATGAAGATCGTGATTTTTTATTGGAAGAGAACATGCGCCATTTATGTCCGTCAATCCTCGTTACCGTGAATTGGTCATACTTGCCTCTTCGCTTCCGTTGAGGTGAATTGACTTCTTTCATCTCTAAACCGAATCCTGCCCTAGGTTGCAATCCAAATGCATGTTCAATCATTAAACTTTGAAGTCAAAGTTTTCATGACATGTAGCGGAGTTGCCACTTATCTATAATATGTGTATGTATGTTGTTATTAGTTCTATTACTACCTCTATTAACATTCAGTTCTCAGCCGGCCCTCACCATTGGTAATTTGAAAAATTATAAAAACCTTTTCGAGTCTAACTGTTGGGGAAGTATGCGCCAGAGAGATCCATCAAGCAAAATATTACATAGGGTTAATTACAATTTATCCTCTAATGTTTAGGTAAAATTACATTTTGACATTTTCTATTTTAGAAATATATATTTTTCCCCATACTTTTTTAATATAGTTTGACAACAACTTTTAAAATCTTAATTTAAGCATTTTAATAGCAATTTTTCAATAATTCTAATATGTATGGTATTTTTTCTACAGTTAGTGGAAATTTTAAATTATCAATTTCTTCTTTCTGTAAATGGAAAATAGTATTTTTAAAATGTTAATTAGTTGTAAAAAAATACCATATATATTGAAATTACTTGAAGATAAGTGCCGTATATTCTAAATTAAAATTTCAAAAATTATTGTCGGACTGTATTAAAAAGACAATGGTAAGGTGTATATTTGAAATAGAAAGGGCAAAGTATAATTTCACCTAAATATTAGGGGGCAGATTGCAACTATCTCTATTACATATGATAATGGCTTCATATAGGCTTCAAAAGCTTAAGTTAATGAGACAAGAGATCATCATCATATATATGTATCTCACTTTGAACAATTTCTAACAATATAGGACAAATCAATTGTGCACATTCTCAACAATCTCCCTCTTGGGGAAATCCATCAAGTGAGATACAATATATGATAATAACCTCACACACATTCTAAAAAGCTTAAGCCAATAGGATATATATATATATATATATTCACTTTGACAATTACTAACCATGTGGGACAAGTCATTCGCACACATTTTTAATAATTTGTTGGGTTTATTGGCTCAAATTCAAGAAGTTTAAGATTTTGATTTTGTTTAGGATTTGATTTTAGTTTTCCTATTTCTTTAGGATTCATCATGAAAGAACAAGAAACCAAGTAGCTACTAGTTGAACTGTGTATCTCTAGCCGACTAGGTTTATGATCCCTAGTTACAACAGTGACCATTGAGGCTTGGGTTGACATTGCAAAATGTTGGCTGACAGCTATGATCTATGCTGAAGCTATTGAACTCTTATCTCCCACTTGACGTGTCTATTTTACTTTCATAATTCTATACCATGTCACATGGTGTCTGGTTAGGAAATAGGAATATGGATTGCAATTTATGTTTACAATTTTGCAAATGAGGGAGTCAAAAGTGTGGGAAATGGATTAATTAAAATTCAACCCTTAAGCGTTTACTTGTTGATAAATAAGTGAATGTAAAAAAAAAAAGTACATTATTCATACATCTTAAAGTTTTAAAAGTTCAAAAAGTTTGTATGGGCATTTGTAGGTAAAAATAATAGATAATAACCTATTTTTTTAAGATATTCGCATAGGTAGCCAAAAGGTTTACAAAGTTGCAATGGAGAAAATCGATCCTATTGCCTCCACTATTGAGCAGCCACTACTTTTAGTACTAGTTTAGTTTTCATGAACATGGAGAGAGGGACTAGAAAATTTGGGGTTGATTTCTACAAATAAAAAATCTTCACTGGTAATATGAGAATTTGAGCCCATAATCTTAATGGATAGCATGACAAGTTTATAATAAGGGGATGGCTGTAAGTTTTCAAATATTATGGGGAATAAATGTAAGTTTGGGGAAATCTCATGGGTTTTTGTAATATTTTCTTAGTAATCTTATAAAACATGTAAAAGCTAACCCTCAAAAAAGGAGAAAGCAATTATTTTACACCATTTTCACCTTTTATTTTTTTAATAATATTATTTCAAAACCAATATTTACTATCTACTAATTAGTGAGTAATTTTTTTTTTTACAAGCAACGAAATTTTTATGATTGTTTCTTACGCAACGTAAAAAAATAGTTACTTTTTACAAAAGATAATTTAAAGGCTTTTTAAAGACTTACTAGAATGTAAAGTTTCAGCATATACAATCTGAACAACTGATCAACATATATAAAACTTAGCACAAGAAAAATAAAAAATTTTCAACTGAACGCCCTTAAGTGTTTTTTTAAGACCAAAATTCCTACTCCAAAATAATACCCAAAAAAATTAGGCATCATTAGTAGTGATAAATTAAAAATATTTATTTATAGATATAACAATTATTTTAGTAAATTGTATATTTATTGAAATATGATATTTTAAAAGGCACAAAAAAAAATTTTATAATATTTTATAGTAATTATTTTTAGTATTATTCTTTTATTTTTGTGTTTGGTAACTAAAAAAACATACTTATTTTTTTTAGGTTTAGTAATAAAAGACTTTAAAAATTAGATTAGTTCATTTAACATAAAATAAAATTAATTCAAAATA
The DNA here is from genome assembly GCA_005392925.1 of Aquilaria sinensis. Lineage (NCBI taxonomy): Eukaryota > Viridiplantae > Streptophyta > Magnoliopsida > Malvales > Thymelaeaceae > Aquilaria > Aquilaria sinensis. The sequence continues at coordinate 176,586 of SMDT01000535.1, forward strand.
GTTGTTTTATAGATTTTTTTCCCTAAAACTAATATCATTTGAAATCTAATACTACTATATAGGTGCAATAATCCATTGAATGACATTTTTATAATATAATTATTTTTTTTATGGGGAATGGTAAATATCATTAAATAATAATGTTACAACAAAAACCTTGACATTCCAAGGTGGCAAAATATAGTACAAGATGAAAATAAATTACAGTCACATAACAAAATTGCAACACACGGACTTCTTATATTTTAGACAACTCGAGTGAACACACACATCAAACTGTATCAGGCAAACAAGTGGTCAATAGTGTTATTGGACTCTCTATAGCAGTGATTGTTCCTTTTGGCCTATATATGATAGACTGTAGCTGCAAAAGTTGCTTAACAAATTCTACTCACAATTGATTTGTTTTTCATTTTACTGGCAAACCACTTTAGCTCCCCTTTCCATCTCAATGGAACTTGTCTAATGCGCAACCAATTCAACACAAGGGACCAAACCTAGTGAAAGAATCAAAATCTAAAAAACATGTGATTTTGTGTCTCCTCCCCATTCTGGCACAAATAGCATTGATTACGTACTTAGATGCCTCATTGATGGATTTTGTTCTCAGTGCTCAGTTCCTTTGTCACAAGTAGCCTCAATATAACACAGTGTTTCAACAAGGAGACGTTCTACACTACAAGTTCCCTTCTAACCCAACTACTCTTTGGCCTCATGGCATCATGTGTCATCTTCCCATTTTCAATAACCACTAATATCCTCTCCTTGGTAGCACATCATTTCAACAACTTGTCATGACATTTAAGAATATTACGCCATATCCAAGGTGCATTTGATGATGGTTTTTAATTTTAAAAAATAAAAGAAATTTTTTTTAAATACATTATAAAAAATAGTATTCTATGAATTTTTGTACCTATATAGTATTAGCTTTCAATGATTTTTCTTCTAATAAAAATATGTAAAAATGGAAATAAGTTATTTTGGATTAATCCAACTTAATACTAAATGAATTGGGTCTTGGTTATGTGTGTGTGTGTGTGTGTGTGTGTGTGTGTGTGTGTGTGTGTGTGTATTACTCATTTTATATTAGGTTGCTAAAGCTTTCAAACTTGGGTTAAAGTTCATTTATTACTAGTATCAAGCCAAGTTTGAACAAAATTTCAAACTCGATATACAATTTCAATAAAATTTGATTTACTTATTGGTCGGCTCAGCTTAGCTCAATTTTAGTTTTTTCTCATAATTTAAACATATAGCTCAAACTTAACTTGGACTCAAATTGGTTAAAAGCTCATTTATATTGTTTTCAATTTGAACATAAACAAAATATCAAGCTTGATATCTATTTCAAGTTAAACATGATCAATCTACTGCTCAACTCTGCTTAACTCTTTTTTAGCCTTAGGTTTGGGAAGGGTAGAATCATTCGTGAACCCTCCCCATAATACAAGAGCTATACTCAAACCCTCATTACAGCTCGTAGCAAGTAAAGTTTCCTTACCTAAACTCATCACACGTCAAGGCATGTGAGGTCATATATTATACCATGATAGCTGCATAAATAGTTCACATAATATGAAATAAATTAAAAATATTAAGCTACTATAATTTATCACAAATAACATTAATTAAAATAAATATCACCAATAAATATCATATCCAAACACTTATAAGAATTTTTTTAAATGAAAACGAAAATATCAATACATGAAGGGAAATAGTGCAATTTTACGACTGATGTTATGCCCATAAAGTGACTTTGTCACCGAACTTTTTTTCATCTCAAATATATCATCTATGTTTTATTCTTGATCAATTTTACCACTCCCTGTAAAAAATGCCATGTGTGCAAATGGAAAGTGTGACATGGCAATAAAGAAGCCAAGTAGGATGAATGACCTAGAAAGCTGACACATCAGATGATAATTCCCGCCAAAGATGGAGGTATATCGATGAGATGTTAACTTTCAATCGATTTTTGTTAAAAGATATCAAAGTTTCGAAAAAATGTAGTCTTTCAGGCAATCTTTAGAGTGTGGCGATTGTCAATTTGTAGTGATGGTCATGAATGAATCACGAGGTCCCTTTGATAGAGATAGGTAAAAGTGGCAAAAGAATCGTGTTTATGAGTTATGCTTCAATGGTTTTTGGTTTTGATCACTTAATATTTTGGTGAAATAAAGGATTTAAGGTTTTAATGAGATAAATTGAAGCTCGCACTTAAAATTTGGGGTTACATTCATTGTTTGAATGTAGGGTTTCTGTTCTTGCATAAGGTTGGTATTCTTATGATGGTTTTTGTTGTTGCATAAATATCTAATGCCTATGTTGTTTTCTTGTCTTGTGAAAGGAAATGTTATTCAAAGTTTTCATACATCATGGGGGGAAATTTAAGTACTTTCCATTTAGGTATAAAGGTGGGGAAGTAGAAGCATATATTAGATCTGAGTATTTCAATGGGTGGATAATATTTGTTAGGTTAATGAGAAATAGAGGGATTCAAAATTTGTCAAATGTTTATGTACAGCAAACTTGGGCAATTATACATGCACCTGATGATGTGAGGTTGGTGGGAAATGAGGACAGTGCCTGGGATACTTCCTATTTACTCTTAAAAAGATGAGTCATTTATCTTTTTTTAAGAGTATGAGAAGGGCCCTTCTGAGTTTGAATTGTAAAACGTCAATGAAATAGGGGATGTGGTGATAGAAGGGCCTGATAAAACAATAAAAAGACATGTGGAATCCACTATTGAGGATATAGGCTAAAAAAGGTGGTGGTAATGATGAGCCAAACAGTAATAAGAGAGTGTAGGGTTTTGGGAGTCAAACAAGCGCAACGGAAAATAACTGAAGCCCTTTAGGATCTAAGTAAAATAAGGTAAATCAGGTGTTTAAAAATTTTATACCTAGTCGGTTGAAATCTTTCACCCAATTGTTGAGTGGAATCACAAATTTGAATAGTTGATGTGTTCAAGCTCTCTACGGTATTCACACAAGTCTCTCGGGATCACCACGCCTCTACCACATACAGAAAGATGCGTTCCTCTTGCGCCCGCAGTGTTAGCTTATGTCTTCTAAAGAATGACAAGAGAAGAGTGCAATTGAAACTTTTCAAAACTCTTCTAGTTTCATTCTTATGAAATCTAGGGCAAGAGCTGTGAAATTTTCACTATATGATGTATATATAATGAAACTCATCTCCAAAACCTAATGGGTTTCAAAACCCTAATCTAATTAGGTTTAATTTTGGGCTTCATTAATGGCTCAACCTTTTGAGCCCATTATTAATCCAAAATTATTATGAAAACAAAACCCAAATAATTTGGCCCATGCACTCAAACAATCTAATTGGTTATATGTGTACGACCCAATTGGCTCCTACCACGTTGGCAATGATCATAAATCATATTTATGATCATAAACAATGAGTAGTGTCTATCTAAACGTCATTACTACCCAAGTGACATGATAGTCAATATTTCGACTAAACTTCTATGATCATTATTCTTATATGTCAATGTTCATTTGTCCAAGATATCAATACAAAGCAAGAGACATGAAATATGCTACTCTCGCATAGCCCAATCTATGGTTTTTTATTATTAAGTAGTCTAACTTAAATCGATGACATTGATATCGTATATCAACTCATCCGATCATGACCATACATTTTTTTAGTCTCAGTTTATCAATGGGCCCAAAGATATCACTTCCGTTACATAGAACGGACAAATCTCATCTTGATCATACAAAACCCTTCGTATGATATGTGACATACCCAATGACCACCTTCATGTTCACCCAGTTACAAGTAACAAAATGAAGTATCAAAGTATGTGACTTACATGTAAGGAACATTGATGGCCTTATGTCAAAGGACTACATATACCATGATTACTGTGAGAATCATTTATGACACTCATATAATGATCTATATAGCGTTCTTATGATGGGTCGGTCTAGTACACAAATTTTCCAACTTGTACCCATATGTAGATTACATATCTCATATTAGTCTCCACATATATTAGTTTTTATGTACTATTGTAACACATTCTATAATAATACTATACTAGGGATGTTTAAGAATATTATTATTCTACGGTTATAATTATGTTTGATTATGTCACACAGAAACAATACAACAAACACAATTACTGGATTAATGCCTCAATAAAATATCATAACTCAATATGTAAAATACAATTATCTTATGATTGGCTTTTGAACACAACACTAACAGAGAGTTCATAAGAGAAAAAGGTAGGGGAAAAAGTGTGTGTCAAACAATGTTGATGTTTTAAGTGACCATGATAAGGAAGTTAAAGAGGCCAGGGAAAACCTTAAAATGGAGGCACGGGTAAAGGGTTTGAAGATGGACAAAGTGGTAATGGTTCAGATGATGAATTTTGGGCCTGAAAGTGAAAAAGAGATTGAATTAGAATCTATGTCAAAAGATGATGAGTCAGATGGTGAGGATATAAAGTATTTGGATTCTGATGATGGTGACAATGTTGCTTCTGATTTAGATGAATGGGAATTAGGTAGTGAAACCAACTTAGCATTTCAAATAAAGCAATATAGAAAGTACATCCTTGCATCCGGGTGCATGATTTTTGAGCCGAGGATGATGTTTGATGACAAGACTCAGTTTAAGGATTTGCCAATAGAATGTGTCATTTCTCATCATAGGGATATATGGTTGAAGATTAATGATAGTAAGAGGGTTATGGTTAAGTGTGCGAATGGCTGCAGATTTAAAGTATGCGCATCCTACAGTAAAAAGGTTAGGTGTTTTCAGATTAAGTCACTTAAAAAGGTTCATAATTGTACAAAGGACTATCAATTGAAGTTGGTGACTACTAGGTATTTAGCAAACAGATATCACCCTAGTATAATAGATAGACCTTCAATGAGAATTATAAAGTTGAAAAAAAAAAGTGAAAGATGATATGAAGGTCAATGTCATTGTGCACATGTTGAAAAGGGTTAAGCAGATGGTCAGGACTGAATTGGCAAGTAATTACAGACATGAATATAGTCTATTAAAAGACTATGCCCTCAAGTTGGTATATAGTAACCTGGGCAGTATTGTGGATTTTAATGTATATCTAGCTTCGGATCTTTCATGTACAATATTCAATAAAATATACATTTGTTTTAACGCATGTAAGAGAAGATTCAATAAGGGATGTAGACAAATGTTGGGGTTAGATGGTTGCTTCTTGAAAGGTTTTATTAAAGGTGAATTGTTAAATGCGACTGGGAGATATGCAAATGACCAAATGTTTCCTGTTGCTTGGGCGGTAGTTGAGCTGGAAAACAGATCCTTATGGACCTAGTTTTTAGAGATATTAATTTCAAATTTAGATGTTATTTATTGCAACTAGTAAGTAATTATCTCAGATTAGTAGAAGGTACAATTTCGTAAATCTTGATTGAGCATTAAATCTCTTATTATGTGTATTGAGCTATCTTGACTAAAAAGTTTTAATCTTGGTAGGCTTTTTTTCCAGCAATTGAGGAGCTCTTATCAAATGTGGAACACAGAAGATATGCTCGACATATATGCAGCAACTTGCAAATTAAGCACTTTAGTGAGATAATGAAAGGATTGCTTTGTGCTTTTGCAAATGCAACATCACTCAGAGGCTTCCAGGATGCTCTAAAGGAAATTGATCAATTCCCAAGTGCAAGAACAAGGGTATACTACCTAAAAAGGGCCAACTAGCTCTGTGTTTAAAGTGTAAGATGAGAGGGCATAACAAAGGAACATGTCAGAAAAAGGTAAGCACATTTGACCCTGGTTTCTTATCTTAATCAATTATTAACCTGCTTACCTTGCATTTTTCCCATGTCTTTAAATGACACGGCCCCTTTTGGTCATGCCCAGGAAGACTATGAGAACAAGTCTCATATTAGTTGCCATTGGCTAATTAATTATGTGCACTATTGTTAAAACTTTATGCCACTAGTTGTTTAACCTGGAAATGCAAGTGTACATACAAGTGTTGCTTTGACTTAGATAAGTAGAAGTCCATAAAACATTTACATAGCCTAGGCATTTTCCATAAATCCAACATTCAAAGAGTCAAAGCACATTAAACCACTATAGTGTCAATGACAATCCTATACATAATTAACCATGTGTGGGCATTTTAAATAAAAGAAAGCTATGCCCGCACCCAAAGACAACCCTAGAGTCCATTGCTTTAACCATACATATTAAAGGCTACCAGCATGCATCATACATACATAAGACTAGTATTACTAAGATCCAATCAACTAGCTCCCACCTTAGATGGAAAGTACCAGTGGCAAACCTAAAAAGTCATCCACATGACCACTAGCCTATATGGTGACAAAAACTATAGTTAGTAAAGTAACTTATCCAACAAGTAACTGATTAAACTAGAATATCAAGATTCTTATAATAATGTACCTATAACAATAGGTATCTTGACAACCCTTAATAATTGTCAGGTTCAATAACATCAGTATCTACAAAACATGAAACTAAGGGACTGAGAATTCATGATTATCAGTAAGGGATCTTCAACCTACAAGGAAAACATTAAGGACAATACATATATATGTATATGTAATCTACTGCAAGCTCATACTGTGTGAAACTATACTTATGCACATAGCGTTTCAGTTTCTTGGGGCTTACCCTCTACATAGTCCTTAACTACATGGAAAAGTCTTGTCTACTAGCAAGTATTACTTACTAGCCTAACTAGTGAAATTCATCACTAGTTTCAACCTCCCTGATGTTGTACATGTGAACATTGTAGATACACATTGCTCGAGTTCTAAGGAACTCACTAGGTATACTAAGCCTCCACATAGTGCCTTAAGCTATTAAGCTTACCTAGATCACTTGTGTATTAAGTTTCTACCTTGAAACCCTACCAATAGTGTACTAGGTTCTTACTTATGCCTCAAGTAAACTTGCCTAGGCTACAAGTACACTAAACCTTCATTAATGGCGCTCACCTATCTACCATTATTTGGTTCATTCAAGTGGAATGACACTTGTCATGGATGGAGTTATATTTCACTAGGTTCCATGGAACCCAACTAAGTATGCTAAGGTCCCCGCAATGGAACCTCGCACTGGAAGGTATAGTAAGTCCCCGATAATGTTAAACCTCACACCTAAGCTAATAATGCTCCATTATGGCCTCTTTTAACATTTCTTCATTGCTTGTAGTACATGCAACAACAAAAACTCAATAAAGCTTCTAAGACTCAAAGGAGTTCCAAAAATCTCGAAGTACCACCGAGACACCTCAACCCTTAGATACCCCAAGCACCCCTTTGGCCTTCCCCTTGAACCCTCTAACAAAAGTTGGGTATGTTATTGGTTATGCATGTAGGGACTCGTCCTCAAGCTTGGCGATGCGTCCTCACAATACATAACTCTTGGATGTAATTTTTAAAGGCTTGGCAACACGTTCCCAACCTTTCATTTTTCCAGCATCACTAACTTGTGCTCATAACATCTTGGGAAGCCTTCCAAGCTTACCAATCATGCATGAAGTGACTTCCTACTTCTCATACTTGCAAAACAAGTTGCCTAGGCCACAATGCAACATCACACACACATCTATGATGTATCAATGCATCATGCCAAGCTCAAACATACACCTAGTCCACTATGATCAACAATGCCTTCTAACTAATGCTATTGATCAAACAACTTGTTTCCAACATGTATCAATACTGAAATAACATCAATTAAACTTGAAACCTTAAATCCCTTCCTGTAATTTCAAGCCACATACAAAGAAAAAACAATCCTTAACCAATAACCAAGGCTCCATTAGGTTTTACCTAGGTTCCAAGCAATCAAAGACAAATGGCACTAAAACAAGACCAATTAAACAAAATCGAAACATCAAAAGGCTAAACAAACAAGAAAACTTCAAGGATTTACAGTTACCTCACACACATCATAAGCACCAAGTAAGAAAACATGATTCCAAGATTCAAAAGCACAAAACTTCCTTGAAACAGGTTACCCAATGCTTATACACCCATGGAATCTTCAAGTACCACTAAGAAAGCTTGAATTTGTGCGATAATTGAATGAGAAATCAAGAGAGCAATAGGGAGCTCAGGTTTTTAAAAGGGAAAAGGATGAATAGTAGCAGCCAAAAGCCCTTCCCTTACAAGTTATAAGTCTTGTTTTAATAAACCCCTTAACTTTCTTAAGTTTGATAAAAAGCCTCATTCCTAGAATAATAACTCTTTGGTCAAAACTTGGTCAAACCCTCAACACTTAATGAAATTTTGGGTGTTAAGCAAGGGTTAAGTTTAAAACACATTTTTGACACTCGGGACATGGCCTGACACATCGAGATGCAAAATTATCATTTTGCCCTGACTTCTTTTGATGTCATAAACTTCTTGGAACCTACAAAACCTTGCCTAACTTACTTAAACTTACTAAGTAAACTTAAAATGGGTCTTAAACTAGGAATTTAATCGATGTATCTCCCTCATCCAAGCTTTCCCGCTAGAAAGGTTGTAACATAAATGTTTGCAGAGTGGTCAAAGTACTCAGGGTACTCAAGAAACTCAGTTTTCCTAAATTACAACATCTTATACACAAAATGAAGTTGAGAGTCAAGGTTGTCAAGATGCTCAAATGAGTGGCCATAATGAAAGGGGCAGAGGGAGCAAAGGGTGTAGAGGTAGGAGCATTCAAGGTAGGACCACAAAGGGCACTGGCATAATAGGTGTTGAAATATACACCAAGTTAGAAATTGGAAAAATAGTGTACATGGTAAGTTTATAATGTGGATTAGGATTGAAACCAGCTGTGATGCTTATTAACTTACTATTGAACTCATGCAGTTAGGAAAACTAAGGTAAACAGTTTTGCATCTTGGAAAACAAGACACTTTAAGGATCATGGCACGAGGTAGAGGCAGGGAAAAGGGAAGAAGAATAAAGGTTTCATCATCAAGTCAGCAATAGTAAAAACATCATAAATGTGTTAATTGTAACCATTCTGCTCACAACTAAAACATTGACTTATTAGAAAAATTAAATGATTTATGGGTGTTTTTGGTTAAAAAAAATGTTAGATGGTTTTTGGATGCTTTTGGTTAGAAAAGTTAGAGTGTTTTTGTTGCAAAAGAGACTGCAGTCACAAGTCTGTGAGTATATTTTTTTAGTATAGAGTATGTAAGATATGAATATGTTGTATAAAGTCAATGAAGATACTAAGTTATTGTCCATTTTCATCCATTTGTGTTTTTTGTTTCAAGGATACCGCTTAATGCACAACTAACTCATTCAATGGTAGAAAACATGTCAAAAAAATTGCATAGATTGTCATTCCCAAAGTCAGGCTACTATGCCATTACAATCAAGTTTAAGCCAGAAGCTTGAATTCAACCATATATAGCTAAATCACAAAGTACATCCCTAACATGCACTCTATCATCTACTAGAGCCACAAATACCATATACATACAACTAAAATGACAAAAAAAACCAATGTTATTTTCAACGTTTTCTGCTCTATTTGCAGTTTCACAATCTTCATTTTTTTAACATAAAGCTCTTCTTCTACCAATTTCTTCTCATTCTGAACCTCTCAAAGCTTTAATGTAGCCTCCATCTTTACATGTTCAACCATTTGCCTACAATTTGGATTGTTCTGCTAACATGGATTCATTAGCTGTAACCATTGAGCTCCACTTCCAACATATCGTTTATGATTCTATTAGCTTGAGATGGAAATGAATGATCCACCCATTGATGAAAATTGCAACTTCTGCATCTTTGTATTCAGAAAACAAAATAATAAAATGCCAATTTCTATTATTGCAATAGTACATTTACGATTACAAATCCATAAAATGATACTTACACCATCCCTCCGACATCTATAAAACCGCTGTCCAAGATTAAAGCTTGTCCATAAAGTCCACCAGAAAACTTTCCCCCCATATTTATAGATCATGTTAGTCATGTCTCCCTCCTCACTACAAGCAAAGCCAAACATCAACAAAGTCGAAAAACTCTCCTGTGAACTTATCTCCTCCTAAGTCACCTTTCAATTCCAGAAACAAAGTCCAATTTTGGACTTCGAACAACCTTAAATCCCTAGTCCCCAATTCATCCTCCAAACCCTTCATTCTTAAATTCCCCTATTTCTTTCAAACTTTCCAATGTCTTTAGTATTTTGATGTGTTGTCCATTATTTTGGTTCGCATAAGCCACATAATTAAATTTTTAACAGAATATTTTCTCCTCTTACTGAATATTCTTACTGTTACTTTTTCGAGTGGTAATATTGTGCTAACAAATACATTAGTGTTAATATTGCTAAAAAAATAAACAATAATGGTCTATTTGAGATGAAAAAAGGTTCGATGGTAAAATCGAGCTATGAGCTTAACATCAGTTGTAAAATTGTATCTTATCCCATACTTCTGAGTTAGGTGTCAAATAACATTGCTATAATTTGGCACAATAAAGCAATAAAAAAAATTGATGACCTGCACTTAAACTAGACTGTCTACCTTATACAACTTGAATTTTATGAATCTAAGAATTAGACTATACTGGATAAGATTGTGTGTGCATGGATAAGATTGTGTGTGCATGATGTATATATTATTTTAAATATTTAAATATTATACATTATGTGTGAGGAAGGAAGACCCGTAAACTCATATCCTCTCCATATTCAATTCGGAGAGGATTAGTTAAATTTATATCATCACCAAAATTTTTAGGGTATAAGCAAATTTAGGTTTAAATGACTAGATTTAAGACGGGTAAAAATAAATAGGATATTTTTTGACATTCTATGAAGATTACAAATTAAAATTTTCAATTAATGATTAAATAATTATTTAAAATACAATTCACCTTAAAAATGAAAATTAAAATCCCTAACAAGTAACAATGACTCATCACATGTGACATAATTATAGCCCTAAAATTTGAGCCAGCCAGCTTTTAGTCGAGGTGGTGCGGTGCACCGTAAAGAAGCCGCACCAGACGAAGACCAGCGTGGAATCTAGTGGCAGTATCGGTATTTCGCATGGAAGCAAGGTTTTTATCATAATTAATAATGTGAACTTTTAATTGCCTCGGTTTTCGGCCCTTTTAACACACACGAGAACCGCTCCTTTTTCGGGTCTCCAATTTTCTTTCCATTTTCGTATGGTCAGAATTAGGGTTTCTCTCTCCTCAAATGCTACAGAAAACACCCCTCCACCCCGATTGCAGCTCCGAGGGCTTTCTAGGTCAAGTGTAGATTGATTCCTCAATTTCATTGGTATTCTTCTAACTTCACTACCCGAATCTAGCTTCCCATTTGCGACTTGATTCTTTGCGTCTTCTTCTTCGTCTTCTTTTTCCTTGATTGATCCAAGTCATTCTAGTTTCAATCCCTTGTTTTAGAATTCAAATTGTGAGGGTCTTTTCTTTGAGTTTCATTTCTTCTGCGGTTCTGCAAGTGTCTGCTACCCTTGTCACCCTGCTGCACACAAAACAAAAGGCCAGTTGCTATTAGTGAATGCGTAGGAATGCCGAAGGGTATCTGATTCGTTGAGTGCTGCATAGTCGTCTATGTGAAATTCCCTTTGATTTTTATCTGATTTTCCATTGTTATGTGGATAACTTTGTGCTTGATGGTTTTTACGTCGTTCTCCGCCAGGGGTTGCTTTAGGGTCATTCTGATTCTTTAGGGAAATTCTGATTCTTAATTTGTTATGGGTTTTGGTGGCTGTTCTTTTCTTCTGAGAGGGCTTCTCATCTCCCCTCTTTTTCATAGTAGAAATTATGTTGTGTTCCCGAAAATATTTCCTTTTATGCTCATGTTACTGGGTCATTGTTTGACATGAGTTTTAGCTGAATGGTCAGCTTAATGCTAAAAATTTCCTTTGATCCTCATGTTACTGTGCCACTGTTTGACATAAGTTTTAGCTGAATGGTCAGCTTAATGCTGGTTCCTTTTGCTGCATGATGCTCTTTTTATGTCATCATGCGTTACTGTGAGAGCTTGAAACTAGGCCACTTGGGATGCTAAATTCACTTAGAAAGGGAATTCTTTGTTTATTGTCTATCAGGTTCTTGTGATTGTTGTACTTTGTGTTCGTTGTTCCTCCCTGCTTGATGCTATGAGCAAGCTGTTACTTCCATGGAACTTGTACGTTACCTGACTTTTGAATTTGAGTTTCAGACCAAGGTCCTGAATCCCGTCTGCATCTGGAAAATCCATTTCTTGATCCATTGAAGCAATGTACAACGAAGGAGCTCCTGATTTTTTTGTTGAGCAGGGACCAGTTTATCCTGCTGTCACCAACTATGGATATTTTTGTACAGGTGTGTTTAAGTTCATATATAAATGAGCAAATGTCCATGCTACAATATCTTACATGCCCTTTGGTCTGGTGTTGTCAGGTTTTGAATCACCCATGGAATGGGAGGATCACCATAATATTTTAAGCGCTGATGGTCCAGAATTCCAGTATCCGGTGAGTGAACTCTTTTTTCACAGACAAGTACAACGAACTATAATGGTGCCCCATGCCTTTATTGCATCTAACACCACTTGCTTTTGTCAGGGTGCCCAAGGTGAAAGCTTGCCTTATGTATATTATACACCTAGTTATGGATATGCACAGTCTCCTTACAACCCCTACAACCCCTATATACCTGGTGCTGTTATGAGTGACAACCCTTACATTGGGTCACAGCAATATTATGCTGTTCCTCCCTATCAAAATGGTTCACCTACCTTCGTCCCCATTGCCGTTCAACCTGATATCATTCCTCATGGTTCATTGGAACCTTTATTGGATACTGGTATCTCAACTTCTGATAGGCGTAATGGAACAGGTTTTAAACCTAAGCTTGGTTCGGCATCAGCTGTCTATCCTAAAAACCCTCCTAAATCTGCCAAGGGTCAGACATTTTTTTTGCCTAGGGTATTGGGTGGATCAAGTAAGCAAACTGTGGTAGATGGAACTGTTTCCTCTGCTAGTTTTTCTACTCCAGCGTCAAAACATGTTCAGCAGGTAACTTTTTATATTGGTTTTCTTTAAAGGCTTTAATTTTGTCAAAATTTAGTTCTGCATCTTGTCCAACTTTTGTTGCTAGCTGGCTGGTGAATGATTTATTTCCCTAGCCTGTCTAATATTCATGTCGCAGCTTGTCACCCAATTGCTTATTGTTATGTTCTACAATTTCATTTTTTTTCCAGGTTAGAACTGCTGCTGTTGCAGTCCCCATCAATGCGATTGATAAGATCTCTAGCGTGAAACTCTTGTCAAACCAAAACCAATTTGGTGGTGGTATTCCTGTCAGTAATGGAATTTCTGACGTTGTTTCAAGTGCTCCTGGACAATCTCCAGTGGATAAGCTTCAAACGAATAGTAATGTTCATAGAAATTTCAACCATATAAATGGTGAGCATTGTACAGCCAGTGAAAAAAATAGTGGACATATAGCCAGCGAGTTGGGAAGTCAATACTCTGCTAAACCGCTCTCAGCTAAAGCAAACACTGGTGAAGCTGAAGCAGATGTAACAATAGGTGCTGACAACTATAACAGAGATGATTTTAAAGTTTCATATGCCAGTGCAAAGTTTTTTGTTATAAAGTCATACAGTGAGGATGATGTCCACAAAAGCATCAAATACAATGTTTGGTCATCTACACCTCATGGAAACAAGAAACTACAGGCAACTTACGAAGATGCCCAGAGAGTAGCTGCTGGGAGACCTGGAGGCTGTCCAGTCTTTCTTTTTTTCTCTGTAAGTTCTGTTCCATTAACTAATGCAAGACCAAGGAAAAACTTCTTTTGTTTTGCCTTCATATTGCTCCTGCGCATGCATTCAAGTTCTTACATTCTGGGATAATAATTTATGCTTGCAGGTGAATGCAAGTGGACAGTTCTGTGGTGTTGCTGAGATGATTGCTCCAGTTGACTTCCAGAAAGACATGGACTTTTGGCAACAAGATAAGTGGAGTGGGAGCTTTCCTGTCAAATGGCACATCATTAAGGATGTTCCAAATAGCCAACTAAGGCATATAGTGTTAGAGAACAATGAGTATAAGCCTGTGACCAACAGCAGAGATACTCAAGAGGTATGTTCCTGAGTTTTTTAACCACTCCGCTCTATGTAGGCATAATAACATAGAAAGCGTTCCAGACTGCTATGTGCTTTGCTGTTGGTGTAGTTTTCATGTACATTTAGCTTGATCCTTTATAGCTTACAATTTTTTTTGTGTGAATTTATTTCCAGGTATTGTTTAAGCAAGGAATTGAGATGCTAAAAATATTCAAAAACCACATATTGAGGACTTCTTTGCTTGATGACTTCTTGTACTATGAAAATCGCCAGAAAATTATGCTGGAAGAGAAAGCTAAGATGCTAACTAAAGGATATGTTAATTCTTTTGTTGTTCTGTCATCTGGTCCCGGGGACAAGCTGAATTACATTCCAAAAGAAGATGATAAAAACACCAAATGCAGAGAGTCAGATAAACTAAAGGAAGATGTTCCCACTTCCAGTGAGCAAATTTCTGCCTACTCTGAGAAGGTATCAGATGGAAGGTCAGAGCAAATTCATGCTGATGTGCAACATGATATAGTATCCACATTAAAAATTGGTTCACTTACCATAAACCCAAAACAGACAGAGTTCAAACCTGTTATTGGTTCAACAGTTGCTTCCTTGAAAACGGAACCTGCTGGCATTGTCACAATAGGATCGATGCCTATCAAAGTCGGTGGGTTTTCAGGATCCTCTGGTTTTCTTACAGTTGGCACTATTCCTCTCAAGCCCAAGGCACTGCAGGCTGGAGAAGGAGTTGATCCTGCTAGTCCTGGTTCATAGTATTTGACCACTCTACAATTGGCTGATATTGACTTGAACAATTCTTCACCAGAACATTTATACAGTCAGCAGTTTGGGTGCAGGCTTGCTTGTAAACCTGAATGAGTCACACCATTGTTACGGTTGTTACATCACAACCCTTCAGGTCTGTTCTGGTTTTTTTTTTTTATAATACAACGTCCCGTTGGTTGCTGTTGGTAGTTTGTTTCACCTACATGCTACAATTATGTTTTTGGCTTCCTTGGGGGATTTTGGTTGGAAAGAATACATATCTGTCAGGCCAGTACAGTGTAACCATGACTCTTGCATTTCAATATGTTCCTAAAGAAAAGGAAATTTAACTAATTTTTCTTAAATTGCGTACGTGCGCCTAGCTCTTTCAATTGGGCTGTCATTAGCTTTTGTGTGTGTGTTGGTGGATTCTTGGCATACAGGTTCATAGAGAAGTAGAGGAATGTCAATTATGCTTGCCTGTTAATTTACTGCCCCGTTCAGTAGTTTACTTCGAAACTTGATCGAAAATTCGAAATCAAGGAAAACCACAATGTTTTTCCCAATTTCACTGATCTTTATGCCTTAGATTGACAGTTCTCAAGTTTGGTGTCAATATGCTTTCCACGATTATCTGTAAGCTGCACGAACTTCAATTATCTAACGTTTGTGTATGTGTGGTGGAGGAATGGAGATGTGTAATAAAAGATTGGCATGATTCCATTATCTGAAGTCTGAAGATAGGAAAGAATCTTTTTGCTTCTCTGCGTAAGGTTAGCCGTCAATCCCAAACAACGCAGAAAATTAGCAACACATGTGTGGAGCCTTCTGGTACTGTTTCACGGATACAATCCCGCAGGCAATTAATTGCAGGAATTTTCTTGGGTTTTTTGATCTCCATAAGCATTCTGACAAGGTGTGTCACCAAGCAATTCCCTTCATGAGGCACAAGCTCAACTTGTTCAGGCAACCGTGTCGTTGCAGGGAAACTGAATTGGTGGGGTTCTCACATTGTAGTTGCCTTTGATGATGATGTACTTGGATAGGTGATACAAACCGCTGAGGTTTGGCTAAGGCAAGCCTTTGATAAGCAGTAGTACTCGTCCACTGAGATGCAGTTCTGCTCATAAATACCACCAGTTCCCCTTGCTATGTCTCGATTCTGGCCTCATTTTCTGGTTCCCTTGTGGTTGCGTTGCGGGCTGTCATGTTGCAGAAGAAAGTGGGGGAATTGTGCACTCTGAGACTCCTAATGCTTCAAGAAGGAAATAGACCGGCTTTTAGTCGGACTTAGTAATTGAGAAGCTACGAGAAAGTTGTAGTGTTGCTAATTCTATATTCCAACTGATTTGGTGTTCTCTATGTGAATCCCATCCATATTAGGACTTAGCTTAGGCATTGATATGGACAGCTTCTGTGTCAGAATCCATTTGCAGCCGTCGTATGTCACGTGAAACTGAGGGCTTTTCTGGATTTTTAGGCTGCTGACTGCCCCCAACAGCACTGGAAGATGCAGGGTTGAGGAAGCGGCCTGGAGAAAGAGGGGTCCCTTTATTCTGCTTAATTGTGATAACTACGTGTTGGCCTCTACGTTGCTTGAATTTTGATCGAGGCTAACATGCATATATACGCAAGAATGTCCATCCTCCAATATTCAAGTATGACAAATTTTAAGCGAGAACTGAAAAGCCAATTAGAGGTGAATTGAGTTTTTGCTTGCGGATTAATTTTTTGCTTTTCTTTTTCTTGTGGAAGACATTGGGCGAAGAGTGAAGGATTTTACCATGGATATCATGCACATATGTCTAATTAGACATAAGGATGATTTTATTATTTTGCCCCCAAAATTTTCTTCCTTAAACAGTCGTTTTCTCTTTCTCATCCCCGCTGGCGCCGACCACCGCCGCTCTTCGTTCCAGAGAAATTGCCGGCGATCGAATCGCGTCGCCGCACTCTCTGCTCCGATCAAATCGCGTCTGGCCTCTCGTCGCGCCTGGCTTCGCCTCGCGTCGGATTAGCGCCGCCTGGCTTTGCCTCGGATCGCGTCGGATCAGCGCCTCGCGTCGGATCGCGTCGGATCAGCGCCGCCTCGCGTCGTGCCTGGCTTTGCCTCGCCCCGCACCTCGCCGTTTCGCCTCGTCGCTTCCTCTCCACACTCGCCTGAGACTCGCCTCCTCAAATCGTCGCGCGGTTCGCTTCACCGATCGTCCGATCGGATCCCTGTTCTCTGCCTCTCGTCGCGCCTGACTTTGCCTCTCTTCGCCTCGCCTCGCCTCGGTGCCGCCTCCGATTCTTAGATCACAGTCGATTCCCTTCCTTCGGCTCCGCCATAGCAACAAATACTTAGATCTGGCGGCTTCTGCAGGGTGATGGCAGACATTGGAGGCACCAGCGATGGCCGGAGAAGATGAAGCTTTTGCGATCTCCTGAAGACGAAGACGAAGACGCAATTCAATTGAGCGACATGAATGCACCAACGACGCAACAAGCCTGATATCCGACGACTCGATGACGACAACGCCACGGCGACTATGCGATGAGCCAGGATCGGAGCAATCGGAGCAGAGGCAAAGCTGGGAGTAAATTGACATTTTGTCCCTTTTTTTTAGACACTTTTTAGACACTTTTTTTAGAGACACGCTTTAGACATTTTGTCACTTTTTTTTAGACACTTTTACACATTTTATTAGACACTTTTTATTGTTTCAATTAATTATTTTTTAAAAGAATAAATTGTCTACGTATTGGTCAAACACTTCTAAATATTTCTTTAGACACTTTTACACATTCATTCGGACACTTTTTTATTATTTTAATTAGTTATTTTTAAAGAGAGTAAATTATCTACGTATTAGTCAGACACTTCTAAATATTTTTTTAGACACTTTTCGTCATCCATTCAGACACTTTTCATTTTTTCGAATATGACATATGACGTATACTGCAAGATCATGACGTATGACAGTTCAGCAGCAGCACCGGCGTCGGCACCGGCAGCAGCAGCAAACTAGGGTTTTTTTGTGGAGAAGAATATTTTAACTAAGGGTATTTTTGTCAATTGTTTTAATAATTTATGCCTTATATATAGAAGATTAAGGGATGGATTACTATGTCTAATTAGATATGGGTGCATAATAAAAGAACTAGAAGGATTTAGTTACTGTTGTAATTTGTAAAGGCTATTAATGAAGCATGTTCTAATTTATAACGAAGTTTGGATACAGAGGACACGGGCTATGGTTATGTTTCAGTTGATTGGAGAATGATTATGTAGATGTAATAATCTATTCAAAGTAAAATTTTATGAAGTTATTAAAGTTGTATCAATTTTTCTATTTTTAAGAATTAAAAAGGAAATTTTCTAAAAATTTAATAAGATTATAAAAATTATATTTCCAATGAATTATTAGACTTACATAATATTAAATTTCAAATGAAATTGTTTTCAGACAAAAATAATATAAAAATAAAAATAAATTATTTTTTATTAAGTTAAATTAAGTTAAAATGAATTAGCTTTTAAATTAGATGAGTGTTTCCATTTATTTTCTCTTTTGCATTATAGATGTGTATTTGGGTGAGCACAAACTACTTGAGAACAAGCCTTATTGAGCCTTGTTGAGCTATGATTGTCTTATCTTTCAGTACTAAAATGAAGCTTTGTCATCCTACTATATTCTTAATCCACTTATTAAGTCGATTATGATACGGGCTTCATGAAAATAAAATAAAATCTTTTAAATATGCTTACTTATACACTTTATTGATTTTTTTTTCAGAACATATGTCATTTGAAATCCCACAATATATATACCTAATAATTATTTGGATAATTTTTTTTGTAAAATGATCAATTTTTAAATAATTTTTTTTCCCACAACTAACTTAAAAAAAATAAAAATCATAAATTTTTTATATAAAAAATTTAGAAATACTTTTTAAGCTTGATCAATTGTAGAGTTTTAATTAGTATACAAATAAGTGAAAATAACCAAAAAGTAAGAATGGGGCATTAAATAACTTACTATTTAATCTCTCTTAAGCACAATCTTAAATTATACAGTTAAATAAATTCTACGAGACTACAGCTCAAAGTCTTAGCGGAGAATTGGTCCAACCTATCATGTACTAGAAATGTTTTTCAACAAAGCAACCTTCAAAATAAATTGAGAATGGGGACTTTTTGCAACGGATCAATCAATCACTGCCGCAAAATTATTTCAACCTTTTAAAATGGTTTTAGTTGTGCTTGTCTGTGCAGTTATTTAACTTAAATACCAAAATGGTTTAACTTCATTAACTTTCAAAATAGATACCATTAGCCACCACGTGCCTGAATTGACAAATTTTTTTAAACTATGAGTCAATGGTGTATTTCTTACATTTTTAGAACTAACTACCTCGGCTATCGTAGTAATAAATATCAATAAATTCTTCACTTTCGGCAAAAGATATACCAATAATTTTTTCAATCTTAACTGCTAATCAAACGCTACTAAAAAAATCTCTATGGAATTCTAACTATGAAATAAAGACGATAAAATGGTCGCTTTAGAAGGTATCCAGTGTAAAAGTTTATCATTTTACTTCTGTAATAACTTTAATCAGTTAATTGACGTTATAAACTTCACGCCACGGACTATAATCTACCAACTGTTCAAATGCCTAAAAAAAAAAGTCTTAATGAAATTCCAATCAAGAAAATAGAATGGTTCCATCATCCGAGATAGAATTCTACCGCTTCACTTTTGTATGAACAGATAGGTTTAATTAAATTTAAATAATTAATTGATATTAGAAATTTCATACCAAGGACCGCAACCTATGTGAGATTATAATGCATTATGAAATAAAGTTGATAGGAATAAGAAATGAAATAAGAAATGAAACTAGACATACTGAATGTTGGTTTAGAATTACAAACACGCATATTTATTTATGATAATCGGGTAGTTACGACAAATTGAAAAAAATATTATTACTATTATTTTGTCATTATTATTATTATTATTATTATTACTACTCTATTTGTTAGTTTTTAAATTTGGGAAAAATATACTTGTAATCCAAAACTTAGATAAATATTACTTCAAGTGGCTTGGTTGATGAACATAATTCCATAAGTTTATTGAGCGAATGAGTAAGAAGAAGAGTTATTGATAGGCTAACAAATAGGTTCGTGAAAGTTCAACAGCCATGCTGAGACTTTTACCTGAAATATAGCTTAGGAAATTTCAAAGCCAAACAATTGGCCCTTTTATTCCAATATGTAAGACTCAATTGATGTGATATTTATTTATATGGAAAAGGGCCGAGTTACAACTTCCAATCATTCTCATATGTCAGATCACATAACCATTAAGAGCTAAGTTAATTTCATAAGTTTGTAATTTAGGATGGTTACGGAATCAAGTCATATTATGATTAGTATTGTACAAAGTTTTGTTAGTTTAAGTATGAGCTTAACCAGTGGCAGCTCCAGAAATTATATCATGTAAGGGTAAGTCTAGTATTTTATTTATTTAAATTTTTTTAATATTTTTAACACAATTGATGTCTTTTTTTTTTCAATTTATATCTAAATGACATATAAAAGCACTAATTATATGCATAAATACAAACTATACATTTTCTCTTTTGATAGCATGGATATTTCTTTTACATGAAAATGCATTGACTCATAATCAACAGGCTTATTAATTTGTTCTTTTTTTTCAAGTTTTTTTAAATACCGTTGGAATTGTTCCTTTTGTATTTGATGTATTATAAAATGTTATATTTTATAAGATATTTATCAATTGCCGATATATGGCAATATGAGATAAAAAAAATTAATTAGTATCATTTTTATTTTTAAAAAAAGTAAAAAAAATAGAGAATTGTATATTTATAAACTAAAAAGAAAAGTATTTGCATGGCTTGTGACTTGATAATTATGAGAGCGATGTGGAATATTTTAGTGGTAGGAGTTCTATAAGAGAAATATGTCTTCTTTTAAATAATAATTATGAAATTAAAAAAAGAAAAAAGCAAATATATTATAATTTACATATATTAAGTAGAAAAGGTTTCTTCTCTATGTAGTCAAAAGGATTAACTTACATAGGATGAAGTGAGATATACAGTAGACTTATAATATGATTTTCTTGTAACTATCTCTTATAATATAATTTGGAGTTAAGAAAACATAAATTAATGAAGTAGCATTAAAAGATTCAACATCAGATACAAATAGAATAAAAATAAAACTATAGCATATACAAATAAATAACAAATAATACAACTAATTTCTAAAAAAAATTAAAGGACTATTACAAGAAAAGGCGGGGTAAGAAGACATAAAACAAATGAATTTGTGAGAAATAGTGAATATTTCGTTGTGCAACAATGCAATATTTATGGTTGAATTATAAGTGGTGTCCTCAATTTGCTATATATTAGTCAATTATAGAAAGACTAAATGATATGTTAAGAACCTAAATTCAATATATGTTTGTGTGAGTATCATATGTTTACAAAAAGCTCAAAGAATTTGAGAGCACAAATTATAATTAAAGACTTATACTTACCTGTTATCAACATATATAACCTAAGGTTTCCACAGTTCAGTAGGGGCAAGTGCTCTCATTGCCTCCATTGTGGAGTCGCCCATGGCTTTGACTACTTCCAATTTAATTTTGACTTAATTCGAAAATCATTTTACTATTCAAGTTCTATTTGTACTTTAAGGTGTATTCACTTACTTAATATTCACATAAATTATTAGCATTAAAGGTTTGATAAAGTTGTAAGATAGTTTTAGTATAATCTCCATTGTTAACAAATCACTCAAAATTTCAATATTAATCTGATAAAGTGTTCCTAAATAGGCCAAAATGGATCGTGATCAACTGAACTCTTATGCATGCAAGCAGGGATGTTTTAAAATACGGGTTGGGTGCTAATACCCCCATTTCATGGCTCATCCCCAAACTTTTTTTTTATCAGTTGAGGACCTAAGTTTATAAATGTAACAAAATTATACAAAATAAAGAAATCATAATATAACCTGAACAATAGGTTATAGGTTATACGGTATGTAATTTAGATTAAATGATATGAGATTTACATTAGGTGGCATCAGATTAAGGTTAAATAGTACTAGATTGAGGTTCATGTGATATCAAATTCAGGTGGTATGAGAATTAGGTTGAGGTGGTATAAGATTGAGGTTTATATAATATTAGATTGATGTGGAATGAAATTTAGGTTGTGTGGTATGTGATTCAGGTTATGTGGTATATATGTGGTACGAGATTCAAGTTTTATGGTATGCTATATGTGTGGTATAAGAATCAAGTTCAAGTGGTATAAGACTAAGAATAATCGGTATAAAATTTAGGTTCATGTGGTATATTTATAGTATGAGATTCAAATTCATCTGGTATGAGATTCAGGTTGTTGTGACATGAAATTTAGGTTAAGTGATAAGAGATTTAGATTATACAGTATGAGATTCAGGTATCTGTGGTATGATATTTAGGTTGTTGTGGTATGAGACTTAAGTTAAGTGGTATGAGATTCAGGTTAAATGGTATGAGATTCAAGTTCTTATAAGTATAAGATTCATGTTAGGTGGTATGACATTCAAGTTCTTATGGCATGCGATTCAAGTTGTTGTATAAGATTCAGGTTAAGTGATATGAAATTCAGGTTGTTATAGTATCAGATTCAAGTTAAATGGTATGAGACTCAGTTTCTTGTGGTATGGGATTCTGGTTGTTGTGGTGTGAAATTCTAGTTAACTGGTATGAAATTCAGGTTCATGTGGTATGAAATTCAAGTAAAATGACATGAGATTTAGGTTAATTGGTATGAGATTCGAGTTAAATAGTATGTGATTCAGGTTCTTGTGGTATGTGATTCTGGTTGTTATGATATGATATTCAAGTTAACTGGTATCATATTCAGGTTCACATGGTATGAGATTCAGGTTAAATGGTATAAGATTCATGTTAATTGGTATGAGATTCAGGTTCACATGCTATGATATTCAAGTTTATATGATGTGAGATTTAGGTTCATATGGTATAAGACTTTGGTTATTGTGATATGAGATTTAGGTTAAATAGTATGAGATTCAGGTTCACGTGACATAAGATTCAAGTTAAATGATATGTTATTTAGGTTAATTGGTATGAGATTTAAGTTAAATGGTATAAGATTCAGGTTAAGCGGTGTGAAATTTAGGTTAAGTGGTATGAAATTCAAGTTTATGTGATATGAGATTCTAGTTGCTATGATATGAGATTCTAGTTGCTATGGTATGAGATTTAGGTTCATGTGGTATGAGATTCAGGTTCATGTGGTATGAGATTCAAGTTTATGTGGCATGAGATTCTGGATATTATGGTATGAGATTCAGGTTAAATGGTATGAGATTTAGGTTAAATGGTATGAGATTCAGGTTAAATAGTATGAGAATCAGGTTATTGTGGTATAAGATTTAGATTGAGAGGTATGAGATTCAAGTTAAGTGGTATAAAATTCTTGTTGTTGTGGTATGAGATTAAGGTTAAATGGTATAAAATTCATCTTTACATAGTATGAGATTCTGGTTATTGTGATATGAGATTCTGATTATTATGATATGAGATTTAGGTTAGATGGTATAAAATTCAGGTTCACATGATATGATATTTAGGTTAAGTGATATGAGATTCAGGTTAAATGATATGAGATTCAGATTAAATTGTATGAGATTCAGGTTAAATGATATAAGATTAGGATTAGGGTTTAGGGTTATGGATTAAAATTAGGGCTAATGATTAGAATTGGGATTAGGGTTAAAGATTAAGAATTAGGATTAGGAATAGGATTAGGGTTAAGGAATCATATTATGGTTTAGGGTTAAGTATTAGAGATTAAAGATTAGATTAGGGTTAAGTTTAAGATTAGAGATTATGATTAGGTTCTAGGGATAAGAGTTAAGGATTAGGTTTATGGTTAAGGTCTAGAGTTATGGTTAGGGTTTAGGGTTTGAGATTAGAGTTAGGGATTATGGATTAGGCTTAGGGTTTATGGATAAGGGTTAGGGTTAGGGTTAATTTTTCAGGTTAGAGATCAGGGTTTAGGTTATTATAAGATTTTTTAAAATGTTTTTAAAATCGGATGGAGATAAGTGTAATTTTTAAAAAAATAATTGGATTTGAATGAAATAAATCTGTCTTAAGTCTTTACTAAGTCCACCAAAACTAATTTACTTAAAGATTTATTAAGTATTTTAGTGTCTTAATTCAATTAATTTTTGACTTACTAAAAAGTTTAAGTAAATTAAATTATTTAAAAAGTTTGGATTAAAATTTTAAAAACCAAATTTTTACTATAAAAATATACTTAAATATCTTCTATCATTTATGTTTTATTATATTTAAAAAATTGTGATGAAAAAAATTAGAATATATATAAAATATGTAAAAAATTTTATTGAATTTAGGTCATCCTGAAATAATATTTTAACATTTTTTTTTTTATGAAAACGATAACAGTATATAACGTGGTTCACCTTAAAAATTTAAGGCCGGTTCGTTTCACATTAATGAGGTTAATGGGACCTTTTTATTTGTGGGTCTTGACCGGGTATGGAGCGGGTCAAGGCAACCTGCGTGTATAGAATGTCAATTGGGCTTAATGTTGGGGTTATTTACTTTCGTATGCCACCATCTACCATCGCATCAGTCCTCACCAATGAAGAAACGGGGCTTTTTTTATCTATTCTACTCCGGTGTCATGTGCAGAGAACGCAAAACGGAGACGAGCTCGTAATGACCGGGTATGGAGCGGGTCAAGGCAACCTGCGTGTATAGAATGTCAATTGGGCTTAATGTTGGGGTTATTTACTTTCGTATGCCACCATCTACCATCGCATCAGTCCTCGCCAATGAAGAAACGGGGCTTTTTTTATCTATTCTACTCCGGTGTCATGTGCAGAGAACGCAAAACGGAGACGAGCTCGTAATCTAAACACAACCAAGCAATTGAGTTTGGTTTGAAGACGACCTGAGCGGACAACGGCGGTGACAGATGACGGACGACAAGAGCAGCAGAGGCAAAGGGAACCGGATCCGGGGCTCTGGGTGACAGATAACAACAGTGGATGACGGAGGTAGCTTTGAACAAGGCAGCTGTAGGTGGTAATCAGAAGAGGCAAGCATCCGTCAGAGTTGGGGAAATGCTTTCGAGGCAACAGGGAACTAGATCCAGTGCTTTGGTCAGCCGGAAGATGCGATCCTATCGTGGGGAAGTCCTCCCTTGCTACTGTACATGGAGGAGTCGCAACTACTACTGCGCAATTTCCGCCTGAGACAAGAAGAAAGGAGATGGACGTGAATTAATTAATGAGTGGCATCCTTTGTAAATAAGTTGAATGACCAAGCCCACTTTCATATTTAGCCCACTGTACCTCTGTTGACCAGTCGAAACCTTTCCCAAATTAATTTGGATTAATTGGGGCCGAACTGCCCCTTACTTGTAGATAAGTGTAATTTTTTAAAAAATTATTAAAAAATTAGATATTTGCTTTACTTTCTATGAGTTGCCACTAATAAATTTTCCTTTGGTGATCAGGTCGCTTATATGGTATATGAAAAGAATTGGATTTGAATGAAAGATATCTGTCTTCGGACTTTACCAAGTCCACCAAGACTAATTTATTTATAGATTTATTAAGTATTTTAGTGTCTTAATTCAATTAATATTTGCCTTCTTAAAAAGATTAAGTAAATTAAATTATTTAAATAATTGGATAACTACCTAAAATTATAGTCCTCTATATTATTAATTTTATTAAATAAATTTATGGCTTAAACAACAAATAAAAAAATCAAATAAAAATACACATTAGGGATTAGGGATTGGTGTTTGAGTTAGAGATTAAGATTAGGATTAGGGATTAAGATTAGTATTAGGGTTTAGGAATTAGATTATGGTTGTTGTTATTAGTTATTTTTAAGAGGTTTCAAAAGTAGGAGAGAGATATGTGTAACTTTTTAAACAAATTAAGTGGATAAGGAATTGTCAATCAATATTAGAGGAATTAATTAAAATTTTCTTTTTAGGAGTTGCCACTAATAAATTTTCCTAGATTAATTGGACATTTTATATTGTCTACAAGACCAAGTGGATTTGAACGAAATAAATCTATTTTGAGACCCTACTAAGTCCATTAAGAACTATAACATATTAAAAAGGAAAATTAACCTAAATTAAATTACACAAAAAATCAACCCAACTTGAGCCTAACTTGAACCCAATCATGCTAGCCAGATTAAACCCGATTCTAAATGGCCTAACTTGATTGAATTTTAATTGTTATTATAAGTTTTTTAATATTTTTTAAAATATGTGGGAGATAAGTTTAGGGTTAGAGTTTAGAATTAAGGTTTAGGGTGTAGGGTTATTAACTAGGAATTAGAGTTAAGGATTAGGTTTATTTTTCATTCTATTTTTCAATTTTTGTTGCTATTTTATGGTTTAAGTTAAAAAAAGTAGATAATTCTGTTTAATTCTATTTCTTTAGCATCCATAATGGTGAATTCTGGTATGTATATGTTGACGTATATATACTAGATGACATTAGTTGGGGATAAAGATTATGTTAATTTGTGGGTTGAGTTTGAAAAATCTTAATTAGGGGGAGTTACAATTTGATTAGATAATGTGGTAATTTTTCAACTTTCAATTTTTTTATTTATAGCAATCAAGGTGACAGACCTTTTTTATTTCATATTTCACTCAATTTCCTTATTCTCTTAATTCTGTTATTCTCTATCTTTAGTATTTTTTTTGTACTCTTGTCTTTTTTTTTCTGCTCCATTATAATACTTAGAAAAGTTCATATTGTTTTGGAAAATATGTTATTGGATTTGAACGAATATCCAATTAAGGTAGAATTTCATTGTTGCTGAAGGTGATGACAATGTCGATTATGGTACTGGTGGTGACGATGAGTTTGGTATTCGTGTGATAGTTTTAGCACACAGATTAATATATTTGACTTTCAGTTTAATACGTTTTACACACAGTCTAACATATAACCCATACAGTTTAATACAATTCATTTCTAGTTTAATGCATATTTTACATAATTTAATACTCCATCCGTCCCAGTTTACTTGAAACATATTTCTTTTTAGGATGTCCCAAAATGTTGAAACGTTTCCTCTTTTGAAAAAGTTTAAACAATTAAATAATCTTTTTACACAAAACCCAATACAGACCCATTTTTTTAATAACCACTCAATTTCTCACTGCACAAAACCAAAAAAAAAATCTTTTCTTTTTTAATCATTATTTAAACTTTTACTACATAAAAAATTAACACAAATTACATACATCTTAATCTCCGTGTCTAGAGAAATGTTTCAACTTAATTGGGACGGAGGGAGTATATTTGATTTCCAGTTTAACATATATCTCATACAAATTAATATAATTCACTTTTAGTTTAACACATATCTCATACAGTTTAATACATATCACTTCCAGTTTAATGTTTTTTCTCATCAATTGTTGTTGATGACGATGATGATGTCGATTATGGTATTAGTGGTGATGATGATGTTGGTGGTTATATTTTTTGTGGCAATGTTCTTTTCTCGTGTGATAGTTTTGCCACATAGATTAATACATTTAACTTACATTTTAATACATTTTACATAGTCAAATACATAGGCTACATAGTTTAATATAATTCACTTCTAGTTAATACATATCCTACACAATTTAATATATTTCACTTTTAATTTAACACATATCCCATGCAGATTGCTTGTAAAAAAAATTGGAATATATAATTTAGGCAATTTGTTCTTATTATTATTTTTTACAATAATAATAATAATAATAATAATATAAGTAGAAATATGTATTCAATAATAATTGCTCTTGTGTTTATTTCTTCTTTTGAACTCATCCATGTGTGTGATTGATTACTTCATACATGTATTAAAATCATATATTTTTCTTGAGAAAGAAAAGGTTATGGTGGAACTAGGGAAAAACATAGTAGGTTAGTTGTATTAGAAACAATCAGGCTACCCATTAGTTGTAATTGAAATGTTAGGACCTAATCTGCCTTAATTTAACTTGTAGTTCGAGAAAACTCGTAATTAGATTATAAATGAGCAGACCATAGTTTTGAGAAAGAAAGGCATCGAATATGATCCCCATACCACAATAATTAGTGATAAGACTTAATCTGCCTTAATTTAACTCGTGAGCTTAAGAAAACTTGTAATTAGATTATAGATGAGCAGACCCTAGTCTTGAAAAGAGAGCCCTTGAATAGAATCCCTATATCACATTAAGTAGCGACAACCATAATTCCTTTATTTAACTTAGGCAGCAAGGTTGAGTTGCACCATCCTAGTGGGTTGCTTAATTTATAAGTTAGTCCAACCTAAGTTGGCTCTAGGTAGTATAGGTGCACTCTCATTCACCTTGCATTCCCATTTCACATTTGCCCTTTACTCTTCCTCATATCAATGTAGAATTCATTACACTTGCTCTTTAATTTAACTTACTTAGTTAGGTAGTAGAGATTTTTGACGATACTTGAATCTACCATTTGCACTCAACACGCTGTATACTTACGGGTGAATTTGAGGTTTATAAATTTAAAGCTCTTGTTTCATAACACCCATGGCATCGAATGATTCTTCATGCCATGAATTCCATTTTCATCAGTTGAAATCTTGGATATTTTGCTGAAGATTAAGGTCATTGTTAAATCCAATGATGTCGTGAACCTATGAGATCTCACCTGAAAGTGAAGAATAGCTCATCCTATTTTTGAGACCAGCCAGGAGAAAGGGGCTTTTGACCGTGTATTGTTAGTTTAGCTTATCTCGTGGCAAAATTTTGTAAATAACTAAAAAAAACATGACCTTTTTTCTATTTATACTTTGACCTAGAGAATAATCTCATCCCATTAATCCAATTAAACATCTCTAAACTGCTACACAATCATGAATAAGATAAATAAGTTGATAAAACACAACTACTACTAAACAACAATTCAACTTCTTTATTTTATCGATTGTCTGCCAAATTAAACCTACTAAAGCAGAATTAAGGGCCAACATTCTGCCAAAGGTTTCCAGAATTTGTGAATGACTAGATATTCCCTTGACTTTCTTCTCATTGTTTTCACATCTTCTACTTTGCAGGTGGGAAATATAGTGCGATAATGACATGAGGAGACAGAGGGGAGTAGAGAAGAAGAAAATGGTGATGTGGGCTTCTTTAGGTCCATCTTAGCATTTTCTAATGATAGAAATGTCACGTTGACATCCACTTCATCTTCAATTTGCCAAATCATCAATGATCTACCAATTTGACGAAACAATAGCTTATTCACAATAACAATGTCATATTGGTTGCATATTTAGGTTGATGAAAGCTATGGTGGAAGGTGGCATTTGAATGTGAAAAATTTTCTTATTTTTTTTTTTCAAATTTTCTTTGATAGAAGTTTGAGTGTATAGCTAACTTTAAGAATATAGAAAATCTTATTTTTCAAATTTTGGAAAACTCATATTATAAAATAGAAAACCTTATTTTAGATATTTTTCACTTTAATATATGAGTTTTTCAAAATTTAGAGAACAAAGTTTTTCATATCCTTAAAATATGACATACAGTCAAACTTCCGTCAAAGAAAATTTAAAAAAAAAATGAAAAATTTTCTACAACTAAAAGCTACTATTTTCACAAGTTTATAATGGCCAATTTGTAATTCAACATTTCGTTTCCGTGTTTTCACTTTTTACCGATTCCATTTTTATCTCTTAGTGTTTTCCCCTTTTTTGTTTTCATGGTCCGGAGTGTTTCTCTTCTAGCTTTCTTCGCATCCATTTCCAGAAAACCGTCCACTTCTCCTGCCACAGGGCATCAGATCACAGTAATCACATATCCCATGCCACAAACCCTAGATCAGCAGGTACTTGGAATTTTGAGGATTTCGAATGAGTATTTCATCGCCTCGATCGTGCACAATTTTCAGAACAGGAGGAGAGTGATCCGTGGAGGTTCCTGCGTGTGAGGGATAGGGGCACGGTTCTGGCGATCACCATGTTCGAAGCTCACGTAAGCTTCTTTCCGATATGTACTTTACGATGCCATGATCATGTTTCTCTGGAACACGAGTGTTATTGGTTTTGCTCGTTTTGGCATTCTGGTTAGCTTGTATCTACCTGTCGATTTTCTTATCTCTTCGAAATAGTTGATGCTGCACTGAACTATAGCTGCTCTGCTGCTAAGTAGAACATTCATGACCAAGATGGGGAACCGTTCTTAGTCACAGTTCTTTTTTTTATTTTTTCTGTTTCTGTTTTTGTTTTTTGTTTTTGCCTCATCAAGCTGGTAGTTGCTTGGATTGTATCCGCTGGGAGTTTTCTTTCCTCATTTCTTTTTAACGTGTATGTCTTGCCTCTGTGTGTGTTTTTTGGGGAGAATTAGCGCAGTCTATTAGTTACTTCCCTCATCCCCTAGGCATGCTGTGTGCTCCTGCCAAAAAGAAAAGGAAAATGGCGTCACAAATGCTTGTCTGAAGATTTCCCTTGCGAATGATAGAATAGTTATTTATTTCTTCGTCACATTTGAAGAATGTCTAAGAGATATTGGTTGCAATGGGCATTTGCTGGTTAGACCATCGTGTTTTGCTGGTTTAAGAGTCCTGGATTGGTTGCCCATGATGTGAATTGTTTAGGACCAAGATTTAAGTTAGTGTTAAGTGGAAAATCCCACATGCATAACTCAAGGGGCTGGTTAAGGCTTTATATTGTGGTGACATCTCCATCCATTGTCAATTGGTTTGGGGTTGGATGCTTTAACGGTTAGCACAGTGCTAGGTTAATTCTTATATGAGTTACTTCACTTGTTCACTAGCAAAGCACCTGCTTGAGTTCAATGAAGGTATCTATTTTCACTATAATAACGGAATATCAAAATTTGCTAACTGTGGAGCTACATAAGAAAATTGGTCTTTCAATTGGGTAGCGGATGAGTTTTCCTCAAGTACTCATTACTCCTTGAAATGGATATCCAACCCTAATACATATCCTTTCATGAGGTATTGTAATTCTGTTGCTGTGCACTTTAATTTGGAAAAGACTGGAGGGCAAACTTCAATCAGCATGAGAATTTCATGCTTGTGTGTTTTTCCCTTGAGTGAAGATGTGTTGCCAGAGGCTGCTAAAGTTGGATGAATACTCCTTGACTCCCTCAACGACTAGCGTTGTACTTCTTCTGTGCTTTTGACTACCTTGATCATGCCTCAGCCATCTGTTATCTTCAGTATATGCATTCTGTATTATTCAAAAGGTTTTTTTTTTTTTGCTTCACAACATAATTGTTGTCTCCATAATTTGGAGATCCATTTGGTTTTCTTTCAACACTTCAAACTTGTAAGTCTTTATACTTTTGTATGCATTTCCTTTTGAAGAAAGAAAGGGGCATTTATTTTTCAATTCGATTGGTGTTAATAAGCCCTAGGCTGTCTGGTCTACATTTTGTAAGTAGCTTACTACCGAGAGAATCTGAAGCAAGGCCAAATAGGGCCTGAACTTATTTAGCATTGCCTCATTAGAAACGAAAAATGGGCAGAGAAGCGTAAGATGATATTCATAGCTTTCTAGGGACGAGAGCTTATGAGAGAGTTTCAGTCTGACCAAATTGATTCTTAGACATATTACCATGACAAGAGGTTGATGAAATATTTTTTGTGCTCTTCTCTGAAATTGTTTGCCATCGACCTTATAAAGAAGGGATGAAAAATGATAGTGCTTGATTAAATTTGCAGTGCTATGTTGTAAAATTGAGATTGATTCCTGTGTGTAACATTCTTTTAAAGGCTTATGGAATTTTGGTTGTTATAAATTTGTTTACAGGTATTGCATTTGCTTCGAAGATATTTAGGTGAATATGTCCATGGACTCTCAGCAGAGGCTTTAAGAATCA
This sequence comes from Aquilaria sinensis, assembly GCA_005392925.1. Lineage (NCBI taxonomy): Eukaryota > Viridiplantae > Streptophyta > Magnoliopsida > Malvales > Thymelaeaceae > Aquilaria > Aquilaria sinensis. The sequence goes on from SMDT01000535.1 coordinate 208,455, forward strand.
GTGTTTGGAAAGGTTACTGTTTCACAATTTATTCTATTTTGAGCTGTGTGCTTGTCATTTCTTGAGCCTTTTTGGTGCACATTGTAGGTGACTTGATTGACCAAATTCTTTTGTGGCTTTTTGGGTTGATAGTAGATCCTTGGCCACTAAATTAATGCCATATTATACTGTTCTTTTGCCTCTTAAAAATCTAACATTCACTTTCTAAGCATTGCTTCTCTCTTCAGGGGATGTTGTCCTCAAAGATCTAAAATTGAAGGCTGAGGCACTGAATTCTCTAAAACTTCCAGTCACCGTCAAAGCTGGTTTCATTGGCGTCATAACACTGAAGGTATTCTTTATTTCCATTGCTGGCTGTAGGTCCTTTTCACCTGAACACCTCTTGTTCTTCTGATAAAAACCTTAGCAAGTTGTATACTTTTATTGACATTAGGTACTGGATTAGATAAACAACACAAACAACATGAGTGTAGCACAAATGCTGCGGTGATTGTGGACATACACTGAAGGATAGAATTAGTAGCAAGAATGTATGCAATACGGTAAAAGTGGCCCTTATTGAATACAAAATTATTAAGGGTCACCTTCGATAGTTTTAGAATATTAAACATGTGGCAAAAGTAAGTATAGGTGGACCGATGCATTGAAGTGATAAGACTAGATAGTTCCTGATAACTGAAGCTAGGTTAGACTTAAGCCCACTTTGGTAGAATTAGTGAAAAAGGATTTGACTCCATTAGAAATTTTGGAGGAAGTTGCCTTTGATTTAGCAAAATGAATGCATACAATTCTCACACTCGCCTGAACTAATTGTGATTAACCCTCAGATGATTGATATAAGATATTAAAAGAATTATATTATGTAGTAGTACATTTTCTTTGTTTATGTTTCTTCTTTTATTTTTATATCCTAATTCTTTGAACAATTCAATATGATTTTCTGCTTCTCTTTTTGCTGTAATAGGTTCCGTGGAAAAGCTTGGGTAAAGAACCTGTTATTGTTCTTATTGATCGAGTCTTCGTGCTTGCTCAACCTGCTCCTGATGGCCGAACTGTCAGTGTAAGATTATAACTTGGTTGGTTAAGGGATCATGATCTGAACTTACATTGATAAGTGCCTTAGTTTCTTGTGTCTCTTTTCCATTCTTTAATCCATGAGTTTCTTTCTTATTTTTCTAGGAGGAGGACAGAGAAAAAATATTTGAAGCAAAACTTCGTCAAATTGAGGTGAGTTCTTACAAGTGCATGTCTTCTACACACTAATTTTTCTAAACAATATTCATGGTTGGTTTCATACACATCTTTCTCTGTGTACTTCCATGTATGAATGTGCATGGACATGTGCTATTGAAGCACAGGGCATCTCTGTTTGCACACTTGTTTATCCATGTAATTATGCATCACTCCTTGTGTGAGAAAAGGCCTTGATCCTTCTAGTAGTTGTTTATGATGAGTGCCAGCTGACATACATTCGCGATTTACGATTATGAGGTTCAGTTGACACTCTATGGTATTAGTCATGGAAATATAAATAATGATGAAAATTGAAATTCTGCTATAACGTGTTTATGCTTACCAGCCTCTGAGAAAGTTTGCTGCTGTTGCATCACTGGCCACTTCTCTCTTTGCCTTCTTTACTTTATATCGTTATTTTTCTTTTATTGATAAAATTGATTTTCTGAAGAAAGCTGTCCATGTGTTTTCCTTATGGTATGCAAAAAGCATTTAATTGTTTGGAAAAAGTGTATCGGAGCTTTACTTTGACTTCTATTCTGTCAGGAAGCAGAATCAGCGACCCTGGAGGCAATGTCTAGGTCAAAGCTGGGAAATGTGAGTGATATAACCACATTTAGCTGTTTTGTATCAATTCCTTTTACTCTGTTGGTGGCATTCGTCGGCTTAGAAGCCTGAGGCCAAAGCTCTTTCTTGCTTTTGTTTTTTGGGGTTAGGACAGATAGATTTTGTTTTGATTCGAAAGCTTAGCATAAACCCTAAAAACGCCAGGTTGCAACCAGGTTGATGTTCTTTGCAAACAGAACTTCTCTTCTAATATTTTTTAAGAATGTTTTAAATATGGAATAGAATGGGTTTTTTGAAAGAAGAAAAAGTAGTAGAAAGAAAGGAAGATGAGAAATCCTTCCCTTCAGAGACAGGAGAGGATAACAGCAACATAAATGCAACAAGTTGGAAACCTCTTCAACATACCCAAAAGTTGATGCCAGTGAAGAAGCTTGATAAACTCTCATGTTTAAATGAGTCACAAGAAAGGTTGATTGCTAAATATCTTTGCATTTCACTCCAAGGACACTTGGGCTTATTTTGTCTAAAAAACCAAAGATGATCCTGGAAACTTGCTTGTGGAAGTTTGACAAAGCAAACTGTTCTGCTTGACACGGAACACAACTTCTATTTTGTAATTTAAAAAGTTTAAAGATACAAGGAGATGCCACCCATAAGCTTCTGCTTTGACCCTATGCAAGCAAGACACCCTCCCATATAGTGACCCATACCCAGAAAATAGTGGAACCTTACTGACTACTTGAATCAGCTTGTGCACAATCCCAGAAAACAAAGGAAAGCATAATAATCTATTTGGATGTTTCTTCACCCCTTGTCTTTCTGTTTAAATTTGATTGATAATCCTTCTTGTCCAAAGCACCTGAAGTTAGTTATTGAAACCCCGGATTCTCCTTGCCTATTACAAGAGCATGTTTGGAAGATCTGATAAATTTTGTTTGTACTGCAAGTAAGTTGGTGATATTTGTTTGGCAGCCTGCTTCCGGAAATTCATGGCTTGGTTCACTAATTGCCACAATTATTGGAAACCTGAAGATATCAATTAGCAATGTACATATCAGATATGAGGACTGTACCAGGTTAGCCTTTGGTTTAATTATATTAATTGTTTTTCTTTGTTGTTGTTCCCTTCTTTCATTCTGCTGTGTTCATATTTTGTCATTTTGTTGTCTGTTTGTTTAACTTTTCTTTTCAAAAAGAATCTGTCTATGTTGAACCTCATTCTCTTGACCGTTATGTTCTTGCTTTCCATCCTCTCTCTCTTTCACCCCGTCTTTTTGGTGGTTGGTTGACTGCTATGTTGAGAAGCATTTTGCATTTACCAGCAATCCGGGCCATCCATTTTCATCTGGTGTTACACTAGCCAAACTTGCAGCTGTCACAATGGATGAGCAAGGAAATGAAACTTTTGATACGAGTGGGGCACTAGATAAGTTGCGGAAGGTTAGCTTTGTCTTTTAACTCAAGTTCAGGTTACTTTGTTACTGGTTGAGGATCATTATGAACCAATTTGGAGTCTCTATAGTAGGAAATTTGTGATAGCTTTGTCAGTTTTCTTTGAATAAGCAAGAAGATTTGATTTAGCTAAAAATTCACCAGTGAAAGCAAGTGATTTGAGCTAACACTCAAACTACATATGACAGTCACTGCAATTGGAGAGACTTGCAATGTACCACAATTCTGATAGCTTGCCCTGGAGAATGGATAAGAAGTGGGAAGATCTTACTCCTAATGAGTGGATTGAGGTTTGTTGCCAATGAAATAATTACCAACTCATCTATCGTACCAGGAAACTGTGTATTCTATGTCATCCAGTTTGGTTGTAGTGCTGGTAATAGCCTAGCAGAAGAATTCTGTATGTTGCATTTTTCCTTTCCTCCATGGTCATATATTTATGCTGTTCAGATATTCGAGGATGGCATAAATGAATCTCCTGTGGGCGATGAAATGCGGGCCAAGTGGGCTGTGAATCGCAACTATTTGGTCTCACCAATCAATGGGCTCCTTCAGTATCATCGTCTTGGGAAACAAGAAAGAATTGATCCAGAGATTCCTCATGAGAAAGCTTCCATTGTCTTACGTGATGTCTCTATAGCACTTACGGAGGTAGTAATCTTTACTACTTTTCTCATTTTAATTGTCCTTGAGACTACTCATTCCTTTTCTGTTTTTCCTCTTTTTTTTCCTTCCTCAGATGTTTATAGAGGATTTTGTTTTGTTTTTTTCCCCCCATTTCCTCTTGGGTTCTGTAGAGAGGCTTGCTTATTCCTTCCATTGTTCCTTTCCTGTTCAATGCTTATTGGTTCTATAGCTTCTCTCCCTTAACTACTGGGTTTGTTTCTTTTTTTTTTGTTCTGGCTATTTCTTTCATGACTTGAGCAAAATAGATGTTGAAGTGTATCAGATGAAAGAGTGAATTATACTTGTCCCCTAGCTGGAGAATGCTACTTTGCATTAAACAGAGATAAATAATTATTAAAAAAAATCTGTCTGAGTCAACCAGTCATTTTTCTTTTCTTGTAATTTATTCTACAAAAGGAGTTTGACGTGAGAGTGGTTGTCACTTTTTCTGAGTCAACCGGTCACTGAATCGTGAGAAATTTCCCCCATTGACAGGCACAATATTATGATTGGATAAAACTTTTGGAGGTTGTATCAAGATACAGAACTTATGTTGAAATTTCGCATTTAAGACCCCCTGTGCCAGTCTCAGAAGGTGCATGTTTGTGGTGGCGTTATGCTGCTTTAGCTAGTTTGCAGCTGAGAAAGATGTGGTATGCCCAGTTACTTTTTCTTTCTTACTTGGCCATGACAAATTTCCTTAATAATTATCTAATGAACTGGATCTCTGAAGAATATGTTGAACTGGACTTATGAGAAAAGGCCCAATCAACTGAACTTTGATGCTTTTTCTTTTCTTGTTCCTTTTTCACTATCTACATCTATATATCATACTGTGAGTTGATTCTACACATGCTCGCCTGTTATAGCTTCCGATTATCATGGGATCGAGTTCGTTATCTTTGCCAACTTCGGCGACGCTACATTCAGTTGTATGCAAGTTTGCTTCAGCAGTCAGCAGATTTGGATGAATCACAAATAAGGGCAATTGAGAAAGATCTGGACTTGAAAGTGATCCTTCTTTGGAGGTAATGAAAAGACTGCTTAATGCTTTACTTGTTTTATGGCCATCTTAACCTCCACTTCCTATGCACGTGGCTTACTTGTCCAACTAAAAGAAGATAAAGAGAGACGAACAAGTTTTCTTAATTTTTTTTTATAACAGAAAAAAACAAGGATTACCAATCCTGAGCCATAAGTGTTAGGAACTATAGCCTCATATATGGGCATTTTCATTTCAGGCATCTGTTGATACTAGACTGTTTGTGTGACACTCCTTCCAAGTTTAACCATTTGAGCAATAATTGTCAAGTCAGTTTAGTTGAGTTAGTAGTATTTGGAACTTGTGCTTTTTCTTATATTTTCGCTTGGTTAGTTAAGAAGATTTGCTACTTTTCTTGATCACCCTAGGTGCAACCTCCCAACTCTTGGTGGCTGTGCTACTCTGAATTTACATTTTTGGTCAGTAAAATTAGTAAAAAGCCATCAATGGGTTGCTGCTTGTCCACTGCACTCCATGAAAAATTCTGTTGTTTCTCCTCCTCCCTATCATCCAAAAAGTAACAAATGAAAGATGGGTCTAATTACCAGCTTCTTTTTATGATTTGCAGTTCTTAGTTTTGGTAACTTATTTTTCTGTGTCTAGTTGCAAATCAACTCACAATACATTTAGCAAGTTCGAACGACATAAATTTTAAATAAATAACAATTAGCAAAGGATAGTATTTTGCTTGTATAATGTTCCTTTTAACCAACCCTCACTTGAAGATTATGAGTGCTAATTACTTTCATTTTCTTGTACACTTCATTCCATTAGCTTTACCTGGGAATGGTTTTCTTCTTCCAAACTTCTGTAAAGAGAAAGTATCTTGTCCTCTCTTGTTTGTGTTCTACCTGTGCCAAGCAACTATAGACAGATTTATGCTGAGAATCAATGGTATCTGTTTGTTTATGGAGAAGGGAGACATAATGTTTAATACTAAAATAACATCCATACAGGGACTCGGTCAATTCTTCTTCTAGAGTTTCCCTTGATGCCACTAATGAGACTTGCTAGTAACACTAAGTGCATTGCTACGTGCTTTAGTATTCAATTATTTTTCTCTCATTAAGCTCCATTTCTTTATTTTTTCCTTTTTTCTCTCAGTAAACTCAATTATTCTGTTGGCCTCTCTATTTGAAGCCAAGTTTTTCTTAGGTATAAGAGTTGTGAAAATAGCATTCAAGTCGGAGTATCCAGTCAAAGCCTTTGAAAGCATCACTGAGCTTTCTCTCCGTTTCTATTTTTCATGGTTGTAATAATTGCATCTTCCTAAGTAGGGTTCTGGTATTTTGGGAATCTTGGATGAGTCTATTGGAGCAGAAAGATGATAGCTTTTTCAAGTGATTGCAAGGTTGTTAATGGAATGAAGCTTAGTGTGTCCTTAGGTTTTAGTTCCTGAACTTCTGTTTTATCAACAGACCAACATGGAAAAAAAATGTGAGGGTGCTAATTGATGATGGTAAGCTACCCCCTTGAGATGCATGTCTTGTACATTGCTATTAATGAGACGGTGCTAATTGCAGTGTCAGCATAGAATATACTTTTTTTTGTCCAAGTTTTGCTAAATACTCTGAGATGCTAAACTATATAGTTTTAAAGAAAATGCTTTTTCCATGTGGATCATTCAGGTTGCTTGCCCATGCCAAAGTGGAATCGGTGAAGTCAAAAGAAGCAGCTGAGCAGCGGAGGCTTCAGAAGAGAAGTTGGTTTTCATTTAGATGGTTAGTTTAATTGTTATTATTCATTTTTGCTTGAAGTATTTACCTTGGTGTGGGAACATGTAGTGTTCATGTAATAAAAAAAAGAAGCATAGTATTCATGTAGTCATCCCCAACTAGTCAGGATTAAAACATATTTGCTTCATTATTATGCCAGGGCATGTCTTTTTTTTGGTTTTGTTTTCTTTCTTTTTGGTTTTGTTTCTTCAGATGATGTGAATTTTCCGTTTTATCTCAGGTATGCAGATTCTGAAGAAGCATTAGAGGTAGAGGCTCCTGAGGGATCTGGGGTACATGATGGACACTTGACAAAAGAAGAATGGCAGGCAATTAATAAATTGCTTAGTTATCAGCCAGATGAAGAGTCAGTGTCGCATCTGGGAAAGGATATGCAGAATGCAGTCCATTTTTTGGTAACTGTATCTATTGGTCAAGCGGCTGCGAGGATTATTGGCATAAACCAGACTGAGATAGTTTGTGGTAGATTTGAGCAGCTTCATGTCTCAGCCAAGTTCAAAAATCGGAGTACACATTGTGATTTAATGTTGAAATATTATGGTTTGTCAGCTCCAGAGGGTTCACTTGCAGAGGTTGGTTTCCATAGGTTGTTATTGTCATCATCATCATCCTCATCAGCATTGTTGTCATCAACATCATCATGATGATTGTTGTCTTGATGTTTCTAATGATGGCAATTATTGTGATGATTATTATCATCTTTTGGATTACTATGTTGCTGAGAATTATGATAATGATTCATCATTATCATATTTCTTACTAATACTTGATCAAATTTAATTTAGTCTGACATCTGACGTTTCTCTGAAAATGGAACACAAAATAATATGCTTCACATTATTTGCATTTCCATGAGAAAAGATAATGTTGGAGGATTGATTTTGTTTTATTGTCACATTTACCGTTTCTGTGAAACCTTCAGCTTATAAAGTGTGGAACATAGAGGAGTTTGCATCGAAATGTGGAAAGATAAAGCTGAAACAATTATAATGAAATTGTTCAGTCTAAATAAAAAATTTGAAAAAATGAAGTTGTTTAGTCAATTGCAGGACTTGTCGTAATTTTTTGTTTTATTTATGTCATGTTATCATCATTCTTGGTGGAATTCATTTGTTTTTCAGTTGGTTCTAGTCTAATTTTTTTGGTTGTTGGTAGAGTGTTTGCAGTGAGCAGAAGGTAAATGCTCTGATGGCTAGTTTTGTTCACTCACCAGTGGGGGAGAATGTTGATTGGAAGTTATCAGCAACAATTTCACCATGCCATGTTACGGTAATATATTTATTCCTGGGAAAGATGGTTTTACCTATTATGGAATTTGTGGAGGCTGAGTTTGGAAGCAATTTTGAGCTTGTGATGGATTAATATGCGGGGAAATATCTTGGTTCAATAGTTTCTCTTTTGGTGTTTCACAAAATGAACATAGCCTAACTGCTGCTTTTTGTTGCTGAACAGAAAAACATCAGCAGCAAGGTGCAGTTTCCTCATATTATCCTCTTTGTGTGGGATGTCTAACTTCTAAAGATCCGCTTTGCCCCCTTCTATTTCACTAATGCCTATTCTCGCACTAGATGTCTCATTCTTAGGAAAACCACTTCCAGTTTCACAGCACCCCCATTGGCGTAAAGTGGAAAAGAAACCATTTTCACTACTCTTATGAATATGTATAATTAAATTCAACTATTGCACTTATAGCATTCTTTTAACTTGTCATTTTTTTTTAACTGCTAATGATATTGTGACACATCTGGCATCATTGAATAATTAGGATACAAGTAGCAATTTTCTTAGAAAAATTTCCCATCTATAATGAGCCTTGGTTGCAACACCAAGGTCATGCACATGTAAAAGAATATTTTCTTTTGGGTTAGGTAAAAGCACTTATAATTTTAACGTCAGGCAACTTTTTTTATTAGCAAACTCTATGTGCATTTGTGGCTTCCCCTTATCATTGTTATTTTTATGGTGGTGGTGTCTTTTCTTGTTCTTGCTTTTAGTTTTTTGTTTTTGATAAGGAAAGATAAAAATATATGTAACTGAAGGAACACCAAGGAGGCACAAGCCCTCACAAAAAATTAGGAACAAAGAATATCTCTATGAAATCTACACTTCTGTATCTTCACAAAAAAGCTTTCCTTTTACCGAGATCCTGCTTGCTGCCACTCAACACCCATTATTTGCTGTATTCCATGTATCTGTAGCCATTTGCAGGAAAGCAAGTGGTTGTTAACCAAGGCATCAGCTGCTTCACACAAGAAACATCTGTTTGCTAGCACATTCCCTCTTCTCAATTGTGAGGATTCGTTGCCATGCAGCCTCCCATGTGAAGGATGCCGCTGTGAGCAGTGCACCTGCCTTCCTAATTGGTTTCCAAGGAAATTTGAATTTTTGTTGAGGAGGTATTTGTATATCCCTCAGTCTCAAAAGAACCTTTCCATAGACCAATGACAATTTCTTGGCTTGACATCTGGATGGACTGCCCATAGAGCAGAGCAGGAAAAAAAAATCAGTCAAAATTTTGAATCTCCAATCAGTTGCATTCTGGAAGAAGTAACATCCCAAACAATGTTACTCTTGCCTGAGCAAAAACAATCAGCAACCTGCTAGTTCTTATTATAGGCAGCCAAAAACAACTCTGGGGATTGGACATTGGGATGCATGGTTGCACACTAGACATCATGCAAAAGGACAACCTTTCCCATACCCCACTCAAAAAAAAAAAAAAAAAGTGAAGAGAATCCATGCGGAATTTTCAAATCCTGCCCCAGCAGCCCACTCCATAAGGTGACCTGTTTATTTTTGTCTTCCAACCTTTAGAATCAATATGATATTTACTTGCTACCAACTTCCTTCAGCAAGAGCAGTCCATAAATCACCGCAGCCATTTTCCAACCAAAGCTAAATTGACAGTCCATAAACCTTTCATACGCAAATCCCCCTTCCTGGAGTTTTTGTTACAACTTTCCAATACACAAAGTGGTGATGGAAATTCTCCTGTCCTGCCCCATAGAAATATACTATCAATGGTTTCTAGTTGATTTGCAACTAAACCAGGAATTGGGTGCATATGTTATAGTAGGTTGGGGGATTGCACAGGGTGCTTTTAATAAGAGTGAGACAATCTCCTTTTGGATAGATTCTCTTTTCCAGCCCATTAAACACTTCTCGATGGTGGTAGTCACCGATTGCCATATTTTTGTAGATTTAGCTCCCACACTCTGTGAGAGACCTGGTATTTGATTGAAAATTAGCTCACTTGTCAACCCAAGTTTGGCCAAATATTTAGCATCTTCATTCCTTGATATGAAATTAGTTCTTGGATATTTCCCATCCGTCCTTGGGGGTACCCTTTTTTTTTTCCGACTATCTCTTGGAAACCATGCTCATCAATTTAATCATTAGCCTGGTTTCTGAGCGCTAACTCTTTCCCAAATTCACTTTTAAGGGCTGAAACGGCCTCAAAATGAAGGAGAACCTAAGACTCAGACTTGATCTACTTCTGCTTTACAAAACAGCAGCGCATCATTAGCACCAAATAGATGTGAGATAACCTGATCGCCCATCCCAAGGCCACTAATTAAACCCTTTCACCTCCTTGTTTAAGCTTTCCAGAAAAGGCCTCCATTGCCAAGATGAAAACGAGTGGAGATAACGGGTCTCCTTGGTGTAATCCTCGGGCTGCAGGAAATATATGTGCTGGACAGCCATTAATCATGATGGCAAATGAAGTGGTTGTGATTCTTCTTTTAATCCAACCTATACATTTTTCTGGGAACCTCATGCATGTTCAGCAAGAAATTCCAGTTTATATGATCAAAAGATTCTCTTGTATGTAGTTTGCAGAGCACCCCATTGCCTCCTTCCTTTTGAATATGGTCTACCACTTCACTGGAAATTAAGACAGCATTTGATATTTGCCGACCAGAAATAAAAGCCTGTTGACCTGGACTGAACAGAATTTACATCACCCTTTTAAGTCTTACTGTAGCACTTTTAAATCAGTTCGTAGAGGCACCCTACCAAACTTATGGGATAGAAGTCTTTGATTTACCTTCTTCCCTTGATTTGGGCATTAGATCTATGAATGTGCTGTTTAGGCTTTTCACAAGTTCGCTAGTGTTGAAAAATTCATGAAAAGATTTGAAGACTTCTTCCTTTTTAGTGCTCCAATTCCTTTGCAAGAAGGCCGTGGTGAAACTGTTGGAGCTTGGGGTTTTATCTCCATTGCAATGTTGAGAGCTTCAAAAATCTCTTAGAAAATGGTTATCTTTGATGCTTTGGGCATAATCAATTGTAGCAATAATACTGGCTTCTTTTTCCTCATAGAGTTTTACACTGTTTAAATACAAGGCTAAGGAAACCTAAGTTAGGTAGTTTCCTCTTTTACAGACTAACAATTTAGGAAACAAATAAATAGATCCTAATCTCCTAAAATAAAAGATTACTAAGATTTTCTAGCTGTACACAGTTTTCCTAATAAGGAACATTAAATCTTTGACCTCCAGAATATTCTGGAGATCTCCAGAATATTCCAACACTCCCCCTCAAGCTGGTTTGAAGATGTCTTCCATAGCCAGCTTGTTCACTAGCTTCTCGAACTGTCTTTGAGGCAATCCTTTAGTGAGAATGTCAGCAATCTGTTCTGTAGTAGGGATATAAGGCATACAAATCAGTCCACTTTCAATTTTTTCCTTGATAAAATGCTTGTCAACTTCCACATGCTTCGTTCTATCATGGAGGACAGGATTATGAGCAATAGAGATAGCTGCCTTATTGTTACAGAAAACTTTCATGGGAGATGGATTAGAGATTTTTAATTCTTCCAATAAGTCTCTTAATCCACAAGACTTCACAGATTCCATGAGCTGCTGCTCTGAACTCAGCTTCAGCACTACTCCTAGCCACCACATTCTGTTTTTTGCTTCGCTAAGTAACTAGATTGCCTCCAATGAATGTACAGTAGCCAGAAGTAGAGCGTCTGTCAGAAACACTCCCTGCCCAGTCTGCATCTGTATAGGCTTCAACTTGTAGATGCCCATGGTCTTTGAATAGTAACCCTTTTCCAGGTGTCCCCTTCAAATATCTTAAAATTCTGTACACAGCATCAAAGCGTCTTGGCCCAGGAGAATGCATAAACTGGCTTACCATACTTACAGCAAAAGCTATATCAGGGCGAGTGTGAGACAAGTAAATTAGTCTTCCAACAAGCCTTTGGTATTGTTCTGTGTTCTGCACTTCCTTAGCATTAGCAGGTTGTAACTTGAAATTAGGTTCCATAGGAGTTTCGGCTGGTTTGCGCCCAAGTAAACCTGTTTCACCAAGCAAGTCAAGTATATACTTTCGTTGGTTGACAAAGATACCTTCCTTGGATCTTGCAACTTCCATTCCAAGAAAGTATTTTAGAGCACTTAGGTCCTTGATCTCAAACAAGGTAGCCAGCTTCTTCTTAAGCTTTCCCAGTTCTTCAAGATCATTACCAGTCAAAATTATATCATCTACATAAACAATTAGAATTGCGACCTTGCCTTCCTTGCTATGCTTGTAAAACATTGTATGGTCAGTCTGACTTTGATGATAGCCACAGCCCTTTACAGCTTTCCCAAAGCGCTCAAACCAGGCTCTAGGAGACTGTTTTAGACCATATAAAGATCTTTTTAATCTGCAGACCTGATTCTGTCCATATTTTCCCTTGAATCCTGGTGGTATGCTCATGTAAACTTCTTCTTCTAGGTCTCCATTCAAGAAAGCATTTTTTACATCCAGCTGACACAATGGCCACTTGAATTTAACAGCAAGAGACAGTAGAACTCGAATTGAGTTAATTTTAGCAACAGGGGCAAAGGTTTCTTGATAGTCAATTCCATAGGTTTGAGTGAAACCTTTAGCAACCAGCCTAGCCTTATATCTCTCAACACTACCATCAGCTCTGCATTTCACAGTAAACACCCACTTACACCCCACTGTTTTCTTCTCTTTGGGTAAGTCCACTATCTCCCATGTGCCACTTCTTCTCAGAGCACTCATCTCCTCCATAACTGCTAACTTCCAGTTTGGGTCATTCAAAGCTTCCTCAATATTTCTCGGGACAAACAAGTGTGAAATTTTTTAGGTAAATGCCCTATGAGTGTGAGACAGCCTTTTATAAGAAATATATTTAGCAATAGGATATCTAGGAAAGTTTGTACAGATTTTGGTTCCTTTTCTAATGGCTATAGGAATATCATAATCAGATGATGTATTAGGACCAGAAGTTAAAGAAGGATCAGCAATCAAAGGAGTAGGATTAGGAGTCGGGACTGAAGTACCTGTGGAAGTCTGAGTACCAGCCTCTGGGGTTTTTGACCGGTCAGATCCTTGAATCAAAGTTGGATCTTGACTACCTTGATGGGTTTTCTTCCGAGTATAAACCAGAAGCTCAGTGTTTGGAATTTTTTTTATCCATTTGTAGTGTTTCTCCCCCTGTTGAAGATACAATAGTACCTGGCATAGTCTGACAAGGATTCCTATTACTGTTATTATTTGAAACTGAGTTTTCCTGATTTTGTTTAATGGATTCAGAGCTGCCAGGGGAAGTTAAAATTGTATTTGGTAGTGGAACAGGAACAGGAACAACAGGAAATAAATCCCAAAAATTATCATTCCCTACTTCATTCTCCCCCTGAAGATAATTTTTGTGAAAGTAAGGTTTGTTTTCCATGAAAGAGACATCCATACTAACAAAAAAATTTTTTGTTTGAGGGTTAAAGCACTTATATCCCTTTTTATTGGGTGCATATCCTACAAAAATGCATTTTTCAGCTCTAGGATCCAGTTTTGAACCAGAGTTGTTAGGAATATGGACAAAAACAGTGCATCCAAAAATTCTAAGTGGTAAATCTGAATGGATTCGAGACATAGGAAAAATAGTTTTGAAGTAATCCAAAGGTGTGCTATATTTTAAAACTCGGGTAGGCATCCTATTAATCAAGTATGAGGCTGTCAAAATAGCTTCTCCCCATAGATATTTGGGAACATTCATGGAAAACATGATAGCACGAGTTACTTCAAGTAAATGTTTATTTTTCCTTTCAGCAATACCATTTTGTTGAGGAGTATCCACACATGTAGATTGGTGATGAACACCTTTTTCCTTTAAAAAAACTCCCAAATGTTTATTGAAATACTCAGTTCCATTATCAGTATGAAGAATGCTGATTTTAGTTTGAAACTGTGTTTCAACCATTTTGTAAAAGGCCTTAAACAGATTTTCCACTTCAGATTTTTCACTCATCAGGTAAATCCAACATAAACGTGTATGGTCATCTATAAAGGTGACAAACCATTTTTTCCTTGAAATTGTGGTGACTTTTGAAGGTCCCCAAACATCACTGTGTATTAAATAAAATGGCTTTGAGGGAATATAAGGTTTTTTCAAGTAGGTAGTACGATGACTCTTAGATAGATAACAACTTTCACATTGAAGTAAAGAAAGGTTGAACCCCTTAAACAAATCAGGAAACAAATACTTAAGGTATTGAAAACTAGGATGTCCTAGTCTAGAATGCCAAAGCATTATTTGTTCATAAACAGGATCAGAACTAACACTACTGAAGCCCTGAGCCTTTTTATTATCGGGAGAGTCCCCATCAAAGTAATAGAGTCCATCTATCATCTTAGCACTGCCAATCTTCTTCCCCGAGGTCTGGTCCTGAATTTCACAGTGAGTGTCAAGGAAAACAACACGACAATTAGAATCTTTAGAAAGTTTGCTGACAGATAAGAGGTTGCAGGCTAGTTTGGGAACATGTAGAACAGATTCAAGATCAATACTCTTGGAGAGTTTTATCAAACCTTTCCCTGCAATGGGTGAGAAACTACCATCTGCAATTTTTACTTTTTTATTACCAGAACATGGGGAATAAGAGCAGAAAAGTTTAGAAAGACTAGTCATGTAATCAGAGGCTCCAGAATCAATGATCCAAGGAGCAGAATTCGAAAAACAGAATAGGGCACTAGATTCACTACCTGTTTGTGCAAGAGAAACATGAGGAATACCAGAAGACACACTAGACTTTAGCAGCTTTAGGAGATGATCCAACTGCTCCTTGCTGAAGGGACTTGTTTCAGCCTCATTAGCAGCAAGTGTTGCGTGGCTGAACCTGTCATTGGTCCTTTTACTCTTCCAGTTTTCTGGCTTTCCATGGATCTTCCAGCAGGTTTCCCTTGTATGGCGAGGTTTGTTGCAGTGATCACACCAAACCCGTGGCTTCTCCTCAGTTTTTTTCTAAAATCTAGCAGCCTTATTTGCCACTTCATCAAAGGCAACTAAGGCAGAAGTGTCAGCCATCACATTGGTGTCCTTTTTTCCCAGCATGACATTTCTTCTGCTTTCTTCCCTTCTAACTTCTGCAAATACTTCACTCATTGGGGGAAGGGGTGATCTACCAATGATCCTGCCCCTTACTTCATCAAACTCCACATTCAGTCCAGCAAGGAACTTGTAGATTCGATGGTCCTCCATAGTTTTTCTGTAGTGATTGGCATCATCCGCAGATTTCCATTCGTAGTCATTGAAGAGGTCCAAGTCCTGCCACAGCCTTTTTAGTGAGTTAAAGTACTTGGTGACAGTATCATCCCCCTGCCGGATTTCACCAAGTTTTAGAGTTAACTCATAGACTTGGGACTGGTTTCCTAAATCAGAATACATCTGATTTACATTGTCCCATAATTCCTTGGCTGTGGAATAGCACATGTAGTTAGACCCAATGTCCTCATCCATAGAATTGACGAGCCAGGTCATAACCATCGAATTCTCTGCATCCCAAGTTGCATATGTTGGGTCCTCTGCTGCTGGTGCCTTCTTATCTCCAGTGAGGTAGCCAATCTTTCCTCGCCCTCGAATGTACATTCTAACAGATTGAGACCATCGCAGGAAATTATCACCATTAAGGCGAATAGTGGTGATCTGGACAGAATGAGAATCAGTGTTTGGGGCTTGAGTTAGGGTTGTAGGATTGTTTGGCTGATTGTTGCTGGAAGGTGTAGATGCAGACGAGATTTCAGACATGTTGGGCAGAGGAAGGACGCAGAGAGATGGCTTAGAAAATTAGGGTTGGCTCTGATACCATGTAGCAATAATACTGGCTTCTTTTTCCTCATAGAGTTTTACACTGTTTAAATACAAGGCTAAGGAAACCTAAGTTAGGTAGTTTCCTCTTTTACAGACTAACAATTTAGGAAACAAATAAACAGATCCTAATCTCCTAAAATAAAAGATTACTAAGATTTTCTAGCTGTACACAGTTTTCCTAATAAGGAACATTAAATCTTTGACCTCCAGAATATTCTGGAGATCTCCAGAATATTCCAACATCAATATAGGCCAGTGGACATGCTAGTGTGTAAGAGTGGTAGACCAGGTGTAAGAGGTTGCAAAATGAGCAAAGGTTGACTTGTACTTGGATACAAAAAAGTGCAAAAAGATCTTGCATCCATAGCTCTTATCTCCAATGAAGCAAAATGGAGATAGAAGATTCATTCAGCTAAAGGCTCAGTTCATTGATTGTCACAAATATTGCTGTTGTTTCTATGGGAAGTTATAATTTGTTTAATTTTGTCACCTTGTATCCTATCATATCGTAGTGTCAAGTCATATCATTGTATTATGAAGTGATATTTATGTATCATTGTATTTATGACTGTTTTATCATATTAGAAGTTGTCTTATCAAGAAATATCATATTAGAAGTTGGCTTAAAATCATGCTTTGATCTTTTTTCATTTTGATTGAAAAAGCATTTTTAACTGCTGTCATATGTTACAACAATGATTTTTTAGTTTAATTTCAATGCCAAACTAGCGTTAAAGGGACGGGATTGAAGTGATTTCAAAGTGAAAAGAAATTGAGAGAGCTTTATGTCCCATTTCAAGTTACACACACACACACACACAACAAAAAAGCATGAAGTGCTTGCAGGTGTTGCTGTTTGTTCTTCCATCTACCTTCATCTAAATCTTTCTTGCTGCTTCCCCAACCCCTTTCAATAAGAGTTTGTTGACTTGGAAAAGTAGTTAGTTATATGTTGAAATTGTCAAAATCACTGAAAATCTCTGTTAACAAAAAGCTAATGTAAAATGAAAGCTGTTTCTTGCGTGTCTAACACTTGAATATTAATTCTAAAAGTCTTTTCCCATCTGACATTCTTAGTTTCTAGGACATGGTAATACTCTTTTCTGTTTATTGATAATAAAATGTTTTAGGTCCAAGCAGGAGTGGAAATTCATGAGAGGAAGAGGTTTCATTCCTTAAAAAGGGGCTGGCTATAATTTTCTTAGAAAAGTATTGAGATCATGTTTATCAAGGTGGAAGGAGTTTTAAGTTTTGTCATTAATGAAGAAATGTACTGGTTTATTTGTAATATTTGTGAACAAAAAAAGGTGACAAAAATCTGCTGAATCATTTGAAGGTCACTCAGCTGACTCTTGTGTGATAGTGTTCTTTTGTAGGAGATATGTATTAAAAACTCTGATATTGATCTCGCAAAACTCTTTACTTTGATGTGCCTTGGTGGATTCAAGACCTTTATACAAGAATCATTAGTGGATGTTTTGTTTTGTTTTTGTTTTTTTTTTCCGCTTGATGGCCTTATTATTGGCACGTCCGTTTAAATGGTATATGCCTGCTTTAGCATTTTATTTTATTGGTGAGACAAGAACTTCTCTTGTTTTATGATCAGACTTCACTTTCTGTATTTCCTCTTTCCCTTGCCCACCTGCCATAGGTGTTAAATTTTCCTCTGTAAAATGTTTTCAGGTCTTGATGGAAAGCTGTGATCGCTTTTTCGAGTTCATGAAGAGAAGTAATGCCATTAGTCCCACTGTTGCACTCGAGACTGCTACTGCTTTGCAGGTAAAAATGTTTACTATGTTAATTCAAACCGTCTCAATATAATCATCTTGATATTAGACATTATGCTGTAACAGTTGAAGATTGAGAAAGTGACTCGTCGAGCACAAGAGCAATTTCAGATGGTTTTGGAGGAGCAGAGCAGGTGACATCATGTTTTTCCAAGTTTGCATTCGTTTTCTTTTTTTTGTGTTCTTTGTTCGGGATCATTTTGATCTTAGTATATCAAGATTTTACATCCCAATCCACCAAATGAAAAACAAAGGTCTGTAAGTTTGTATCTGCTGGTAGATGAGAGCAAAGGCACAGAACTAGATGATTGGAAAGCCTTCTTATGAATTTCAACAATTTTATATCGTCTTGCATATGTAAGACAGAATGGATAAGGTTGAGTGTCTTATTTCTGTCATAATGCAGGAAGATTTGGGATATGGTTGTGTCATCAAATATATCCTTTCATAAACCAGAGTATTATTGAGTTTTATGGGATTGACTTACCATTTACTATTTCTCTTTTTTATGGGTAAAGACTTACAATCACTTAAATAATATTGATTTGAAAACTCAAACTAGCATATTGATGTTTTGTGGTAATCAAAACCAAAGCAGCAAAGAAGTTCCTGTACTAAGCCTATAATTCTTTCATTCTGCTTCATAGGAAGCTTACCTATAATATATTCTTTAAGGTCATCAAGCATATGTTCTTCTTCATGAACTTCTCTGTTCTGATGAGAAGTTAATATTTTTGAAATACATCCTCTGGCTTTAAGCTGGATAACATCATCATTTTTCAGTCAGATTTAAGGTTTGCCACATCATCCTAGTTAGTGTTTTTGTTGCTATACACTCCTTTGCTTGTTTAGTATGTACTTGTGCTTGTTTGTTATACTTGGGTAAAATTGGTAGGCATGAGATATGTTCCTGTCTATGTCTTATTTTCAGATGCAAACAATTTGTAAATATTTCATCTTTGGATGGAATAGTAACTTCACCTTGGGGCTTCAAAGTTTGGATTAGCTGTGAATTGCTGATCATGCGAAATAGCTGATATCACTGTGTGATATGCCAGAGATCAGCAGTTCTGAACTGATCCTATTGGTTGATGCAAATTTTTATTACTTAGCTATAGTTAAGCTGTGGAAGGCTCCTCGAAATATCAAGTTTATTTGAGGTTGGAATATTTGCTCCTAAGGGTAGGAAAGCATGCTAATAATGCTTTTCTTGATCTTGTGGCTTTTATGATGTGACAGAAAGACTAACTTTTGATGGTGTAAGCAATTACAAGTTGTTTTTTGTTTCGTTTTTAGTTCCGGGGGGCATGGGGATTGGGGTGGTCCCTTGTGATTTGCTTTTGAACTTAATTCTATATCAGATGCTTTTTCAGATGCAGAGTTTCCGTTTAATTTCAAGACACCTTGTCTGATTTATTGCTCATGCCTGAAAAAGTGGTACTTAGATGCACTTTGTAACTTTCTATGCAGGTTTGCTCTTGATATTGATTTGGATGCTCCAAAAGTTAGTATTCCTATAAGGAAAAGTGGCTCTGCCAAATGTGATAGTCATTTTCTGTTGGATTTCGGTCATTTTACATTGCATACTATGGTATGTGTCATTTAATACTATATTTTTGGTTGTTATTTGTTGGGTTTGCATTGTCTAACGTGTTTCCTTATTATTTTCAGGAAAGCCAGCCTGATGATCAGAAGCAGAACCTCTACTCTCGTTTCTACATATCTGGCAGAGATATTGCTGCTTTCTTCACAGATTGTGGTTCTGATTTTCGCAGTTGCACTTTGGTCAATCCAACAACTAATAATCAAGCAGTAGTGTCTCATGGAGCTGAAACGGCTGAAAGCTTGTATTCCCTCGTTGACAGGTGTGGAATGGCTGTAATTGTTGATCAGGTGCGATTAGATTCTTGATTTTCCTGATAATAATCCTGCATTCAAACAGAACTGTTTATTGTACATTCCTATGGATTAACTGACCATCGTCATTTTCTTCTGTGTATATATGATTTCATGAATCTTACATGTAAACCCTCTATATTTAATGAGTAAGTGCATGCTTAAATTGTGCTGCAGATTCGAGTACCTCATCCAAGTTACCCGTCAACACGGGTCTCTGTTCAAGTGCCAAATCTAAGTATTCATTTTTCACCAGCTAGATACTGCAGACTTATGGAATTGTTGAGTATTTTGTATGGTAAAATGGATTCCTCTGTTCAGTCAGATATTTCTGATACTCAAGCTGGAGTGGCTTCTTGCTCTCCTGCAGATCTAGCCTCTGAAGCTAGAATCCTAGTATGGAGGGTATGTCATTTTTGCCTTGTGGAGTAAGTTGGTTTGATAATGCTGCTAAAATTTTAGTTTTGATTGTAATTTTATTGCTATTTTCAGGGTATTGGCAACTCTGTTGCTACATGGCAATCTTGTTTTGTAGTTTTGTCTGGATTCTATCTCTATGTCTTCGAATCTGAAAAGTCCCCTACCTACCAGCGATACTTAAGGTTCACTTTCCTTACATCCGTTTAATTCTTTCCCAGTAGTTATGAATCAGTGGACCGTCTTGTTAGTTCAATAATCAATTTTTTCAGCTCCTTACCTTTCGGTTTTATTTGCTGATTTGTTTCATTAGAAATCTCTTTCTTATTGGTGATTTGGGTACATGTAATCTCAAACTTATGTTATTAAATCCTGCAGCATGGCTGGTAGGCAGGTATATGAAGTTCCTCCAACAAACATTGGTGGCTCACCATTTTGTATTGCTGTTAGTTCCAGGGGTACAGACAGTCAGAAGGTTTGGCCTTTCTTTTTCAAGTGGCCTGTTCTTTTGTTTCAAAGCATCTGAGATTTTTTTTGGGAAAATTACTGAGCCCCCCCCCCCCCCCCCCACTGAGGTAGTGAAACCTATACTTGTGTCCTCCCTGTTTCAAATGCCTACACTCGCCTCCTGAAAAGATAACTCTGTCAATGACCGTTAGGACAGAAAAGAGAAAATGCTCACTTTTGCCCTCCTAGCTTTCTTCCCTTAAATATCCACCCCACCAACTTCTACATCTAACAACTTAGGACCCATCTCCCTTTATCCCTCCCAACTCTCCTCCTCTGCCTCTGCCTCCATCGAGACCTGACCTCCGCAGCCATCAACACCTCATCAACACTGGCGACCACACCATTAAATTCAGAGGAAGATAAGAGCAAAATCAATATTTTGATAAACCCTTGTCCACCACATCCTCCTCAAGTCGCAACATAAAATAGATCAAAAATTAAGAAGCTGTGCATTAGGGAGATTGCTGAAGACAAATCAACACAAGCAAACACACCTTTGAATGTGCATGGTTGCCTCAAAGGTAAAATGATTTCATGGAGATTGCTCCCTCAAAGTATCTTTAACACTATGACAGGCAATTGTAAAATCCCATCAACCAAAAATCCAGTAATTTTAGAAGGAAAAAAAACCAAGAACAGGACAATTACAAACCTAGGAAGGGCAAATGAAGGAGGAATATCAAAATCCATTTCAAACTCAGTAATTGAATCTGCTCGATGTCATCGCTAACCAAATCGGAGAGATTGCCCATCAGCCAAATCAGAGAGATTGCCAAAATTTTCTAAGTTTGACTTAGACGATGAGGCCCGAATCTGTCTTCCCAACAACGACGTGGCTGAGCCCAGGTCTTCATTAGCTTGAAATCCTCCGAATCAGTCTTCATTAGCTTGAAATCCCCGAAGATGATGCGGCTCTCGCTCCTTTGCCCATTTCGTTGGCGACCTATGTAAGCAAAAACCAGAAACATGAAGGGTGCCGCCATGTTCCATCAATCCACACCTTCGGAAATGCCCATCACCATCGGAATCGCCCATCGCCCATCGCCATCGAAATCGCCTTGCACGCTTTCCATCACCATCGCCCATCGCCATTGCTCATCGACTGCTTTTGCTGGAAATGGAGGGTTTGGAGGCGAGGGGAGCTGGGTTGGGTTTGGGGGTGGGTTCATAGGTTTTGATGAGCATCTAGGCGACTTGCTTGAAGGTGGAGGTGTTGGCCTTGACGAAGGTTGTCGGGTAGGGGCTGTTGGGTTCAAATCTGGAGATAGGTATTATTGATATGAATGAATAATTGATTTTGGTTTTAGTTAATCAGATTCAGACATGTAGGGGAAAAGTTGTCTAATAAAGATGGCTTGGAGGGCAACTCGAAGTTTTTCACTTTTTTGTCCCAACGGTCACAAACGGAGTTAAATTTTGAGGGAGCTAAGTGTAGGTATTTGAAACAAGGAGGACACAAGTGTAGGTTTGGCTATACCTTGGGGGGGGGGAGGGGTTTGGTAATTTTCCCATTTTTTTTTTCAGAAGAAATGCCTTCACATTCAAAAAGATGTTGAAGAAATGACTTGTTGCCTTATAAAAGAAAAAGAGGAAAAAAAAAGAAAAAAAAAAGAAAGACTTGTTACCTTATCATGTTCAAGATACCCATGAAATGTTCTAGTGATTTTCCTTTTGGGCATGGAACACTCCTTGATGTTGTCAATCACGACAACATTGCATGCTCATTTTTATCAAGTATGACATTACTGAAAAATTTGTTACACCTATTGTCGTTCTATACTTTGTCATGAATTTGGATAACTATTTATTTATTTTTTACTTTTGTCCGTACTTTTCCAGGCTTTGGAGTCTTCTAGTACATGGATTATTGAATTTCAAGGGGAGGAGGACAAGGCCATTTGGTTGAGGCGACTTATTCAAGCCACTTATCAAGCTTCTGTATGCAATAGACACTGATTTCTTTCTTCTCCTGGTTGTTCCAGTGATGCTTTTTATGAAGGCTTCCTTTGGTGATCCTGTAGGGTACTCCATTGGTTGATGCACTGAACGAAACTACTGATGATCTTGCCGCTTTCAATACTTCTCAGGCAGATTCAAAAACTGCTGACCTTGTCATTCATGGAGCAGTAGTGGAGACAAAGTTGTGCATATATGGGAAGGTTAGTCATTCTTTGACCTTTGAAATGCTTGATGGGCATGTATTAGTATTTTTTCTTGAAATACATGTTGGACATATTCATTATGATTTTCAAAGATTGGTTGTCATTGATTGCCGTCAGCTTTCCTCGTTAAGCTGTTTGATTGTGCTTTATGTTATCATTCAGGCAGGTGATGAAGCTGACAGGGGAACTACAGAGAAATTGATTCTTGAAGTCCTTGCTAGTGGTGGAAAGGTATGTGAATCTTCTGATTCGCACTTCCTTGTTTCTTATACTGAGAAGAAAAATACATCGGATGTTCAATATTTCTGGTCCATCATGCTTGGCCTTGTCGTTTCCCTGTTCTTGATACAAAATTTTCATTTAGGAATATTATTAACATGGCTATTAAAGTCATATACTCATATTTCTGGAGTTTTCTTTTCCTGAAAACATAAACCTATCCAAGAAAGGAGGGTTTACGTTTTAAATAAATTTGGAAGATAGAAGTGCTTTCAGAATCAACTGTCTTTACATTTGCTGTTGCTTGGGACACTGGAAGAGGATTTCTTTTTTTGTGTGACTATTAGGCTCTGGAGATTTATCCTGATTATTGAATTTCGTCTTTTATAAATGCCCTTTACAATAGTGCGCTGAATTGTCTTCTAGTCCAATAAACCTGCCTAATCTGGTGTTGGTTTGTCACTAGGTTTCTGGTAAAGATTGTAGTAGAATATTATGATAAGCTCAAATATGTGATAGGTTTCATTGCATTGCAACTCACTAGTGAAAGAATTTAGCATCTTTGTCACCATGGGTTAAATGCATCTGTGGTTCCTAACCTTTAAATGTTGTTTCACTTTCACCCCTAACGTCCACTTTGTTCCACTCTCATCCCTAATGAGATTAAAACGTTCCATTCTTGTCCTTAACATCATTAAAATGTTCGACTTTTGCTCTATTTTGGATGGAAAACGTTTATGGTGGAAAGAAAAATGCCACATCAACAAAAGGTTATAGGAAAAATTTCAATTTTAACCCCTAAAAACTTCTTGTCTCTATAGAAATCCTTAAAATTTTTCCATTTGTCAATTGAGCCACCATCTTCATCTCTCTTCGAACCTTCACCTCCATCACCAAAGTTAGGCCTAGAATGCTCCTTCCTACCCAAACCTAGGACGCCATCCCTTCATTCCTCATCCTCTTCAAACCCTCTGCCTCCCCTGCCCTCAAAACCCCCGAATCTGATCTCCATCTTCCTTGAAGCCTTCGCCTGTGCAAGATCCACCTCCATGGACGACCGGCTCCTCCTCGCCTAAACCCTCACCTTCACCATCCTCTTCAATGCCTCCCTCCCAATGCCTCCCTGGACTTCTCCAACATTGCCGCCTCACTCGTCTGCAGCCTTGCCATTCTCGACAAGAATGAGGTGAAGTTTGGTGTCATTGGCACCATCCAAGCCCTCGTCAAGGAGAAGGAGAAGGCCATGATGGAATTGCCGTTGATAAGCCAGACACGTCCGGGTAAGAAGAAGCGTTTCTGAAAACATTAAGGTGATCGAAAGATTCACGTATTTGAGGAAAATCAGCGGTGGCCCGAGAGATCGGTAAGCTAAGTCTCCGCCGAATCCAGATTTCTCCATTGCTGCACAGGACCCTGGTAGAGAGGAATTTGGGGCTCAAGATTGGGGCCTTTTGAATGATGATTGGTGCATGATGAGCAAGGAAGGGGTGGCAAAAATTTTAATCAGCATGTTCGACGAGAGTGAAGGGTGCCTCAGAGATGCACTGAGGATGGTGGAGCTGCTAGGGGTTCCAGCTGACATTTCAGTGAGAGGGTTGGTGAGAGTCCATGAGAAGGCGAGGGTTTGGAGAGATTTAAACTTTAGTTGTGTTGGACATGATTTGAACACATTGCTTGCTTTTGATAATTTTGAATTTAGCCTTTTAATTCTGGGTGAATCAAATGGATTGATCCATTTTTGATCTAGGGTTTAAGAAAACAGAAAAAAAGGATTGAATTTTGGGATTCTTATAATGAAAGAAATGAAGATGGTGACCAAAGTCGATAGATAGAAAATTGTAGGGTTTTTGGGGAAGAAAACAATTTTTCAGGGGTCAAAATTAGGATTTTTCCTACAATCTTTGGCTGATGTGGCACCTTTCCAGCCACCATAACTTTTCCCGTCCAAAAAGGGATGACAATGGAACGTTTTAATTACGTTATGGACAAGAGTGGAACAGAGCGGACATCAGGGATGAAAGTGGAACAACATTTAAAGGTTGGGGACCATGGATGCATTTAACCCTTGTCACCATCTTTGGGCCAAATCTAGCTTGGTTTCTGCTTCTAAAAGCTTTTTAGTTTCTTCTCTTATATGGGTGCTTCCACTTTTCATATGTTTCCTACTTTTTGATTCCTGAAATAATGTCTTTGATTTTAGATGGCTTTTCACAAGGTCTAGTTCAAACTCCCCTTTCCCACTTTCCCCCCTTAGCCTTGGCCGTATAGTGATATCTGGTACTCAACCAGCCATTAACCATTCATGAGAAATTTACTAACCCCTAGTTGCATGTTATTGAACTGTAAAGGTGTGGATTTCCTGTTGACCCAAAGTGTTATTCCTTTGGTTTTAGTTCCTAAATACTTATCACATCTAGTTTTCAATTATGAAGGGCTTTTTTAAGTTGTTATAGAAGAGTCGTGTTGAGAAGGACATCTGGCATAAACATATGCTTTTGCGTAAATTTTGTGCGTGAATAAGACTGACAGTTATTGACCATATGGACTCCATGCCATTGATCTCAACATATTTGTTACATGATTTTCTGTGTTTTCAGTATAGTCTCCCACACTGCTCTTCTGACGGACTCATACTCCATGTCCCTTTATTTTTTTTTTTCAATATTTATGTGCATGTGTGAAGCCAACTGACAGTACCTTAAATCAATTGTTGGTGGAGGCTGCACTTGTTTTCTTTTGTTTGATCAGATATTTAGATTTGAGGTATCCTGCCTCAACTGTTCTAAAGGAGCTGGGATGCTGAATGGTACAAACACATGACAACCAACTAGCTATGTCTTAATTTGGAATTAGTTGGTGTAGGCTAAGCATGTGTTGCTTCTTTGCTCAATCACATACTTATACATCTAGATACAAACTTGCTTTTGTTAATTCATTTTTAGATATACTTACTTTGTTTATGTTGTGTTTTTATAGGCATGTGTTATATATTTTTTTTATAAGTTGTGACCATGTTTATATTTTTGTCCTTGCTAAATCATAAGCTTTGTGCACACTTTAATGCTCTCGTTGTGCCTTTTGCATATTATGCTTGGAAATTAGCATCTATTACCTGTTCTCTGTGTTTTAAATCATTAAGCAGCAATCGGAAAATAAATATTACCTTCATTATTTTACAGATACGTGTAATAATCTGGAATTCTGACTTGACGGTCAAGACAAAGTTGCATTCTTTGAAAATTAAGGATGTGCTCCAGGGTCATCAATCAGGGAGCACACAATATTTAGTCTGTTCTGTGCTCAAGAATGACAATTCACTTGGGTCGTCAGGCATCTGTGATATTCATGAGAAAGAGATGCCAGTGCTGCAACCTGATGATGATGATAATTTTACTGACGCACTGCCAGAATTTATGTCTCTTACGGATTCAATACCTCATTTGCGACATATGGACGATGCTGCTGCGTTTGATTCTGCTGAAAGTTTGATCCATGAAAATGATATAACACAGGGGAATGGTTTGTCTGGAGAAATATTTTATGAGGTAGAAGGTGGCGAGATTTTGGATTTTGTATCTGTTACCTTGTTGAAAACAGGTTCTGGCTCAGCTCTTTATGATGGTACAGATACACAGGTAATATGAGCATGAGGACCCTTATTGAATCTCTGTTTTTGTTTTACTTGGACTGGGTAACAATATTACTCATTTTTTTTTCAGATGTGCATTCGCATGTCCAAACTAGAGTTCTTCTTCAACAGACCCACTTTAGTTGCTTTAATTGGTCTTGGGATTGATCTAAGCTCTGCAGCTTCTGTACCTTCAGATGATAAGTCATTGACAAGAGAAGAAAAGACTGAAGGGAGTGGTCGTATTGAGGGGTTACTGGGGTACGGTAAAGATCGTGTCGTGTTTTATCTAAACATGAATGTTGATAGTGTGGCTGTGTTTCTGAACAAGGAAGACGGATCTCAGCTGGCGATGTTTGTGCAAGAAAGTTTCCTATTTGATCTTAAGGTGTAAAATAATTCCTTCTTACCGTTGTTAATGTTATTGGTGCTTTCTCAAACTTTTCCATGTCCTTTTTGTAGTTCCAGTTGATGCATTCTCTCTGTGTTTAATGTTTCATTTCTGAAGGTACACCCAAGCTCAATTTCAATTGAAAGTGCATTAGGGAATTTTCGTCTCCAAGACTTGTCACTTGTAACAGATTGTGGTTGGTGTTGGCTTTGTGATATACGTGATGCTGGTGCTGAATCCCTTATAAAGGTACGTCTACTGTTGAACAGTTGATAGGCATTGTAGAGTGACATTAGATCTAATGACTTGTTTTGTCTTTTCTTTCTTTTACAGTTTAAATTTAATTCTTACAGTCAT
Organism: Aquilaria sinensis; assembly: GCA_005392925.1. Classification (NCBI taxonomy): domain Eukaryota; kingdom Viridiplantae; phylum Streptophyta; class Magnoliopsida; order Malvales; family Thymelaeaceae; genus Aquilaria; species Aquilaria sinensis. The sequence continues at coordinate 235,624 of SMDT01000535.1, forward strand.
GGAGATGATGATTATGAGGGGTACGATTACAGTTTGTGTGGTCGGCTGTCTGGTGTTCGCATTGTTTTCCTCTATAGATTTGTTCAGGAGGTAACCTCAAGTTGGACTTTTTTATATTTAAAATAAAGTGGCTCCATTATTGTGTTTGAGTTTAATAATTTCTTAAAACAATTTTTGATGAGTAAATTTATTTATTTATTTTTCAGAAATTTCCTTTGATTTGATTCTTATACCTTCGGCATTGTTTGAATTTTCCAGTTGATAAGCAACTCTTTTACAAATGCAGATAATGGTTTACTTTATGGAACTTGCAACTCCACATACAGAAGATGTGATAAAACTTGTTGACAAAGTTGGTGACTTTGAGTGGTTAATTAAGAAATATGAAATTGATGGGGCTACTGCATTGAAGCTAGACCTCTCACTTGACACACCAATCATCATTGTTCCAAGGAACTCGATGAGCAAAGAGTATGTTGAGCTTTCCTGTTTTATTAATGTCCTTTGCGTTGGGTTGCAAATTTAAATTTTATTTGAAACTTTTCTGCATATAACTTCAATTCAAATCAATTTCAGAAACTGATAAATGTCCAACTTTTTTTTTGTCTTTTGCATTCGTCCTATTTTAATGTTTCATTTTTATTGACATATTCAGTTCTTCATCGTACAGATCAAAATATAAGACAATGGCCTTAAAAATAAAATCCTTATTTGATTTTCATTTGTTCATTAAACAATGAACTTCCAATCAATCAATCAATTAATCAATCACCTTTGAAGCCTTAGTCCCATTAGTTGGGGAATGAATTTCTTTAAGGAAAATTTGAAATCCTATGGATTCTTGTGGAATGCGTGGGCCATTTTTAAGGGGATGTAGATTTCCTCTGAAATGGAAGTTGCTGGTGTTATGGTCTACATTAACATGGGCATTATGACTCACACATATGGTAGAGAATGTTCTTGAGGTGCTTACTTTGTCCATGGAAAAGGGAAGTTATGTGTTCTAAATTCCCAGTAAAAACAGAATACTTGGTTGTATGAGAATCAGTGTAGTCAAAACTGCAGAAGGCGCTACCTGGCCTGAGGCGAGGCACCTTAGGCTAGTTTTGCGCTTTTGGTGCCTAGGCACTGAGGTTTGGGCCAGTTTGAAGTACCGAGGAATTTGACTTTTATGTGTGCGTAAAGTTAAAATTATGGGGTCAAACAGTGAAAGACATAAAAATCCAAACAGTGGGTGTATAATGGCAAGAGGGTCAATGAAAAAGGAAGTTGACATTTTCTTTCTATCGACTTCTTATCTTGAATGCATGCAAGTTCTTGGACTAAAAATGCAAAAATCTAAATGCAGTAACTCATTGTCCCATCCCTTTTTATTGGCATTTGGAAATGCTGGCTACTTGGGCATTATTTGATATATTTGAAACACAAGTTACACAACAAATTAAACAGACTGAGCAGTTAAGCAGCACTCATTTCCTTTTGTGCCACTGCTCGTAGATGGAGGCTAGATTCCTAAAATTACTCTCCCCTTGGGAAGAATGCACTTGTCCTCAAGTGCAAAAGGTGGATAATGATCGGCTCATGATAGCATCTTCCCACAAACCTTCAGCAATTGAAAGTTTTTGATGATGAGTTAGAACCTGCTTCTTTTGATTCTGTATGCTTGCATGAAACTCACATTGTGGAACCTGATAAACTTCCCCTTGCCTAAGTGATGGTAAACCTGATAAACTTCCCCTTGACTAATTTTAAGTCTCTATCCATGTCACCTGGTGTAGGTGATACAGTTTAAGCTAGATCAGCCCACTTATTTTGAAATCTGCATAATTCTACCTCACAGCTTCACTATTTGAAGCTCATCCTAGGTTAAACTCTCAAACAATTGGACCCAGTTGTTTCAAGCTGGTGGCTCCTAACATAGCTCCAATCCCACACAAGGGTAAAAAATACAAATCCAATTTAAATTGATGGTAACTACGTTGTAACATGCGTGCTCAAACTTGTGCTCTGTACTCTTTTCTAATCAGCAACCAGCATTTATGGGAATGAATTAGTTTTCTTGCTGCTGTCTTTCACTCATATAACCTTGCTAAACTCTTGGCACTCACCAAGTCTTCGGATGATGCAACTCTACCTTCATGCCAATATAATCCTGTAGTCTAAGGTAAATTCTCTACTTGCTATTCTGGTATTAGTGAATTTGAGCTGGCTGAGAATACTCCTGCTCGAGTCTGTCAGGGCTAGGATAGTTCTCCTAGTGTTTTCACTGCACTGGGGGCCCGAATCTCAAGTTACACTCCTGTTTGAGTCTTCCAACAATAACTTAGGCTGATCCGTGGTTTGAGAAACCAGTACTTGCACCTTCCTCTAAATGAGTGACCAAGTGCAACCTTCCATTGTCCAGTTCTCTGCCAGCAGAAGAAATTATTCACATTGACTCAACTATGGTGAAGGATCTGTTTGCAATTTTATGTGTCTTGGAGAGTTATTCCCTGTCTTGGGATTTCCAATGACATCACATAATTTCCTTTATCTCTGTTCACACTCCTTGGACGGTTTTCTTGCCTTGCAATAGGATTGCAGTTACTATGCGTGCCAATCTTTTTGTTTCTGAAGTTCTCTTGTTTATTTTCTTTGTTCCGTCTCCTCTCGGTATTGTGCTGTCCTTGTGATACATCTTCAAGGATGTCTCAAATGTTGATGTAATTCCTATGATCAATCTCCCACTTCAAATTCAAATACCTAGTTGAGATGGTCCTGAGGCATTGATTAGCTTGTGGGCTGATTAAAGGACAGAAATTGCAAATGCCAAAAGTTCAACTGCAATGACTCACACCCCACTAAGGTCTTCCTGTGTTTGTTGGTAGATGAAAATGCTGCCTGCTCAGACATAATAAGTATAATTAAACAAACAAAAATTAAACCCGTATGCTTTTCCTCTCGTATATGCTTCTTGTTACAGAGTGTAGGTTCCTAACAGTTATCTGAGTTAAGGCAACCTTGTGAGAGAAAATTTTGGACATATTCAAGCATTAGAGTAAAAAGGATATTTAACTAGCAATCTATCTGATTCGAATACCACTTTTTTGGGTAGCATGAAGTGAAGGAAAAAGAGCCCTCCACTTTTTTGTTTGTAATGGCACAGATTCTTAGATTTTGTTTTCTGCCAATCTTTTCTGCACAGTTTTGTTCCAGTATTTTGCACTGTCTTGATTCTTCATACTAACACACCCTTTTCCCCTATAAAACAATCCTGGTTTGTTTATTGAACTTAAAGCTTGTGAATGAAACTGATGCCCATATATTCCATGATTTTGCAGCTACATCCAACTTGACCTGGGTCTATTAAAGGTGACGAATGAAATAAGTTGGCATGGAAACCCTGATGAAGACCCTTCAGCTGTCCGCATTGATGCTCTTCATGCTGAGGTAGGGCATATAAGTGCCAAGGGCTACTCTTTTTAGTTACTGAATGACGTTAACTCTGTTTCAATACGCAGATTCAAGGAATCAACATGTCCGTAGGAGTTGATGGTTCTATGGATAAACCAATGATACGTGGAGGCAGAGGACTGGATGTTTATGTCCGTAGAAGTTTGAGGGATGTTTTTAGAAGAGTCCCAACATTTTCTTTGGAGGTTAAGGTAATATTTATGGTAGCAGAAGTATATTGCTGAGAAAGATTTTCACGATTATGTGACACTCTAAAGTTGTGGTTAACTAAAAATAGGAAATAGTCAAACATCCTAGAGCACTCCTATATTAGTAATGTAGTGATATGAAAACAAAGGAATGTCAACTAAAAATAGGAAAGATTCTAGCTTCCCAAATTTGTTTTGATCCTTAACCCTTACTCTCTGGCTGGAGTGTATATTTTTAGTATCTAAAAATTCTGGGACGCCCTTGCACACTTACAAACAAAATTTTTACATTTTTTTATTGCTTTTTACATGATTGGGGGTTCTTGTTTGGTAGTGTTTATACTGTTCTTTTTTTGTTTGGTTTCTCTATGCGCCTTTGGAAAAATTCTTATGCATGACCTTTATTTATACTTTTGTGTGGTTCTGAGCAGGTGGATTTGCTACATGTTGTAATGTCTGATAAGGAATATGATGTCATTCTAAATTCCATAACGATGAATTTGTCTGAAGTACCTAGGCTCCCACCAAGTTTCCGTGGTAGCAAATCCGATTCACAGGACACAATACGTATTCTGGCTGATAAGGTCAACATGAATAGTCAAATGCTGCTGTCACGTAGTGTCACTGTAATGGCAGTTGAAATAAATTATGCTCTGTTGGAGTTATGCAATGGTATCCATGAAGAATCGCCACTGGCTCATATTGCTGTGAGTAATCCGATTTGCCAACTACATTTACTTCATAAAAGCATTGCCTTCTTCAGACTGGACCTTTTTTGGAACTTAAAAAGATTAACATTATTTATGGCATGTTTTCCTTGGTTTTGTAGCTGGAAGGTCTTTGGGTTTCATATCGTATGACTTCATTATCAGAGACAGATCTTTATGTAACAATTCCAAAATTTACAGTATTGGACATTCGACCTGCTACCAAGTCTGAGATGCGACTCATGCTTGGATCATCCACTGATGCTTCTAAACATGCCTCTAGTTCAAACCATCCTTTTATCTTAAAAAGGGCTAGCTCTAGGATAGGGAATTTAGAGGATGGGCTTGAATTGGATGCACCAGTTTCAACAATGTTCTTAATGGACTGCCGGTGGCGAGCATCCTCCCAGTCATTTGTACTTCGAGTACAGCAACCTCGAATACTTGTTGTACCGGATTTTCTGCTCACTGTAGCTGAGTTTTTTGTGCCTGCTTTGGGAGCAATAACCGGAAGGGATGAAACAATGGATCCGAAGAATGACCCAATACGTAAAAATAATTGGATAGTACTCTCAGAGCCAATCTTTTGGCAGGAGGAAGATGTTGTATACTTGTCCCCATGTAGATTGTTGGTTGCTGATTCTTTAGGGGTTGATGATTATACATATGATGGTTGCGGGAAGACTATAGTTTTAGGTGAAGAAGATGATACAAAGGATTCACATTCAGCTAGATCTCGTCCAATTATAATCATTGGACGTGGTAAAAGGTTGCGGTTTAGAAACGTCAAAATTGAGGTATTCATGCTTCTTTTTTCTTGGTTTTGCGATTTCTACTTATTACATGGATATCCATAGAGCAAACACACTGTTTTCTCTTCTTGTTTTTTTTCTTACCTAAAATAATGCCAGTACGTTTGGATTATGATATGAAAAAGAAAAGGTAGGTTCGAAGTTGTAATCTAGTTTAGTTGGTATTGCCCACTCACAGTAGGTTTGGTGTTTGACTTTGCTTGAGATTGTCTCTTGCATATTCATTTAGTTCATGTTTCTTGATATCAATTTTTGTAGCTCGAAGTTGTAATCAAGTTTAGTTGGTATTGGCCATTCATAATAGGTTTGGTGCTTGGCTTTGCGCAAATTTTGTAGTTCGAAGTTGTAATCTAGTTTGCAGGTTGTCTCTGGCATATTCATTTAGTTCATGTTTTTGGTATCAAGTTTTGCTTGGAATCAGGTATAGTGTGTCTGAGTTTTCTAACAAAATATTGAGTTTTAGTTGAGCATAATAGATAGCACTTCAATTGTATTCCCAACAAAAAAACTTGTCCATTCAATGTCCACCTTGTTTCCTGAAAAAAATACTGACCATAAAACAAGACCTAAACAGAACAACTAAAACCCTACCAAAATACCCAACTTGAAATTAGATTTCAGAAATCTGTGATGGAGCATCGTGGTGTGGAATCAAGCACATCCAGAATAATTGGTCCTCAGTGGGGGATGCAAAAACCAAAATCTTTCTATTACCGTCATAATAAATTTTGAGCTTGTGAACAGGATAACAAATGAGAAGTGCAATTTTGGTGTAAAATATGTACAGGAAGTTAAGTTGCATCAAAAGACATGGAAGAAAGAAAGCGAGTAAATAAAAATACAATTTTTTTAATGGAAATAAAAATATAGATTAACTTAAAATATCTACATGAAACTTAAGCGAATAAAGAAATAACAAACCTAAATCATGTGGTTAACTGGGAAGGATTAAAAAATGCTGGTCATAATGTGAGGTGGGAAGTTGGTCAAGAGATGCAAATGAGAGATGTGCAGGAAGATTGTAGAAGAATTACCTGCAATCCTGTGGCTGGTTACTTGCTTTGAGCTACTTGGGTGACTTCTGGTCACTCAAGCTATGTTTAGGAAAGTTAATAATTGCGCATAATTTTTTGTGTATTGCTGCTCTATACTTCTGCTGTAAAAAGAAAATAATAATAAATTTAGATAAACTGAATTATGTGTTTGGTTAGAAGAATACATAAGATTGAACATAGTAAAGTAGGGAACTGAAAGATATCAAACAATTCATTGAACTTGTTTGTTGGAAATTTCATGATAAGGTAATGATAGGTTCTTCTCTCCTATGTATTTACTTGTTAAAATATACAAAGCTTGAGTAAGTTTGAATATTTGATGAGTCAAGTTTGCCCAAACCCAAACTCTAGCTTGGCTCTTCCAAACCTGGAATTTAAGTTTGAGCTTGAGATTATACTTGACTGACTACGCTTAAGCTTAACTGAAAGTCGAGCACAAATGAATTATTTAAAGCTCAATTCATCAAAATCTTCAGGCAGTGGTGGCATAAGGGGGAAAGTTACGGCAAAGTTATGAAAAAAGATGTGTATGAAGGCTGGCATTCCTGCTGCATCTGTATGCATTGGACTACATTTATGCATATGAAGAGAGGAAGAGTTCAGAGTATTGCTTTGAAATACTTCGGGAAGCAAGTTCTATTTCTTATTAAAAAAAATTGGGGAAGCAAGGGTTCTAAAAGAGTCTGAGTTGCTTGGTTATATGAAGAGAAGTGAAGGACAATATAATCAGTAATTCACTAATTACTTCATCTTGAGCTGTATTTCTATCTTTTTTTTTTCTTTTTTTTTTTAGTTTTAATGTTTTCTTTAGTTGTATTTCTATTTTTTTATTCTTGTTTTAATGTTTTCTTTTGTTGTAGTCTTTATAAATGTTTTTCCTTCTTTGATCGTAAGTATGACATGAATGTCTCTTATTATCAAAAATTATGATTTTCTTGTTATTGTCCGGACATGCTTCTATGATTTTTTTTAACTGGATTTATAATGTTACCAGCCGAATGTTTTATGCTTCATTTTTTCTTCATTGAGCAGAACGGTTATATTTTGAAGAGGTATACATATTTGAGCAATGATAGTAGCTACTCAGTCTCCCCAGATGATGGTGTTCATATTTCATTTAGGGATCATTCTCTTTCTGACACTGACAAAGAGGTTCTGGATTATGCATATGAGCCATCAGAGACACCAAAAGCTTCTTCTCAGTTAATGGATAATGTAGATCCTGCACGGAGTTTGACTTTTGAAGCCCAGGTGAGTTACAATTTTTCATATTAGGCTGTTATGTGATATCAAATAATCAACTAAGCCTGACTGCCAAGTAGAAGGGTTGGTTATATGAATCATGCCCCTACATTTCAGTTGGTTAGAGATGAGTAAGAGCAAGATCCCTTTTTAATTACTTAAACCTTAATCAAGTTCATGTCTATTGTTTCCTATAAAAAAGCTCATCTATTGTTTACTTTCTCTCTCTCTTCTTATATTTAGCCTATCACTCTAAAGCCCTGATTCATGTGTTGGACAAGAAAGCTTTATATATAGCACAGAAAAAACCATGTTGTAGAATCTCTTGCTATGACTGTTTTCCAGCAGTGCTCTCCATAATTGGCTTAGTCTTACCACTTACAGTTTTGATTGAGTATTCTTTGTTTCTAGGTTGCTGAAAGTTGTCCAGTTTTTGCTCATATTCTATCTTCTATGTATGGGACTCAAGTCTCAGTCTCTCTCTCTCTCTCTCTCCCCCTCCCCCCTCCCTTTTTTTTCACGCTTGTGCATGTGAGGGGTTTTAGGATGGAATTCAGACTAATTAACGGAGCAAGCTGGCATTCCTGGCGATGGTTTCTGTTATTTAACTTTCTTTTCGTGGACCACCAACATGAACCTGAATCATTCTATCAACTGAGCTTATGCGCCTTTATCTGACAATTAATGGATTATTAGAGAAATAACTTGCAAAAGGCAGCTGGCTGAAATTGCTAGAAAGTTAAAAGTGTGTGATAAATAAAGGTGACAAAATATGTAATTGCTTTCTTTAGGTGTCTTGAATGTATCCATTTATGGTGTGCTGAAATATTTCGGTAGTATCAGCTTATCCTGAAGACTATATTTTGCACAATATTTACTGTCTTTATGATATAATCCATGCATTTATGTATGTGCCTTTTTTTCCCCTTTGATAGGAAAATAAAGATTTCATCAGTAAACATAAAGGAACGTCACCCTAAATTTTATCTTGTTTCAGATGACGCCATTCTATGTCATCTGTCCTGCAGCTTTCTTAAGAGACCTCTGGGAATGAATTAACATTGATTTGTTGGATCTATTCATAATTGCTTAGATTGGAGGTGAACTTTCTGCAAGAGGCGCTGACATGATATTTTGTATCTTCATAGGTGGTTTCCCCAGAGTTCACATTCTTTGATGGCACCAAGTCCTTTCTGGATGATTCCTCTTGTGGTGAAAAGCTTTTGCGTGCCAAAATGGATTTGAACTTCATGTAAGATTATTGAATTCATTTGTCATTGTCTGTTCTTGTAATCCTCTAGGTTTTTCTTTTTGGTAAGTGCATGTTGAAGAGGTGACAGAATAGACATGTTCCTTCTTGAAGTCTAAAATTAATTTAGTTGACTGCTGAACTCGTGTTAAACCTTAAATAGTCTACAGTCTAAAAGGCCTCCTTTCCTTTCCCCCATATGCTAGCGTAGTGCAGTGGCTCTTGGTGATAACAACAGACCTATTGATGAACGAATTCCTCTAGGGTGAATTTACTCGAAATTGTGAGGAATAACTAGGTGGAGTTATCCATTTGTACTGGGGATAAAATAGGCACGACTCAAGTCCTGGATCTAGACCACGGTGTCTGATGTAGCACCAAAATAAAAAAATAGAGGGAGAACGCAGAAGAGAAGAATTAGGGGGAGGGGAAAAATCCAATTTACTCAGTTCATAAAAAAACTAAAAATTAACTTAACATTGAGAGCTTTATAGAGGCATCTTAAGAGTTAAAACCTAAATCTAAAACCTAGAAACTAATAAGGAAAACTAATATTGATTAATAAAACCTAATAATAGCCAAAAACATCCTAAAAGATATACAATAATTATAATTCCTGAAGTGAACAATTCTCACATAATTATAGAAATCACCTAAATCCCCAAAATAGAAGAATTACGCTAAATAATAGTCTGGTTCCTTTGCACTGCATCAGAGCCTTTCTTTTGGTTCACAATTCCCCTTGCTAGATAGTATTACATACTTTTAGATTTCACTGTTTTTCTTATGTGTAGAAAGCTTTTGTTGAGCAAAAAGGCCTTCTCCTTCTGTCCAAAAAGTTCCTTGCTACTTATTACAACCCAACATAATCAGCTGGAAGACACCTTTTTCAGTTTCAGAGATTCCACAGAGGAATGTATTTTAGGGTAGAAAGTGTATTCGAGAGTGCCTGAAGAGTGCAAAACCATGTAAGGAACAATAAATTCTGTCCTACACAACTAATTTTATAAATCACCAAATACCTAGGGGCTTCTGACCATTGTTTGTTTGGCAAAAGGAGAATTATTTCTTTCGCTTAGTATGGGCAAGGGTGAGCTTATGCCCACTGGTGAACGATTGAAGAATCCTGGCAAGGATTTTGTTTCCATGTAAGAGGATTTAATATTCTATTCTGTGCTACTCTAAGATTGTTGACCACATGTATTGCCATTTGGCGTCTAGTGATTCACTAGCTTGAGAAGTGATCGTGGTTGTAAGAGTGCTGTGCTGAGAAGGTAGAAACCTAATGCTTAGCACAGTCACCTGTTCTACTTCATCACTTTGTTCTTTCCTCCTATCATGTCAAAGTTTCTAGAATCTCAAGAGTTTTGGTACCTATGGAGGACAGAGGTTGGTAGAGTTTTGAGTTGGACTGATGTGAAGCACCTGTAGTTAGTGGATAGGCTTTGGGAAATCCATGGGCCTTCAATTAACCCCTTCTGGAAAAATGGTTGTGGCAACCGATGTGGTCGAATGGTTTCTTTCAGATGATAGCCAGGGAGCAAAGTATTGCTTGGAATGTGATAGACGGATCTTGAGGATGAGAAGTGGAGTTATGTAGGGACATAGAAATGGAATTGCGAGGATTTGGAGGGTATTTTGTTTACCAGCCATTGGCTACAAGCTTGGACTCTGATGTGCAGGGTTCTGGTGTGTGCTTTTGTGTGAGGATGTTGCTTCTAGAACCTATTCTTGGTTCTTTGTTTTTGTCCCCCTTCCAGTACTAAGAATGCTAAGTGGCTGATTTTTATTGCTTACATTGCTCAAACAGTCGGGGGTGGATGAGTTGATTATCCAAATTCAAATTAATAGCTAATGGTTTGGATTCTTTCATTACATTGGCAAATTATTTGTTCTACCTCCCCAAAATGTTTGTCAGTTTTTGTTTTTGTTTTTTCGTGTCCCAGAATGTTGGCCACTCTCTAATTATGCATATTTTTCCAAATATACACTTCTCAATTGTGTAAAGCTTATGAACGGTCATTGTTGTGAGTTGCAGTTATAATAGCTGGTAAATGGTAAGATTTGATAAACTGTCTATATGTTTATGTTAAACAAAATCACTAGTATTTACAAAAAAAGTCAAGAAGTGACAACTTTCTTTATTATCATTCCTGTCCTGTCCTAGTATTTAAGCACTTGAGATCCTTGCTTTAAAGGCGAAGCCGTGTCATTCTCTCTCCAAAGCAAAATTTGTCCATACAAACTTATTTATAAAACAGAAATCTTAACTGTATCCTTCTCTGTTCCACCAGTTTGCTACTGCATGTTTACAGCCACCAGCATCCAAGCTGGGCAGTTGTTCATTTATGGTAATATAAACAAGAAATCTAGGGCTGGGTTGGGTTTGAAGTTGTGCTTAAGCTCACAAAAGCGAACCATGCTATTACTGCAATTGCAGAGGGACAGAAACGGAAGGCATTCTGAACTTTGAAGGGCTCAAGAGATCTCTGGCCTTCTTAGAAAAATAGGTTTAAAATCTTGGATTTTCTGTTAAAGGATACATGTACAGATACACGGTTATTCTAGAGGTCTTTATCTGCTCTGTGAACCTTCTATTGATGACTTGGTATTCCCGTGTTGCCATTTTCTGGTATTTCACTGGTATAGAGTATGTGGACGCTACTTTTGTTCATTGTGGCTGTGTTATTCTCTTTACAGGTATGCTGCTAAGGAAAATGATATGTGGATACGTGCCCTGATGAAGGATCTAATTGTTGAGACCGGTTCTGGTCTTATCATTCTTGATCCTGTTGACATTTCTGGAGGATATACTTCTGTCAAAGAGAAAACAAATATGTCTCTTGTATCGACTGATATATGTATTCATCTTTCTCTGAGTGCACTTTCTCTTTTGTTAAACCTCCAGAGTCAAGCTGCTGCGGCACTGCAGTTTGGGCATGCAATTCCGCTTGCTCCCTGCACCAACTTTGATAAACTCTGGGTGTCTCCAAAAGGTAGTGTTCCTTTTAAGTTAACTATGCTGATGTTTATTTAGTTACATTTCTTTGTTGACAGCTTGATAATTTGTTGATTTTATATTTTATGGCACTTCTTTTCTTGCTTGTAGAAAATGGTCCTCATAACAACCTTACTTTCTGGAGGCCACAAGCTCCATCAAACTATGTTATATTGGGAGATTGTGTGACGTCAAGGTAAACATCCTTCTGGGAACTATTACATATCTTCTGTGAAAAGAAATAAAAAAAGGTGCTGTTAAATTAGTGTTAACCCACATTGTCAAATCAAGGGGTTTGCTGGTGCTTTACATTATGGTGAGTCCTTCCACTTTGTCAATTGATTTTGGGTTGGATGCTTTGATGTGGTATTAGAGTCCCAAGGTTGTTGTTGTCCCCTTTTCTGTTAATAGCCCTGTTTTCATGGTCCATGTGACAGGCCTGTTTCTATTCATCCCACTGGCTAGCACATGAATGGGCGCATCGAAGTGGTTTTACCCTGCATTTTTAATGGTTTGTTGGTGTTTTTATATTGTTTTGAGGCCTCTCCACCACTGCTAATCTGATGCATCCATGGAAGTGTGAGATAAACTTAGCTTGTACACAAGAAGTTAGGGTTTGGGATAAAAAGCTAAAGCTGTGAAAGAGGAAATCTCTTAGCCTTATTGACAAAGAAGTATTAATATTCTGCCTCTAGTTGTTGCCATAAGCTCTTTATATAGTCTTGGTTGGCAGCCTCAAACAAACGTTGGAGTGTTGTAGCATTAGGAATACTTTAGCTAAAAGGAAATCTGAGTACTAAGCTTACTTTGTTCACTACAAGCTTTTGACCTAAAGAGAAAATGATTTTGTAATTAATAAGGATTATTTAACCTAAATAAAGCCTAGAATGACACTTAAACTAAGGAAATAGCCTAAATTGACATGTAAAACTTATGGGGGCTTAATAATGCTGGATGGAAGTTTAGGGGCTAAGTTAGGTGTTCTATCTTTCTGTGAAAAAGAGCTTGCCATGTATGCTTGCCACCGCTGTTGCTATGTCATTAGAAGGTCCCATGTCATCCACAGCAGGAAAATTTTAATGGCATTGGCAGATTTCACCCAAACAAAAATGTTACTGGTAGATTTAATTGAAAGAAAAACTATAGCGGCTGATCTCCCTATGGCAATAACTTCAGCGTGCAATTTGCCCTTTTTGTCTAGGGAAATATAATACCCCTAAAAATAATTAGAAAAATCAAAATAAAATAAAAAAAGTGTATATTTTCCAGTTGTATCACAGTTGGTCTTCAGTTGGATGCTTTAAAGGGAACTATTTTTGTTTTGACTAGAAACATCTATTTGGTAGCACTTTCCTCTTCTTTTATTCCCCCTTTTGTTCATATTTGTATTACTTATCTTCTCGGAAGCTCTTCCTCCAGCTAAGTTTTTAATACTGTGGTGTTCTCTTTCATAACGTATCTCCAGGCCGATTCCTCCATCGCAAGCGGTGCTAGCTGTGTGTAATTCCTATGGTCGTGTGCGGAAGCCAATTGGTTTCAAGCTTATTGGCCTTCTCTCTCATGTCTTTCAGTTGGATGCCATGGAACCTAATTCTGACCTTGATGAAGACTGTAGTCTTTGGATGCCGCTTGCGCCTGCAGGGTATACCGCAATGGGGTGTGTGGTTACCACTGGAAGACAGCCTCCAGCAAATCATATTGTTTATTGCTTGCGGTCTGACCTTGTGACATCAACAACCTATTCTGAGTGCATGCTAAGTGCCCCATCAAATCGGCAGTCTACTTCTGGATTCAGCATCTGGCGTGTTAACAATGTTCTTGGGTCATTCTATGCGCATGCTTCTGCTGAATATCCTTCCAGGCATGGAAGTTGTGACCTGAGTCATATTCTTCTATGGAATTCAGTTCAATCATATGCATCCTTTGCAGAATCTCCCTTGGACTTGTCTCCTGAAAAGTATCCAGATCAGCATACAAGTAGCCAGAGTGCAAATTCATCTGGGTGGGATGTTATCAGATCAATTTCAAGAGCAACCAGTTCTTATATGTCAACTCCACACTTTGAAAGAATTTGGTGGGACAAGGGTAGTGATGTCCGCCATCCAGTCTCAATTTGGAGGCCGATGTCAAGGCCTGGTTATGCTATACTTGGAGACTGTATCACTGAAGGGTTAGACCTTTAGTCACACATATTTCTTTTTTGTTCTTTTAAGAATGTTAACAAATTTCTTCTTTCTCACTAAGAGTTTATTTTATCCATCTGCTCAGCTTGGAACCACCTGCACTGGGCATAATTTTCAAGTCTGACAATGCAGAATTTTCTGCAAAGCCTGTGCAATTTACAAAAGTTGCGCATATCGTGGGGAAAGGTTTTGATGAGGTTTGCTTTTGGTACCCAATTGCGCCTCCTGGTTATGCTTCTCTCGGATGTGTAGTTTCCAGAACGGATGAAGCCCCACAGATGGATTTGATTTGCTGCCCAAGGATGGATCTTGTGAACCAAGCCAACATTGTTGACACCCCAGTTTCCAGATCATTGAGCTCTAAGGCATCTCAATGCTGGAGCATTTGGAAAGTTGAAAATCAGGTTCAGATAAACATTTGTTTGATAATAATGCAAGTTATGATTTTCTAAAACTTCTGCATTTCACTATTTATTCATTAACGTGAAACAATTAAGGTGCATATTTTCTTTTACATTAGTTTAGAATGTGTGGAGCAGCTTGGGTTTAGAATGAACCCGGTCAAACGTGCACTGACTAAATAAAAAGTAATTGACACTGTAAATTTCATGCTACCAGCTCTAGTTCAGCTGTGTTTAAGGTGCAGCTTGGTGATGATGATGGTTTTCTTTTAGTTTCTCTTTTGCTTATGTATAAGTACATGGTACATTGGTTCTTGATTGTTGTAACTGAGGCAAAAGGGTAATGCCTTTTTCCACTTTGCATAATTTTTAGGCCTGTACATTTCTTGCACGTTCTGACACGAAAAAGCCATCACCCCGGTTAGCATACACCGTTGCTGACTCTGTGAAGCCAAAGGGACGAGAAAATTTGACTGCTGAGATGAAATTAAGATTATTCTCTTTAACACTGTTAGACAGCTTGCGTGGAATGGTGAGCCTCTGAAGGAAATTTTCTGTTGTATCCATGTACATGTCATCATGTTGTATTTGAATATTCTTTTTTTTTTTTTTTTTAATGTTCAGATGACACCCCTGTTTGACGTAACAGTTTCCAATATTAAGCTCGCAACTCATGGTCGATTTGAAGCAATGAATGCAGTCTTTGTTTCCTCTATGGCCGCTTCAGCCTTTAATACTCAGTTAGAAGCATGGGAACCAGTGGTGGAGCCTTTTGATGGAATATTTAAGTGAGATTTCTTTCATGCTTATTTTTGTTTGAGTTATTACTGAAGCTCCATGCTAAGTGCCCTTCTTTTTTCGTGAAAGGTTTGAGACATACAATACAAGTGAACACATGCAGCCAATAATTGGGAAAAGGATGCGCATTGCCACTACAAATGTTGTAAATATGAATGTCAGTGCAGCAAACATTGAAACTTTCATCGAGACTGTACTTTCATGGAGGAGGCTATTGGAGCTTGAACAGAAAGCTTCAAAGTTGGTTGAGGTTAATTACACTTTGAGTTTTGATTAAGCCCTACTCTTGTAACAATTTTTTTTCTTTTTGATAAGAAAAGATAATAATAGTATGTATAACTGAAGAAGCTCCAAGGGGGTACGAACCCTTGCAAAGTATCAGGAGCAAAAGAATAGCTCTACAAAATTTACAACTTCAAAATCTTTAGTTAATGGCTTTGCTGTCACCCAAAATTTGAGGAAATCAAGCCATTGTAGCCTTAGAAAGGAAAGCGACCTTTCTTTACCCCGAAAGCTTTCTCAGGTTCCTTCCTCTCCAAATTAGCCAAAAAACTGCAAGAGGAATTAAGGAGATAGACTTTTTGTTTCCCTTTTTAGGTCTAATCCCATGCCAACATGAATTCTTTTTGGATAAATCTTTTTAGTTCTAATCCCATGCCAAGCTGATAGTTCTTTTTTACTAGATCCTGCTTGTACCCAGCTAACACCCATTAGAGACTTTGCTGTCCTCACAAATCTGTAGACCACTTACAGTAAAGCAGGAGGTGGTAAACGGATTCAGCTGCCACCCTACACAAGAAACATCTATCTTGAAGCACCTTGCCTTTCCTTTGGAGGTTGTCGATCATGAGAAGTCTTTCCCATGCAGCCTCCCAAGCGAAGAAAGCCTCTTTGAGTAATAACTTTTAATTTTGTTGAACATTGGGCTTTGGCAAAATGATGAATCTCCAGGTTCATGTCCTACCTCTGATCTGGAGGACTAGATTTTGAGCCATGAGGGAGGCAAAGGCCTCCACCCTTTGTTGCACAAGTTCCTCACAACTTACTCTCTGATGATTCAGAGTAGCAAAAAACAAAAAAAAATGTTGTGAATCTATCCTTTTCAAATGACTTACTAGTACATGACTCTCAGGAGGCTGGAGTTCATCATGGATATGGAGAAGATTCAACATGTTCTGCGCTAGATGATGATGATTTTCAGACTGTGATAGTAGAAAATAAACTTGGGTGTGATATGTTTCTGAAGAAAGTTGAGCAGAACTCTGATGTGGTGGACCAGCTTCATCATGGTGACTGTGCTTCTGTTTGGATTCCACCTGCCAGGTTTTCAGACCGTCTGAATGTTGCTGATGAATCCAGAGAACCAAGATGTTATGTTGCTGTACAAATTGTTGAAGCCAAGGTCAACGTGGTTGAAACTTACAAATTATATGTTGTTGGGATTCTTGCCCTTGTTTTCTAAACAAATGCACATGTATCTTTGCAGGGTCTACCAATTACGAATGATGGTAATAGCCATAACTTCTTTTGTGCTTTACGCCTTGTCGTTGGTACTGGGGCAACAGAACAGCAAAAGCTCTTTCCTCAGAGTGCGAGGACCAAATGTGTTAAGCCCCATGTTGCAAACATTGGTTTGGCTAGTGAAGGCAATGCGAAGTGGAATGAGTTTTTCATATTTGAAGTTCCTAGAAAGGTTTGTTATTATTTTAAAAATAATTGTTCTATCCTCTTATTGGATTTGTGTGTTTGTTAAAGAAGGCATCATTTTGTATGGTAATTCCCCTGGTAATTTTTCTGTAGAGTTTTCTATGTCGGTTGTTTATGGTCTGAATGGGCTGGTTCAGTTTGGTGCCTCAAATTTTTTATTTATGTATGGCTTTGTAATTGTAGCTCATTCATACTCGTTGGTACACATTTTGAGGGTTTTTGTTGGGAGTCTATTGGCTAGTTTCATAATTGTAGCCCATATGTAATTAATACACATTTTGACTTTTCAGGGGAGAAAACTATACCAGCCATTGTTAAATCTCAGCCATTTGGATGGGTTTATAAAACACTAATTGAGTTGCTTTTACCATGTCAAAACATACTTTCATCATGTGTTTCACCTCGCTTCTATGATTTAGAAAAATGTTATCATTGTGCCATATTCAGATTTTCATTTGTTTTGGCCATTTCTGTTGCATGTTCAGAGAAACTTTTCTATCACTGTTTCAGGGATTGGCCAAGTTAGAAGTGGAGGTCACAAACCTTGCAGCAAAAGCTGGAAAAGGTTTTTTTTTGTTTATGCATCATTCTTTGCCATCAATTGTTTTCCATAAAGATATTCCTCTGTCTGGTCTTCTGCTTTCCATCATTTGGGTGTTTAATTTCCGCATTTAAAACAGAGACTGCTCTACATGCAAGATTAGTGCAGGTTTTGATGGATTATGCTTTGTTATGGTATTCTTGTCCTATTATGTAATATGCCCCACGTGGTTTTTGTTAACCAATTACTTCATGGCATTTAGTTGGAATTACTTCATGGCATTTAGTTGGAAAATAAATTGTGCATAACATTCTAGATTCTTTTTTCATTGATGTCAGGAATATTTTTTTCTTCCTGTTTATCTTTCTGTGGGTAGACAATAATTTTTCATTGGTAAACCTGATCATGAATAACATTTGTGCTAGTCCCATAATTTTCTGATTGCATAAGCAGGTGAAGTTGTCGGTTCTCTCTCATTTCCTGTTGGACATGGTGCAAATGCTTTGAGGAAGGTATCTTCATCAAGGATGTTGCATCAGGCAACCGATGTTCAAAAAACTGTATCATATACTTTAAAGAGAATGGTGAGTGCCTTTTCTTCGTTGCATCTTTTGCCTCTACTGTCTTCTTTTCCTATTTTCCCCCACTTTTGGAGCTCAATGGTCTATGATTGCTCTATCATTCTCTTGATTGATCTAGCCAAGCAGCACTGATGATGCGCATGACTGTGGCTGCCTGTCTCTGTCAAGTTCTTATTTTGAGAGGAATTCAGCCTCAAACTTTCAAAAAGATGCAGAGGATAGCAGTACTGCTGACAGGGATCTAGGTTTTCAGATTGGACTTTGCCCAGATGGTGCATGGGAGAGTGTTCGCTCATTGCTTCCGTTGTCAGTGGTTCCCAAGTCATTTGAGAGTGAATTCTGTGCAATGGAAGTTGTTCTGAGAAATGGAAAGAAACATGCTATTTTCAGGAGCCTTGCAACATTGGTAAATGATTCAGATGTAAGTTTGAACATTTCTGTGTCGGATACAGCAACAATCCATGATTCTGGCACAAGCAGCCATAACGTTATCCTGGTCAGCCCTGGATCTTCTGCTGTTTTACCATGGAGAAGTATAGCAACAAAATCTGATCACTGTTTACTTGTTTGTCCCATTGTTGATCATCCTCGATCATATAAATGGGGTCATGCTGTTGTTGTCGTTGCTAGTGGCTCTACTTTTTCAACTGGGAAGGACCAGACTTTCCCTGATCAAGGTTCACCCTATAGACAGAACACTTTGAAGCAAGGAAACAAGATGCCTGAATTTGTTCTTCAGTTGAATCAATTGGAGAAGAAAGATATAATTCTTTGTTGCCCTTCAAGTGTTGGAAGTAAATATTTTTGGCTTAGCATTGGTGTTGATGCATCAGTGCTTCACACAGAGCTTAATCAACCTGTTTATGATTGGAAGATCTCTGTTAACTCTCCTCTAAAGTTCGAAAACCGACTTCCTTGTCCAGCTGAGTTCACAATATGGGAGAAGGCGAAAGATGGGAATTATATTGAGCAACAAAATGGTGTGATTTCTTCCCGCAAGAGTGCTCATGTATACACAGCAGACATCCAGAGGCCTATATATCTTACGTTGTTTGTCCAAGGTGGTTGGACTCTGGAGAAGGTAATAATTCTTCTCAAACATATGTGCACACATGAGCAAACATATACAAAGCAAAGGTTTTTATGATTTTTAATTTGCAGGATCCTGTTGTTATTTTGGATCTTTCTTCCGGTACCCATGTTTCATCATTCTGGATGGTTCACCAGCAAAGTAAAAGGTCTGTGGTTCATGAAATATCTCTATTTATCATTGGGTCCTGCATGCAATTTTGATTCTTAAATATCCTGGCATTACAAAGTCAAGAATTATAATGCATGTGGCCAACATTATTTTGATTTAGTTTTTTAATCAGACGAGAAGTATTATTAAGACATCAAGGAAGTGCCAGCCAGAAGAAAATATTGACAAGAGATAATCTGTCGTTTTCTGGCATCTCTATTTGACTAGCATCTAGGTCTCTACTGATCCAAAAAGAAAGAGCATTAGTCCATCTATTATTTAGTTAAGATGGTAATCTATCTCCCTTCAAAAGATCTTTTATTTCGTCATCGCCAAACCATCCAGAAAGGAGAAGGAATCAGCAAAATAGCTTTCCTTTTACTCTTCTCTTGACACCGAGCCCACAACTCCCCTTCAGCAGTGCCACTAATCACCGAACAGAGACCAACCCAAGGACAAGAATCGTACCAACCCACTCGAACCTAAGCGCAATGTAGAAGGAGATGCCTCACAGTATCAGCAGCTCCTTTGCACAGAAGATACCTTTTTTCTCAAAATCAGTCCTTTTCAGATTATGAACAATTATATTTCTTTCCCGCACTGATTCCAGCAAAAAGTTTGACTTCATAGGGAGCTTTGGACTTCAAGATCACCTTCCAAGGGAAATTCAGCCTCCCTTGGCTACTACCTGTGGAAATCAAAAGGGTGGAAAAGGACTTCACGGAATAAACTCCCTGGGAAGATAAAGACCACAACACTTTTATCTGTTTCATTTGTGTCAGACTTCTGTTCCTAAAGAAACTGAAGGAGAAGTATTTGGCTAACCTCCCAATCATTCCCATTTCTCCTTAGTTGCAAATTTCAAACAATAGCCTTACCTGCCTGAGAAGTGATCGCTGACCTTCACCATTTTGGGTAGAAGCCAACAAAAAAACCATAGGAAAGGAATCCTTAAGCAATGACTGACTGTACCAATGATCATGCCAAAAATAGAGAGAAGTACCATTCCCAACTTGGAAATGAATAAAATGTGTGAAAGCCTTCCTCAGATTCCAGATCTGTTTCCTAACACAGTTCCACATGCGTTCTTCATTGGTTTATGCATATGTCAATCTCTAATGCCCAAAACTTGGTCACCAAAATCTGCCACCACAAAGCATTCTGTATCAAGAAAGCACCATGACCTTGTTCTTTTTTATATATGCTTGAGTCTTGCTGCTATGAACTATTACTCCTCAAAACTTGGCTTTCTGAGGTGCTTCTGTTCTATGTTTTAACAGTCTCTTTTTTTTTCTTTTCTCAGTGCCGCCTCTCCTCTCATCTCCAGTGAGTAACAGGATAATTGGAGAATTAATAACTAATTTTTATAGTCTTTTTTCATTTTTTTTTTTTTTGGTTATTGTTGCTGTTGCTGCTGCTGATGCTGCTGCTGTTGTTGTTGCTGCATAGTTATTCAAACTCCATTTTGATTGGCTTTACAGGAGATTGCGTGTTAGCATTGAACGTGATATGGGTGGGACTACTGCTGCACCCAAAACTATTAGATTGTTTGTTCCATATTGGATTATCAATAATTCATCAATTCCTCTTGCATATCAAGTAGTGGAAATTGATGCCGCAGATGCTGCAGATATGGATAGCCACTCATTATCTAGAGCAGTTAAATCTGCCAGAACTGCTTTTAGGAGTCCTTCATTTGCAGTAGAAAGGAAACATTCTATTCAAAGAAGAAACATTCAAGTACTTGAAGTCGTTGAGGACATCAGTCCTACACCAAGCATGCTTTCCCCACAAGACTCTGCTGGTCGTAGAGGTGTTACACTATTTACATCACAGAAGGATGCATATGTGTCTTCACGAGTAGGCATAAGTGTTGCTATTCGTAATTCTGATATGTTTAGTTCGGGGATCTCTCTTCTGGAGTTGGAAAAGAAGGTTGGCTTGCTTCTTCTTCTTCTTTGAAATGGCTACTTGTACGTTACGGTTTGTAAGATGGTCAGATATGTTCATGTGGTTGTTTTGTGAATTGTGCCAGAACCACCTTCAAGGAGAGAATGGGGGAAGGTTGTATACAGGATGAAATAGCTTGGGTGCTTAGAATGCAATTTATTCTTTTTGTTGTTTGTGATCTCCTGGTAAGTGGTTAGTGATTGAGTGGTGTTTCTCAGTATGGTTATAATAATTAATTTCAGGAGCGTATTGATGTGAAGGCTTGCAATTCAGATGGATCTTACTACAAGCTTGCTGTTGGACTGAACATGACCTCTGACAGGACAAAGGTAGAATCTTTGCACGAAAGAATTTGTTTATTTTTGTTAAGTGGTGTAACTATGTGCTTAAGTTAAAGGTTCTTGTATAATTTCTTGTTGAGGGAAAGATCTCTCCACTCATTGCCAACTTGGTTTTAGTTGGAAGGTTTTGCATGCTATTAGAGCTTGTGCTGCTCCATTTCGCTGTTGCATGCTAGCTGTCATAGTCCATTGTGACATCAATTCTTGATTTATGTCACAGGGCGTGCATGTGATGGGGGCATTTTAAGTTGTGAGTCCCACATGGTTAAATTTGGGGATGATAGCTTCATCTTATAATAGGCCCTCTCCACTTTTTGACAATTGGTTCTACATGGTGTGCTTTAACTTGGATTATTATTTTTCTTGGTTTCAGTACATTCAATTGCCATGGAGTAATCTTGTTAATTCTTATTTGCTTTTTATAAACCTTTTTCTCTCTTGGAGCTAGGTTCAACTGTAGATATTTCGGTTCTTTAGGGCACTAGTTTATATTTTATATCAGCACTTTTTTCCAGTTGTGGATTTTTCATATGATTTTTTTTCCCTAAATATTAACAACACCTTACTAATTTATCTGTTCGACTACTTGAAGAGAATCTTTTAAATTTTGGGCAGGGTATATCATCTGTTTCTGAAGCTTTTCTTGAATGAAAAAAATATTTTGATGCTTAGATAGCTGTTTCACGAGTCCTTTGAAGATACCTCTGAGATTGTCTTTGGAATTTCGGCTGTATAATTGTTTGAAACTTTTTCCAGAAACTAGTTGTACCATGTAATTTTTTTGCACCTTCAAAATGACAGACTTCCTCTAATCTACCAGCAAAACCAAGAAGCATCGCTGCATAGATAGATATGCACACCTGGTGCCTTGAATGAATATACTACAGAATCTTGTAAACTATGTGGAAGCTTTTTTCTTTTTTTGTTTCTGTCTCTTCATTTATTAACTTATAGCTAACATAGTTAAAATTTTATTTCCAGGCCATTCATCTCCAACCCCACACCTTGTTTGTTAACAGGACTGGTTTGAGTGTGTGCTTACAGCAATGCGATTCTTATTCAGTTGAATGGATCCATCCCAATGACCCTCCACATTCTTTTAGGTGGCAGAATTTTGCCAAAGTTGAGCTGTTGAAGGTTAGGATTTTTTTATGTCATTGATTTTTATGGCTTCCACTTTTCTGTTGATGATCTTTGTAGTTTTAGCTGTTGAGGCCAGCATATATTATTCCTCTGAGTCATGATGGTTTTATTCTGATTAGATGAGAGTTAATGGATATGGATGGAGCACGCCATTCAGTGTGTCTGCCGAAGGTTCAATGCGTGTTTCTTTGAAAAGTGACAATGGAGGTGATAAGTTGCTGTTTGGGATAGAAGTTAGAAGCGGGACAAAAAGCTCACGTTATGAAGTGATTTTCCGCCCAAACTCCTCTTCAAGTCCTTACAGGTTATTTCCGAAATTCTTCTTGTCTGCCCCTCATAGATCTTCAGTTAGGCTCTTTTAGTATTTAGGCACAGTTAAACAAAGGATTACTTTTGAATTACTTGGCTTTTCTCATAAACTTCTTGCTCGCTTTTTATTTCAATTGGACTTCTCCATTTATGATGTGTATTGACTTCAGTATCTTAATAGCAGTTTCTGTTAACAAAATAATTTATGTACCTTGATTCTAAAATATACAGTTATTTTACTCTCTTTCATAAATTCTTTCTTGCTGTGCATATGGCGATCTTTGTGTTCCTGATCTGATGATTTCTTTTTCCCAAGCAGGATTGAGAATCATTCTATGTTTTTACCACTTCGTTGTCGACAAGTGGATGGTAATGATAATTCCTGGCAGCTCCTGCTTCCAAACACTGCAGTGTCTTTTTTATGGGAAGATCTTGGTCGGCAACATCTTTTGGAAGTAGTTGTAGATGGAGCTGATGAATCAAGTTCTGATATTTACAGCATTGATGAAATTTCAGATCACCAGCCCATCAATATGACAGGGCCCAGCAGAGCTCTACGTGTTACTGTCCTGAAAGAAGAGAAAGTGAATGTTGTTAAGATCACTGACTGGATGCCTGAAAGTGAACCGTCAGTGACAGGTAGACAAGTAACTTCATCATCATTGCCCCAGCTTCCTGGAAATGAATCTCACCAACAGCCACCATCCAATTCCGAATGTGAGTTTCATGTTGTTGTTGAGCTTGGTGAGCTTGGGATATCACTTATTGACCATACACCTGAGGAAATACTGTATCTGTCAATGCAAAATCTTCTTGTAGCATATTCAACTGGCTTGGGCTCTGGATTTAGTAGGTATGTTGATTTTTCATGAAGTCCATTTAAGAGAGATCAGTTGAGTACTTTATTATTATGCCTCTTCCAATATGCATTAAAAGGATCCTCATGAACAGGGAATTTACAGAGCAAGATCTAGAAAGATTAGCATTATTGATTTAAGCACTTTCCTAGGGTCTATTCTGTTGTTTTGGAAAGACTGGCGTGTTATTACATATCAGGTGAATCATGTCTACAGTCATTTTGTCAAGTCTCATTCTAAGTTGTCATTTTTTACTGTGTTCTTGTATTGGTCCCTTGATGCTTTCGCGCATCCAACTGTCATGGCTGTTGCCATGCAGGTTCTGTTTAGCAATCTTAATAATCATTGTAAAAATTGCAACTGTCACAGGAGTAGGGATATAATGAGAAAACCTGTAATGAAGAAGCAGCAGGAGGATGGGGTTTCCCTTCTTGTACCTCTGCTGAATTTGTGAATTAAAGAGTCCAGATAGCTACCATACTGCTTTGTGGGCTTCAATATGCATAGAGATTAGTGAATTTCTGGTTATTAGAGTGCACATTTGTTTACTTATTCTAGTTATCTTTTGGCCCTTTTTAGTGCACAGTAACTGCTTGTTCACTGAAATAACTCTTGTAACTTATCCCGTCTTTGCGCACAGGTTCAAATTGACAATGCAAGGAATTCAAGTGGATAACCAATTGCCATTAACCCCAATGCCAGTTCTATTCAGGCTCCAGAAAATTGGGGAGGAGAATGATTATATTTTAAAATTTTCAATGACGCAGCAAACAGTGGGTTCATTGGATGTATCAGTTTATCCTTATATAGGTTTTCATGTAAGAATGTTAACCTTGGACTGGTGCAGAAAATTCAGTCTTCTTGTTGCTCAAGTTACTTATGAGATTGTATTTTGCTATTCCTAGGGTCCGGATAATTCTGCATTTCTGATAAGCATACATGAACCTATAATTTGGCGCATTCATGAGATGATCCAGCAGATCAACTTTAGCAGGCTGTACAACCCTAAAGCCACTGCTGTTTCAGTTGATCCAATTATTCAGATTGGGTATGCAACTTGCTTTTTAATCAGATATCATTGTAAAAAATAT
Organism: Aquilaria sinensis; assembly: GCA_005392925.1. NCBI lineage: Eukaryota > Viridiplantae > Streptophyta > Magnoliopsida > Malvales > Thymelaeaceae > Aquilaria > Aquilaria sinensis. Next base: position 260,470 of record SMDT01000535.1, read on the forward strand.
TGCTGCTAAAGCATTTCGTGATGTCTTGTATCTGGAAATGCAGTGTTCTCAATATTTCGGAAGTTCGAATTAAGGTGTCGATGGCTATGTCACCTGGTCAACGACCAAGAGGCGTACTTGGTTTCTGGTCATCCTTGATGACTGCATTAGGGAACACTGAGAATATGCCAGTGAGTGTTTCCTGAGTCGCATGATCCTTTGTTTAGATGCCCGACTCTATGGCTGTTCTTTTTTGTTTCAGACTGTGATTGCCTAAGATAAAATCTTTTGGTCGCAAGTAAGAGTTCCTTAATCTTGTATAGGTTCTCTGTCATTGTGTATAAATTCTAAATAAGTTTTCAATATACTTAAAACATGATCAGCTTCATCCGTGAGTGTAACTTGCTTTTTATTTTTAGAACTAAATTGATCACTGCAATTACAAAATCGTTGTGGCTGAAGATGTCGTTCTCCTTTATTTACTGAAATTTTTTTCTGCTCTTGTGTCTTATGCCCTTTTGGGTCTCGGAATGCAGGAACCCTTAGTTTTTGTTCTTTTAATATCTCTACAATGATAACTATTTTGGACAACAGGTGAGGATAAACCAAAGGTTTCATGAGAATGTCTGCATGAGGCAGAGTACCATGATAAGTAATGCTGTTGCAAACATAAAGAAGGATCTTCTTGGCCAGCCACTTCAATTGCTCTCAGGTGTTGACATATTGGGAAATGCAAGCAGTGCACTTGGGCACATGAGTAAAGGTGTTGCTGCCTTGTCAATGGACAAGAAATTCATTCAGAGCAGGATGAGACAGGTATGTCTAATGGTTGGAACTTAAATTATCTCTAGATAGCACATGAATAAAGGTGTTGCTGCCTTGTCTCTGGCATTGTCTAATATTTGTGCCTGATATATTTGCATGTGTATCTACATATAAGCATGATAGAGCCTTAAACTGATCACTTGTTTCACCTGTCATCATTAACACATGTATCTCAACTCTCTCTCTCCACCCTAATATATATGGGACGCCCTACAATAAATCTCATGTTTTATTCTCTCTTGTTTCTTATTTATTGTGTGCTTATTTCCTTTCAACTTTTTGACTTGCTTTCTGTATTTCTATTTATTTATTTATTTCCTACTTGTCCTTGAAGATATCTTCCTTGTCACTTATTAATATACTGTAATACGCTGGTTCCATTTAATTATCATTGATGCCTTTTTCTGTTGTTCATTTGCAGGGGAGTAAGGGTGTAGAAGACTTGGGTGATGTCATAAGAGATGGGGGTGGAGCACTAGCAAAAGGTCTCTTTAGAGGTGTTACTGGCATACTGACAAAGCCTCTTGAAGGTGCTAAAAGTTCTGGTGTTGAGGGCTTTGTCCAGGGTTTTGGAAAAGGAATAATAGGTGCAGCTGCACAGCCTGTAAGTGGCGTCCTGGATCTTTTGTCAAAAACTACTGAAGGTGCCAATGCTATGAGAATGAAGATAGCATCTGCTATAGCTTCAGATGACCAGCTTCTCCGACGTAGGCTTCCTCGTGTGATTAGTGGGGAAAATTTGCTGCGGCCTTATGATGAATACAAAGCACTAGGGCAGGTATTAATAGTTCATTCATTTCTTTTTCTTGTCCTAGACGGGATCTGCTGTTACTTCTCTATCCTTTCTTCCTCAGTTGTGATTTATTTTCGTTTGAGTATTTACACGATTTTGGTGATGAGTACAGCTCATAATCTGTGTTTCTTAAAGGTGATATTGCAATTGGCGGAATCAGTTTCTTTTGTTGATCTATTCAAAGTACGTGGGAAGTTTGCTTTGTCGGATGCTTATGAAGATCATTTCGTACTCCCAAAGGGAAAAATTCTAATGGTTACCCATCGTCGAATAATATTAATGCAAGTATGTTGACTATCTCAATTTGAAGGAGCTTTTATATTTAATGTTGTGTGTCACTGTTATGGGTAATACTGAGAACATACACGATTCATTTTCCTTTCTATTTCTGTTATTTCCAGCAACCAACCAACTTTACCCAGAGGAAGTTCAACCCAGCGAGAGATCCTTGTTCAGTGTTGTGGGATTTACTGTGGGCTGACCTGGCCACTATGGAATTGACTCATGGAAAGAAAGATCAACCAAAATCACCTCCTTCAAAGTTGTTGCTCTATCTAAAGACAGCTGACATGAAGGAACAGGTTCGAAAAATAAAATGTAATCGTGATTCCCATCAGGCTCTTGCTATTTATTCTTCAATCGAGCGAGCAATGAACACCTACGGACAAAACCTTTCAGAGGTTAGTTTACCTTGAAATAGCTTTTACAAGAAAGTGAAAAAAGAGAAAAAGCCCAACATCTGTTGTGTTGATCATAAGAGCCTGGATTTTTGTTAGTTTCTGGTTCTCACAACAGTTGCAGTTATGTTAGATTCAGAGTACAAGATATAAAATGTTCAATTAGTCTGCAATTTCTGACTCTTGCTATTTCCTGTATTCTTTGCACTATTTCTAATATGTATAGATCTTGGTTTTACTTGTCTAGGAATTGCTGAAAAAGAAGGTCACAAAGCCATATTCTCCTGCGACTGATGGCAATGCTGTTGAAGCAATCCTAAGAGGAGAAGCTTCTGTTTGGTTTCCGCAACAGCTGCCTGCTCCAACTTTTGGCAGCTCTGCCACCCCATTTAAGGAAAGCTAGTGCTAGATAATAATTGCTGGGCTCCCATGGAATTCTATTCGGCTCTGAATATGTGACTCTGTTACTGTTAAATTGATGTTGCAAGCCCCGCATCTCTCCACCCTATCAAAGTGGTACGGATTGTCTTTGGGTGATGTTTGCCTTGTCATATAATATGCACTGAAACCAGAATAGATAAATATTTTTCATGTTTCTCGTTGTGAATTTTTCAGATGCTTCCCCGATGAGGCTGCCGTAAGTTGGAGGAAACAGTTGTGCCGTTTTAACAACATTGCAAGAGGCTGAGTTGCTTGTGCCGCGGGGGGTGCAAAGAAACGTGCAAATCAGGGTACCAAGAAAACAATAAATGGTCAACGTGAACCAGCAAGGTTGCATTGCAGCTTTGGGAGTATATGCTGTCGATGAATGTAAATGAGGGATGTTTGTTCATAGAAAAGAAAAAGTATACATCAGTTAGAATTATGTGAATGCTTGGCTGTAAATCCGGCTGGGTCAAGATTGATGGCAATTTTTGTAGAAGATTAAAAAAAAAGTGATGATTAAGATATGGCTGCTCCTTTTTTGTTTTTTTTTGTTTCCGGGCCAATTGACTGGATTGAGCTATGAGTAATTCCTTTTATGTGCAAGGAACACTATCCAGCGATAATTGGCGCGAGGTCAGACTGAAGAAATACTGGAATCATCGGTACTAGAAAGTCAGTTTCATCTATGAGCAGTGTGAATCAAATACTGGAATCACATTCCAAACCTGCATAATTCTGCCACAATACCTCATACAGACGACTGCTCAATTTTTTGATTGTGAGAATTCCGTCGGTGCTCCAAATTTGCTAATCTAGGAAACCTCTCCCCTAAACTTCCTTCTAAGACCCAAGCGTCCTTCCAAAATATACAACTTCCCCATTACCAACTTTCCAGGGTAAAATTCATATGTAGTCCCCTAACTTTAACAATCTTCCTAATGTGGTCCCTTAACTCAAAAAGTGGCTCTTAAAGTCCCTTAACTCAACTTAAGTGTCCTATTTTGGTTCCTACCGTTATTTTGGATGGAAATTGCTTACGTAGCAGGTATATTGCCACGTGGCATTCTCTTTTATGATAAGAACTGATTAGATTGGAAGAACAATAAAGTTCAAGCTAAAATTGGCACAAAAAGTAATTTTAGGGACCTAAAACGATAGTTAATCCAATCTTCCCCATCGCTGCCCCACTCCGATCAATCACCGCCGTTGCCCCTCTCCCTCTTTCCGCCGATGCTCCATCTTCCTTCTTCCCGACAGATGCTCCACCTTCCCCCTTCATCCACAGTCCCGCTGGTTGGCTGTTGAATCGCGCCTCCGAAGCCGTGAATCGCCTTAATTCGCCTAGCAATGGCGCACAGCCTCGATTCGCCAGGAAATCGCTCAGATGATAGTCGCTCAACCCACAAACCCTCGTCCCACCAGTGACCGACGCGAATCTGTGAATCCTCAAAAGTCTCCACTTTTCTCTCGCCTGAATGTTGATGGAATCTCGAATTGCGCCGAGGGTGGGAACGACGGTGGGGGCGAGGAGGAGGAGATATCGAGTGGGGGCGGATTCAAGGGAAGGGACGGCGATTCCCAGGCGGACGGAGGAGGGCGTCGAGAGAAGAGTAGCAGTCGCACGATTTCGCACGAATTGGAACCTGGAAATCGGAAACGGGTGCGAAGAAGAGATGGGCAGAGGAAAACGATAGGGCGACTAGAGGAGAAGAAGTGAGTCAGAGAGCGAATAGTCTCTCGGCGAATCGAAACCCAGGTGAGCGATAGACGTCGGCGATTCCGTGACGAGAGCGACTCGTCTGCACCTTTTAGGTTATGGATGAAGGGGGAAGGTGGAACGTCGGTCGGGAAGAAGGAAGATGGAGCATCAGCGGAAAGAGGGAGAGGGGTGGCTGTGGCGGCGGCGGCGATTGATCGGAGTGGAGAGGCGATGGGGAAGATTGGGTTAACTATCGTTTTAGGTCCCTAAAATTATTTTTTGTGCCAATTTTAGCTTGAACTTTATTGTTCTTCCAATCTAATCAGTTCTTATCATAAAAGAGACTGCCACGTGGCAATATACCTGCCACGTAGGCAATTTCTATCCAAAATAATGGTAGAACTAACGGTAGGGACCAAAATAGGACACTTAAGTTGAGTTAGGGGACTTTAAGAGTCACTTTTTGAGTTAAGGGACGACATTAGGAAGATCGTTAAAGTTAGGGGACTACATATGAATTTTTCCCCAACTTTTGACCAAAAAAATTTTATGCAAGGTATACCGCTCAAGGCTATTTCACTACCTGTTTTCACTTTGTTCCCCCAAACACCACGCCATCTCCTATCAGCTGGTGAACTGTTTAGACTTCCTTCCTTTCCATATATGCTAGCAACATTCAGCCATGATGCTCCCTATCAACGCCTCCATTTTTACTCGTCAACTGTCCAGACTCAATCCCCTTACTTCTCTAGCCGTCTACACTTTACCACGCCACCCAAGTTATTTTTCTACCCTCCCCTTTTCTCCCCCAAAAGAATTTGTTTCCTGAGCTCTCTATTGTATTTAAAACACACTTGGACTCGAAACACAAATAAGACCAACTTAACGAGGGTTAATTGGCCGGGAAAAGATCGGAACTTGGGCTCTAAACACAAATAAGACCAACTTAACCAGGGTTAACTGGTCGGCAAAAGATAGCAACTTTGCTGTCCAGGAACTCAACCTTTGCTGAAATTTGTCCACCATTAATTTCCATTATTCACACCTATCCTGGACATATATCCAAACGAATATATGAACCGGAATTTTCAGTTTCCATAAATACTCCACACGCTACCGTACTTTATCCAGCCCAGCCCGCACGGTACTGAATCCTAGCCCATATACATGCAACACGTCTCAAACTTCTTATAAATTACGGCCCATACCACTACATCATTATATATATAGAAATGCGACTCAAATTTCCTATAAGTTATGAATAGTTCCATTGATCGCTAATTTTCAAATTTAATTATCTAAAAAAAATAGTTAAAAATTTCCGAAGCATAACCCTAACTACTTCATACCGATCTGAGAAATTCCCCTTCCAGAAATTGAATTCGGCATCAAAACTTCACTGCCAATTGGAAAATCTCATCCAAATGACGGTTTCGTCGAAGAAAAAGTGTTGGCTTCAAATCCAGATCGCGAATAAAAGAAGGGCAGGGATCTTTGCCCCGAATGGTGGGCCTGTGAACGCTGGAAAGAGGACAAAGGAGGCTTATGAACGATCAAAGATGTTTCTATTGGCAAATTGCAAATTTTTCCTTAACATATATTGCAAATATTTCCTCAACATATCTCATGCTTTCCACAAATATTAGCTAAATATACCTTTGCTCCAACAATGTAGCATCATGTACTTATTTTATCCATGTGAATTTTTATTTGACACTTAAGACAAATTTTATTGATACAACAAATGCATTTTCATACCATGTTTTCATTGACACATTATGCACTTTTCATTGATACACATTATCCACTTTTCATTGACATATCTTACACTTTAATTTCAACATATATTAGGTAAATAGCTTCACTTCAAATTGTATTGACACAACTCATTTATTTTCATATCTTGAAAACACATTATCCGCTTTTCATTGACAAGTCTAAAAATTTCTGCATATATTAGGTAAATATTAGTTTCACTTCAAGAATGAGTTCTTTTATGCATGTGAACTTTTCATAAATACTTTATACAAAGTTTGTTAACCCATACATTTTCATATCTTGTTTCGATTAACGCATTATCCACTTATTGTCAAAACACATTATCCGCTTTTCATTGACATGTCTCAAGATTTCTTCACATATTAGGTAAATATTAGTTTCACTTCAAGAATGAAGCACTACATGCTTCTTTTATCCATGTGAACTTTTCATAAACACTTTATACAAATTTTGTTAACCCATGCATTTTTATATCCTATTTTCATTGACATAAAATAGGTTCTTTGGTCATGTAGGTTTTTGTTTTCATTTACATATTTTGAATTTTTCCTTCACATATCTAACAATTTTAACATTAGCTTGCTAAATAGCTTTGAGTGATAGAATAGGTTATTCAATTCCATGTGGCTATCTCACACATTTTACATTAACCTGGTGAAAAACTCTAAGTGATAAAAAAAAGTTAGTAAGTTATATGTAACTATTTTTTGCATTGACAGATTGTAACTTCTTCATTGGCATATCTCATATTTTTCATATTAACTTGGTAAATATCTCTTAAATGATAAATATGTTCTTTTACTACTACTATTTTTTTTTTACTATTTTTGACCATGGACTTAAAATATCTTTTGCATTATAAATTTGTTCTTGGCATTAAATATTTTTTACAATTATGAAAAATTAATATAGCCGTTTCTCTTTGGTTAAATTGCAAATCTAGTGCCAGGAACTGCTTCAATAGTCAACTTCACCTGCAATGGCTTCCGGCGCTAGAAAATCTAACTCTCAAAGGCGTTACCGAGGTAACATCCATGGCACTAGTGCTAAGTTGAAAAGAACGGTTGCTACAGGGATCCATCGAGAAAAGAAAAGTGAGACAAATCGAGGGTCGGTAATGCCTGGGTTGAAAGGAAGGAGCAGTGGCGACAAGGATCCATCAACAAGAGAAATTGAGATAGATCAAGGGTGGGTAGTGACTAGGTTGAAAGAAAGAGACAACGGCCGCAAGGGGTCATTGAGAAGAAAAATCAACAGTAAGATTTGCCAAAAGTACAGTAATAAACTTGTTGGGATATTTTGGGAATAACAAAACTTAAGTAAAGGTAATATTGGTATAAAAGATTCTGTCCACCATACACAATAGAAAGGATATATAAAAAGGGGATTTTTGCAGCCCTATAATGCAACTTAGAAGCAAGCTTCTCTACTTCTAAATACTTAACTCCCACACCAAAAAACCTACTTTTTTTCAGATTTATTTTAAGATCCGAAGCGAGTGGGAAACATTTGTTCCTAAAGTTATTTGAAGTGTGAACATTGGTTGCATGTTAAGGATAAAAAAAACACCCAAAATAATAACAAAAAAAAAGCTGGTGTAGGTTAAGCTAGAGAGAGAGAGAGAGAGAGAGAGAGAGAGAAAGAAGAGTTAATTAGTTTATGTGGAGTTCAATGAAAGGCAACTTAGGCACTTAAGTGTATGAAAAAAATTCTCATGCCAGAAGCATGTAGTATACAGTATTTTCATATTGGGTAAATTACAAAAGCCCCCCTGTGGTTTGATCTAACCTACACTTTGCCTCTCTATTTTCAAAAGCCTACACTTTACCCCCTACTTCCTTTATAGTATCCAACAACAACTTTTGAAACCCTAAATTAAACTATCTGATAACTATGTTCTAGTAATTTCAAGATTTTTTATATTTTTTTCATAGCTAACTGACCTTTAAAAAATATTGATATGCATTTACAGGAATAAAAATGCATTTACAAAAAGGAAAAAATGATAATCTAAAATGTCTATTAACTATTAAAAAAATATTAGATAGATCAAAATTACTAAAAGATGACTATTGTACAGTTTAAATTACAATTTCAAAAGTTGTTATTAGGCAGTACAAAAAAATCAGAAGACAAAGTGTAGGTTTTAAAAAATAAAGATAGAAAATTGTGGGTTAAGGTAAATCTCAGATGGGTAATTGTAACTTTCCCTTTTATATTCCTTTTGTTTCGTACTAGTAAACCTATTTATCTTTTTCTACTAAAATTTGACTTGAACATATTCATATTAATATGTGTTGATTTTTTTTTAAAATGATATTTAAAAACTATAATCTTTAAAGTTTTATTTTCATATAAAAAGTTCATAATTTTATTATAAATTTTAAAAGAAATAAAATCATAAATTAATTACTATAAATATAAAAAGGTTAGCTTTTGTAAAACATAAGGAGTACTTTTTTTCCTTTGTAATTATGAAAGAATTTAAAATTATGTTATAGCATAATAAAATTGAATTCTTATCTCAATAACTAGCACAGCTGGTGGGTACGTACATCTTTGACCCCCCTCCCCATCCCCCAACTTTGTAAAATGATAGTTACTTTGATTTGGTTGTGTTATGATGTCCCAATCAAGCTAGCAGTCCATTTCTTAATACTATAAAATATCTCTTCCAAACCTTATAAACTTGTACACCTGAATGCCAAAAAAAAAATTGAATTCTTTTTCTATAAGGGAATATACTACTAATACGGCCCGTACGAGTCACATTCAGGTATAATTAAAAAAATTTTGGGGAAGAAGACTTGTGGAGCAAGTTTGGTGGCTCGATGACTCTTGGCATTAAACAAATGAAAGGAAGTTGACAATTTAAGGGTTGATAATTGGCTAAGGCCCTTGTTGGGAATCCACGATGACCAATAACCAATTGCATTTTAACAATAAGAAAGTTTTCTTAGGCACGCAACTAAAGAAGGGGCATGACGCGTGATTCATGATACATTTCTACGTCTTGCCATCTATTCTAGGTGGAAATGAGGACAATTGACCCTAGCAATTATTAGGGTTTGAAATTTTTTATCCTCAATTTAAAATAATGTCATTAAATGTTAATTCAGTTGTTTTAGGTCTAAAAATGGTAGGTATTTTCTTTAGGTTGAGAATAAAATACTCTCATCCCACTTGCTACTCCCCCACTTTCAACATATTTACAACTTTACCATTTGCTTTGCCTCGCACCTCCGCTGGCTCTTTTTTTTTTTGCTTTCCACGCGCTTCTTCATCTTTCTCCCTCATTGTCTCCAAAGCCTTCAGGTCTTCCATCAACATGGAAAACTACCACTGATACTATTAATCCTTGCTTTTATTTTTTTTTTCCTGTAGATCCCTTTGAGATTGCAAAAAGCTATTCTGCCAATTGACGATGGACGGTCATCATTGGAACACTCTTCCACTTTCCAGGCTTCCCAGTGTCTTTAAGTAGGTGCTTGTCAAAGCCGTGATATTGTGTGGAGGAAGTAGAAAAGGAAAAAGACATTACGGTTGTGCTAGCCAAGCTCTCTCTCCCTCTATTTCTTTGTTCTGCTTGTTACAGGTAAAATGATAGAAGTAGTTCTCGTAAAGGAGACAGGGCTTTAGGATCAACTACCAAAAAGTCATCAAACTCCAGCGTTCTTTTCAATTCAGTCCCCTCTATAATATTTTGAGCAAATATTACTTAAAGTAATGTTAGAATAGACAATTCACAAATATTTAATCTCCAATTAATAACAATAGTTAGATAGAGCCATATGCTTATTATATGATATAAAAAATTATTGTTTTGAATTGATTTATGTATTAAGTTTCATACTTATTTTGTATATTTATATACAAATTATGAAAATGTGTTCATACATTTTAACAAAAAATGAAGAGAATAAAAGGGAAATTATATAAATTTTTTTAAGAATGATTATAGTACTGTTCATTTCAATGAGAAATATTATTTCATTCATACAAATGTATTATTCTGCAATGTATTATTCATTTCGTAAGATATGTTTTTTATAAATTATGTGTTCTATTCAATAAAAGCAATGTTCTTATGCAAATATGCTATTCTATTATATATTATTCATTTTGTAAGATGTATTGTTCGTAAATTATGGTGTTTTATTTAGTAAGAAGTGTTATTCTATTCATACAAATGTGTTGTTTAGTAATATATTATTCATTTCATATTATGGTGTTTGGTTTAGTACAAATGCGTTATTCCATAATATGTTATTTTTTTCATAAGATGTGCTGTTTGTAGATTATGATGTTTTGTTTAGTAAAATGTGATGTTCTATTTAAAAAAAATGTGTTGTTTTGTAATATACTGTTCATTTAGTAACATGTATTGTTCGTAAGTTATTCTATTTCGTTCAGTAAGAAATGTTATTCTATTCATACAAATGTCTTATTCTATAATATGTTTCATTTCATAAGATGTATTGTTCATAAATTTCATTCTGTTTAGTAAATGTGTTGTTCTACTTATACAAATAAGTTGTTTTGTAATATGTTATTCATTTTGTAAGATTTGTTGTTATTAGATTATGGTGTTTTGTTCAATAAGAAGTATTGTTCTATTCAAATAAATGTGCGGTTTTGTGATATGTTATTTATTTAATAAGATGTGTTGTTCATAAGTTATGTTGTTCCGTTCAGTAAAAAGTATTGTTCTATTCAAACAAATATGTTGTTCTATAATGTGCTATTCATTTTGTGAAAAAATACTATTCTGACATATTATTGTCTAATTTAATGAGAAGTGTTGTTTCATTAGAGGAATTGTGTTGTTCTATAATATATTAATCATTTTTGAAGATGTGTTTTTAAATGATCTTGTCCCATTTCAGTAAAAAGTGTTCTTCTATTTTTACAAATATGGTGTTCCATAAAATATTATTCATTTTATAAGAAATACTATTCATAAATAATATTTTTTTATACAATAAGAAATGTTGTTCCATTTAGACAAATGTGTTATTCCCTTTAGATAAATTAGTTTATATACTTGACGTTGCCTTGAGATTCTAAAATGTTTAAGTATGACAAAATAACACATATATTAATAATAAACAATTATTATTTATAAATTATTATTATCAAAACCGTAATTTAAAAAGTAGCATATTAATCTCAGCATTGTTTTGAGTATCATCAATAAATTTAGTCATTAATGAAGAACATTTTTCTTAAGAATAAAAAAATTCACGTAAACCAATCATCATGTTTTAGATATATTGGTTAAGGTTACTCTAGATTTAGAGTACTAAAATAGTGATTGGTACCTATGAATGTATTATTGTAATTGTTAATCAAGAATATATAAGAAATTATTTTCAGGAAAAATATGTAATATGTACGAAGACTCAAAATCTATGAAGACTTAAAGTCTGTAACTTATGATGGGGCATTTGTGATAACAATTATAGAATGATAAGAATTTTCTACTGTCTATGTATTTTTAGATGTTATATTTCACATAATATCCAATATCAATTTTTGTTTGTTCACTTATTAAAATATTATGGAGTACTTAAGTATTAGCTCACCTAAACGCAAACAACAACAAAAAGAATAATAATAATAAATAAATAAATAAATAATATATTAAAAAATATCATATGAGTTTGTTCGCTTATAATTTGTTGCCTACATAATACATGTGCATAATTATATCCATGTGTGTGTAATGTAACTTAATGACTACTTTATAAAAAATGCTAGGCACAAGCTAAAATTCAAATCCTGATGAGCAATGTTGTATTATGAATATCATACCAATAAGATACTTCCTCCGTTTCGGAACTTTTGCTCTATTTGGTATTGCACACAGTTTTAGGTGAGGGGTGTTTTTGTACTCATTTTCCAAATTTTCCCTGACATCTTTGTCGCCCCACTTAGTTTTTCATCCATAAATCTTTCACCCCACCGTCCTTCTCGTCTAATTCCTCCTCCTATTCACATGCTTTCTCTAATTCCCTTTGTCCTTCAACCTTAATTCTGTCCTCCGTCAATCTTATCCTTTGTTTGTTGTGCCATTGTCGATTTGCAGGCTTTGCTCCATCCTTGACTCACCATCTTTGTTCGCCATCATCAATTTGTAGGCCTCATTCTGCCTTCTACTTGTCATCCTTGTTTGCAGTCGTCTCCTCCTATCTGTCTTTCTTCTCTTTCATGTCGATTGCTAAAGTCAATCGCATCTGTCGCTTTGTCACCACTTCAACTCGATCTCCTCATCAATTCTGTCAATTACACTGTTCTCCATTGATCTTAATGCCACATGGATATCATTTTATTGGTCCTCGTCTCCATCGATCACCTCATTGATTTCTTTATCCTTCATTGTCAATCGCACCAGAATTTCATTGGGGCCTTCTCGCACTGACTTTTAGGGTGCCCTAACCTCCACGCCACCTTAGTCTCCTCGCCAGAATCTCATTAAAATCGTCTGAGATTAAGATGCAATATGGTTTTTCGTTTCTACAGTTGAGGATGATGGAATTGGGGATATGGTAAAGTAAAAAGTAAAGTGGGGGTAATGTGGTAAATTTATTATCAAAACTTGCTAAAAGATGAAATGGTGCAATGATTTTTGGACATCTCGAAATGGAAAATAGTGCAAAAGTTTTGGGACACTTGGAGTAACACATAAATTTTGTGTATAATTGTAGTTGTAAAATTACGGAGTGGTTTTACATAAGGCTATTATCCAAAGAAACTTTTCAACTATAATCAATTTATAATTTCCAGTACCATAATGCTTTTCCTTTTTTGAAAAAAATGATATGCCCGAATTTACTGTTCATGTAGAAAAAAAGTGGACATAAAAAGAGCTAAAAACTCAAAAATGAAAAACAAATCTAACACTGTAACTAAAGAATGCTTAAATATGAAAATAGCCATCAAACTTTCACAACTATTCATTAGCCATCACTTTCTTTTATGCCTATTCATTCGTCAAAGTTATTTTCCATATAAACCATGCATCTAGTTACATTTGGTTGCTATGAGAAGCCTTCCATCAACACTGACTACGACAGTATCTCTGAATTACTTCTATGCATCCGTACTTTGATACCAACAAGTGAGGTAAAAAAAATAAAAACAACACCAAACGTTCATATCCGTTCAAAGAAAATCAAACTCAGGTAAATTAAGGAAAACCAAACTCGGAAATGGAGGCCATATCTCAAAATTAATAATAGTTCCAAATTAAGGTCATGGATAACTCCATTTGATTTGAAACTCACACTTCAATGAAAGAGACATCGATAATCCAAATGATATTAGGTAAAGTCAATTAAAATTAAAAAAAGGTACAAATTGTACTAATCACAAAATATTACCTCTTAGGAGAAACAAAAGCCCTGGGTTGCTTCCCCTTGTCTTTACTTCTCCATTCTTGTTTTACCTCCAACTCTACTATTGTTGTCTTTTTTTTTTCATTTACCCAATTATCAAACAAAACAAAACCAAATAAAACCTCCAAATTTTTCAAGCATTGTCATTTGATTAAAAACAAAAAAAAAACTAGGGGAGAGAAAGAGTCTATACAATTTTTCATTGTGGAACCATTTATAAGACCAAAAACAACACTACAAATTTTTTTTGATCTCTATCAATGTTATAACACATTAAATGGTTAACTAATAACATGTAACTTAGCATTTGTAATGATTTCTGACCTTCCCACATGCGTAAGGCCTAAAATGAATTTAAAAGTGAAAACAAAGATTGGGCGGCCTTAAGAATAAATAAAAAACAAAGTAAAATAATCTAAATTACCTCCCAGAACCAGAGATGGAAAAGCAACATGGATTTTAATGCTGAAATAAAACTCAAAAATAAAATTAGAATAATTAAATGTCGAAAGCTTGTTTTTAATTCATGATCAATAAATTAGCAAAATAAAATTAATTCATATTAACATGGAGAATATAAAACCACTCAAATTGAAGTATGGAAAAAGAACAAAGCATGCCATAAAACAGAATCTAAGGAAAAAGGGTAACAAAATAAAAATACAATAATAAAGATTAACATTGAGATAAAAACGCAAAGAAATAATGGGTACTAAGACGCTTATCTAAGCTAGACTAAACAGGGCAATGAACAAAAGCAAAACTATGACTAGATTAAAATGATTAACTCATTGCATCCTAGAAAATAGTCTTATTTATAGTGATTAAGTTGTTAAAATTATGCTTGTAATTTTTCAATCAATTGTAATTTTATGATAAAATGTGCAATTACCTTTCCATTTTGCAAGACATGCCATTTTATTTTGTATAATTAATTATTAAGATGCATGGTCAATAATCCTAACACGTTTAGATTCAAATTCTATGAGAGAATGGCGAACTCATCTTATTGCTTCAGAAAAACCAAATATAAATTCCTTAAATATATTGATTGACACGTATCAATTTGTAGTCAGGTCTCTTAAGTGAGAATACTTTAATATTCTTGTGTTTAAAGGGTCTAGTGGGTACATTAGTCTTTCCGCAAAGTAAATACGTGAGAATGTTCCTATAAATGAAAAAAGTAACACGTGTCAACTTGTTGTGTTTATTTTGTTAAGTGAAAAGACCCTAAACTCCTTACGAGTATTCTACTTTATATATATATAGATATGTTATTCTATAAAGTGTTGTTCCCACGGACAAATGTATTGTTTTGTATTGTGTTTTTTCCTTTAGACAATTGTGTTACTATGTAAGTATTGTTCCCATTAGACAAATATGTTATTCTTTTTAGACAAATGTGCTGTTCTATGAAGCACTTTTTAATTCAGACAAATATATTGTTTAAGGTGCAGTGGCAGTTTTTAAATATCATAAAAGTATGAGTGTAGCACTGTACACTGAGTGCACTAAATAGTTATTCTTTATTTTTTAGATTTTCGCAAATAATTTTTTGAAGATCATTTTCAATTAATTTTAATATATCATTATACATTATTAAAAAAATATTAATTATTAATAATTTAATCTTTAAAAAATTTAAAAGGTAATCTTATAATACTTTTATTAATTTTCCTTTATTTTTTAGGTTGGTAAAGTTTAAAAAAATATTTTAACATTGATAGCAGTGATGACGGACTCAACTTTTATTTAGAGCCAAATATTATTTTATTCCATAGTGTTGTTTCGTTCAGTGATAAGTGATGCTCCATTCATACAAATATGGTGTTCTATAATGTATTGTTTATTTCATAAAATGTGTTATTCATAATAAATATTGTTTGATTCAGTAATAAGTGTTATTCAATTTATACAAAATGTGTTATTTTGTAATATGTTATTCATTTCATAAGATGTGTTATTCGTAACAAGTATTGTTCCATTCAATAATAATTGTTGTTTTGTTCAGTAATAGGTGTTTTTTCAGTCATACAAATGTGTCGTTCTGTAATATACTGTTCATTTCTTGAGATCTGTTATTTGTAATAGTTGTTGTTCCCTTTAGTAATAAGTAATGTTTCATTCATACAAAATGCGTTGTTCTATGATATGTTGTTCATTTTGTAAGATATGTTGTTTGTGATAAGTGTTGTTTCATTCAGTAATAAATGTTGTTCTTTTCAGTCATCAGTATTATTTCTTTCAGTAAGAATTGTTGTCTCATTCTTACAAATGTGGTATTCTGTAAAATATTGTTAATTTTGAAAGAAATACTATTCATAAATACTGTTGATTTTGTAAGATGTGTTATTTATAAATGATGTTATTCCATTTAGTAATGATATGTTATTTGTAAATGATGTTATTCCGTTTAGTAAAAAGTGTTGTTTCATTCTTAAAAATGTGGTGTTTTATAAAATATTATTAATTTGGAAGAAATACTGTTCATAAATAATATTATTTGATTTAATAAAAAAAACATTGTTCCCTTAACACAAATATGTTGTTATGTGAAGTGTTGTTCTCTTCAGGCAAAAGTATTGCTCTCTTCAGACAAACATGTTGTTCTGTACAGCGGTGTTTCATTTAGACAAATGTATTGTTTAGTACACAATGACATTTTTGTAAATAATGTGAAAGTGATGGAGTAGTGAGCTGCACCAGGTGTATCCTATAGCTACTTATTATATAAATACTTCCTCAAACCTTATACTTATATACCTAATTCTGATTAACAAAAAAAAGGTTACTTTTTTACTATAATTGGATTAAATATTTTTCTTTTATAGACATATGATATAAAATAATAAATGATAGACAGTATATAGTTTTTATCTTCTAAAAAAATTGAAAATTTATTGCATAGTTTTTTGAGTGAAAACTTATATTTTCTTTCATTTGTTTAATATTCAAAAGCATCATTATAAGATATAAGAGAATGATATACTATTATTATAATTAGAGAAAAGACCATGTTAGTTTTTTCAAAACCAAAATGACAACCGAACAAATTTCATGTAGTATGATGTAGGAAAAAGGCAAGATATGAGTTAGAATTCTAAACTTCCCTCATATTCCATTAAGCCTTTAGCCATTTTTACTAAAGGATGTGGATATTTGTTGTGAATACAAGCGTTTTAAATTTGTAATCTCTATCCCTATTTTACCTACAAGTGTATGGTGTTGCTGTGTACAAATGGTAAATACGGATATCATCCTAAGGGATAGAAAGGATTTTACCTAGATTCAAGTTCTAGCTAGCTACTAACAACGTTAGGTTACAAAGGGGTCAATGTTAATTTTTAAATCTAAACTAAAGTGAATTCTAAGCACTATATGAATGCAAATATCACAAGTGAAAATGAAGTACCAAAGTGGAAAATGACTTAATTGTGAAGGTTATCTTCCAAGGATTCTATTCTTGTACTTATTAACCAAGTCAAATGAAGTTTCAAGGAGATTAACTTCCTATGAGGTATAAGGATTTAACCATCAAAACTCTCTTTATCAAAACCAAGTTTTACTCATCTAAGATTAACTATGACATTTTTCAAGCTCATACATTAACCTAAGATGGATTAAGGCCTAACATTGTTTCAATCACCTAATGGGTTCATAGATTACCTCTAATCCACAAGACCCATCATGCTTTACTCTTCATTTCCACCTTTTTTCTTTCTTTCTTAGGAAAAAAGTGATATTGTGATTTGTGTGAAGTGACCAGTCAACATACAATCATTAAACACAAGAATAGGCAACACAAGAGAATCAATACCCATTAAAAACCTCAAATAAACATTAGATAACAAGTATCAAGAGTTTCATCCTAGAGAGACATAAAAATTTACTCTATGTCTAAAACATCCATAGACAAAGTAGTAGAGTTTAATCTAAACATAAAAGTGCAAGTACAAAGAAAGATGAGGAATGAAAGAACCAAATAAAAACCCCTATAAGCTCAACTCTCCTTGTGCTCAAAGAATTTTTTTGGCACATTTAAGCCACACTCCAAGAATTCATTTGGCACCTTTAAACCAAGCTCCAAGGTCAAGCCTCAAATGGTGACTCCAAGGGAAATAAGAAAGAAGAGGATGGTGGATGAATGAATGACAAAACCTTTGTCTTATACTTCACCTAACTTAAGAGATAAAATCCCTTAGCTAATGGAAAGCTTTGATTAAAAAATGAAGTAAGGGACCACAAAAATCTGGCGACTGAGCCAATGAGTCGCCAAAACAGAAGAAATGGTGGCACCGTGTCGCCATGGCATTGAATGGCGGTGCCCCATCGCTAATGGTGGGAGAAAATTATAGGGGGTTGACAACATTGGCGATGCATCACCAAAAGCTTTTTCTCGCTTTGACTTGTGCACGACCAACTTTTGCTCTGCTCGACCCTCCTTCACTCTAATGCATCCACAATGCTCTCCAACCTACATAATGAAGGAACAAAGTAATAAATACTATGAAAGTTGACATAAAGTGATAGAAATTGACGGTTAAAGTTGCCAAAAGTCAACCACTTTGACCGTCATAATATGTATTTATCAATACTTAGATTTTTTTTTTCCACTCCTCCTATCTTTAATGTTGAACTTTCTTTCAAAATGTGAAATGAAAACCCAAATTGATCTATTTTGTCTAGTGTACTCTTAGGTCTTAAATACCAAATAATGATAAAGAGTCATACTAAACAATACAATTTAGTATACTAACTATGCAAATTATCAAAAAGTACAAGACTAACATGTGGACTGTTAGGGGCAAACCCATATTAATACATCTTAATTATAAGGAATCGAGTCAGACAATGATGGAAGATGCTAGAAAAGCTAAAGCTCCAAAACCCGTGACTGAGTTTGACCTTTCAATTCCAGCTTTCGGTATTTACCATAACTAAATTTTCTACTCCCTACTTTCTTTTCATCCATTGATTTTTATAATTTGTAGTTCTTTTGGGCATTATTTTTCTCCTTTCCCTGTTTCCTTCTATGAATGTTTTCTTTTACCTATCATGGTTCCAATTTAGGGGTCTCTATTTCTATGTCATTTCCATCTTGCTTCTGTTTTCCCATCCCCTACTATATTCTCATTAACTGTTCTTCGTAATTTGTAGTTCATTTGGACTTTAATTCCTTTTGTTCAATTTCTTTTATCTTTCACGATTCCAATTTAGGGGGCTCTAATTCTCTATTGATTTATTCTAATGTTTTTCCATGCTTGGCTTTAACTTTTTGTCTTAATCTTTTGGTTTAGCTCATTTGACAAAATTTACATAGGTTTCACCTATTTCTTTTTTGGTCTTCCTTTGTTTTCTCTAGTATCCAGTGTCCAAGTCTTAATTTTAAAGATTGGCATGTGGATTGTTTAACATTAGGTAGCCTTCTTTATAATGGTTGGGTTGAAGATGGGGAGTATGGTTTGCAAATGATCATTTTCTTCATCCAAGGGCAGTCCTTGCCATGGTAAAGAAAAGCAGCCATGGCAATCTTTGAATCAATATTATGATGCCAAGCCCAAACACTATTAGGGAAATGGAAAGAAGCCCTATAAATCAATGTTATGACTCTGTTGATGTTGGTTTTAATAAGTTTTTAAAAGCTAGTGATGCTTACTTATTTAAAGATGATGGCTTTTCAACCTCTTGGTGCCACCATCTTGTAGTCGCATAGGGTTGGAATGAATTTATGGTTAAGTTATCTGGCTTGGAGGATGTAGTGCTTGATGTTTTAGCAAGTAGGAAATTGTCAATTGGCCAAAGTCAGTGTCGACGAACTTATCACTTATTTGATAAAGAGTTCAACTCTTGATGACTTAGGTTGCTTTGTTGTGATTAGGATAAATGTAGCATTAATTCTAATCTTTGTTATGATTAAGGTAAGTGTAGCATCAATTTTGATCTTTTCCTTTTCTATTACCTTGTTGTATATATAAGTGTAACTCATGTAAATGAATTGTATGGCCAAATATAAAAGTATCCAATTCCTTCATTCCATTTTCTATATGGTATCAAAGCATTTCGATCCAAATTTCTGATTACTGTTTCATCATAAAAAAATGGTAGAGTACGACAGTGATTTGGAGTTAACTGTAACTTCGGCCTCGATTGATGATATTCAAGGAGTATGGACCAAGATCTACCATTTTATGCATAGCATGCCAACATAATGGTAGGATCTGTTGATGGACAATGTGGTCCCCAACGAGGAGGCAACTTATTGTGAAAAAACAGCGATGTTGGGCTCTAAAGCCAACCCCGTGGACTTAACAGGATAAGGCAAAATTGAAGGGTGTTGATCAACTAATCCTCGTTGGTTTAAGACTAAATCCCATGGATTTGACAAGTATAGTCAACTTCACAAGTACAATTGCATGCAATTCTTTGCCTAGTACCAAATCACAAAATACGTGGATCTTGAACACTAGAGCCATAAATCACATAGCATCCCAAAAAGAATATTTGACCGAAACCAAAATGATGTCTAGCCCTAACATTTTCTTACTTGATGGTACCACTGAGACCATCAATATGCATAGAAAAGGTTTTTTTTTTAATGAGCATTTGCACTTACAAAATATATTACTTACTCTAGACTTTAATTGTAATCTTTTGTCCATAAGTAAATTAACTCAAGAATGCTATTATGTTGCTATTTTTTTCCTTGATTTCTATGTTCTCTAGGACCGAACCTCAAAGAAACTGATTGGAGAGGGTAAATAGAAAGGGGGGTTATATCATATGAGCAAAAAATGGGAATGCAACAGTAGATTGTGCAGCCTTGGCTGAAGGATCAAGTTCAGACTTTGCTGATTTGTGGCACCAAAGACTTGGGCACCCATCACATGAATGATTGATGTCCATTACTTCATTATCTCATCTTGATACAAGGAATATCTATAGGGATTACTTAATTTGTCCATTAGCAAAAGGCACAAGAACACCTTTTTTAGCCCTCAATAATTTAGTCATTTGTTCCTTTGAGTTAGTGCATATGAATACCTAGGGACCCTAAGAGTTTCTTTGATTAGTGGAGCTCATTATTTTTTTTACCATTGTTGATGATTGCATAAGAATAACTTAGACTTTTCTCATGAAAAATAATAATGATGTACAAACCATTTTCAAAATTTTTTTTAAATTTTTGTGAATTGGTTTAGATGACAATCAAGGTAGCTAGGATTGATAGTAAGCCAAAACTAACCAAAGCTCCTACGTTAATTTTTTACAAAAAAAAGGCATTTTGAATCAAACTTTTTGTGCAAGCACACTACAACAAATTGGAATAGTAGAAAGAAAGCACATGGATGTCTTAAATATGACACGTGTTCTTAGATTCCAAGCGCACCTACTTATTAAATTTTGGGGAGAATGCATACTCACAGCAACCTACCTTATTAATCACTGCCACAACCAAGTTAAGGGATTGGACTACTTATGAGGTATTTTATCATCGTTTTCCCGAACACAAGCACCTTAAAGTGTTTGGTTCCTTGTGTTACGCCAATAACCTTATACATGCCAAAGATGAATTTCAGGCTAAAATCCACACATGTGTGTTTATGGGTTACACTATGAATCAAAAGGACTACAAGGTGTATGATTTAAAAATCTAAAAGATTTTTACGTCATGTGATGTTGTTTTTCATGAGAACATATTTCTTTTCAAAATACAAGCCAACAACAAGAAGGAGAAAATTGTGCCCATGAATGAACAAACGAATCAAGGAAAGGTTTTTTTTATGATGTGTACTAAATACCTCAACCTCATATCGACCTCAATCAAGTAGTCAATTAGCCTGAAAGAAATCTGGATATGGATGTGCTGCTTGAATCCAATTAGGATTTAGATGTGTTGATTCAAAGTGAAGAAGTCCAAGTCCCAGAAAGGTGTAGCACAAGGGAGTAGAAGTTGCCAGATTACCTAAAAGAGTGTGATTATAGCCTACCTGGATACTTTAATGTGGTGTCTTCAGGTATTTCCTATCCATTGTCTTTCTATGTGTAAAATAAACATTTTTCAATGCACCACGAAGCTTTTTTTGCAGCTCTGTCGACCTCTTTTGAACCCAGTTCTTACTCGATCATAAGGAATGATTTAGGTTGGTGACTTGACATGCAAGCAGAGATTGAAGCCCTCGAAGCAAATCATACTTAGGACCTAGTGGTGCTTTTTGAAAATAAGAAACTTGTGGGCTTTAGATGGGTATACAAAATCAAACATAAGTCCAATGGAATTATAGAGTGCTACAATGCCAGATCGGTAGCAAAAGGATGCACACAAGTGGAAGGGTTGGACTATAATGAAAATTTTACACTGATAGCCAAGCTCACCACTGTAATATGCCTTCTAGTTGTGACCGCCTCAAAGAGTTGGGAATGACACCAGTTAAACGTAAACAATGCCTTTTTACATGGAGACCTTCATTAAGAAATCTACATGGAGACATCACCCCGGGTACCTAAAACCAGGAGACATTCGTGTTGAAAGTTAAGAAAGTCACTCTATGGTTTAAAACAAGCATTGAGGGAATGGTTCACAAAGCTATCAAGTGCAGTAAAGCTATATGGTGTTCAACGGTCAGGTGTGGATTCTTCCTTATTCGCTAAGTAATCTGACAATAATTTTCTTGTTGTGTTGGTTTATGTGGATGACATCTCGATGTTCAGAAATAAAACTAAAGAATGCAAAAGATTTAAAGAGTTTCTTAACATCGAATTCTATCTCAAAGACCTTGGGTTGCTAAAGTTTTTTCTTGGCTTGGAAATAGCACACAATCACAACGAAATCTTCTTTAGCCAACAAAAATATGCCATGAAATCTTGGATGATGCTAGCCTTACAGGAATGAAGCCTAGCCGAATGCCCAGGGAGCAACAGCATGGTCTTACTAAACCTAAATGACCAAAATTAAAAGATCTAGTACTATATAAGAGAATGGTGGGATGACTTTTATATCTCAGAATCACCAGACCAAACATTACTCATGCCACCAATATACTCAGTCAACACATGCAGTAACCAAGAATG
The DNA here is from genome assembly GCA_005392925.1 of Aquilaria sinensis. NCBI lineage: Eukaryota > Viridiplantae > Streptophyta > Magnoliopsida > Malvales > Thymelaeaceae > Aquilaria > Aquilaria sinensis. Next base: position 283,114 of record SMDT01000535.1, read on the forward strand.
AAACACTATAAGTTAGCTTTAAGGGTGCTTCGATACATCAAGAATGCACCAGGACAAGGTTTATTCTTCCATCGTTCTAGTGATTTCCAGCTCAAAAGCTACTATGATGCAGATTGAGGTGTTTACCATCTTACTAGACGCTCCATCCTTGGCTATTTTATAACCCTTCAAGATGCCCTCATCTCATGGAAAACTAAGAAACAGATAGTTGTGAGTAGATCATTAGTGAAGGTTGAATATAAGGCCATGATGTAGCAACAAGTGAATAGGTTTGGTTACGAGCCTTGCTAAAGGGCTTGGCTATTGAACATCCCCAACATATACAATTTTTTTGTGATAATCAAGCAATATTTCATACTGAAGAAAATCCCATGTTCCATGAAAGAATAAAATATATTGAGATGGGTTACTTTTTGTATAGATGAAACTTCAATCATAGGACCTGGAAACTTGATACATTCCATCATAGCTCTAGCTCGCATATGTGTTCACTAAGGCTTTGAATTCTGATCCTTTCTCAAGACTCATACATAAGTTGAGCATCATGGACTTATATGCTCTAACTTAAGGAAGGTGTTGAAGAACTTATTAATTATCTAATAAGAAGTTCATCTCTTGATGGCTTTGGTTGCTTTGTTGTGATTAGGATAAATGTAGTATTAGTTTTGATCTTTGTTATGATTAGGATAAGTGTAACATTAGTTCTGATTATTTTCCTTTTCCATTACCTTGCTGTATATATAAGTGTAACTCATGTAAATGAATTGCACGGCTAAATATACAAGTATCCAATTTTTTCATTCCATTTTTCTTTAGTTGGCCTATGCCAAACTTTCTTGAGATTATACGAGTTGTTGATAAATACTTTCTCAAGGCTGTCAATCTTCAACATAATCCCAGATATCTTCTTAAATTTTAGATTTAGAAAATGAAATTTCATACCTTATAGTTCAATTAGCACAACACCAGTTATCATTGTGTCCAAAGTAATAGAAGATAATACTTTGATTCACAAACATAAATGAGACTCTTCTATAAGAATTAGATATGCTTTAATGACAACTTCAACAAAACAAGCATTTTTTCTCAACTACCAACATGCTAGCCTTTTGACTACTTCTCTTCATTCTTCTAAGCTTTTGTTTGCCAACAAGTTAGTGGTTTTGTTTCTTATGTCTAGTTATAAAAGTAACTTGGTTTGTTTTTGAAAGGAAAAAAATGGTGCATTTTGTTTGAATTGTGGTTTAGTTGCTTATCAAGAATGTTCTTATTGTGGGCATTCTTCGTATGTTGCTATTCCTAATTGATTGACTTAGTATATTCAAGGTACTTGTCATAAAAGCCTCATCTATTAATGCTTTGAAGAATCTTTGGAGCATGTTACTGGTCAATCAACGTATTATTCAAGGATGTCTAGTTAGTGTTCTTTGGTTAACTCAGAAAGCTTGGCTTCCTCTCCTTTTCAGTTCTATCATAATATCAAGGCCCAATATCAAGTTAGGGGTTTTGAAGAGGGATATGAAAGAGGAAGAAGTCTAAGTATGTGTTAAATGGTGATAGTCTCCATATATACTAGGAAGAAAATTGGCAATAGAGTTAGAATTACTTCTTCTTCCAACTAAGCCTCTCAGTGTCAAGATAGTTCTTAGATTACTATGTGCATTTGCTTTTGTTTCATCTATGCCTAATATTGAGATGACATTGGAAACTAATTTTAGTAAACAATCTAAAGATGGTAATAACCTGGGTTAGAAAAGTCAAAGTCCAGCTTGAACAGATTAACGGTGACAATGTCAACAATTTTATACATTGGATGACCTTAACAATGATGTTCATTTCTTTAAGAGTTGGTCATTTCAAACCAAGCTATGGGAGCAGCAAGTGTTATCAACTTTAGATGATTATGGGCTCGAATAAATCTATGAGTTTATTTGCATGTAGCCTCTCCGACTACCTTATATTTGTTTTTCACTTCTCGTTTTTTATTCTGAGTATAAAAAAAATACATCCCAATTAAATGCCACGTGTGAATTGGGGTTGTGTTAATGTGAAAGTAATGCATGACTCAAGAATGAAAAGTTTTGTCTATTATATAAGTAAATTAATGTATAATCATAATTATTATGAAGCTTTATAGTAATTTTGACTTTTTGAAATTGGTGCCATGTGTGGGTGTCAAAAATACATTAATTACAGCTCATTCAAGAATGTAAATGAACCAAACAAAAATGAATGAGCTTTATTCATGTTTGTTCATTTGGATTTTAATTGAACACGAACAGTCTTGCTCATGTTCATTTGCTCTTTTGGTCAAAAAGGGTGTTTGTGTTTTTTCGTTCTTGTTCATGAGCAACAATAAACGAACTAAATGAACAAACGTCATTGTGAACAGAAATAAACGAAGGCGTTTGCAAATGATATATGTGAATAAGTTTATGAGCAATTTAAATGAATATAAATGAACGAACTTAAACAAATGAACATATACATAAACACAAACAAACATCATGTTGATCTAAGTAACCAGCGAAAATCTAAACTTGAAGGTAGTAGTATCACATGTGGAAGATATATGCAGGGGCGTATCTATTAAGGGACGGGGGTGGCAGCCGGCCCCCCTGGATTTTTAGAAAATTATATGGGGTATATAGTATATGTGATATAATTGTAGGAAAATTAAAGTTAGGTACCTATATGTAAGTTTTAAACTTAATGGAGGACTTTTATATGGTTTAACCTTTTTAAATATGGTTGATGATCCGGTGCGTTTCATTTGTTATTGGTCTTCTTTTAGTTTCACGGCCAGACGGGCCCTAACAGAGCTTCCCAGCCCCCCCTGAATCGCAAATTTGGGACACTTCTTCCTTGGGAGTACCGAGTACGCCGAGCCCGATTCGGAGCTGCCATTGCCAAGCGCCAGCAGCCGCCAGCCGTCCACCCCCCCCGGGCGCCTTCGCTCTTCGGGCCTTTGCTGACATTGCTAGTGTTCGCTCGCCTCGCCGACGGCAGATCTGATTTCCGTTTTCCATAATTTCCATTCGGAATTTCCGATTCCAGTAGCAGGCTAGCAGCCCCCCCGGCCCCTGCCGCCCCCCGCCCCCGGCGTCTTCGAGACTTCGACAGTTTCGAGTTCGACTTCACCGTCTTCAGTCTGCGCTGAATCGCTGAGTTCGCTCTTCATTTCTTCAATCAGGCCGTTTGCCATCGCCCGTTCCAGTAACAATAAGTGAATCTGAATTTCTGAACTGCGAGTGCCGAGTAGTAGTCTGTAGTTGAGTCTCTCGAGTCTCGACATTGTATATTTGTATAATTGTATTCAAATTCAAATTTAATGTATTGTAACGTTATTGATTTCGTTTGATTGATTTGTTTAATTAATTTCTTGAAGAGTGAAGACTATCAATTGTTATTGCTGCTATTGGCCTGTTGCTTGCCTGTTGGTGACTTGGTGTGGTGTTGTTGCTGTGTGGGTGACTTCACAGTTTGGGTCTTGCTGTCTTGGGTTAAACGTTAAAGGTCCCAAATCCAATTCAGCTTTTGCATTGCTCAACTGCTTGTCTGAGTTGTCTCTGGTCTCGTAGCTATTTGATTGATCTGATTTTCCAGCTTTCCAGGTAAGTGAAGCAGCTTGTCTCTACGTTTTTATTGTTGATTACGTTTAATTTATTTAGTTAATTGGTTTCTTGAAGAGTGAAGAGAAGACTTGATTGTTGTTGATTGTTGATTTGTTGTTGGGTTAGACTAGAGTTCGTCAGTTAGAGCTTCTGAGTAATGAGTATATTAGTTGGTACTTGGTACGTGTGAATTGTTTTAAGTGACTTAAAATTTTTTTTAAGAGGAAAAGTTTGGCATTGCTTGTTGATAAAAAAATCATTCCATTTAGTTGATATTAAAAAATATTTAGTTAGCTTTGTTATCTTGATGGCTTAAGTTTACTTCCACAGCTATGGGTAGCAAACAAAAAAAAACTATTCCACTTCTTTCATAAGAAGTCTCCACCAGAAGGTGAAAGCCAAACCCAAAGGAGTTAATGTCCACGAATAGTGGATGAGATTTCAGAATCTGTTGGAAACACAGATTATCTTCAATCTCCAACTGTTGAATCTTCTCAAGAAACTCCTGGAACTTCAAATTCTACAAATATTTCTATAGTGGGTGATCCAGGGTTGTGCCCACCAATGTGGACATATCCGGTTAACAAAAGGGATGAGATAAGAAGGGCCTACTTAAATGCCGGTCCTTATCAAATCAAGTGTGATTATCCTCTTTCAGGGTCGGAAAATAATCAACGTAAGTTTCAGTGTTCATGGTTTTCTAAATTCCCTTGGCTTGAGTATTCTGAAACAAAAGATGCTGCATTTTGTTTTTATTGCTATCTGTTTACGGAGAAATCAAAAGCACAAAATGTTTGGGATTCTTTTACTGTGAATGGTTTTCGGAAATGGAAAAAGGTTAAAGATGGGAAGAATTGTTCATTACTCAAGCATATGGGGTTAAGCCCTTGTTCCCCACACAATAATGCCATGAGTAATTGTGCAGCATTATTGAACCAATCCAGTCATATTGATAAGGCAATAGAGAAGCAATCAGAGGAAGAGATTGAAAATAATAGACTTCGGCTTAAAACCTCAATTGATCTTGCCCAGTGGTTATCTTTTTAAGGGATTACATTTAGAGGCCATGATGAGTCTATTGATTCAAGAAATCAAGGAAATTTCCTTGAGCTGCTAAAATATGTAGCATCTTATAATGATAAAGTGGCAAGTGTTGTCTTAGAAAATGCTCCTTGCAATGCAAAATACACATCTCCTATAATACAAAAAGAAATCTTGCATGTATTTGCAAAGAAAGTAAGGAAGAAAATTCGTGAGAATATTGGTGATTCGATGTTCTGTATCATTGTGGATGAAGCAAGTGATGAAAGTAAAAAGGAACAAATGGCCCTTGTTCTTCGATTTGTTGATATCAAAGGTTGTGTGCAGGAGCGGTTCTTTTGTATTTCACATGTGAAAGATACATCATCAGCTAGTTTATACTCTGAGATTTGTAGTATTCTTTCTGATCATGAATTAAATGTTCAAAATATTCGTGGCCAAGGGTATGATGGTGCTAGTAACATGCGTGGGGAATGGAAAGGATTGCAAGCATTGTTTCTCAATGATTGTCCTCAAGCATATTATGTTCATTGTTTAGCTCATCGCTTACAATTGGCATTAGTTACAGCAGCAAAAAAGGTACATGTTATACATGAGTTCTTTCAAAATTTATCTCTTATTGTCAATGCTGTTACTGCCTTTTGTAAATGCCATAATGAGTTGCAAGCCGCTCATGCTAATAATATTGCACACTTGATATCTATTGATGAGCTTGAAACTGGAACTGGTGCTAACCAAATTGGTACTTTGCAAAGGCCGGGTAATACCCGTTGGAGTTCTCACTTTGCATTAGTTAGCAGTCTTCTTAATATGTTTGATGCTGCTTGTAAGGTTCTTGAAAATGTTAAGGAAGATGGTGCTAATTACAAGTCAAGAGGAGATGCTGCAATTGCTTTGAAAAGAATGCTTTCATTTGAGTTTATCTTCATTGCTCATTTGATGTATTAGATTTTCAGTATAACTGATGTTCTATGCCAAGCATTACAACAAAAGGGTCAAGACATTATAAAAGCAATAGACTTGGTGGAAACTACTTCATTGTGCTTACAGGAGTTAAGGAGGGATGGATGGGATTCTTTTATACAAAAGATCTGCTCATTTTGTTCACTACATGATATTGATATTCCAAATATGAGTGCTCCCCATTTTGTGGGGCGTAGTAGTCGCCGACATGATGATGTTGATGTGGAGCATTATTATCATTTTGATGTGTTCAATGAAACTATAGATTTTCAGTTGCGCGAGATATCTTTCAGGTTCAATGAGCGTCTTATAGAGCTTTTGAAGTTAAGCTTATGTTTGAATCCGAAAGATGGGTTCAAGTCATTTGATATTGATTCCATTTGTAGCCTTGCCCAGAAATATTATCCCAATGATTTTTCAAGACATGAACATGATTTGATGCCGTTTCAATTACGGCATTTTTATGCTGATATTAGAAATTTATCAGATTTTGAAGGATTGTCATCAATAACTGAGTTATGCCAAGTTTTAGCAACTACCGGGAAGTCAAGTTATTACTTCTTGATTGATAGATTGATCCGTTTGTTATTGACTCTTCCTGTGTCAACTGCTACTACAGAACGTGTTTTTTCAGCTATGAAAATTGTGAAGACCAGATTGAGAAACAAGATGGACAATGATTATCTTGCTGATAGTCTTCTTTTATATATTGAAAAAGATATTGCGGAGACTTTTAGTTTAGATTCAATACTTGATGATTTTAGAGATTTGAAGGAGCGTCGTGTTAGATTTTGAGTTGTAAACTCTTGAATTAAACTTAATTATTGTAGACTTTTAAATTTCATGAGTTTATATGTATTACTATTTGATGTTTTCTTTTGTTAATTGTGAATTTATACATTTTAACAAGTTATTCATTTATTCACTCTCATCCTCGGACCCCCGCCCCTACCCTATAATCCTGGATCCGCCCCTGGATATATGTAGACATAAATGGGTACATATAAATGGTAAATTAATAAACAAAAAAATGAACAAATAAACTAACAAATATAAAAAAATAATAATTAAATAGTTTCATGAATATAAATGAATAAATATAAGTTTGTTCATATTTGTTTATTTAAATAAATGAACAAAAAATTATATTCAAATTTGGTCATTTAACTTAATAAATGAACTCTTACCAAACAGTTTATGAATAATTTATCAAATATTTTGTTTATTTACTGCACTAAATACATTAAACCAGTGTATAAAGAGGCTGTTAATCATCAATTATTCGCTAATCGAGTTATTCTCATTAGTGGAGAGATGATGTAGATTCTGGCGCAGAGGAAAAAGCTAATGGCAGTTGGATCGAGCGCACCTGTCGACTAACTTAAAAAACATATTTCTCAGTGTTTGACACGTTTTTTTTTCTTTTTTAAATCCTGACACTTACCTTGTAGCCAATGTATAATCTTTGGTTTTAATATTTTAGGCTATAAAGGTAAAAATCCGCCATATAAGTTATACAAGAACCGCGTCTCGCATGCTTTTTTGTTTTCTAGCCGCCAAGGAAGGGTACATTCGTAAATATGACCCAATCTGTCACGTGCCATACAGCAAGTCTAGCTCCATTTTCTGCACACGTGTCAGTTGCCTAGAGGCGGTGCGACTGGCGAGTCCGGTCTGAGCATAGAGTATAAGAATGGTAAACTCGGTCGCGTCGACGCAGATTCCCAGATTGATCAGGCCGCATCAAGAAAACAGGCGTGGAAGAAATCCCGCGAAAGAAAGGATTGACGAAAGAAGAGCAGCAAAAAAAACAAAGCAAGAACCCTAGTTTCTTCTAATCACTGAGCTTTGATTTTGTCGCTTACGAGCTAAAGTAAAGACGAGCTCAAGAGATTGATCGAGGGCGAGAGTTCTTTTGATTATAAGAGATGATCGCGAATACTCAGAAAGTGGTTGCAGAAGCAGAGATCATGTGTTTTCAAGTCATAGATGTTTCTGCCGACATCTCTTGCTTCGATTCGGTGCGTCTCTGCCCTTCTACTAGTATTTTTACTGCTTTTCTTCTTCTATCGGTTTTCTCATCTTCCATCGAATTGTTGGCGTTGGTTTTACGCGGAAGTAGGATATGTTGTTTGTCGGTAGGGTTTTTATGATTGCTTGCAAAATTTTGGTAGATTGGTTAGAAATCGAATGTATTTTTGTTTCCAGAATAATATCCAGGTCGATTAAGTATCTGGGTCTTTAGCGATTCTTCTTGGTTTGCCTGATTTTGTTTTCTGTCTGCTGGTGAATCATGTAGACGTACCAGACCCTTCAGCCCTGTAGTTGATCGCTAAATTGAGTTGTATTATTATTATTGTTATTATTGTTATCCGGAGGCAACATCTGCTATATTAGTCTACCATCGAAGACAAAACAGGAGGGGCTAGGGAAGAAAGCGAAATTCGTTTTGCAGTGAATTTATTTCTTATTGTGAAGTTCGTTCGTTGTTTCTCAGTCGTGTCTCATTTTCATTGGAAAGATGTGGACTTACCTCGTTCTTGCTGTGTCACAGACTGTAACCTGTTCCAAGGGTATCGAAGATGTTGTTATTGAGTCATCTGCTGTTAAATTTGTCCCCAGAATACGATCTGGGAGCTATGCGGACATGGGGGCAAAAGCATCAATGGAAGATGAACATATCAGGATTGATGATTTATCCACAGACTTAGGTTCTCTTTTCAAGTCCTCCATGCCAAGCTCTTTCTACGCAGTATTTGATGGTCATGGTGGCCCATGTGCAGCATCATATCTCAAGAGGAATGCAATGAGATTGTTTTTTGGAGATGCTGATTGGGCGCAAGCATCTGAAATTAATGCTGCTTTTCTGACAGATTTGGAAGAGCTGCACAGAAAGGCGTTTCTACTGGCAGACCTAGCCTTAGCAGCAGAGAGTGGTGTCAGTGATTCATGTGGAACTACGGCACTGACTGCTCTAGTACTTGGACGACATCTAGTGATTGCAAATGCAGGGGACTGCCGTGCTGTTCTGTGCAGAAAAGGAGTTGCAGTTGATATTTCACAGGATCATAGGCATACATCCTCGGCAGAACGGAGGAGAGTTGAGGAGTTGGGTGGTTACTTTGATGATGGTTACCTTAATGGTTGTATTGCTGTGACACGAGCCCTTGGGGACTGGGAATTGAAATTTCCCCTTGGATCAGCGTCACCTCTTATTGCTGATCCTGATGTCCGACAAATGATGTTGACAGAGGAGGATGAGTTTTTGATTATTGGTTGCGATGGCATCTGGGATGTGATGAGTAGCCAATGTGCTGTCAGTCTTGTTCGTAGAGGCTTAAGGCGCCATGATGATCCAGAGGAATGTGCCAGAGAACTTGTCATGGAAGCACTGAGGCTAAATTCAGCGGATAATCTCACTGCAGTAGTCATATGCTTCACCCCACCTGCTCTTACAGAATCATGCCCTCCACACCGACGAAGGTTTAGATGCTCCGGTCTCTCTGAGAAGGCCAGGAGCCGGTTGAAAAGCTTATTGGAAGGGAACTGAATGTACACATTTTCTCTCTAGTCATTATTTAAAGCTTACTTCTATTGAGGAAAATACTAGCATCTGTTTTTCTGGCTGTTTCAGATACTTGAGGGCCAAAAAAACAGCCAGCAATTTTGTAAGCGTAGCAAAATTTTGTTCTGAGGGAGGCTATGTGACTGTATTTTTCGGTTGCCAGTGTAATTGCAGAGTTCACATTGTTTCAGCATTTAAAAAAAAAAAAAAAGAGGAATTGCTTTTTTTATTTGTGAAATTTTCTTGTGGCGAAAATTTATTTATACATCCATTCCTAGATTGCATATAAAATTCTTGCGTTAAAGGCAATGGAAATATGAATTTTTCCCTTAAATTCTTGTGATGATTATGAACACTCGAATACCTATCAGTTAGTCGTTGTCAACGAATCCGAATTCTGGTGCGTGGCCAAAGACTGTAACCGATCTGATAAGCTTAGCGAAATGTTGGTTTGCTCTGGCCATAGAAATTTTATGTTTCATTTTGGGCCAAAATAAAGAGTGTGTGTGGCTGCGACTGTGAGGCCGAGGAGACGTCCCCTAGCGTTACATACATTATCTTCTGGACAGCCACACCACACCACTAGCTGCAAGTAACATTCGCATTCATATCAGCAGCTAAGATGGGGCAGGATCGAGTGAGAGCCAGCCATTAGTGTATTTCAGTATTTTTTTTTTCACGTTTCAGTCGTTTTTACTGTTATCCATTTCCTCTGTGCTTCCTACAACCTTGTAGATTCCGTGAGTAAAACTCGTCAACTTTCCAAGATTTAACATGCTCTCTTCTCCCTGTTCTCAAGTAGAATATCTAAATATACAAACATACTTCGAAAAATCCAGTGCATCATTGGTCGATTGGTGTTTCGAAGTCATGAAAGTTTTAAATTCTTTTCTACTTCTTCTCGAGGGAAAAAGCTAACCAAAATTTTTTTAGTTTTCTTTCACTAACGCTTATATTCATAGATAGAGAGATAGAGACACATTAATGGCACATATTGGAAATTTTTTTATCTCAAAAAACAAAAGAAACTGTTTTAGTTTTCTTTTGTACTTCTTTTAATGAACCATTTACATGAAAATTTGTCTCTATAAAATAACGTGGCTCCACTTTATTAGAAAGAAAAATAACGAGAAAATCAACGTGACTTATCGAAGCACAAACGGCTTGTCCACTAGGATTACTGAATCCTATCAATGGTGGAGATTTCACGTGCAACGGAACCCAAAAGCCCTTCTATAACTATTAGCATAGGGTAACTTTTAACTTCATTAATTTAATCTCTATTTTTAAATAAATTATTTAAAATTATAACACTAATTAATAAAAAAAAGGTACTCCCAAATGGGCCCTTGATCGTGGATCAGAACTAAAGTCGCTGTATCTAACAATCCACATGCTGAAAAAATATATTTTATTTTCTGAACTCGAGGCAACATAAATAAAACTCATAATTACAAATAGTAATAGTTTTTATAGATATCTTTTTAGAGATTTTTTTTTATAAACATTACAATTTCAATAATAATGATGAATCATAACACAGCCATCCAGAGAAAGAGAGAAGCAAAAATGGCAAATTTGCCACTATTGTTTGCTTGAAGGCAATTTTTCTTCCCTTGATTTTTCTTTTGTGCAAATTTACCATTCATGTTATTGTCTCTGAGTGAATTTGCCAATAAAGTTGCAGAATGAGAACGAAATAGCTATAAGTGTCTAATGATATGGATATTCCATAAAAAAAAAATGTTTAATGTCTTGCCAGCTCCACATAAGTAACTACCAAATTTTCAAATATCTAAATTTAATCACTAAAAATATTCTCCTTGGCTCCTAGTTACCATTATATTCGATCCTCTTCCATACTTAGTCCAATTGAATCTCCTCCAATGGCACACTATTCACTACAATCTCAACAAGCAATTGACTAACCTTCTCTAATGATGAGTAATCACTTCTAAGGATTGAGTAATAGCAACATTTAAGTGTTAGAGCTTTAGAGCTGTTGTTAAAATTGAAGAGGGAAGCGGACTTACGATTTAGTTTTCTTCCTTTTTCAATTGAGATCATTCGTGTATCTTTTCTTTTTTGGTTGAGGTTATTAGAAGGTGGTGATACCTCATATCAATATGAGTAACGTAAATCAATGTGAAAAAATAAAAGAGTTTCATAAGTAATTGCTTGTGAATAATGGTTGATACGGCTAAGCATGTTGGAGGTGATAGCACGAAGAAGAAATTTAAAAGAATAGAGTTCCAAATAACAAAGTATGAGATTAGAATATGAATATTATTTCTTCTATTTTTTGGCATTTGGCATTTGGCAATTTAACAGTGAACAGTCAATTCGCACCCAAACAAAGATTTGCATAAATAGGAAAAAAAAAAGAAGAAAGAAACAACTATGGCAAAATTGCCTTTCGAGCAAACAAAAGCGTCAAAATTACCATTTTTCAGAAAATAAACAAAAAGAAACCTTGACAAACCCCGCAGTCTCCAGGCGACTAGAGCGCCATCATTTGATCGATTCAGACTAGCCTGAAGGAAAATGGCTTTGGCAAGCGTTGCGAGACGTAAGGCCTATCTTCTGTCCAGAAACCTCTCAAATTCGTCGGCCGATGCGTTAAAGTACTCCCTCTCGCTGAGTAGCTTCTCCAGGGGCTTTGCATCGTCGGGATCTGAGGAGAACGACGTCGTCGTCATAGGCGGCGGCCCTGGCGGCTACGTGGCCGCCATCAAGGCGGCGCAGCTTGGCCTTAAGACCACTTGTATCGAGAAGCGCGGTGCGCTTGGTGGCACATGCCTCAACGTCGGATGCATCCCTTCCAAGGTGATTCTATCCCCATTTCTTAGGTTTTGAATCTTTTTTTTTTTTCAATAGCTTTTGGATCTGAAAGTCTCCCGAGGAAAAGAATTTTTTTGGAATTTATCCCCTTTTTTGTTGGCGTTTCCTTTGAAGTACTACGCGTTGGGTGAGCAGTAAGACCGAAAGAGCTAGTTTTGATATTGTATGATCAGTTTGATATATCATTTAGCCTGTTATATTGCTTCGCGACGAAGGTACTTCTTTAGCTTGCCTCGACCTGAATGAGCTCCAGTCTGAGTATGGTTCTCATTTGCCAATTCAAGGGCTATACTGTATCTAATATATTGGTCAAACCAAATGAATTGATATATATTGTTGACCCGCTCATATTGAAATTCAGATGCTGGAGTTTCCTTGAGAATTTCCTTCCTATGCATTTCTTTTTGTTTTTCTCCTGTGAAGATTAATGGTCTTGTTCTGTATCCGTGATTAGCATTTAAGCAACAACTCGGTTTTTGACTTGCAACATTCACAGTTTTCATTTACTTTCTGAAGCGTGTTTATTTTGCATAGTCTTAGTTTTTCTTTCGAGCTGTAGGTTTTTCTTTCGGAACTTAATGTGGCCAGGGTCAATTGGATGCGTTGCTACTCTTACAAACACTTGCCTGCTGTTTTTCCTACTTCCCACATCAGGCGTTCAATTTCTATTTTTCTCATCTGCAGGCCCTTCTTCATTCTTCTCATATGTACCATGAAGCTAAGCATTCTTTTGCTAGCCATGGTGTAAAGTTTTCCAATGTTGAGGTTGATTTGCCTGGCATGATGGCTCAGAAGGACAAGGCTGTAGCGAATCTGACACGTGGAATTGAAGGTCTATTCAAGAAGAATAAGGTGAATTATGTGAAGGGGTATGGCAAGTTCATTTCTCCTTCTGAAGTTTCTGTAGACACCTTGGAAGGTGAGGCCACTGTTGTCAAAGGCAAGAACATTATCGTTGCCACCGGTTCTGATGTCAAATCTTTGCCGGGGATCGCCATTGATGAGAAGAGGATCGTTTCATCAACTGGAGCTTTAGCTTTGAAAGAAATCCCAAAGAAGCTCATAGTGATTGGGGCAGGATATATCGGGCTTGAGATGGGCTCAGTTTGGGGTCGACTTGGATCTGAGGTAACTGTTGTTGAGTTTGCCGCAGATATTGTCCCAACCATGGATGGTGAAGTTCGTAAGCAATTCCAACGTTCACTTGAGAAGCAAAAAATGAAGTTTATGCTTAAAACTAAGGTGGTAGGGGTTGATACCTCTGAAGATACCTTGAAGTTGACTGTTGAACCTGCAGCTGGCGGAGAACAGACTACATTGGAAGCTGATGTTGTCCTTGTTTCTGCAGGTAGAGTCCCCTTCACAGCTGGTCTAGGGTTGGACAAGATAGGAGTTGAAACTGACAAGGCCGGAAGAATTTTAGTCAACGAAAGATTCGTTACGAATGTGCCAGGTGTCTATGCTATCGGAGATGTGATTCCTGGACCTATGTTAGCTCACAAAGCCGAAGAGGATGGGGTTGCCTGTGTGGAATTTATCGCGGGTAAGCATGGTCATGTAGATTATGATAAAGTCCCCGGAGTAGTATACACTCATCCAGAGGTTGCATCAGTTGGGAAGACCGAGGAGCAGGTTAAGCAACTTGGTGTTGCTTATCGTGTTGGGAAGTTCCCTTTCTTGGCAAACAGCAGGGCAAAAGCAATCGATGATGCTGAAGGAATTGTAAAGATATTGGCTGATAAGGAGACAGATAAAATTCTTGGAGTCCACATTATGGCACCTAATGCTGGAGAACTCATTCATGAGGCAGTGCTAGCTATCAATTATGATGCATCGAGTGAGGACATTGCGCGCGTGTGCCATGCGCATCCTACAATGAGCGAGGCATTAAAAGAAGCTGCAATGGCTACTTATGACAAGCCCATTCATGTGTAGGAAATTGGCTATTACATTGATGATTCTTGTTTTCATCTGCTTTTGAGAGGTCTGGGTTGAAACCTGCAAACACTACCTGTTTCCCCTTTTTATTTATTTTAACTTGAGCGGAAGAAATGCTTGAATAGATGCATTCAGTGCTAAATAACTCAAGGTGAGTTGGATATTAATAAGTTGATCGGATATGTTGTACATGTCTCCTTCATCCATGTTCCCTTCTTTATGGGAGCATGAAGTTTGAATTTTCGGTCAATAGACAGAAGAGCTTGACACGGATTTCTAGTGCGCAAGGGATTATTTATTTGCATTGCAAGATGGCAACAGATGAGAGCAGTTCCTGGAGTACAAATTTCTCAGCCATTTGCCTGATAATGATGCTCTGCCCTTGAATGTTGTAAAGAAGTCTTCCAAATACGGTCGAGCAGCAAAGCTAACGTATGCACATAATGGCATACTTGAAAAAATAGATCGAATCTGGAGGCAAACTAGTTCACGGTGTCCCCAGACTTCATCCATGTCGATAAGCATGAAAACATTATTCCTTTGAAGTTACAAGCAATTTGTTTTTTTTTTGTGGGGGTGGGGTGGGGTGGGAATGGGTAGGAGGGGGATGTAAAGAGCATTGTGCATGGTTAGAGAGAGAATTAGCATCCCCTCAAACTAGTTCCCTTAAGAAAATGTATTAACAAGTACAACCTCCAACAATCCAAGATCAGCTAAGCATCTCACCATCTTGCATGGACATCCCTGGAACAATGGCTAAAAGCAATAGCTACCACTGAGCCGTTGACTGTACAGAACTTCCACGACACAAGCAACTCCAAGATATATCATTCATATATCCTCCCGCATTTCTGGTCTTCTCCTAGCCTGAAGAGCAAGCCGTGCATCCCTCTCCCTCTCAAATTCCCGGTAATCTGCTCTTTGCAAGAAAGAAACTTTGTCCAGGTACTGATTTGAGCTCTTCTTATAAGCATCCAGCTCATCTTCCAATCCCTTATTCTCCTCTTTGAATTCTCCCCAATCCTTCTTCGTCTTGTCAAGCACACTCAGCTTAGGTTTCTTCTTTATTTGTTCAAGGACAGCATCCACAGCTGAAGGTGCCCCAGCTTTGGCCTTTTCAGATGCCTCTTTTGATTCAGCATCTATGCGCCTTTTAACTTCAATTTCTTGGCCAGCAAAGTCCCTTACCTCGGTTATCTGCATAAGAGAAAATCTTATCACTGCTCTTGACAGAGAATTGATTCCACGGACAGGTAGAAAAATGGGAAATCTTAAAACACTTTCAACTTCATACGAAAAATTAGAAAGACAGGGTTGAGATTAAAAAAATAACCTAAATGGTCAGGCAAGATTAGCATCAAAATTGAATAAACCGAACAAGAAATCAACGGTAACTCCATTTTTCACAACCCAGCTATTCACAGAGACAATTTTCCTTCCCTTGAGAAACTAAAGAACATGATTGCACAAAAATAGCCAAGTTAATAGCCCTGAACACATGAATTTCATTATCAGCTTATTGAGATTTTTTCAGAAGAGAAAATAATAGATATTTTCTGACTAGATAACATAACCCCAATGATGAGGTAATATGTGAACATAAACTGATCAAGAAGAATTCAATGACACTGGCAGTATCAAATCAAGATGTTCATAGAGCCAATTTTTCCTTTTGTTGAGTAGGTGGAGGAAAATGCCAAGTGAAATCAAATCAGGCTGACGTAATTGAAAAATTCCAATGATCCCATTGGAAAAACAAGTCCCCACAACCTACCTCTATTTTCCCTCTGGTTGCTGTAGCAGCAGCAGCAAGTGCAGCATCCTTTACTGCTGAGAGGGCAGCAGCAGCAAGCTTCTTATTGTCATCAGTGATCCTGTTCCCTGTCCCAGCTGTTCCATTCTCCAATCCATCTTTCACAGACGCATCTGATTGCTTCTGTGACAGGCCCAGCTGTGTCATCCAATTCTATGGAAAATAATGCTTTAAATTAAAAAACAGTTACTCTTTTGTCTCAAGAGCATTGCACTACTCTCATTTTCACAAAATTCAAGAATGTGCCGTATCAATCATCACCATTTTTTTAGTTTCTCTTCAAGTCAGCTATCCTATGAGCATGCAGGCAATATGAGTGCTCCATACATACACCACGTATTAAGTAAGAAGACTCCACAACAAATACATATTGGTGCCATTTGACCATTCGTTTCAGAGAACTAAAAGTCTTGTAGCGTTGCTGTTGCTCTTCTTGGGATGAAGAAAGTATATGCTAACATAACATGGGAAAGAAAAAATCAATGGACGAGGAAATCACATTGGAGATTCTCTGACAGTGCCCTTGATCTGACTGAGCATCAAGAATCTTAGCTTCATCACTGGAACCAGTTTCCATTTTTGTTGTTTTCAGCTGCAAGTACTTCGCCCAGTTCTATTGAATATATAAGCAGGAACCGATAATAGGTTAGATAGCCAACCAACAAATACAAACAACAACAAACGATACCCAGAACAATGAGCCCTCACATTTGACATTTTTGGGGGAGATTTATTCACAGCAGCGGAAGAATTGCTTGAAAAGCGTCTGAGAGTCTTACTAGGTACTCCCTTATTCATGTGCTGCCACAAATCTTCAACTCGTACTTTAATTTCTAAGGCTTCTTTAAAAAAAAAAAAAACAAAAGAAAACAGAAAGGGCATCCCCATTAGCTTCTACACCCAATTTGCAGCAAACTTGAAACAAGACACGGGGAATCGCGAAATAATTAAAGAAAACCAAAATTCTTACCAGTAGCTTCGCTCCGAGGCTCCACATTCTCACCCGGTGCATGCTTTCTGGTAGAATCATTCGCTGATGCATTTCTATCTATTAAATTTCCTGGCGCAAAACTCCCAAAAAATAAAAAGTTTATGTTGAGGATCTTTCACGTCTTGGAAACTCAAAAAGAAAAAAAAAGCATGTAAAGTAGAATCAGTACCTGAGGCATTAATTTGGGAAGCGGTAGCCATAAAATCAGGAGCTACAACTGACCTTCGTCGATCGCTTAACGGAATATTTCAAAACTTATACAGCGTGTGAACGATTATTTATTCAGAAAATCACTGCGACCTTTACGATCATGGGGAGACGAAACCCTAGGAACTCGAAAGACGGGAAGAGAAACCAAATCGCCTATCACAAATGGAAGAGCAGTTGATTGCTCAAAACGGTGCGTTTTCTACAAGTCCCTGTGTAGGTAGAAAAAGGGAAATCCGGATCACCCAACAGCTCTTTGTCCTGTAACTGGCCGTGGCGGACAGAGAACCTGGGTGAGGCGAGTGCCTGCCGGAATGGCTGCGACGCCGATAGCAGACGGATCCTTTTAGTTGGTGCTACAGTGGTGTTGTGCGTGCTATTAGAGAAAGAGTAGGGAATTGTTCCTCTCCAGCTCCTTTTAGATGAAGTATTGGTGCGGGGAAGCCTAAAATCTGCATTAGACCCTCAATCTTAGTTACAAAGGTCACTTTGCTTCTTACTTAAACTGGAGATACATCACCCCCTTCAACTATGCTGAGCTCAAGCTCAAGTGCATAACTGCGTTGTGCCTAATTGCATGTCACCCTATTCAAACTATAGTTTAGGAGGAATTTGGATAGACAAAAATTACAGATAAATCATCAATGTTTTAGGTTCAGTTAGATTCACTCACTAATATCTTTATCAGAATAAATAAATTACTATGATTCTGGCTCAACCCGATTCATCTACTTCCGTTAAGATTGGTTGATGGATTTCACTGATATAGGTTCAGGACTTTATATTAGATATGATGGGAAGCAGAAACCCCATCTTGAACTTGAAACCCATTCCTTTAAAAAATCAATTTTGTCCTTTCTAGTTTTGACAAAAACAAAGTGTTTATGAAAGTGAGGCATGATTGTATTAACAATGGGAAAAGATGAAGCATGATTTCAAAGAAAAACACAAGAGGAATGCATTAAAGCACATTAAAAGGTATAAAAAGAATTTGCAATTGCATTACTATTGCATTGAATAATAGAAAGAAATGGCATGGTGAAATGAGCATGTTAAAAGTATTTTTTTTCATATCTGAGGAGCATGCCATCACATGGTGTTATTTTGTCTTGAATTGATTATTTGTTTTTGACCGGTTAGCTACGATAATAGCTGCAATAAGATGGTGGATTTATTTTGTTTGTCTGCTCAAGTTTTTGTTTGTAATGCCAACATGTGCATAGTAAGAGGATTGCTTTATTTAAAATGTAGTGGAAAATTGGTATGTATTAATAAATTTGTATAATGTATTTCTTTTATTTTTTTAGAGTAGGGAGGACCTTCAACACCTACAAGTAGACAAAGATGAGCAGTTGTTACTTAAGTACTACATACATCATGGTGATAAATTTGATAAAAATATTTTTAGATATGTTAGTAGAGAAGTAAACGCATTTGTAATGATGCAATGTTAGGGTAAATTCCAAATATGATCCCCTTACTTTAAAGATCATTTTAAAGTGGTTCTTTACCTTCAAAAGTGCCTCTTAAAATCCCATACTTCTCTTAATGTGTCATATTTCAGTCCATTCTGTCAATTGAGCCGTTATCTTGGATGAAAAATGCCTATATGACACTAACTTTGCCACATGACATCCTATGTCATAATAATAAGTGACTAGTATGGAAGCATAATAAATATGAGATTAAAATTGATAAAAACACACAATCTGAAGGACTTAAGATGTCAAGTAACCCATAATATTCTTTATCCCAAAATTCTTGACTATTTCCACTACCCATGCCGCCGTGCACCTCCACCTCTCTGCTGTTAACTCTCCTGCCGGCCCTTCCTCTAGACCATCCTTCCTCATCCATATCTTGATAACCATATCGCCTCTCCTTTCCTACCTCACCTCTCTTTCTCTCCAGCTCGTTGCTCCTTCTCCACCTCCTAATATCCACATCGCCTCTCATTCCCTACCTTTAGTCCGTTGACAAAAATTGAAGATTCGAGGAGATTTCTCCAAGGAATTGTAACTTTTTTATTGGAATCGTACAATCAATTTTTTATGTTGATTTTCAAAGAATTAGAATTTGACCTCCGTGTCCTCATCTTCCTAAGGAGGTACCTCCCTTACGACTGCGATGAAGGCAGAGCCAAGAGGCGGTGACTAGCATGAGGCAAATAATAGTGAATGTGGAAGCGGAGGTGGTGAAATTGGGGTCGGATTCATCGGTGGGTCATGAGGGTGACGTTGTCACATTTTTGCAGAGGTGAATTTGGGGAAGAAGATGATTGTGTGTCAGTCTATGTTTTAAGCCTATAGATTATGTGTTTGTGTCAGTTTTAGCCTAAAGTTTATTGTTCTTTCAGTATAGTCACTTGTAGGATGCCATATGGCACTATGGAATGCCACATCGACTTAAGAAGTGCCATATAATTAAGTTCCATCTAAGATAAGGAAGAAATTGATAGAAGAGACTTGGGTGGGATGCGCATTATGAGATAAGAGACTGTAAGAGATACTTTTGAAGGTAAGGGACCATTTTAGGACAAACATGAAAGCTAAGGGACTGCAAATGAATTTTACCCTGCAATATTAGTATGTGTTTGAAGAGTTAGCAAAGTTTATCAGGGACATGAATCACAAAAATATTAGTAAGATAAGTTATAAGATCACAAAAAAAAAAAAACATTGTTAAGTGTTGATGACATTAAAATTGCATGGGATGGTAAATCTACTTCAGATTTGTTTGAGTTATTGTGTGAAGGAGGTACAATTGAGTTGTATTTCACATAGTGGGGAGTTAGAACCATTATATGAAGCAGGTGAAGTTAGTATCGAATTAAACTCTACAGCTACAGAGAGATAAACTTGTGGTTATACAAATAAGGTAAATACATTTAATGGAATAAAAGCAGGTGCAAGGGAGGATTTCTTTTTGCAATTGCAATCGCCAATTAGGATAGTACATAGTGGGTTTAAGGGTGATGGAGGATCTGAGAATGAAGATTTTGATAGTGATAAAGCCAGCTTCTAAAACTTTTATGAGGAAACAAGGGTAAGCAAGGGAAATTTGAAGTTGTTCAAATCAAAGATACTATGGAGAAGAATAATCGTAGAATAATATGGTTCTAATGGGGAGAAATTGCCAAATGAACTAGAAGATAATGTAGTGGACCCTAATGAAGAAAATACTAAGTTGCATAGAAAAGATGATGCAATTGAGACATTGAACAGTTAAGAAGATAATGAGAATTAGGATGTTAATCTGGACCCAACTGAAGTGAATGTTTCACAGGAAGATGATGGTGAAAGTGATTAGCCTGAATATGTTAATTCAGGTGATGTTTAAAGAAGTGTTGTTTCAGAAGATACACCAAATGATGATGATGTTGAACCAAACTTGAGGTTTAAAAAAGTAAATATCCTCACTATAATCCAAACACTAAGATTCCTAAGTTTGAATTGCATATTAAATTTTATGATTGTCAATAATTTAAGAAGGTTTTTGTAAAGTATTTTTTTTCAAATGCATAGAAATATATATTTCAAGTTTAATGAGCCCAATAAAATCCAAGTTAAGTGTGTTGTTACATGCCATTTTAAGGTGTGAGCGTCAAAGAATGGTGGACAATGATGTTTTTAGATAAAGTTATGGACGATGACACATAAATGTAGGCACAAATGCAAGTTGAGATTAGTGACCACAAAACTGATTACCTAAAGGTATAGTAAGGTTATTAGAGATGATTACTTGTCCATTAAACAATTGAAATGACTCATGAATGAAGAGCTGAAAATAAATATATTTGTGAACATGGTTAAAATAGCCAAATAGATGGTAAGAAAACTAATGGAAGGCAATTACAAGGATGAATACAAATTGTTGAAAGGATACGTTACAGAGTTATTTAGTAG
Source organism: Aquilaria sinensis (assembly GCA_005392925.1). Classification (NCBI taxonomy): domain Eukaryota; kingdom Viridiplantae; phylum Streptophyta; class Magnoliopsida; order Malvales; family Thymelaeaceae; genus Aquilaria; species Aquilaria sinensis. The sequence goes on from SMDT01000535.1 coordinate 303,992, forward strand.
TAATCCTGGTAGCACTATTGCACTTGATATTTAGCCTAGTATTGATTTGTCTATCTCAATATTCAAAATACTCCAATGATTGCAGAAAAGGCTTCTTATAAGGGTGTAAACTAATGATTGGTGCAGATGGTTGCTTTCTTAAAAGGTTAGCCAAAGGGGAATTTTGGGAAAAGATGATATTGATTAGATGTTTCCAATTGCTTAGACTATTATTCAAGTCAAGAACACAAATTCAATAGATTGTATTTTTATCTGATGCACTTTGTTTCAATTTTGTCTTAATTAAGAATTCTATACTTGTTTATATTTTTAAACATTAATTAAAGCATCAAGTTGCCAACTTCAGTAATGATTTCCTGCTTGTATAGGGTTTGCTTCCCTCCATAATGAACTATTGCCTTGTGTACTAGGTATATATGTGGCAACTAGAGTAAAAAATATTGTGCTGATACACTAAAAGATTCATTTTGGAGAGTGACAATGAATACTTCATAGAGACAATTTTTAGATACTTTGGAGATCATTAATAAATGGGAAAACACTAAAGCTAATCTCCTTAAAGTGAATCAAAGGTATTAGTGCATGGTTTTCTTCCAAACTTACCCTCAATATGATGTTACTTGAGAAGTCTGACTTTGTGTTTAACTTAATGTTATTTCAAAGCAAAAGTATGTGTCTGACCAATTTGAGATTTTTATGTGTCTAACTAATATGAGATGTTTATTCTGGTGAAATTCAAATATACTTCGTACTAACAAATATTAAGTCGCATAAAAAATGATAAATTCACATCCCAATAGCACTTACATTTGGTAGATTTCTTGTGCAACTTATAGGCTTGTGTAATGTATGTGTTATTCTTATTATTGATATCCAACTATGTAGCCAGATCCAAACGTAGGAAGATGTTCTTGAATCAAGGAAAGTAGTAGCTAGTCTTAGTGACAGCAATAATCAAAATTTGTTAGGTGCAGCACAAAATGCTTTTGTTGGAGTTGAGACCATCACATTATCATTTCATGTTCAAATTACACATAATTCAAGTTCTAAATGGTTAAATAAATGTGCAACATTTAAGAAAAAGTGTAATGTTTTTAGGGAATATTATGTTAAACCTTTAACCACAAACTGTACACAACTTGCTAGCCTTTAAAACAAAACAAAAAATTCCATCTTAATGCTTGGTTACCACTAGGTGATAAAAGTAAAATTTCATCAATTTGCCTTGCTAGCGCCTTCATTGAAAAGGAGTCTTGTGGATCTAGGCTCCAACATTAACCATCATTTGAGTCTTAACAAACCTACACATCATCCAACAATTGCTAGGTCAATTGCACACCTACTCAAATTTACCATCCATCTTTCAATTATTTTTTTTTGCCACTCAAGTTTTATTAGTTACCAAATTTTATAACCTAGGAAACTTAACCAGCAAGGTGGAGTCAATAATCCACCTATCCACCCAAAATCTCACTTTTACCATTTCCTAAACTTCCTCCTAGAAGAATCAAGAAAATGTACACCAAACTCTTCAACATCAAAACCTTTCTTTTTATGGTACTCCCCCATAGAGGTGGGACGTGGGCCGAGTCGACCCAGCCCAAACTGGACTGGACTGGACTGGAAGTCAACCACGGCCTGACCTAGTCAAACCCGCTCTGGCTCGCCCTGGCCAAAGCCCGTAAAGATGTAGGCCGAGTATGGGCCCTAGAAGAGGAGGAGGTGCAAAAAAACCTGCCCTGGACTAGGAAAAACCCAACAACCTGCCCCGCCGAACCGACCCGGCCCCGGCGCCCCAACGGCTTCTTCGGCAGCAACGTTAACTTGCAAAATTTTTTTTTAAAGGGTTAATTACACAGCATGCTCTCCAACAGTTTTCTGCTCCATTTTAGCCCCTAAAATTTCATTTTCACCCCTCCCAACAACTAAATTTCAAGGACTTTTTAGTCAAGCTAATTTTTTCCCTTCCTCTATAAATACCAATGCCATTTTTCACTCAATCCTCACACAATCACTTAATCTCTTTTCTTCCTCTACTATATTCTCTCAAGCATTCTCCTTATTTTCTTAATCTTTTCCAAATTTTTTACTAATCTCCCCCTAATATTTTCATAATCTCTTCTTGATTTTTCATTAATCACTACAATTAGTTCGTGAGGCATGGCTTCAAAAGGAAAAGGCAAGTCGACAGAGAGTTCATCTTCCCACACCACAGGCCTCCGAGGCTTGTTCCGTCGCCGTTCTTGGCCCGAATCAATTATCGGATGATGAAGTTGAAGAGTTGGATGCGATGGTGTCCGGGAATCCATCAACAAAATCGACACCTACAAGTCATGAACTTGCTGTAGAGGAAATCCAAGCACAAGGTAAATCCACGAGACTAACTGCTTGGATTTGAGAGCATTATGAGCTCATACACGAAGGGGAGTCGAGGTACGGGAAATGCAAACATTGCGGGAAAAAATTGGTGCATAAAAAAAATTCCAGCACTGGAATGCTGAAGCGGCATATTGAAAATCAACATCCTAACGTTTGTCCTAGTACCGGGACTAGTTCTGGAGGACAAACACAGCTTGGGTCGACAACCGACGCCGGCGGGCCAGGTATATTTCGTTTTAACCAACAATCTTGTAGAGAAGGTATAGTAAATTGGATGATACTTACTGAAAAACCTTTTTCACAACCTGAAGATGTCTACCTAGAATCTTAGATAAAATATAATTAAATCCTGCGTCTAGAAAAATATCTAGAAAAACCGTTAGGAAAGAAAGCTTTAGACAATTTGAAGCCGGAAAATTAGATTTGCAAGCCTATTTTTCTGCTCTTGATCATTGTGTGGCATTTACTTCTGATAAGTGGACATCACCTATAGGTCAATCATTCTATTGTGTTACTTCTCATTAGATTGATTTTGATTGGATAATGCAAAAATGAATTTTGTCATTTAAGGTTATTGAAACAGATTATAGTGGTTATCAAATATTCAATTGCATTTTAGAAACTTTACGTGATTATTTTTGTAATGATAAAGTCCTATGCATTTAATTTGATAATGCTTCAAATAATGATGTTACCGCTTGTCTTTTGAGTCAAAACTTAAAACCACATCTCAACGGTGCATTCTTTCACGTTAGATGCATGTGTCATATTTTGAATATTTGTGTGCAAAAGGGTTTAGAAGTTCTCCAAAATGAGATTCTGCATATTCGAAAACTCATTGAAATATTTGATGTCCAAACCTGATGTTTTTCGTGAAATTAAAAGTTTTTGTATTGAAAATCAAAACCATTTTCTTGAAAACGGTTTAAATTGGATTGCTCAACCCGCTAGAACTCTACATATTTGATGTCGCAAGATGCATTTTCGTATGCAAATTTGCTGTCACATTTCATGAATTTAAAAATTAGTTGTGAATTTCTTACGACTGAAGTATGGGACAAATGTTCCAAATCCAATGAATTGCTTAAGTTTTTTTACGAGATAACTGAATTTTTCTCTGGTGTTTACTACCCAACCATTCATTAAGTTTTGTTTCATTTAGTGAACATTACATATGCTTTACATTAGTATAAAGATGATGAGTTGTTAAAACCGACTGTCGAAGCCATGTGGGATAAGTGGCTTCAATACTTTAAAAACATTCCACCCATATTTTTAGTCGTTTCTTTACTTGACACATATGTCAAATTAACAGGCACAACAACATTGCTTGAAAGAATTTTTTCTACTTATTTAGAAATGTCTCATATAAATGTTTTAACTATGTCTGCTACTGTTTCCGAGTACTTGCATTCTTTATACAAGTTATATTATGAGCTGCATTTGGATAAGGTAAGATTCGAAGCTCCTCAAACCAAGCCTCCAAGGAGATCAATCTCCTCAAGATTCAACTCGGCCCTCCAAATGCTCAAACGACCTCGACCGACGACATCGGGATTAGCTGAGGTCGATGACTATCTCAACACATTGTTCGAGACAAACGACCTCGACATCTTGGAGTTGTGGAAATAAAAGAGATCAAGGTTTTCGATCTTGTCGATAATCGCACAGGAGACTCTTGCCGTTCTAGAATCGACCGTCTCATCCGATGTAGCGTTTAGTGTCGGAAAACGGATGATATCAGAAAAATGATCAAGATTGACACCCGACGCAGTAGAAGTATGCGTGTGCAACCGAGATTGGGGCATTGCAGCACTTCGACAGCAAGACCAAAAGAGTTCCGATGATGAGGTAATATCCGATACCGAGACTTAAATTTTTTTTTTTTCAATCATACATGTAGTTTGTATTTGATCTGATTATGCTGTTCAGCACAGATCATAGGTTTCTATAATTTATCATTTTCAAAATGTTTTTGCCATTTCAAAATGTAAAGCCTATTCCGATTATTTGTAAGTGCCGTTTGGTTTTTTAGCTTAATAAAACTTACATTGGAGGTGGTGTTTTTTCTTAAAAATATTTATAACATATATAATTAATTATGGTTCTAATTTTAAAAAAATCACCCCGCCCCGGACCCGGTTCGGAACCGCCCCGCCTACGCCTGGGCCAAGCCCAATTCTCGTGACCTAGGACTAGGACCGGCCGGTCCTGAGCCAAGCTGAACCGGTTCCCATCCCTACTCCCCCAAACTCTTTTCTTTTTGGACCAAAGACTCCCCATACTCAACCAAACTCTACAACATCAACCTTTTTCCAAATTATTACCAAAGCCTCTATTTTCGCCAAAAATACTCTTAATGACTCTAACTCAGAACACCTATTTTCAATTCTAAACCCTCACCACCATATTCCTTATAAAGCAAATTTTTTTTTCATCTTCCTATAATAGATCTTTTTCGCTTATAACATGGAAAAACATCATGAAATGATGATTAATTAATTGAGAGAGGTAAAGAATGGTGAAGTTTTATTATGCACATTTTTCATATTTTTAATAAGATTACCAACCATAGTTTACTAAAAAATATTAATTGAAGAATTGCTAAAATAGTTTTAAAAACATAAAAATAAATAACAAAAGTAAATGTCACGATACTAATTAAGAAAAATAGGTCGATATATAATTTATCTACATATATAGGTTGAATTATTGGAAGAGAATGGTAAAGGAAGGTTGAGTATGATCAAAGAAACTTGTAGACTTATAAGCTACAGAAATTGTTGTACTTGTTTATCAACCTGTTTGGTCAGCACATTCTTTTTTTTAGGTTACCTACCATTTGTCAATTCTTTTATATATATATATGCATGTACATTATGTATATGCATAAACACATACATAAATATAAATTAATGGACATATATGTGTATGTAAATTTGCATGCTCGCACACATTAATCTACATGTAACGTACATAGTAACAGTTATTTTGGAAGTACCATGACGAATATAATGTAAGTCGTAATGTCTACTATAATATAAAAATGTTGATGCAATAAATGCAGATAAAAGTTGATGACGCACAAACAATTTCATATCGTTCTTTTCTTTAATTTCACCTCCAAATATCTATATCAATTAAATAATTTACAAAAATATTTTGGACTATTCTTACTAATTATTTACGATTAATTTTAAAAAGTTAATAATATATAGACCTACAAATTACTGTACACATACGTTTCGACAAAAAATAATAATTTCTAGAAAATGAATTTATGTCACGCATGAACGTTATAAGTTATCTTCTCTATATTATTATCCAATCAGTCACGAATGTTATTTGAGATTCTTCGGAAAAAAGGAATGTTATTAGTGGAGTAGATGCTCGTATTTTTATTAATTAGCAGTATAACAGATATCTTTACGTATGAACAAATTAATTTCTTTGTAATCACAAACATAATTAATGTCATAAATTAAATTCGAGGAACCTAAATTACTCCCTATATATAAAGGGTCTATACTGTTATCAACGAATAAAACCGCGAAAAAGGATCACCTGAGGGCAGCAAAACTTAAAAAAAAAAAAAAATCAAGAATATGACGCTTTCTCCAAGAATAAATCTCTCTAATTCTATTAGTGTTTCTTCAATGTTCCTACTTTTTCTTCTCTTCTGCCTCACTCGCTCGTCCGCAATGCTGGTCATGAAATTAAGCAGCCAAGAAATCACACAAGTTTGTTCCACAGCCGGCAACCCATCATTCTGTTCAAGCTTCCTCAACTCTACGCCAGGAGTCGCCAGAACCAACCTTCATGGAGCCGGCAAAATCGTCCTAAAGCTGGCGGAGACCAACGCCACAGCCACCCTGATGGATATCCGTTCGCTCCTCAGAGACGCTGCCGGAAACCCCAAGCTGAAGATGAGATTGGACGATTGTGCTGAGTTCTACGACGGCGCCGTCTCCAGCATCAAGGACGCTCAGGGTCCGTTCGCGGCTGGAGATTATGCCGGCGCTCTGATTTATATATCCGCCGCCCTGGACGCCGGCAGCGACTGCTCGGACGGGTTCGAAGGGCCGCCGACGATTCCGCCAAAGCTGGCGGATGTGGTTCGTGGCCTGCCGCAAATATGCAGCGTTTTTTTGGCGATCGCCTCCCACCTTCAAGGGCAGTGAATTTATAGATGCTGCGTTTTGTGGAACCAGCAGATATATGGGGCTTTGAAAATAAAGATAAATTATTTTAAATTAAATTAATTGAAGTTAAAATGAATTGACTGTAAATTTTTTATTCTTGGATGCAAGCATTTGGATGCAAGCATGTGTTAACAGAAATCCTTTAATCACAACCTCCAATCCCCATGTTCCATTTTTAGGAAATTTGCTAGTAGATGATTTTCTTTTAGAAAAAACTTAGAGAGGTACATGTTTTACTTTTTTTACAATTTCAGAATATGAGTTGGTTTCATTGATTATTAACAGCCTCACTACTAACTTTGGTTGCTTTTCCAACGGCTTGTTTACCAACGGTTATGACGTTGGTAGTTATCAACGCATAGAACTGTTGGTAATTATTTCCAACGTGCACGCGTTGGTATCACAATAAAATTTTTTTTTTCAAGTTTTTTTTTCCAACGGCCTAGCCGTTGGTAATTAGCAATGATCAAGACCGTTGGTAACATTCTAACTTCCCAGCATTGGTAGAAATTTTTTTTAAAGGCTACTTTACCAACAGCTAGCCGTTGGTAAATGGTTTTTAAATCGTCTGCTTTGTTCTGTAGGTTTAGTCGCGATTTCAGGCGAGGTTCAGGGAGAGAGAAGATCTGGTTTCTCCATGACGGCGACGCCGTCGAATGCCGTGCAACATCAGGCCGTTTTCCGCCGTTCTTGGCTTCATTTCATAGATCAGGTCGTCCTCAGCTCAGGTATGTGTTTTTTTTTGTATATATCTTCTAATTTTAGGTATATACCTGGGAAAGAATCATGGAGGGATTTTGATGCATTATTCTTTTAGTTTCAGCTCTTATTTAAGGTTTCATAGCTTCTCATTGTTGTCATTCCGTAACTTCTGAAGTTGGTAGAGGTACGTTCTTAATTTTTTTGGATTATCTGAATTTTTTTTAGGGAAAAAAATTGTATTTTATTATTTATGTTGTAATTAAAATTTATGTATTATGACTGTGGTTCTACATTTTTCTGGTTATTTAGTTGGGTTTTTCCCAGTTATTTTGTGTTAATTATTTTTTAATTATGGGTAATTTTAGTGATGCAAAATGTTTAGTTTGAGTGATTTAGTGTTAATTATTTTTTAATTATGGGTTATTTAATTATGTTGAAGATAGGTATTTTCAATTTCCATATAGATTGTTTATTTCATTTATTTATTTTTCTATATTCTTTAGATCGTAATTAGTTGACTTAAGGTTTAGTTTGAGTGATTTAGTGTTGGGTAATAGTAACAATAATAAAATAATAATAATAATACTAATAATTATTATTATAAGATGTACCCAATAATATAAACATAATAACAGTAATAATAATAATTAATAATAGTAGATAGTAGTAGAAGTAAGTTAGAAAATAATAATAATAAAACTAAGTAATAATAATTACCTTAATCATAAGAACAATAAGAATTAGGAAAATAATAATGTAATAATACGCTTAATAATAAGAATAATATGAAAAATATAACAACAACAAAATAATAATATTAATGATAATGATTAGTATAATAATAATACAAAACAAAATTCATTAGTACCAAATTTTTATAATAATAGTAATAGTTGTAATAATAGTCATAATAATATTACGTCCAAATAATAAAAATAATAATAATAATAATACTAATAATTATAATAATAATAGTAACAATAATAATAATCTTTTTAACGTTTTTTGTTTAAAATAGGCGTGTAGATTAACATTTTTTTTTCATTTTCAAAAATTTCTTATATTACCAAGATATTAAGTTTCCCCCCCTTTTTTCAGTTCCTCCCTGCATCTGTGAGCTTGAAGACGTACCTATTGTTTTTCCTCTCTGTTCGAAGTCGTTCGAGGTAAGTTTCGTTTTTTTTTCTTCCAAAATGAAAACGGGATTTCTGAAGGGAAATTGTTTTTAATTATTAATATTGATAATAAAACTTATGTGTTATCACTGTGGTTTGAACATAGTTGTTGGTATTTGAATATGCAATTTATGTTAATTATTTGTTATCTGTGGATATTTTTTGTGATGGATTAGAGTGAATATGCAATTTCTTTGTGCGTTGTATAGATTATTTTATGGAATGATTATTTGTATAATTTGATGCTAATAGGTTTAGTTATGGTTTAGTTGGAGTGATTTAGTGTAAATGGTTATATTATGTGATGGTATAATAATAATAATAATAATAATAATAATAATAATAAAAAGATGTAGCAATAATATCAAAATAATAAGAGTAATAATAATAATTAATTAATATGTGTACGAGAGGAGTAGTAGGAACTTATAAAATAATAGTAGTGAACCTAAGTAATATTAATTAAGCATGATATGTTCAATGTTATAACGTTAATACTAAGAACAATAAGAATGTTAATAATAATAATGTAATAATATGTTTAATAATAACAATAATATGAAGAATAATAATAATATTAATAAAAATAATTTTACCAACGGTCATTATAATGATTAACATACTAAAACTAATTTTACTTATAAGCACGACACAGTCATAACAATAATATTACTAATAATATTATTGTAATAATAATTATAATAATAATAAGTATAATAATTATTATTATAACAATATTATTATTAATCAGACTTAAAAAATTACAAATACTAATTATACATAATAATTAAAATAATTATTGAAGCATGTACAATAATACCCATAGTAATTAAATTTCAGTAATAATAATACCCATAATAATAATGATAAAAATAATGTATTTAATAAATTATTATTATTACATCAGAATAAATTATACTTATATGCATGGGACAGTCATAATAATAATAATAATAATAACTATTATTTTTATTATTATATAAGAATAATATTTATACTACTTAAAGAAAAACAAATAGTACTAATACATAATAATTAAATTAATTATAAAACAAAGTACAATAATACCCATAGTACTTAAATTTGAGTAATATTACTAACATCATAATAATACTAATAGTAATAATGTATGTAATTATTAGTATTACATCATAATAATTATAGTTATATGCATGGGACAGGCATAATAATAATAGTAATAATAATTATTATTATTATTACATAAGAATAATATTTATAATACTTAAAAATAGACAAATAGTAATAATACATAATAATTAATTTAATTATTAAACAAAGTTCAATAATACCCATAGTACTTAAATTTGAGTAATAATAATACCCATAATAATACTGCTACTCATTATGCATATTATAATAATTATTATATCATAATTATTATAGTTATATGCATGCCACAGTCATAATAATAATAATAATAATATATAATAATAATAATAATAATAATAATATTATTATTAAATATTATTATATTATAAATAATATATAAATAATAACTTTGACAATACTTAAAAAAATTCAAATTGTAATTATACATAATAATTACAATAATTATAGAACCAAGTATGATAATACCCATAGTACTTAAATTTGACTAATAATAATACCCAAAATAATATTGTTATTAGTAATGTGTTTATATGCATGCATGCATATCTGGGAAGGGTACGCTTGATTATTAATAGTTTCGTGATTGTGTTCGTTGATGACAACATGACTCTTTTATACGAATAGGAATAGATTTAGTTTGTAATGGAGTCGGGCCGTAGTTGGATGTACAGTAACCGTTTCTTGCCTGGGTGAACGGGGTACACACAAGAGTGGGAGGATGGGGTTGATGAATTTATATCATTTGTTGTCTCTCATCTTGAAACTATGAGCGGGTTATGCATTCGCTGTCCTTGTCGGAAGTGTAAGAATTTGCGATTTAAACAGTGTGACGAGGTTATAGTTCATCTGTACAAATGGGGGTTTAAGTCTTTTTACTTGAATTGGACGGCTCATGGAGAACCATTTAATGTAGCATCAGATACAGACCCAGGTGTCTGTGCCTTTGATCAGTTTGACCAGGCGTCTTCGATGAATCCATATGAAAGGATGGTATTAGATGCCGTTGGGCCTAATTTCTCACAATTTCCGGAAGACCATGTTGCGCAGCCGAATGAAAGTGCACAAAAATTTTTCAATCTATTGAATTCAGCATCAACCCCGCTATGGGATGGGTGCGAAAATCATTCTGAGTTATCTGCTGCTGTCCGTCTTCTTAACCTTAAGTCTGAGTATCACATGTCACGAGCATGTTTTAATGGCATTGCCGGGCTGATGAAAGAGACTCAACCTACAGATAGTAAGATGCCATCAAATTGGTTTGAAACGAAGAAATTAGTTTCCCAGTTGGGCCTGTCTCACCAGAAGATTGACGTCTGTGTTAATGATTGCATGTTGTTCTGGAAAGATGAAAGTAATCTTTGTGTTTGTACGTACTGTGGAAGTGAGAGATATAAGCCAAAAAAGGGTGGTGGAGGTAAAGATCGACCTAGAAAAACCATGCATTACTTACCACTAAGCCCTCGGCTTCAACGCTTATTTGCGTCAATGTCAACAGCAGAGTAGATGAGGTGGCATAAGGAGCAAAAACAAATCCCAGGTGTTATAAAACATCCATCAGATAGTGAAGCTTGGAAACATTTTGATCGGACGTACCCATGGTTTGCTTCGGAAACACGAAATGTCCGATTGGGGTTGTGTGCCGATGGATTTCCCCCTTTTGGACCATCTGGAAAACAATACTCTTGTTGGCCTGTTATCGTTACTCCGTATAATTTGCCCCATTGGATGTGCATGAAAAAACCGTATATGTTCTTTTCGTTGTTGATTCCAGGTCCACGTAGCCCAAATCATAAGATTGATGTTTATCTACAATCTCTAATAGAAGAGTTACGACATCTGTGGTTTGATGGTGTTAAAACATGGGATGTCTCATTGAAAAAAAAAATTATTCTGCGAGCAGCATTAATATGGACCATAAATGACTTTCTGGCTTATGGCATGCTTTCAGGATGGATGACACATGGGCGATTGTCTTGCCCCATTTGTATGGGCGAAAGTAAGGCATTCCAACTTAAGTATGGAGGAAAATTTTCATTTTTCGACTGTTACCGGCAATTTCTTGGCCGGAACCACCCATATAGAAGAAATTGTACTTGTTTCAAGAAGGGGAAATCAGAGAAGTCATTGCCTCCCGATCAATTATCAGGTGAGGCTATATATATTTGAAATAATCTCCTGGATTCCATCAATTGCTAACGATGGTCCACAACATCGCCCGTGCAATTATAGGAAATCACATAATTGGACGAAGCAAAGCATTTTTTGGGAGTTACCATATTGGGGCCACGAACTTAATCCGACATAATCTTGATGTCATGCATATTGAGAAGAACGTGTTTGAAAATATATGGAATACTGTGATGGATGTTAAGAACAAAACGAAAGATAATGTTAAAGCACGAAAGGACCTTGAAATTTATTGTAATCGGCCGGAGTTAAACATGGTTCCTCTTGATGATGGTCGTTCATTCAAACCAAAGGCGAGGTTCACCTTTGATGTTAACCAAAAGCAAGAAGTGATCGCTTGGGTCAAATCTCTACGACTCCCTGATGGGTATGCCTCGAATCTGGGGAGATGTGTTGATACCTCTGGTTGCAATATGTATGGCATGAAAAGTGATGATTGTCATGTTATGATGCAAAGGCTTCTCCCAATTGCCCTTGAAGCACTTCCCGAGAATATATGGAAGCCATTAATGGAGTTAAGCCTATTCTTTAGAGACTTGTGCTCTCCAGAGCTGCATGAGTCTCACTTGTTGGTGTTGGAGACCAATATTGCAATTATAATTTGTAAGCTTGAGAGAATTTTTCCTCCCAGGTTTTTTTGATGTCATGGAGCATCTCCCAGTTCACTTGTCATATGAAGCAAGGGTTGGAGGATCTGTTCAGTACCGATGGATGTATAAATTTGAGCAGTGCATGCATGACCTAAAAATGAAGGTTTCTTATACTGCTCATGTTGAGGGATCGATATGTGAAACATACCTTATAGAGGAGACTTCCATCTTTTACTCTCATTACTTTGAATCCCATGTTCCCTCGATGATGAATCGAGTACTGCGAAATGATGATGGTGGTCTTGTCCCATGTAATGGTGAGTTGTGGTCCATATTCATATTTCTGGGGCGTCTATGTCACATCCCACATAGGCCCCAGCCTGTGCACTCTCAGTACCACTCACCAATTTACCTAAGATTCAATTGATTTCCTAAAACCAGGTGTTAATAACCCCTTATTGTTTAAACCTTATTTTCTTAAGCTGAGAGCTGGGATATGTCCCAGGAGGCTTATTGAGAACAGCAACCTGCAGCTTAAGTAGGCCCAACCACTAACTTGCCACACAAGGCAAGGGTATAAATCAATAACTTGCAATACAAGCAAGGCATACACTTTTATCTGTTAAGTGTCTAGGATGTGTGCTCATCAAGTGTGCTACCTTCATGAATGACAACCAAGAAGCCCACATCTTTGTAGTTTGAAAAATCAAGTTTCCATGCACATGTATGTTCAGTCAATCATAAGTACTCAAAAGACTGTTTCATGAAACTTGATCATAAGCTCATAATCTTAACATAACTTGGCACATAACATCCACCATATGTACATACAAACCATGTACAAACAAGGCTGTATATATATACGCTCAAAATAGCCTAATGTCCAGCATCACTAACTTGGATACAATCCAAGGATGCTATAAACCCAAAGTAGCCAAGGTTAAGTTTACAAGCCATATGCCCTAGTTTCTTAAAAGAAACCTAAGTGTACAGAACAGCAGCACACTCACAAAACCAACCCAAACATACAAACCATAACCCGGGTCCAAGTCCACACATCCTTCCTGTACCTAGACCGATCCCACAACTACAAAAGCCTGCAAACTTAGAACATAAGTTTCAGCCTTAAGCCATAAGACTTGTAATGTAAGTGTTCAAGCCAAGATTCAGTTGGCACATACCTTGAGCAAAAAGTGTACTAACTAGCACACAAACTAGCAACTCAAGCAAACTACTCAAGATGTATATCCTTTCCTGAAACAAAATGTATGGGCAGTGAGTAACAATTACTCAGTAGGGTTTCACAAACGACCATATAAGGTCTATTTAGTTAAGTCCAATGACTTAACCTCCACAAGCTTACTAGTCCTGCAAGAAAGACATGAAGACATGGAAACCACAAAAAAATACCACAATATATAATCATCATAAACCATCCATATATGAGTTAGCATGCACAAACAAACAACCAAGCACACAGAACTCACACACACACCACAAGGTATATTCGGCCATATCCACTAGCATGTGTCCATGTGCACTTTGGCACTTCCACCTTCACAATTTCACTCCCATTCCACTAGAGCTCCAAATTCACTAGCGAGTTGGCCTCCCTCACTAGGAATTTTAACACATGCCATTACCTTGACTAGCTAGCCAATTTACACATAACTGTATCTCCTCAATATGCCCATCTAGCAAGCTAAGATCATATAGCAGTATATAACCATCACTTAGCTGCCATAATTACTTGTTCATGGAAAAGTACCAAGAAAACAAGTAAAAGTGAGAACCCTACCTCATAATCAAAGCTTGAGCTTTCGGTTGTTCGAGTAACTAAGGCCGAAGCTCAAATATATTGCCTATCACAATAAGCCTTCAATTAGCTATCATAATCACTTGTTCATGGAAAAGTACCAAGAAAAATAAGTGATTATGAGCCTTACCTCTTTAATTCAAGCTTGATTTCTCTTCTAAGTTTCAACTTCCTCAATAGGACGGCAAGAACTCTAAACTTCGCTCCCTCACGCTTTGAAGCCCCTTCGTTTTCTCGGCCAATTAGCCTGAATGCACCAGAAGGAAACGCTGAAGCTTGTTTCGTTTTTTGACTGATTTCGTTTTCGGCCAACATAAACAAATAACGAAGGCTAGCCGAATTAGTAGTCTTGGCGCATTAATAAGCGTGTGGCAGACGCTTACACGTTCAACAGGCAGCAGGAGAGAAAATGAATTTTCTGGCCGCATTAAATGAAGCGTGTACACATATTCAACATTTTGGCTTAATGTCAACCTTAGTCCTCAAGTAATCTACATGTGACACTTTCCTCCCTTAAGTTTCCATGTGCACACTTTAATCACTAAAATGTAGGATTATTTCGGCTCTATTCTTAACTCATTGCTCCAATTGCCAAGCTTTCATTAATATGGCCCAAAATGGTAATTAACCCATGACCAAATTAATTTGGAGAAGCCGCAATTCTTGACCGGCCAATTTGTTTTTATCAACCAAAATTGGTCTAATTCCACCTTGGTCCATGCTCTTATTTGCATGGTGCATTTCACCCTTCAAGTTCCCATAGTTTCATTTACATCCTCATCCTTACTTTCAATCAAGTCCCTCATGTTTTAAATAAGTGTTTCTTTTTATTCTTGGCCTAAGCCAAGTATCTAATGATCCTAACAGTCCATATGGTGCATGTAGATATAGATTCCTCACGGACGATGAACTCAGACTTGCAACCACATACGTTCTTCTAAACTGTGCTGAGATCAGGCCATATCTAAAGTAAGTCATCGGTCTTGATCATCCAGTACTTTGATTATTTTAAAGTTCAGGACTAATCATCTGATGAAACTAACATATTTTAATCATTTCTGTATTTGCTCACAGTATGTTTATAGACATGGTAAGGGAAACTGCTCCCGATATAACCATGTCTAAGATGGACATACACATTGAAAACAATTTCTCCAGCTGGCTCCAACACTATGTACGTGTGCTTTTACTCACTATGTATTGCAATATGTTAAGTTATAAACTTCTAGATATGTTGTCCTAAAATGAAAATGTGTTCCATAGGTTGATGACCTAGGTAGCAATATTGTCAATAAAATCTTGTGGGATGTTGCATGTGGACCCTCACGTCGGGTAAAGACATGGCCGGTTTATTTCACAAATGTGTACAAGTTTCACATAAGTGAATAGGGCAAGGACAAATCAACATTTAATAGTGGAGTCTGCATACGAAGCACGGGTTCAAGCGAAGTTGAATGTGATTTTTATAGTATGTTAGAAGAAGTCATTCAACTCGAATATCCTGGATATCCACATAAGAATGTTGTCTTGTTTAGGTGCAACTGGTTTGACCCAACACCTGAACGTGGAACTCGAATGCATAAACAGTTTGGGATAGTTGAGATCCGGGATAGCCGTAGATATCAGAAGTTTGATCCTTTCATTCTAGCATCACAGGCTGACCAAGTTTACTACACACCATATCCGACAAAGTCACGTGACAAAAACGGGTGGTCAGCTGTTATGAAGATAAAACCTAGATGGATAATTCAGGGAGCAATTGTTGACAAGGATGACGTTTATCAAGACAGTGGATCCGTGAATTGTCAAAGAATTGAAGATGACCCAGTTGAGGAGTTAGCTGACCCGGGTGTCGGTGATGATATTGAAGAAGATGTACTTGACGATGGGGGATCTAATGACGATACAGATGATGAGGAGGACTTTATATCCGATGACAGTGACACGGAAGAAAATGAGGAGTTTGACGAGAATGGTAGCACTGGGTTGAATGACTGAATGTAATTTGTTACCATTTGTAATGATCACGAGTCATTTGTAATGTTTAGAACATATTTGGTAAATTTATGTACCCCTAATACTCCATAATATATGTCAGTAAACATATGTTATGTTTACTTTTCTTACCTAGATAATAATAAATGCAGATGCCGCGTAAAGAGGATAACATCTATAAGTGCCGACCTGAGAAAGGACCATTTGCGTAGTTTAAGGAGGTCATGGAGTCAATACTTAATGCTCGATAGAGGACGGGTTTTTCATCCCGGGCCCAATACGATGTCGGGGTAGAGACGCAGGACACAACAGTGCTGGCGATGCACATCCACTCACATGAGCACCGATCTGACGGCGATGGAGGCACGACATCTGGACATGGATCTAATGCGCCCCGTGTTAGGCACCCGATAGTGACGACTCATCCCTCAAATGATGATATAAATATTGATGACATCTCATCATCGATGTCACAGACACCAGCCCGAGCGCAGATGAGGATATCCCCACATGGTAACACGTAAGTGCTTAATATCCTACAAACGTTATAAAAATACTAATATTACTTACATTACTGTGAATCATCAATAAGTAACTAAGTAATCATTTGAACTTTGCAGATTCATTCCACCTGCAACGACACGGTTGGTGACACCATGTTTCACCACACATTTCAAACCCTATTCTGATTGGTCCTCCATCTCTACATCAGACCTTCAGCAGTGGTGGTGTGTTTTTGAGGTATAACACGTATATTAGTATGATAATGATGTATTAATGTCAAAACAACTAGTTTTTTCATGCTAATTGTTTACACATATTAACCGACGCAGAGGAGCTGTGAATAGGATTCGATATACCATAATGAGGTGTATCGGGTGTGGAATATCTTGGGAGCACAGCATTACAGAAGATGATGTCAGAAATCCGACGTGTGAAGGATCCTGTTAAACGTCGAGCAAAGACAAACTTTATGTCAGATGCTGCATATGCGGAAATGGATGCATATTGGGCCAGTCTGGAGTTCATTCAGAAGTCCGCTAGGTTCAAGGCAATGCGAGCAATAGTGACTGACGAGGATTCACAGTCTGGCTCTTGCAGCGCAACATATGCAGGGGGATCTATCTCGATGTCTGCACTTCGAGAGCAAATGGTATGTATCTCGTAAATGTTCTTTCATTTTACATTTAAGATAATAATGAAATTAAATTACATATTAATCTTACATTTTATTCAATTAGAGAGAGAGAGAGATCCAGAGAAGAAGGACTCTGGCTTGTTTAAAGTCCTTCAAGCAACACATAAAATGAAGAATGGGAAATATGTTAGTAAGCGCTGTGAAGAAGTTGCTGTAAGTATTATAACTTTTTGTTCTAAACTATTCTTAAGATACTTACCATGTTTTACCAATAATGACTAGCTCAAATGTATTTTATTATGTTTCTGTTGACTCGTATTAGTGCAGAGATTGAGGAGCAAACACAACAAGAGGATCGATTAGAGCCAATTGATGAACTAGCAATCATTAGTACTGCATCTGGTGGTAGAAGGAGAGGCCATGTTTTTGGATTAGGATCTGAGCAGTGTGTCATATTGGGACGTCGACAGTCAAGTGCCATCCTGCCTATCGACATCACACAGACACCGCAATTCAACGAGTAAGTATAGAAGATGATGGCGGAGGAGAATGCGCGAAGGGATGCGGAGTACAAGAGGAAGCTCGAGAGAATTAAGAGGAGACAGAGAGCAAAGATGGAGGCTCAGAGAGCCGCATTGGAGGCGAACCGGGCTCAGTTGGAGATTATTTGTCGTTCGCTAAACCTTCCGTGCCCGCCGGCTCAACCAGTTCCATAGTATCCTGATGACTCGGACTCGAAGGATGAGGAGATAGTTGGGACTCCGTGATCGTCGTCATCAACAGGTAAATCATTTCCAAATTTCTTGTGTTATCAGACTTACATAATAATTGTTAGACCTAATTAAGACTCAGTTGAAATTACTGAAATGTGTAATCCGTTGAATGTTGTATGCTTTCTTCCAGACATATATGTTCTTGTTTTAATTATGCTGTATTTGAGAATATTTTATGGAAATTACGTTTGCATATATGTGTAATCTTTATTGCTGAGTAAAGCTGGGGGAATTTTTGAATTGGTATGTTAATTTCGAACTTGTTTCAAACTGGGAAAAATACGAAACAACCGAAACTTGGAACGCTTAATGTACATTACCAACGCACAACCGGGGTTTACCAACTCGCGCACGTTGGTAATTACCGACTGTCATCCGCGTTGGTACCGGACACTGTTACCAACGCATATGCAAGTTGGTAATTACCAACGGCTTACTACTAACTGTCATGGCAGTTGGTAATTACCAACTGCCATGCGCGTTGGTAATTACCAACCCCCTTACCAACTGCTGTAAGTTGGTAATTACCAATGCGGTCTCCTACTAACTGTCATGGCCGTTGGTAACTAGAACTACGCATTGGAAACCAAGCCCGGTTCCTGACCGTTGGTAATTACCAACTTGAATTTTACCAACGTGTATGCGTTGGAATTTACCAACGTGTTATTACTTGCGCGCTGGTATAAAAAAACTTCTAACGAATCGAATACCAACTTGCGTTTACCAACGGCTCCGCATTGGTAAATTCAATTTACCAACGTGTAGCAGTTGGTAACTGGCAGTTGGTAAACGCAAGAATTTAGTAGTGCCTGTTCATTTTGGATTCACATACTCACGTTAATGTGTTTTGAGGTTACTGAAGTTGGACCCACTTATCAATTGATTGTATTTGGGCCTTAAATATCACAAATTACAACATTTGCCCATCGTATGTTTCTCCACCATCTTGCTGATAGTCACCATCTTACTCTTCTCATAAACCATTAACTTCATTTCTTCACTGCAAATGATGGACCTTGATGACAGCATCGCCCCTACCTTGTTAACTAGATCAAAGTTAAGGTTTTTATAGTTCTCGATGAGGAAGATGAGTTCTCTAAGTGAAACGACCAAACACAATAGAACAACGCTCGATCCAATAACGTTGGTGTCAAGATCACAAAATGCCGGCTTATAGTTCCCAGTCAATCAAACGGCTATGTTTTGAAATCTAGCAAGTACACTAACTGTGTCGACACCGAAGCCCCTATCTATGTCTCCAACGTGCTCAAATATCTCGCAATTGTGGTATGGTTTTATCATGTAATCAATTATTTGGATAAAGCTTGGGTTTTAGGCCCCGGATTTGGGAATCGATTTGCTCTGTGATTTTTGTTTGATTGTGGATTTACAATGGGTTATGCATTTGCCTCTTGGGTTGAAAGACAAAATATTATTTCCTTTTGATTGTCCTCTGTTCTCTCAATATTGCAGTACTCGTCGGATTTGGTTTGGGAAGGGGATGAAGACAAGGGTGACTTCGTCATTTTTCAAACTAGGTCATTGGTGTGACCCGACACAAAATGCAATAACACATTAACTAGGCCATGTAGACGCAAAACGAACTCGGCCTAAGTTTTTGCTTTGTCGTATCAAACAACCCCCCCTGCGGTGTGAAACCTCATATGTGATTTGCCATAAAATAACACGAGATAGGTTTTGTTTTTCCAATGTATCTAAAAGTACATGGTGATCAAAGTTTTCTTAGCCTGATCCATGGTTGGGGCCGATAGCCACGCCCAGAAGAACCTCTGGCAAGGCGGCTCGCAGATGAATTGGTAATGATCAGAGGTCTCAGTCAATAAATTGGGTGAGATACTTGTCCGCTGAGAGTCATGTCAGTAATGAGTGGCATAGGTTTTAAAAAAAAACAAATAAAAGGTACTTTAGATGCTACTTGGACGATACTTTTAACCCATACAAACTTGACCCAATCTAGTGAAAATAAGATCTCATTAGCCATGTTAATATCAAATGAATTAACAATCTCTAGTTGGTATTGGTTGTCTTTTGCTTTAGACTTTGATCTATAAAGTTGAAGAGACTTTACATTAGAAAGAAAAAGTGAGATATTACGAGATAACTTTACATATGAGCAAAATCCTTCGCAATCTGATCAAATTAAAAAAGTGGAACCTCTAAATCAATTCCAGTGTGTTAAAAAGAATCTGCAACAAATTAAGCTCACAAGAAATGATCGCCCGAGCAACAAAACTTAGCAATAAAAATGGGTAAATTGCATGATTAGACCTTAATCTTTAATTATTGTTACAATTTAAACCTTAACCTTTAACTTACACATTTTGACTCGCTAGTTTTGTTTAAACATTTCTATTTTGGACCTTTGGAGGATGAAATTTGTTAGTTTTGACGGAGAATGCCACATCAGCATAGAATTGTAGTGCAAAATTCAAACTTTAACTCTTGAAATTTTTTTCCTTTAACAAAGAATTTTTAAAACATTGAAATCTAACACTTTAGATCTCTCATCCATACCTAGAGTCTCCACCATCACTCGTTGCCTTAGTTTCACATTCCTAAGTGCTGCCATCACTGGCGACTGGCCATTGTCCATGCCGTTTAGAGGGAGGATCCCTCCACAACTCACCCCGCCTATTCACCATCCAAACCCTCCCTTACCACACCACCATTCAAAGCACCGTCGCTCCACCACAACCTCCGTAGCCATCTTGGGGTCCATTGTTCTATCGCGTGAACGATTCTCATTTGACCTCCATCGTTTGATCTCATGAACGATTCTCATTTGAAGCACCATTTGACCTATACTTTACTAGCCAAATCAGAGCTCAAATTAAATGCCTTCAAGATTGGTGGCGGGGATCTAGAACCAGCCATTGTCCAATGTTCGATCTAAGGATTGATGAGAATTGCAATGAAAATCGTGACAATGGGGGAGAGGATGTACGAATCAAGTGAGGTCAAAAAGGAAGGAAGGGAGAATGACAACATTAAGGAGAGAGAGGTTGAGGGGGAGGGAAGGGAGAGCGACGACGATGAGAAAGAGGCCAGAGAAGAAAGCCGATAGGGTTGGCCGAAGAGGGAGGCCGGGAAGGAGGGAAAGGGGCAGTGAAGGAGGTGGTGGCAAAGAGGTGATAGTTCTTTTGATTTTTAAGTTTCAATATTTTTTTTATGAAAGAAGATTTTAAAGGATTAAAAATAGTATTTATTCCTATAATCATATGCTGATGTGATGTTTTTCATCCAAAACATTGGCTTCTATCTAACAAGGGGCCAATATGAAATGTTTAAACGAGGTTAGGGAGTAAAAAGTATGAATTTGAAAGTTGTGGCAAAAACTGAAATAATAATTAAATGTTAGGGTCTAATCATGTAATTTACTCCAACAAAAACAAGGTGGTGCTTTCTCTGAGAGGTGAGAACAAATCTCTGTGGTTTCTCCAGTCCTACTTGTTCTTTTCTTCTGCGTTGCTTCCTCGGCCGCAAGACAGGCCATGAAACTATCCGGCCAAGAAATCACACAAAATTTGTTCCATATCTGGCGACCATCCTTCTATTCGAACTTCCTTAACTCTCTGACGGGGATCACCTTTGTCCACCTTCCAGGGGCCGGACAAATCGCTATAAGTGAAGCTGTGAGCAATGCCCAGTCCACCGAGTCCACCAAGTATGTCCTCAGTTCGCTTCTCGAAGGCGCCGCCGGTGACCCCAAGCTGAAGTTGAGGCTGTAGGGTTGTTCCCATTTTTCCCACAAGGCCGTATCCTCTATCCAAGACAATGATACTGAGTTGGCTTCCGGATATTACGCCACCGCTATGGCTTCTATATCCACCGCCGGGGATACCGCCAAACACTGCTAGGATGGCTTTGAGGGACCTCCGGCGCCAATTCCGCCGAGGCTGGTGGAGGGCATTCCTTCATGTCGCGCTCTCATGATTAGTCTTTGAGGCATCGATGTCACCATCGCCATCACCGTCTTCGTCATCAACTTCCTAAATGGCATCGCCCAACTCCTCCTGTGTCCACACTCCACACCGAGGCTTTCTCCGACGTCTACGATCAAGATAGCTATGCCACCGCCGACTCCACCAAGTCTACAACTCTCTGAAAGCCGTCAGCTCCAGAACTTTGTCGGAGGACTCGGAACTCATCCAGCGACTCTAAGAGCGCATTCGTCTCATTGACGTCGTTGTTACGACGGCTTCGTCCCCTAGGGACTCGACGTCGCAAAGTGGTTTTTTTTTTTAACAGAAACAATAAGATTTATATTAGATAACTGATGAAATACAAAAGGCTGAAAATCTAGCGAGTTACTAGTTTCCAGACGCAAGTTACTAGTTTTCAGACTTAAGTAATGATCGAGACAATTTCAAACTCAGTAGGTAAAAGGAAAAAAAAAAAAAAAAACTCCCACAAGATCACCCTCTTTACATTACCCAACTCCTTGTAACAAAGCCAACCTCAGGTTTAGTAACCAATCAACTCAGCTCACCCTTGATGCGCTAGCGCCCCTATGACAGATCCAACGATAAAAAAATGCATGTACTTCATTCAACAACTGTATGACTAAGATCTGACCATTATAAAAAACAACCTTTTTCATATCTTTCCAAAGCAGGCAAAAAGTAGTAGACCATACGGCTCGGAATACGTTTTTTTGAGATCCACTCTAATTCAACATACCAATTTCTTGAAGCAAGTCTAAAACATGAATGTTAACTCTAAACGTACCTTGCTACCACAACTTGATTTTCTCCCACAACTTGATTTTGTCGCGAAGTAGTTTGGGTTGGAAGTGGTTTTGTTTTTCATGCAGCCTCTTGCGCCATAAATATGATATCAGTTAAACAGAGACCATGAAATGAATTGATTTTGGGTTGACCAAAGAATTCCAAATTAATTTTTTAATAATCGGGGTGAGTGGAGAACAACAGAAAATAATTAAAGCATGGACGCCGTCTGTGACTATTGTTCTCGAACAGAGTATTTTGTTCTGTCATTCTCATTCAATTTCTCAAGTTCGGAAGAGCATTCCTATAGAAAGATTAGAGAGTTCGGTTTTTCTCCTAATTAATAGAAAATAAAAAAAGGAATATCGAGCACAAATATTTCATGGAAAATCTCTTAGAATAAAAAAATATGAACTTAAGTAGAAGAAATTCACTTTGAGAAAAATGACTGTTACAACTTCTCTAGTTTAAGAAGAAATACTGATATTCTTGCCTAAATTAAGGAGGTTTTCACGTAAAATTGTGAGAGAATTTTAAGTTAGAGAGCCAAACTTCATTTTAAAAATGTTAAAAATTGAGGGGCCACAATAGAGATAATGAAATTTCTTATGCATCGTTGTCATCCACTTCCCGATGGGTTCTTAACGGTGCTTTGCGTGTAGCAGCAACACAACTTCGTGAGCTGGTGGTGCTTGGCAACAATGAACACCGCTTTGATTTGGCATGGAGGCTGGAGGTGTTAGGTGTGTGGTAGGCATAGCTAGGGGTAACAAAATTTAACCAGACCGAATAAAACCAGGACTGACTTATTCGAACCAAAACCCGACTAACCCGACTTAACCAGAAAAGTCAGTGACCCAAACACAGTTGTACCAAACCCAACATGAACCCAAACTTAATTAAAGCGAAACCCGAATGACTTAAACCCGGAATAACCTGAACCCAAATTGGACTGAATCTGAGTTGGCTCAAACTCAAAATAACCCAAACCCGAAATAACCAAAATCTGAAACTGACTTGACTCAAATCTGAAAAGACCTGACTCTAGACCCGACAAGACCTGATTTCTAGGATTTGTTGAATTAGACCATGATTTTATGAGATCATCAGATTTTACCTCATAAAATTGTAAGATTTACCTCAAACTCTCGAGAGTTAACAAATTTGCCCCAATATTTTCAAGTTTGCCCAAAACTTTCTAAACACATTTAATTCACACTCAAACTCTTCTATTTTACCTACACTGATCTCAAATGACCTCTAAGGCTCCAAATTATTGGCTACACTAAATTAATTCCTATTTTGACCATAAATAATGATTCTAAATTCTTAAAAAATTATAACTCGAAGTGACAACATAATTTAAATGTATCTGATCCTATCAACTTCTTAAGTTCTAAAATGATCGAGTTTATAGTTTCATGATCAAATTTTCAAAGTTTTGAATTAGGTAGTTTTATTAAAATAATTTTATATTAATATATTTATATCTAGTTAAATTAAATTTTTTAGATTATTTTTTATGCTTAGTAATTTTTTAGTTATAAGGTACCTAAATTTTGAAATTTTTATTTTAGTCACCTATAAAAATTGCAACATGGGCTTATACACTTTTCAAATATTTGCATAAAAAATCAAAATTTTTAATTTAAATTTTAGCAAAATCTAAATAAAAAATGAATTAATCTAGTTATTCCAGCTTATGCACCAATAACCCGATTAGACCTGCATATCAACCCGAATCTGACTCGAAACCCAAATAACCTAACCTGAAATTGACCCGACCTGAATTACACTTGAACCCAAATCCAACCCGAACATGAAATCTACTCAACTTGAAATCAACCCGAATCCAAATAACCCGACCTGAACCTGAATTGGTGTTAACCTAACTAAACCCAAACCTGAATGACCTGACCCAGACCCAACCCAACCCACCCAATTGCCATCCTTGAGCATGGCTTGCCGACATCGCCTATTGCACTGACTTTTGTCCATCGCCACCATAAAAAGAAGGGGTGAAACTGATACAATTCCCGAAAATCCATTGACCACAAGGTAAGATATACATGAGAGTTTTTTATTTTAAGAAGGGTAAAATGGTAATCATAACCAATAAGGTAAGGAGTATATAAGACAATTCTTGTAAAATCTTTGTTTTATATCCCCTTTATTTTCTCAAATTTAACTATTGCAGCTTGCCTTACTTAAAGCCCAATTTTACTATGACAACAAATTTGGTCGACCACAGAATTCTTGAAAAAAAAGCCACTGCCGTTTCTGGAGATGGTGTAGACCTAGCTTTTGTGGAGAATGAGCAAATTCTGCAAGAAGCTTGGTTAATTTGAGGAAGAAGATACATTTGACCGATTTTGCAATCTTTGCTCATCTAACTTAGTTTTACCTACACAACACAAGAGCTACATGAATAAAATTAGGCACACTTGCCTTCATACTCTCACTATCCCATATTCTTATATACATTTTACTTTTTTTTACTTAAGTTTAACTTGATTTTATTCATATTATTATTTTCTCGAAAAATTTTAGATAAATTAATATCTATAAACTATAAGTTTTTGTTTATCATTAAGTGTATGAGAGTTTTTCAGTTATATATAAAAAAAATAAAAATTTATTGTTGTGAATAGTAAATGTTGCAAAAAATTGAGATAGAAGTAGTAATTTTTATTCAAATTACATTCGCTAGTCAATAGTAAAAAAAAACTTGTTTTCCTTTTGAATGAAAAGTGATAATTAATTTCTAGAGCAATAATCAATGCATTGGGCAGCATGAAAGCCCTCACTTCTTGCTTTTAAGTTAAAGCTTCAATGGTAATCTCTCCGTCCCATATTCCTTGCACTATATTTTTTTGGCCATTTCAAATTTTTTGCACCATTTCCATTTTTAGTTAGTTTTATTTAGGGGTGAAAGTTCGGGTTGTAGGGTCGGGTTCGGGTTGGAACCCGACTTTTTTAAGCTATCACTAACCCGATTAACCATAACCCTAACCCGACCCTATTTCGTTGATAACCCGAACCAACCCTAACCCGATTAGGGTCGGGTTGACCCGAAATTCTGACTACATAGTTCAATAATTCCATAATTTTCATTTCACATTCAAATATGTCCAACCTGCAAGTCCTAAAAATATCCACTTAAAAGAACTAGTAACAAACATAAAAATGGCCACAACATGAACAAACTTAACATGATAATAAACACGTCCCAATGGCCATAACATGAACAAAGAGTGAAACTTAATAACATAACATAAGTCATAACCACACATAGCAATTTGGTGCAACAAAAAGCATAAGTGCATCACCATCCTTTTCTACTCGTTTCTTCCTATTGGGTCCAACAACACCGAAGCATTAGTCACAACCTTCAAGAAAATAAGGAAACAATCACATAGGGATGTAAACAGTAATAAAAATTGTAAGTGAAACGTTTGCAATAATACTCATAAGTCATAACTCACCAATACAAATACAATGCTCAAGCTAGCTTAGCTAACTAGCTAAGCGATATCAATAACAGTAAGTGCAGAAGAGATGGTCTCCAAATCTGGTAAAAAAAAAAATAAAACAAAACAAAACAAACCATAAATTCAATAGAACAAAATTTTACATGTTAATATCGCATCATCAACAAAATTAAGCTCACCTTGATCAAGCTTTTCAATTTCTTGTAATTGTTCTTCGACATTGACATGCTCTTTCTTCCCTGAAGCTCTCAGCCAATCCTGTGCACAAACAAGTGCCTCAACAATCTTGGGAGACAGTGAACTTCTAAATGGATCAAGCACACGACCACTGGTACTGAAGGCCGATTCTGAAGCAACAGTGGACACTGGAATAGCCAACACATCACGTGCAACCAAAGAAAGAATGGGAAACCTAGGGCTATTGACCTTCCACCACTCAAGAACATTGAAGTCTTCAACACAATCTTCCAAGTTCTCATCCAGATACTTATCCAACTCATTTTTTTATTCAAGAGCACTCACAGCTTTGAGTTGCCTGAATTGATTCATCAAGATTGCCTTTGACATTGATGGCCCTTGATCCTCCAACTCTATTACATTAGAACTACCACTTTCATCACTTTTGCTTGGCTGGTTGTTTAGAGTGGAGTAAGTTGACTTATACTCATCAAATAATTGCTTAAGTGTGACTTTCACCTTTGCAATAAGTTTATCCCCAATGTTCTTTCCGTACATCTTTACTATTGCAAACTCCAAATATTCCATTTTACTTATTGGATCAAGCACAACAGCAATAAAAATCATCAAGTTCATCTTTTCAGGATCCCCCCAATATTTCTCACATTTCTCTCTCATTTTCAAGGACATAGAAGCAAAGCCCTTATCCGTACATATGCTCCAATCCCGCAACAACATATCAACATTGCTTATCTCATTGAAGTAAGTATTTGCAGTCACATAATAAGATCCAGAGACACGCAATGTAAGATCATAGAAAGCCTTAAGCAATGTTGTTACTGAACTAACACTGTCCCAATCCTCCGTTTCAGGTTTGCCCAAACCTCCCCCCTCCCTAAGTTCAGTCACATAAAAAGGATCCTGATCCTCATAAGCAACAAAAGCCCTTCAAAATTTTAGAGCTGTCTCAAGCATCAAATATGTTGAATTCCATCTAGTAGGGACATCAAGACACAATGAACTCTTTGCCTGAATTTTTTCCTCAACAATGCACGCTTTAAATTTTAGTAATCGTGCTGGAGATTGCCTAACATATCTCACAGCATTGCGCACACGGACAATGGAATCAGAAGCAAGCTTAAGACCATCATTCACAATCAAATTCATTATATGAGCAACACACCTCATATGAATATAGCCCCCCTTCAGAACACTAGTCAACCTAGGGCTATTACTCATTTTTCTCCTCAAGTAAGCAACAGCCGTATCATTTGAACTAGCATTATCCACAGTAATGGTCATCAAATTTTCTATTTCCCATGAACCTAAGGCTTTTTCAATTGCCTTGCCAATTGCTTCACCCTTATGACTAGAAATTGGACAGAAATTAATGATTCTCTTTTGTAATTTCCAGTCATTGTCAATGAAATGAGCAGTCACACACATGTAGTTAATTCTTTGAACAGAAGTCCATGTGTCAGTGGTTATTGAAATTCTTTTAGCATTAGACTTCAAGAACTTGCTCAATTTCTGTCTTTCAGCAACAAATAACTCATAACAATCTTTGGCAACAGTAATCCTAGATGGCAACTGAAGCTTAGGTTGGACAACATTGCAAAATTCTTTAAAGCCAGCACCCTCAACAAATCGAAAAGGCAACTCATCAACGATAACCATATGAGCCAATGCAGTCCTACAAGACTTCATATCAAACTTCCAATTACTCATAAAAGGATCCCCATCAATACCCTTCTTCAAATTAATGGTCGCTTGTTTTGGATCATTTCGAGCCTTGCACTTATACTCATAATGGTTTCTTAGATTACTTGTCCCATGCTTCTTAGGATCACAAAGGTAAATTTCACCACAATGAATGCACTTACATTTTGTTTGGTTGGTGCCATCAATAAATTCGAAGTGATTCCAATAGCCAGCCCTCTTCCTCATCTTCTTACTTTCACTCGTTGAAGCATGACTACTTCCATCTGTTTCTGTTGTAGTTTTTTGTGTTTCCCCCACTTCTACATTTGCCATACTTTTTCCACTACTAAAATCACCATCAGTATTGCTGCTGGCCATCTGCAAAATTAAAAAATAGCAAGGTTCAAAATTTGATTGAAACATAACATAATATAGTCAATTGCAATTGGATGATTGGAACAACAATTGGAACAACAATGTAGCTGGCCAACAAAAAATAATAATGATTAACAGATTGATTAATTTCCCAACAACTCTCATATATTAATATATATTAATACAATAACAAGCATAAATTTAACCATCAAACCATAGTAATCTCATATTTGCAACCAAAATGCTCATCAGACATCAACTATTCCTTTAACATTTTAAGAGTAACTGGGAAGGCAAATAGGGTAAGATTCATTTAAATTTTATATGTATTCAGACGAGCATACTGTAGAGAACTTCAAGGACTAAACCCATTCAACTGAGCCCACAAAAGCTAAAATGTTAAATGACTTTATTGAAGGTGATCAAGTATGAGAACTCCTATTATCCTAATCAGCATTTCACCTTGTATCCCAGTAACTGAAATTATTTGAAAACCGATCTTAATCACATATTCAACAAAAATCACCAAATTATTAACTACTCAGCAGCAAACCATATATCATCTGTAAATAAAGGAAAACAAGAAGAAACCCCACAATCTCACCATGATGGTATAAAATAATTATGATGCATCAACGCATGAAATACTTTCTGTGAAAAATCATGATACAAACATTAAAATGAATCTGAGCATCTTCCAACTACTTACCTGTTGCTTGAAAATCATTTCACGTAACTGGAGAATCACAAGATGATGTAAGAATTTTTACCTTTCTCCTCTCGCCTGAAACTTTGGGAGCTTGATACTTTAGTTTTGACTTCTTCAGCTAATTCCACCTTGCGCCTTTTTGTGCTGCAATTTCGGCCATTCAATTGCTCAATTTCGGCAGAGCTTACTTAGTGTTAGCAATATATATATGCCTAACTTAAATACACTGAAACGTAACAAATCAACCAAATATCAGAGGATTCAAGCCATTCAATTGCCCAATTTCAATTAATTAAAGCCTAATTTAAATTCATGCTGAAAAGCCTAAAATTTCAAAAGAAAAACCTTCACAGACTCAGAAGTAAAGCCCAAACCTTCATGTCGGGCCGTCGCAACAGCCAACAGAGACCAGCAATCAGTCGTAGCAGTCAGTCGCAGAGAACGCCGAAAAGAGGGACGGAGGAGGACAGTCGAAACTCGTCACTGCCGCTGTCGATTAACGACTGTTGTGGCTCGTTCACATTCGTTTGCCGTTTACCGCAGCCCGTAGGGATGAATCGAATGATTGGACGAAGTGTCGGGACTTGGGAGACTCGGGAC
Source organism: Aquilaria sinensis (assembly GCA_005392925.1). Taxonomy (NCBI): domain Eukaryota; kingdom Viridiplantae; phylum Streptophyta; class Magnoliopsida; order Malvales; family Thymelaeaceae; genus Aquilaria; species Aquilaria sinensis. Next base: position 333,881 of record SMDT01000535.1, read on the forward strand.
CGCCGGACTGGAGAATGGTGGAGATTGGAAAGTCGATAAGAGGCGAAGAGCTTAAGTGGAGAGGAATCAGGTTCAGAGCTGAAGAGTGAAGGGTGAAGACGATGAAAATAGAGGCCTCAGACGGATCGGATTGATTTTAGGCATTTCAGAAAATGGAGCATGACTTAGGCTGGGCTGGCTAGAAAGTAGAGCAACAAGGCCACAAACCGCAAGCAAGTAAGGGTAGTTCTAGTTCATAGTTGGGCTAGGGCCGCTTGGCTTTGCCTGCTGAAAATCAGAAATAGGGTCAAGTCGGATTTTTTCGGGTTCACTCGACCCAAACTGATTCTTTAATTCTGAACACGGATCGGATCGGGTCAACCTGAATTTACGTTTTCTCTTCTCCCAACCTGACCCTAACCCTAAAATTATGGTCGGGTTCGGGTTCAGGTTCGGGTTTAACACTTACACCCCTAGTTTTATTAGGCACAATGACCATTTTGCCCTTTTTCTACTCTCACTTTTTGTATAAAAAAACAGTTGCTTGATTTTAACAAGGAAATGACTACATTGGTAAGAAACCTAAAAATGGCTAAGGCAGGAGGTTAAGGCAAGGTTGGGTAAAGCTTAAGGCTAAAGCCACGAACGGTGAGGTTGGAGCTTAGATAAGGGTTGAGGACATGTTGAGGTTGGGGCTGAGCCAGCGGTTTTGTGCAGTTGTATGATCAGGAGCTCAGAAGTTTGTTTAGTGATGGAATTTCCTTTGGTTCAAAATTTATGCTTCCAAGTGATTTTCTCATTTGATTCCCAACTATTTTTATTTTTTTCCCTTAAAACAAGATTCATTAGGATTCTTGAGCAAAATTCATTTTTCTATCTACAATTGATTCTTCTATGTTTCAAAAGTGTCGTTCACCCAAAGATCTATGTAGATTATCAGTTGTTCTTGTTTGCTAATTTGATGATCCTCACATCATTCAAATTTCAAGTATTGAAATCAGGGCTGAGGTTGGTGTTAGGTTTGGGCTAATATTATGTCTAAGATCGGGGGCAATGATTTGGGTCACGGTGTTTAGGTGAGAAGGTTTGAAGAGGCAGTAGCAACGGCCCTGAAGTCAGTACCATGATAAGATGAGGAAGGGAACAAAAATATTGGAAAGTGTTGCATTTGTTCTAAGAAAATATTTAATTTTGATGATGACAAGTGTATTGTGTTATGTGTTTAATCTCATTTTATTGAGTCAAAATAGATTTGTTAAAATTGTGCTTAAATTTCAAGTATTTCAAATGTTATTTCAAAAAATATGTTTTAAGTTTGTGATAAAACTTGTTTTTGAAGAGAAGTTAGTAGGTCATCAAAATATATTAATGTTTAAATCAAGTTTGTTTTATAAATGACAAGTGTTTCTGAGTTGCTCCCAAGTTTATACTTTAATGCATTAAACTGGCTTAATCCGTAGTCTGAGTTTACTGTAACTTTTCGAAAGCACCAGTTAACACGTTAAACTTTGATTTTAACCTGTTAAGACGAAGCCTGAAAGTTTCGTTCAAATTGTACAAGTAGCGCGATTTCAATCAAAAATTCAAATGGCTCTTGGATGAATCAGAAGACGCCACATGGACACTCTGACAGAATTTTTAATGACCTGTCACTAGCCATTTTTGACCATTGGAGGACGAAATCGAGTTTAACCCGTTAAACTCGAAACTTAACGCGAAGTTTGGAAACTCGGTTTTTTGCATGAAAAACAGAGCAAACGGTCACCAGTTTTTAAGGACCTTTTCTAGACTACCCCAGCAGGTTTCCAATGTCTCTTTGGCTCCCAAATGAGTATAAAAACATGGAGAAACACTTTGGGAACTAACTTGACAATAAGATCAAAGATTCATTATCAAATGCTCATCAAAGTGTTCATCATTTGAGAAAAGAGCCAAGTTTTGTGCTTTCATTTGTTTATCTAGCTTTGGGAGCTTCTATTGTTCTTACCACTTTATAACATTGTAAACACCATTTTGATGAGATTGAGTTGGTGAGGTTTCTAATAAGCCTCTAGGAAAACTTGTGAGGAAAAGGGTGTTGGTGAGGTTTCTAGTTAGCATTTAGGAAAAGTAGTGAGTGATTGTGGTAAAGAAAACCACCAAAGAAGTGTGTACTCTTGTGATTTATAGTGGAGAAGAAAACTCTCAAGTGGTGAACTTGAGGAGAGGAGTAGACTCTCAAGAGGAGAGACCGAACCTCTATAAATTCTTGTGTGCAAGTTTCTCTCCTCCTACTTGCTTGATTATTGCTTGGTGATTTATCTTCATTCATTGGTTGAAGTTGTTTGTTTTCGAAAACACTTCAAAGGAAGTTTTCAAAGCAAAATTTAGGATCATTGTGGTAGTATTTTCTAGTTAGAACAATTTTATTAGAGCTCCTTGAATTGCATTTTGGTTTAAAAGATTAAAAACTCATTTTCGGTGATTTTTTGAATTCAACCAATTCACCCCCCTCTTAGTTGCATTTGGGCCAATAGAAAGAATAGAAAAACAGTAACAATTCTTGATCTTTGTGCCAAAGCAATCATAGAGCAAATAATGTGAGATTGAAGAAGTATTAGTATTAATAAATTGCATAAATTGAGGCTAAAACAAGTTAATGTGTCACCTAAGTAGAGACACTAACATATTTTCTAATAGTTGGGAATCATTATCCAGTTATTGAGTATTATAGAATATCATATTTACTAACAAATTATTATTAGACATTTAAAATTAATTTTTACTTATAATTTATTCTCTATTTAATTACCAGAATTTAGTTTTAAAAAATGGGTAAAATCCACCGGGGGTCACCTAGCTTATTTTTTTGTCCTAAATGGGTACCTTACATTCAAATTGTCCTACCGAGGTACCTTACCTCTTATCGCATGTCCTAGCTAGGTACTTTCTGTTGATTCCATCGTTAAGTCTCACGGAAATTGCTGACGTGGCATTAATTAATGTTACAATAAACGTAAAATAATAACTTTGGACCCTAAACTTTTCTAATAACTAATTCTAACCCTTAAACTTCCACCAAAATCAGTTTAGCCACCGTCAACCTCTTCCTCTGTTCGATTGGCTAGTTGGGTTGAATCAGGACAAGTACGGGTTGGACTGATTGGAATTCTCATTCGATTCTCCCTGCGTCGGTGACAATTGTACGAATGGCGACGTGGGCTTTGCAGGGCTGGAGACGATGGCCTTCAAGAAGGGCGGATAGCTGGCGATGACGCCTGAGGCTGCAGATCCAAGACTGGGCACTGCGGGGACTCATGTCGTGAGGCTCTTCCCTCTCGATTAAACATCACCGACTGTCAGGCAACGCTTAGGGGTAGCTCTGGAATACTGTCGGAGGCGTTGTGGGCGATTCAAATTGGTGGCGGTGATTGGTGTAGTGAGCTTAAACTCGAGCTTTTGACCTCTACGCTCTGCAATTCCCAGCTGCTCTTGGCCATCAAATCACTGATCGAGTCGCGATACAGCGTCCTCCAGACGAACGCAATCACTTCGCTGGTGAACCTTTCGCTCAAGAAATCGAACAAGGTGATGATCGTACGGTCAAGACTCGTTCCAGCCTTGATTAACGTGTTGAAGTCCGGATCTGGCGAGGCACGGGAGCACGCCGCTAGAGCTCTCTTCGGCCTGGCATTAGACAACGAGAACAAGATGGCGATCGGCAAAGGAAGGACGATGAGGATGAATTGGAGGACGGGGAAGACACTGTAAAGGATGAATCAAAAGCTGTGGAGGACAAATCGGAGGATACTGCGGAGGACGGGGAGGACGACGTAGAGGTCGAGGGCGGCTGGGATGGTGGGCGACAGAGGAAGAGGTTGACTGTGGCTAAAATGATTTTGGTGGAAGTTTAAGGGTTAGAATTAGTTATTAGAAAAATTTAGCGTCCAAAGTTATTATTTTACGTTTATTGTAGCATTAATTAATGTCACATCAGCAATTTCCATGAGACTTAACGATGGAATCAGCGGAAAGTACCCAGCTAGGACACGCGATAAGAGGTAAGGTAACTCGGTAGGACAATTTGAAGGTAAGGTACTCATTTAAGACAAAAAAATAAGCTAGGTGACCCCCGGTGGATTTTACCCTTTAAAAAAGCTAAGCTTAGGGCCTCCAACTTTATCCAATCCAATATTTTGCCTCTCACAACTTAATGCAAATGCCAAGTTACCATTTGAACTAATAAAAATGAGACAGCTTACCTATGATTCAGTGGAGTGTTTTTTAAACAACACGAGGCAAACTTTGACTATAATATTTGCCTTCCACAGCTTGATAGCGATCAAGCTACCATTAGAACTAACAAAATTGTTAAACTTTACCTATTGACGCAATAAAGTGTATATTTCTGATACAACACGAGGTAAATTATTTTTTCAACCAATTCTTAGGAGTTGTTTGTAGTTCACCTAGGGGAAAAGGGCAAAATTGCCACTAATGTTTGTTTGAGGGAGCAATTTTGCCACTAATAATTTTTTAAAATAACGATAAAATATTTCTGGATTACACACTACACTTATATTTTTGTCATATTTACAAAATTGTCACTACGCCTTGAACAACATATTTTTTTAAGGGAACAACATTTCACAGAATAATACATTTATCTAAATAAACAAAATTTCTTAGTAAATCAAACAATATTATATACGAAATTGTCATCATGTCTTAAACAGCTCATTTGTTTGGAGAGACACTTTACAAAATATCATATTTTTCTAAATAGAACAACATTTTTTAATGAATCAAACAACGTTATTTATAAACAGTTTTTTTTTCTAAAATTAACAATATTTTGCACAATATCATATTTGTAAGAATTGAATAGCACTTCTTACTGAACGGAATAATATCATTTATGAACAACACATCTTATAAAATGAACAGTATACTATACAATAACACATTTATCTAAATTGAACAACATTATTTATGAATAATATTTACATTATTTATGTACACCCCACTTTCACATTATTTACAGAAATTTCATCACTTGAACAACACAACCTACGAAAATGAACAACATTTCTTACTAAATGAGACAACATATTACAGCATTGTTTACAATTCGTAAATAACATTTCATTTAGTAAGAAGTATTATTATATTCATATAAATGTGTTGTTTCTAATATACTGTTCATTTAGTAAGATATAGTATTCTTTAAAATATTATAGATAATTTGATAGTAATAGTGTGTTTGCAGTTTGAAAACATTAAGGTATAAATTAGTGTTTAGCTTAGTATAATATAATATTATTTCTACTGGAAAGTACTATTCGATGTAATGGTGTTCATTTCGTAAGATGTGCCATTCAAGATGCGATAACAATCTTATATGGGTAGTGTTCGTTTTTCTATTTATGCTATTCAAGATACGGTGGTAATTTTGTAAATACTAAAAAAGTATGGGTATAACACATAGATCAGTTTATTGTATAAGCTACTCTTTTTTTCTTTTCAAATTTTCCAATAATCTTACATGTTAGGAGCAAAATTTTGCCACTTGTCACTATGGGCTAAAATTGCTTGTGTGATAAACATGAAAAAATGGAGAAAATACAAGTTTTGATTCCAAGTTTTCTTTTCATCTGAATTATATTGGGTGTTTCTAGTTTACAAGAATTTCTGGGGCTAAGAATCAATCGACAAAGTTGACAAGGTTCAGGTTATGGGTGGGAGGGTTCCAGATATGAGATTGAGGAAGATGAAGAGAATGGTAATTGTGAGCGAGGTCAGTGATGAGCAGTTAGATTCACGTAAGGTAATTCTTAGCATGGTCGAGATCATGCCCAGTAAAGAAGATGGTCAAATAGCATATTCACAAAGTTTGGTGGCTAGATGCTAAGGACCAAATATTTAGTGGCTTTTAAAAGTTTCTCAATTTACTAGTTGTTAATGTGTTATAAATGTGGCACATAATATTCCTATTGTTATACAATCATTAGATACTTAGTGGCTATTTCACTCATTTTTCCCAACTTCAATGGTAAAATTACTTCCAATAAATCATATTAGTGATAAATTTTAAAAAAAATATTAGTGACAAAATTACTCCAAGACCATTTTACCTGTTTTTCCTTTCCCTACTATTATCAATGAGCAGACGAGCAGTATCAGATGCAAAAAATGCCAGATACGGTCGGATATCTTTACATATAAGCAAAATTCTTCGTAATCCAAAATTAATGTCACAAACTGAAGAACAAGAAGCTAACATATCTTACTCTATAAAGAGTATTTTGAACGAATAAAACATGACAACAAAAGATCGCCTGGGTTAGCGAAACTAACAACAAAACAAGAACATGGCGCCTTCTCTCTCTGTCGCTTCTCCAATCTTAGTTGTTCTTCTCTTCTGCCTCACTCCCTCCTCCGGTAGACCGGGCATGAAATTGAGCAGCCAAGAAATCACACAAGTTTGTTCCACATCCGGCAACCCGTCGTTCTGTTCAAGCTTCCTCAACTCTGCGCCGGGAATCGCCGGAGCCGACCTTCTGGGGGCCGGAAAAATAGCTCTAAAGCTAGCGGAGACCAACGCCACCTCCACCCTGAATGTCATCCGTTCGCTCCTCAACAGCGCCGGCGGTGACCCCAAGCTGAAGGCGAGGCTAGAGGATTGTTCCGAGTTATTCAGCGATGCCGTCTCCTCTATCCAGGAATCTGTAGGTTTGTTGACTGCTGGAGATTACGCCAGCGTTCTGACTTACATATCCGCCGCCCTGGATGCCGGATCCAATTGTTCAGACGGCTTCGAGGGGCCACCGGTGATTCCGCCATCGCTGGTGGAGGGCGTTCAGGATTTGCCGAAAATATGCAGCGTTGTTTTGGCGATCACTACCCGCTTGAAAGGGCAGTGAGAGAATCGAATTAGACGCGGTTTAAACAAAGGGGTACGGAAAAGGAATAACTCCCTATTAATTTCATATCAAAGAATGAAGATGATGATTACAAGAGTGGTGATAGTTGTCAAGGCTCATGAAGAAAATAAGTGCACTTGCTCTAGGCAATATATGCAACTCCCTATTAATATTATATCAAAGGATGATGTTATGTAATTCCACCTAATCGTTTTTCTATTAAGATTTTTCGTGCAAGTCTATTTTCCAGTTTTGTTTTAATATGGTATATTCAAGTTAATTCATTCACAAAATATATGTCATAAAACCAAGGTATTGACTTGAGATTTCGGTAAAAATTGGGGTTTTGACTTTTAACTTATGAAAGTGTGGTAACCTAAAACACAAAAACTAAAGTTTATAACATTTTTTGTATTTATTTGGACAAAATGATAAAGTTTTAAAATTTGAGGACGAAAGATATCATTATAAACAAACAGATGACTTGTGTAATTTACTCTTTTTCAATTTTGAACACTGTTTTTGCTGCAGAAGCAAAAAACGAGCTGTAGCAAGAAAGAAAATACGCTTTAATTTAGCGTTTTAGATCATATAATTATGATAGGCAATCTGCTGAAAACATGAAAGATGATTCATATATACAAGCGATAGTCTCGATCGCTCAAAATCTTTATGGGATTATACAATATCAGACTATCCTGTTTGGAGATAAATTTACCTTCCTTAGATTAATTTTTCAATTGAAAAAAAAAATATTACAAAAATACTACTCCTTCCCAAAGTTAGAGTCCAATCTACCTTTTATATGAATATTGAAAAAGATAACCTCATCTTCTCTTTGCTTTCCTTGATCAGTGCTCCTTAGAAAATCAAAATTCCACATTTTTTAGAAAAAAAAAATGAAATCCACGGACAGTAAATTAATTATATGGAGAGATAGCATAAATTTTAGGACAGCAGAAAGGAAGTCTTTTCTTGGAAGCCAAGGCACAAGTGCATAACATAAAACTCGCACGTGCCAGGCTCAGAGAAGAGTTCACATGCTGCCTGGCTACCATAATATCTGCAGCCATCAGCACCAACGCTTCAGGAAAAAAACAAAAAAAAAAAAAAACCTACGATCCACAACGAGTAGTTCTTAATTAATTCTAGACATCGAGAATTGAAATTTAAGCCGCGGATGGGACTCTTCCATAAGGGACGCCGTCATCGCTCTCCGACAACTTCCCGATCAGCGGGACAAGCTTTTCATGGTCGGCAATGGCGGTGCCACAGTTACTTGTATCGTAATCCAAAGATTCATCCTCGTAAATATCGTGCCATTTCTTTACCAGCATCTTTATATCTTCCCTCTCCATGTTCTCTTCCTTCCCTGTGTAACTCCAAGGCTTCGCACCCTACGCTCCATTAAATATTACATTTATATATATGTATCAGTACCCGATCATATTTTAACCACTAATAATAGTATAGATTACCTAAATCATCTAAAGTTGGTAGAGATTCTCATTAAATATTACCGCAGCACAATAATGCACGACCTTAACTTTGTCGAGGTCGACCTTTTCAGGGTGGCGCCACAACAGAGCCAACACAAGGTTGTAGACATAAGGGATGGGCTTGTATATGTCCCTGAAGTACATGTTCAGGAAGTCCTGCATGTGCGTTTAATTGATGATAAATAATCTAAACATATATGTGCTCGAACTTGAACAAATCAAAAACCTTGTCACATATTAGCTAGAATTTTCTTAAAGAGGAATATATGGAATTTGGATACATGTAGATAGGGATATATACCTGTTCCGCGAAAGAAGAGGGAGGAGTGACTTTGAGGGTGTCCAAAAGGTGACGGTAAGTGGGGAGATGGGGCTTGAAGACGAACATGCCGGCGTTGAAGTAGTGGGGCGGCGGAGGGCCCATCTCCGCCGGCCACTGCACCCTCTGTGGGCACTGCTGGCAGTATCCGATCTTGTACTGAGCCGACTCATTCCATGTCTTCTCGCAGAAGCAGTCCATTACCGCGTAGAAAGAGTCGCTCGGCGTCTCGAAAAGCTCGTCGATATTGTCGAACACTTGGATGTCTCCATCCAAGTAGACCATCCTCTCATACTCCACGAACTGTAAACACACATTATACGATTAATCCATCATAAAAATCAAATGCTAAAGTTAGTAGTATATAGGTAGTACAGCACCATGTGTACACACACACACACACATATATATATACCTCCCAAATACGGAGCTTGGAATAGTTAATGACATAGTATGCCATGGCGAACTGGGTCTGGTTATCAGGAGGGTGAACCGGGTCGATCGGACGGACGATGCATCCCTGAGAAAGGAGGATTCGACGGTGGTCTTCCGGGACATCGGGCAAAACAGCAACAACAAGAGGGTAGGCAGATTTGGCCTTCCTTAAGCCCTTGGCTAAACCCACCACTCCTTTCACATAATCTCCATTTCCGGCCAAAAACGTTACGTACGCCCTTCTGGGGAAGACGTTGCTGGGCTGGCGAACAGCAGACATCGTGATGGGTTAGTTGAAGGGAGAGAGGAGACAAAACACAGAGACAAGATGGATGAGATTTGGTTCGTTGGCCGACAGGATATGTATGTACTTGTAAGAGCTGCACGACAATTAATAAATAAGGATGGGGCGCCGTAAGTCTTGAAATATTCTTGATATAGCTTATTTGCTTTCCATTTCCACGTTATTCAGCAAGATATATTAATTGTTCATTCTTTAAGATGGCCGTTTTGATTCACCTAAATGATAAATTTAGGAATGTTAAGATATGTGGCACCAGGCCACTTTATTTGTTAAGAAGATGATCCTTGTACCTACCTAAAAACAGCCGATTTATTAGCGCTTAACCCACGGCGTTTATGGACTTAATTACTCTATTAACCGGCACATCTAATTAAGTCAATGGAACATATATAATAATGGTTCCTTTGGGGAAGGCATTTTTGAATGTTAAATGCGAGCGGCTCCCTGAATCGCTAAACGTCAGAAACTAAACCGTATGTTTCTTTTTCGTTCCAGTTAAACCTCTCAAATCGCTGAAGCTCCTAAATTAGTGCAACGATGATTTCCAGACGTTTCTCCTTCTAACCTTTCGACCGCTGCTCAAGCGTTGACAGCAAAAGTGCAATTTTATCCGACAATTGGTTAATTTCCAGAAGAAATATATTATTTATATATAAGAAGAATCTCTGGCAGTCACAAAAAAATGATGGATATCATGCTAATTTGCTAAGAGGTCATCATCTTTTACAATATGTTGTATGTTTATCCAGTAGTTTTATAGAACAGTGAGATGGGTAATTGGTTCAATTATAGGATTTATTTTCATAATATATAGACTATTACGCGGAGAAAAATTTAAAATATTATGTTATCTGTACAAATAATAATAGAGTACTGTTACTTACACCAACCAATAGTAAATACCAAGATACCTCTCTAATTTCAACTTCAAAGAGTTTTGCAAATAAGAACCCCACGTTTGTAGATGAATAGAGATAATATGGTCTGTGAAACAATTCAGCGATGGTGTGTTTATTTAATTAAATGAATGAATATGAACAAAATTTAAAATTGGCCTAACTACACAATTAGCCCATGAATCTTACTAACTTGAGCGAGTTGGTTCAAAATTCACTACTCACTAAAACTTGGCCCCCTAAGTTTGAAAAGTTATGCCGGTGAGTCCAATTCATTACTAAAAAACTCGTCTTTTCCAACTGTTTTTTTTACCAACGGTCAAGATGTTGGTAATTACCAACGTGTAGAACCGTTGGTAATTACCAACGTGTAGAACCGTTGGTAAAATTTTTCTAACGTGCACGTGTTGGTGGGGTTTTTTTTTTCCCGTTACCAACGGCTGAGCCGTTGGTATATTCCAACGGTTATGACCGTTGGAATTAGGTTCCAAGTGTCACGCGTTGGTAAATATATACAATAATTGGAGCAAAGCATGTGTAATATTTCCAACGGCTTAAGCCGTTGGGAAAAAAAAACCCTGTACATTTACCAACGGCTTTGGCCGTTGGAAACAGAATAAATGAAACGGTGCGTTTTATACTAGGTCCGAAATTCGTGGATCTGCTGTCGTTTGGCACGCTTTGAGGGTAGCTTAATTTTGTCAGGGAATTTTTTGATTTTTTTTTGAGGTATTTCTCCCTATTTGAGCTTCTTGGTTGATAATGGGTTGAAGATGTTGGTTTTTATTGCAGTATTGAAGTGATTTGGAGGTGTTTGAAGGAAGTTAACATTTTGATTTGAGGTAACCGCGTTTATTTCGTATTTTTTATTTTTTTCCCCAATAATTACGTATTTTCGGATTATATAGTGTTAATCTGGTTTGAAATATGTGCAATATTTGTTATTTTGTGTTGCATTTGGTTGGAGATTTAGTTTTTAGGTTACCCATTACAATTGTTTTTTTATGTGCATTTTTTTACAATTTTTTTTCTATTTTCGGGATTAATTAGAAATTATGAAATTATTAGTTTTAAGTGATTTGTTTAGGTAGTATATTTACATTTTGCAATGACAAAATATTGTAGAATATTTATATTTTTTTTCATATGGTGAAAAATAATTTTTATAATAAAATGAGATTAGGTAAAATATATTTTAAAAAAATGATACTTCTCTTTTTGAACTAATTGAAAAATGAATAAAATGTTAAACAAGTTAATATTAATATTAATCACAAGCATTTACTATTGGTTTATAAATATTAAAATCCATTATAGATATAAAAATTATTAGTAAATTTACAAAGATATAAATTATTTAGAAATATAAAATTTATTAGAAGTAAATGCATTTAATGTATTTAACGTATTATTAATAATCTCACGAACTCACCTATAACTTAAAATTATAAATATTGCCGTCCAATGTATTTAAATTTGTTTATGTAAATATAATAAATATTTTTTTGGTACTGTGTCTGAGTGCAACTCTCGTGGATGTAACTATGTTTCTTCTTTATGTTCCCTTTTTTATGGCAACTCTTTATGATTCATTTTTAAAATAATGAACTAACAAATTAAAATACTTAATAATGAAGAAAAATTAAAATGAAACTTGATCACTTTTTGAAATACCCAAAGGAATATACTCAACTACTTTTAATTAGGGAATGTTCACTTGAACCATATACTATTGCATTAGAACTTTTAATAACTCATTTCTGAAACAAATAAACAAATGAGGATTTATGATTAATGCAATACAATGTGATCAAATAAATGTTCTAGATTAATCTATAATTATATCGAATTTTCAGAATTTAATGTAATAATACTTTCATTGTCCCGAAAAACCCAAATTTAAGTAGTGATCAACTAGTTAGTGAACACTTGCATGCGTCGACCATGATAATACTACTAACATTATTATTATTAGAAGCAAGACTAATGTATGGCCAAGCTAACAATTTTTATTTAACGGCAAGAACAAATTTTATTAAAAATTTACTAGCTCCTTAAGTTTATTAACATAAGTTGTTGAAAGGATCGGAGCTTAATAGAGAAGTAAGCCGTTTAAGTATCAAACTAGAATTATTTTGTCATAAAGTGTTCCTTTTTTGTCGAACTAATCAATAATTCAAAACTGTTTTTGCATAAAAAGTGATTATTTTCAACAATTATAGAATTATTGGAACTTTACACTTTAGAAGTTCAAAAAGTACTTTTAAAATAATTACCTGTGGGGTGATGTGTTTGTGTTATCTGTGAGGCTCATCCATTACCAGAAGAGGAACATCAAATATGTTAACACTATTGCTATGAAACTCTTATATTTGCAAATGTTGTCTTTGGGTGTAACTCTCATATTTTAGGCAAGGCATTTCAAGTGGACTTTTAGCATGATGTCACAAAAAAAAAAAAAATACATGTGGATGACAAGCCCTTCTTTCACTTAATAGATTTCTATGCCATGTTTACCAATTTCATTTTATTGTTCTAATCATTTTGATGTGTTATAGTTTTGCACTTTAAAGACAATAATAGCTTTTTTTGCACCTGTGAGGGGCAGGAATATTCAAAACTAATGCTAGTTTTGAGTGCTTGTTCACACCAGTAATATACATAAACGTTATTTGGACAGAGAAGTGCAGATGTTCAAGGCATAGCCAAGTATAGCTGATTACTTATGTTTTTCATTAAGTGAAAAAATCCAACTCTTCTTGATGCATTCAGAGCAAGTGCACCAAAAACTGCCTAAAAAACTATCAAACAGATTATATGGTAGAATACCTACTTTAGTTTCAAAGAATGATCTCACAACTTAAACAAAGTTGATATTAATAAGCGATTAAGAAAAGCCAGTTCCAAAAACTCAAACTCATTGCCCATATATATATATATATATATATATATTGGTCAATTTCTATACTCAACGATGGAAACTAGATATGTACAAAATATGTTTTGGCCTTATGTGAAATTTTAAAAAAAAATGTCTCAATTTAAAACAGTTATACATAAGTTAAAATAAATGATGCGTTAAGAGAGAAAAGATTATGACATGACAGTTATACATAACTATAATGAAACAAATAATAATCTCCGTAACGTATTTTGTTTAAATTGATCGTGTACATTAATGATACTTTGTTTCATTTGCAGAAATTTCTTATATTACCAGGATATTAAGTTATTTTTCCCCCTTTTTTCAGTTCCTCCCTGCATCTGTAAAGCGTGAAGAAGTACCCATTGTTTTTCCTGTCCGTTTGCAGTCGTTCGAGGTTAGTTTATATTTCTTTTCCTATTATATTGAGAACGGGATGATTTTAAGGGAAATTGTTTTAATTACTAATATTGATAATAAAACTTATTTGTTGTCACTATGGTTTGAACACAGTGGGTTTAGATTTGAATATGCAATTTATGTTAATTATTTGTTATCTGTGGATATTTTTTCTTCTGGATTATAGTCAATATGTAATTTCTTTGTGCGTTGTATATATTATTTTATGGCATGATTATTTGTATAAGTTCATGGTAATAGGTGTAGTTATGGTTTAGTTGGAGTGCTTTAGTGTAAATGGTTATATTATGTCATGGTGTATTGATAATAAAAATTTAATCATTATAATAAAACCATGTTGCAATAATATGACAATAATAATGCAGAAAAAATACCTCGTAAAGGAATTTGGAGACCAATAGAGAAAATATTAAAACAAATAAATTAGGACCACTGAAGAGGAGGAGTCACTGTCATTCGAAGAAATCCAGGTAGCCTGATTGTACGAAACATGACTTTAATGCAAACTTCTTCCTAACCCTAACCTTTACCTTAGACCATACATCTACACTTAAACCTAACACAATATACCTAAACTTGTAAACCCTAAATACGACAAAATCTAACCTAAACTATAAGTCTATAATCGTAGCAGTATGAACCCTATACCTAAGTTTAAACTCTAATAGACATAAACTTAGACCCTAATCTTAACACTAATTTGTACTTTACCATAAACGCTATACAATAAATCTGAACCGAAATAATCCCCATCTTGTCAAAACTCTAGACTTAACCTGTACCTTAATTATAAGCTCGTAATTCAAATCATAAACCCTCAAACTATAACCTTAAAAGTCTCAACGAGTAAGGGAATAATCAGGACAGTTACCATCCCTTAAGGTAAACATTAACTTTCTTTATTAATTACCTTTTGTAGTTAGTAAATCCTATATGTAATAAAATATCCTTTAAAAATTATGAATTTAAGTACTAAGAACAATGACAGTAATGACTACAATAACGAACAATAATGATGACCGTAGGGAAATCATAACAACAACTAGATTGAAATTAAACTTTGGCTATCTAAAAATACTGTAAACTTGAGTACGTAAACATTGAAGCATACTTCTGTTATTTTTACACATACGTGAAACCATAAACTTGAGTACGTATATCATTTAATAGATTGAGGTGTTTATGATTACGAACAGATTCTGTGTGTAATGGAATCCGCCCGTAGTTGGATGTACAGTAACCGTTTCTTGCCTCGCCAATCTGGTTACACACAACAGTGGGAGACTGGGGTGGAAGAATTTATATCATTTGCTGTATCCCACCCTGAAACTATGAGCGGGTCATGCATTCGCTGTCCTTATCGGAAGTGTAAGAATTTGCGGTTTAATCAGGCTGATGAGGTCAGAGTTCATCTGTACAAATGGGGGTTTGTACCTTTTTACTTGAATTGGACCGCTCATGGTGAGCCATTTAATGAAGCATCAGATACGGCTCCAGGCTGTGGGTGGGTTTAGGGAGTTTGAGCCGGGGTGTTCGACGAATCCATATGAAAGGATGGTATTAGATGCCGTTGGCCCTAGTTACAATCAATTTCCGGAAGACAATGTTGTGGAGCCAAATGAAAGTGCTCAAAATTTTTTTAATCTTTTGAATTCAGCATCAACTCCTTTATGGGATGGGTGCGAAAGTCATTCTGAGTTATCGGCTGCTGTCCGCCTTCTCAACCTTAAGTCTGAGTATCACATGTCACGAGGATGCTTTAATGGCATTGCCCAACTAATGAAGGAGACCCAACCAACAGATAGTAAGATGCCATCAAATTGGTATGAAACTAAGAAATTAGTTTCCCAGTTGGGTCTGTCTCACGAGAAGATTGACGTCTGTGTGAATGATTGTATGTTGTTCTGGAAAGATGACAGTACCAATCGTATTTGTAAGTACTGTGGGTCTGAGAGATATAAGCCAAAAAAGGGAGGTCGTGGTAAAGATCGACCGAGGAAAACCATGCATTATTTACCACTAAGCCCTCGTCTGCAACGCTTATTTGCGTCATTGGCAACAGCTGAGCAGATGAGGTGGCATAAGGAGCAAACACAGGTCCCAGGTGTGTTAAAACATCCATCAGATGGTGAAGCTTGGAAACATTTTGATCAGACCTACCCATGGTTTGCTTCGGAACCACGAAATGTCAGATTGGGGTTGTGTGCCGATGGATTTACACCTTTTGGACCATCTGGGAAACAATACTCTTGTTGGCCTGTGATCGTTACTCCGTATAATTTGCCCCCTTGGATGTGCATGAAAAAACCCTATATGTTCCTTTCGTTGCTGATTCCAGGTCCACGTAGCCCAAATCATAAGATTGATGTTTATCTACAACCTCTAATAGACGAGCTACGACATCTGTGGTTTGATGGCGTTGAAACATGGGATGTGTCATTGAAACAAAATTTTATTCTGCGAGCAGCATTAATGTGGACCATAAATGACTTTCCGGCTTATGGCATGCTATCAGGGTGGATGACACATGGGCGATTGTCTTGCCCTATTTGTATGGGTGAAAGTAAGGCATTCCAACTTAAGTATGGCGGGAAAATTTCTTTTTTCGACTGTCATCGGCAATTCCTCCCCCGGAACCACCCATATAGAAGGAATTGTACTTGCTTTAAAAAAGGGAAATCAGAAAAGTCATTGCCTCCTCCGCGCTTATCAGGTGAAGATATATTTGAAAGAATCTCATGGATTCCATCAGTTGGTAACGATGGTCCACAAAATCGACCGTGTGATTATGGGAAATCACATAATTGGACGAAGCGAAGCATTTTCTGGGAGTTACCATATTGGGCCACGAACTTAATACGACATAATCTTGATGTTATGCATATTGAGAAGAACGTGTTTGAGAATATATGGAATACTGTGATGGATGTTAAGAACAAAACGAAAGATAATGTGAAAGCACGGAAGGACCTGGAAATTTATTGTAATCGGCCGGAGTTAAACATGGTTCCACTTGATGATGGTCGTTCGTTCAAACCAAAGGCGAGGTTCACATTGGATGTTAACCAAAGGCAAGATGTGATCACCTGAGTAAAATCATTACGACTCCCTGATGGATATGCCTCAAATCTTGGGAGATGTGTTGATACAGTTGGTTGCAATATGTATGGTATGAAGAGTCATGATTGCCACGTTATGATGCAAAGGCTTCTCCCCATTGCCCTCGAAGCGCTACCCGACAATATTTGGAAGCCATTAACGGAGTTAAGCCTATTCTTTAGAGACTTGTGCTCTCCAGAGTTGCATGAAAATCACTTGTTTGCGTTGGAGGAAAATATTCCAATTATAATTTGTAAGCTTGAGAGAATTTTCCCTCCAGGGTTTTTTGATGTCATGGAGCATCTCCCAGTTCACTTGCCCTTTGAAGCAAGGGTTGGAGGACCTGTTCAGTACCGATGGATGTATAAATTTGAGCGGTGCATGCATGACCTAAAAATGAAGGTTTCTAATACTGCTCATGTTGAGGGATCGATATGTGAAGCATACCTTATAGAGGAGACTTCCATCTTTTGCTCTCATTACTTTGAGTCCCATGTTCCCTCAATGATGAACCGCGTACCGAGAAATGACGATGGTGGTCCTGTCCAATGTAATGGTGACTTGTGGTCCACATTCACTTTTCAAGGACGACCATATGGTGCATGCCGATATAGATTCCTCACGGACAATGAACTCAGACTTGCAATCACATACGTTCTTCTAAACTGTCCTCAGATCAGGCCATACCTAAAGTAAGTCATTTGATTCCTCACGGACGATGAACTCAGACTTGCAACCACATACGTTCTTCTAAACTGTGCTCAGATCAGGCCATACCTAAAGTAAGTCATCGTTCATGTAAAGGCATTCCAACTGTGACTATGTTGAAATTCAGTACTACTCATCAAACAAAACTAACATATTTTTATTGTTTCTGTTATTGGCCACAGTATGTTTGTGGACATGGTCAGGGAAACTGCACCTGAGATAACAATGTCCGAGATGGACATACACATTGAAAACAATTTCTCAGCCTGGCTCCGACAATATGTACGTGTGCTTTTAGGACAGAATGTATTGCAATATGTTAAGTTATAAAAGTCTCCATATATATTGTCCTAAATTGAAATATGTTTTACATAGGTTGATGACCCAGGTAACAATATTGTCGATACCATCTTGTGGGATGTTGCATGTGGGCCCTCACGGCGAGTTCAGACATGGCCGGTGTATTTCACAAATGGGTACAAGTTTCACATAAGTGAATGGGGGAAGGACAAATCAACATTTAATAGTGGAGTCTGCATACGCAGCACGGGTGCAAGTGAAGTTGAATGTGATTTTTATGGTATATTAGAAGAAGTCATTCAACTCGAATATCCCGGCTTTTCGCATAAGAATGTTGTCTTGTTTAGGTGCAACTGGTTTGACCCAACACCTGAACGTGGAACTCGAATGCATAAACAGTTTGGGTTAGTTGAGATCTGAAATAGCCGCAGATATCAAAAGTTTGATCCTTTCATTCTAGCATCACAGGCTGACCAAGTTTACTACACACAATATCCGAGTAAGTCACGTGAAAGAAACGGGTGGTCAGCTGTTATGAAGATAAAACCTCGATGGATAATACAGGCTGCAATTCTGGACACGAGTGACGTGTATCAAGACAGTGGATCCGTTAATTGTCAAAGAATTAAAGATGACCCAATTGAGGAGTTAGCTGACCCGGGTGTCGGTGATGATATTGAAGAAGATGTACTTGAGGAGGGGGGATCTAATGGCGAGACAGAGGATGATGAGGAGTTTATATCCGATGACAGTGACTTTGAAGAGTCCGAGGAGTTTGAGTCGAATGACAGCAGTGGGTCGAATGAATGATTAGATAACATGTACTAGGAATAACGATAACTTGTAATTTCTAAGTAATGTGTACCAATTTGTTTTGAGTACATTTATGTACCCCTAATACTGCACAATATATGTTAGTAAATATATGTTATGTTTAATTTACCAACTTACCTAAAAATAAATGCAGATGCCTCGTAAAGGGGATAATACCTATAAACGCCGATCTGGGAAAGGACCATTTGCGCAGTTTAAGGAGGTAATGGAGCCAATATTTAATGAACGACATAGGATGGGTTCTTCATCCCGGGCACAGGAGGATGTCGGTGTAGAGACGCAGGGAACAACAGTGCCACCCACGCAGGTCCCCTCACATGAGCACCGATCTGACGGCGGTGGAGGCACGCCATCTGGACATGGATCTGGTGCGCGCCACCTGAGGCACCCCATAGTGACGACTCATCCCTCAGATGATGATATACATATTGATGACATCCCATCATCGATGTCACAGACAGCAGGCCGACCGCGGATGAGGATATCCCCACATGGTAACACGTAAGTGATAAATACCAGACACACGTATTAATATTAGTAAGAGTAAATACTTTACATGGAATCATTCTTTGAAACTTAAGTCATATAATTTCAACGTCACAGATTCATTCCAGCTGCGGCGACACGGTTAGTGACACCATGTTTCACCACACATTTCAAACCATATTCTGATTGGTCCTTCGTCTCTCCATCAGACCTGCAGCAATGGTGGCGTGTTTTTGAGGTATGACAATAATATTACTATGTTAATGATGTAATAATGTTATAAGATATAGAATTGTATTTTCCCATGCTAATAGTTTAAACATATTAACCTGTACAGAGGAGCTGTGAGTGGGATCCCATACACCATAATGAGGTGTATCGGGTGTGGAATATATTGGGAGCACAGCATTACAGAAGCATGATGTCAGAAATTCGGCGTGTGAAAGATCCGGTTAAACGTTGAGCGAAGGCAAACTTTATGTCAGATGCTGCATATGCGGAAATGGAGGCATATTGGGCGAGTCCGGAGTTCATTCAGAAGTCCGCTAAGTTCAAGGCAATGCGAGCAACAATGACTGACGAGGATTCACAGTCTGGCTCTTGCAGCGCGACATATGCTGGGGGATCTATCTCGATGTCTGCACATCGAGAGCAAATGGTATGTATCTCGCTAATGTTCTTTCAAACAACAGTTCAGATACTAATGAAATTAAATTACATATAAATGTTACGTTTCATTCAATTAGAGAGAGAGAGATCCTGAGAAGAAGGACCCTGGCTTGTTTAAAGTCCTTCAGGCGACACATAAAATGAAGAATGGGAAATATGTTAGTAAGCGCTGTGAAGAAGTTGCTGTAAGTAGTAAAACTGTTTGGTCGCAGAATATTCTTAAGTTAATTACTATGTTTTACAAATTATGACATGACTAAATGTATTTTATGACGTTTCTGTAGACTCGTATCAGTGCAGAGATTGAGGAGCAAACACAGCAAGAGGATGGAATAGAGGCCATTGATGAACTAGCAATCATTAGTACTGCATCTGGCGGTAGAAGGAGAGGCCGTGTATTTGGATTAGGATCTGAGCAGTGTGTTATACCGGGACGCCGACAGCCAGGTCCCATCCCGCCTATTGACATCACACAGACACCGCAATTCAACGAGCAAGTACAGAAGATGATGGCGGAGGAGAATGCGCGAAGGGATGCGGAGTACGAGAGGAAGCTCGAGAGAATTAAGAGGAGACAGAGAGCAGAGATGGAGGCTCAGAGAGCCGCATTGGAAGCAAACCGGGCTCAGTTAGAGATTATTTGTCGTTCGCTAAACCTTCCGTGCCCGCCGGCACAACCAGTTCCACATTATCCTGATGACTCGGACTCAGAGGATGAGGAGATAGTCGGGACTCCGTGATGGGCGTCATCAACAGGTTAGCGCATTTCCAAAGTTCTTGTGTTAGAGCCCTAGACATAATAATTTTTAGACCTAAATCAGACTGACTTGATATTTCTGAAATGTGTAAGATGTTGAATGTTGAATGCTTTCTTTCAGACATATCTGTTATTGTTTTAATTATGCTGTATTTGAGAATATTTTATTTTAATAACGTTGGCATAGCTGTGTAATGTTTATTGCTGAGTAAAGCCGGGCGTACTTTTGAATTGGTATTTTAATTTTGAATGTGGCTTGAAACAGGGAAAAATACGAAACAACCGAAATCTGGAACGTTTAATATACATTACCAACACGCAAACGGGGAACTTACCAACTTGCGCGCGTTGGTAATTACCAACTGTTACCAACGCGTATGGAAGTTGGTAATTACCAACGGCTTCATAACAAACGTTGGTAATTACCTTACCAACTGCAAGTTCCGGCAGTTGGTAATTACCAACTGCCAAGTTACCAACTGCTGCCAGTTGGTTACCAGTTACCAACTGCTGGTAACTTAACTTACCAAAGCAGTTGGTAAGTTACCAACGGCTGGCAGTTGGTAACTACTACTACGCGATGGAAACCGAGTGCTTTCCATGACCGTTGGTAATTACCAACGTGTATTTTACCAACGTCTACACGTTGGAATGTACCAACGTGTTATTAGTTGCGCGTTGGTAAAAAATTTTCCAACTTAATGAATACCAACTGCCATTTACCAACGTGCAGCAATTGGTAACCAACTGCTGCACGTTGGTAAATGGCAGTTGGTAAAGTCCTATATTTTAGTAGTGATTATTACAATAACTAACTAATGGCATTTAGGGGAGGGTGATATTGCGATGGATGGATGAGGTGGAGAAATCATGAGCAACAATCATGTCTTGAATAGAAAAGCTTTTTGAGGCAGCAGGGGAGGAAAAAATAGGGAAAGGAAAAACCATACCCAACCTTGAAATTGTCTCGGTTTTAGAGGGAGAGGATCATTCGTTAGTAGATTTTATTCATTGGAATAACAGAGAGGAAAATTTGAGTTGATAGAGAAAGAATTCAAGTCCAAGTTTTTGTTGGTTTCATCACTTTTGTAGATTCACTAAATCAGAAGAAATTGCAAGCTTAGATATGATGAGAAAACACTAACAGCTCTTCTAGATTCAATCTCACCCTATCTTCTGTCCATCGCCAACTGCCCATTTGCATTACCAGCATCATCATCGTCATGTACAACAATCCATCAATCTGAATTCACCAGCAGAGATTGCTTTCACTCTACCGTCAAATTGTCAACCAAATGCTAAGGTTGAACTGAATGGACCAAAATTTCTTTTGAAAATGACAGCGTGTTGGTAGGGCAATTCCAAAATTGAATCTGTCTTCCAAAAGGTTTGGCCAAATTTGAGCTTTGACTTATCAATCTCTTCAACTTATAAATCCAGAGGAAGAAGGAAAAAACTAGCACAGACTAAGATCACAAGGATAGCCACAAAAACACCGCCGCAAACCCAAAATCTGATGAGTCAACCATTGAGCTAGGGTTGGGTTCCACTACCCATCGGCTGTGACATCATCGAGTGCTTGCCGTTTTTACACAATGTCGTCATTTAGGCATCTCGATTGTTGTGAATGTTACCTTCTAGTAGCCATTAGCCCCAAGTGAAGTGATAGCACTGCACAAGAGGTTTGAGATTTTGTCCTTGTTGGGAGTGTTCTTGGCTGGTCTGTCTCCTCCTGGAGCGACTGCACAGTGTACTTAGCTGGCGGCTAAGGGCAAGTTGTGGGTGGCTTTGGTTGCTATTTTTTGTTTTCAACTCTACCTCAGCCATCCATCACCACATCACCCTCCCCCTAAACATCTTCTGGTTAATTACTGTAGCAATTAGACTGACTCACATAAGTCTTTTAAAGTTTAAGGGCTAAGTTTTAGTAAATACTGAGTTTTGGACAAATTCACTCAAATTAGCAAGGTTTGAGAGCTAATTGTATAGTTATGCCTTTAAAATTTGTTTAAAGTGAAACAAATGAACATGAAGAAAGTTTTGTTTGTTTGCTCATGTTCAGAAATAGATCGATTAATATTCGTTTATATTTATTTGTTTATTTGTTCATTTATTTGTTTGATCATTCATTTACTCATTTATTTTTTGTAAGTTCATTTATTCATAATATTTTGCTTTTTTCAATTCATTCATTTATTCATTTATGTTTGTTATGTTGTTCACAAATGCATTTGTCCATATTGTTCATGTACATGTTTATATGATGATGTTCAGCAACACGTTCATTTGGTTCATGACAATATTACTGTTAACAAAGGAACATGAACACACTTATTATAAATGATCGAACACAAACAAAGAAATGTGTTTGTTTATTACTTGTTTTCATGTTGGAATTCACTTAAAGTTAAACGAATGAACATGAGCAGGATCCTTTCATAATTCATACAGTTCATTTATAGCCCTCCATTTGATGGTGCTGTTAATGCAACACCTTTTTCTTTTAACTAATAATTTACCAATCATAGAAAAAAAAATTGAACTCTAACAAAGCTAAAGCTAAACTTTAATATCAATTGTTAGAGCTAAACTCTTAGCACTTTTTTAACACTAATTGCTAAAACTGAAATTTTAAGACTCTTCATAAATGGACCTTAACTAATTTGCAACCCCTTAAATGATCCTTTCGTGCTTATTGGCATGCATGATTTACTATTGTAAATAAATTAGTCATTCACCTTACGTATGGCCGCCTTGAGACATTATCACCAATCTGTGGGGTACTTTGTTTACATCCCAGACTTCACGGAAGTCATCCTTTTAATTCCGTTGAAAATCAGCGCATAGAAGCATTGTAAAAAGACTTTTAATCCTTTCATGATGAGGACAAAGTAACACTCCCTCATAGTAATTGCGTCTTCCAAATATTTTCTAAGATTGACTTGGCCAATTTATAATGGCATGAAATATCTATACAAGTTAGACTGTACCCATAGATAGTAGAGGATATAACTAATGATAATAGGAGATTTTGTGCAGATTCTCAAATTCCCCCAAATTTGTACACAAATATTCCTTCTACACTTTTTACAACCACTAGTAGGGCTGACAAAAACAACAACAACAACAAGAGGGGGGAAAGAATAAAAAAACACCCCAACCCCGCAACCAAAATGGGGAGGGGGAATTAGAAACTTGTTTATCACTAGCTGTCACCTTTGTTGCCCTTCTTGCCCTTCTTTTGTTTCTGTTTTAACTGAGTGAGACCTGCAGCTGTTATCTTCACATTACCAATGATCGCAGCAACCAGCTCCGGATCCGTACAAGCTTTCATCAATTCTTTCTCTCTGGTGGTCGCCTCAGGCATGTGGCTGAACAGATTCATTGCAGTCTTTGCAGCTAGACACATACAATGGAAGCAAAACATCCATACAGATCAAAACAAATCCCCAGAATAGATAGTTTAACAAGCTCAGACTACTCTATTCTGAATCACAATAGAAATCCATGCAAATAATCAATGCAAAAAACTATCAAGTCAAATTCAGACATGTATGAATAGAAATAAAGATCTACTTACCTTTTCCTTTCTTGGCAGTTCCAGGTATTATCTTCACACGGTATTTGTACGACTGCAATGCATTGTAAGGACCACAAACCGGAACAGCATACAAAAGAACATCTGTAGGAAATGGGTTTCCAGTTAGGTAGTCCACGTCATTTAATCTCCCTTTCTCTTCATCAGCTATCTCATGAATATCATCTTCTTCCATTGCCACTGTGTCCAACTCCCTAGCATCATCAGCATGGCTGCTCAGAGTGTCATCTGGATGTTCTTGACAATCACGAGCTAAGTGGCCCACCCTTTTGCATTTATAACATATTTTTGGAGCATCGTCAGGACCTGCAAGAAACACTTTTTTTAATTTATATTGGATAAACTATGAAATTCCCATATGCTAAATAGCATAGATGGAACTTTCTTAAAGACTGACCGTGAACAGCAGATTTCTTCTCCTTATCATTAGCACTTTCACTTTCTGACAATTCATCATTCTTGCTACCCTTCCCAGCAGACTGAAATTGACACAGTTAGTTCTAGTTTTTTACAGGCAATTCTTAAGTACTTCAACCAATAACTGAAAAATAAAATGATTTGACATAAAAAATAAGGCGTTTCATTTTTAGATTAAACAAACTATTCGTTCTCCTGTAGAACTTGATTCATATAGTATAGTTGAAGTGATACTCACGGCCAATAGTGCCATCCTTATTCTCCGTTCCTCCTCATCCTGATCAGCATACTTCTCCTTCATCTTCTTGAGCTTACCTCTCTGCCCACGACTTATTTTTACAACAACTGGTTTCTTGTTTTCCATGTTTTTTTCAGGGTTACCGTCCAACTCAGTATTCTTCTCTTCTTCTTCATCCCCCTTCTGTGTGCTAGCACTGGGAGCACTAGTATTCTGGGCCTTTTTGAGCTTTCTTCTTTCGGCTTTTGAAATATAAGGTTTATTTCTAGCTGTAGCATTCCTCTCTTCATGATCATCTTCCACTGCCATATCAACATGAGACTTTTCAGTTCCATAATTTGCACTTGATGCAGTAGCAGATCCAAGCACAAGAGTTCTATCAAGAAGATCCTCGAGCTCTGGTGTGACTGAATTAACACCATTTCCAATAATTTCTGACACAGACCCATTCAAGTTAGCGTGGGTTTCAGTCACTAATTCACTAGAACCATTCTCATTACTTTCTTCCTCAGATTCTGATTCAGCAATGTCTTCAGCTGGGCCACTTTCTTCAACATTATTGATCACTTCCTCCTCACCTCTCACCCTTCTTTCATTCAAGTGTGATCCCAATGAGCTCTCATCCAAGCGAAATAACAAACCAAAGCCCATTATAAGAGGATGTGGAGGGAGAAAGTTCTTCTTGCCACGGATCATGAAACTCCCGACAGTAAGGTATTCCCCAGTAGGAGCAGTTTTGCTGACTTGATGAGGGTACACCCACCAGGCACTTGTCACAATCTTTGAATCCCATGCCTGGCTGTGGCAGACCTGTACCACACAATTCAAAGTTATGTTATGGAGGTACTTTTCCTTCGAACTTGGAAATTCACAGCCAAATAGCATACTTAATATAATAAGGACATGAAATATCACTAACAGTGAAGCATCCAGCTTGGTTTAGAGTGAGAGGTGGCACAGGTTGTTCAGGCCTATGATTTTTTATCACAGTACTGGAGGCACCATGGAGGTCTGCATGGACATAACTGAAATTGCAAAAATACTGTCAACAATTTTTTTCCCATAAGAACTTTATTGGTAAGGCAACAAGAGGAAGCCTACAGGTTATTTGAACGATAACAGCCTCAACGAATCAGTATATATAAGCCTATCCTCATATCAAAATCATGTTTGCCATCATTAAAATTTTTCAAGAATTTTATGAAGATATAGCTTGCTTTGGGCTAAGAAAGATTATTAGACTCCTCTGCTTATACCATACTACTAACAAAATTCTACTAAATTCCTTTGTTGCTATAACATCTTCCTGAGCATTCTGAACCAGACCAATGAAAGATTGACATAAGAAACTGAAAACCCGAGAAAGGAGTGAGATTGAGAGTGAGCGGCAGCAGGGAGACAAGAATGCATAAACCAGTTTCTTACAGATCTCCTTTTGACATGTAACGCTTGACTATCATCTCATTCTGTTGAGCATCACGTCCACTGATGACCAAGTAGTTCTCACTAGTGATGAACCAGTTAAACTTCTCGAACCAATGAACTTTGCGCATATGTGATATTGTGGCAACTGTTTTTTCCTGCAAAATTACATCCACCATATTGGAAGGTTTAGAAGGCTGATCCAGAGGGTAAATTCATGTAATTATTCAGTTAACATGACATGCATATGTTGAGTAATATCAAAAGTTGTAATCATATGTACAAATTCATTATATTTCAAGTGTAGTAACATTGTAAAACTATTGAAAATCAAGGATAATTTCATAAAAAATGCTCAGCAAAAACTTGAGCCATGACAACAGAACACAGAACAGTCCTACTAAGCCAAAGATTTCAGATATAGCACCAACAACATACCTGATTTTCTTTTAAACAGAACAGGACTAGTACAGTTAAATTTCATTGTGCCATTCCAGATTATTAACTACTACTTAACAAGAGAATGAAATAAAGCACTTCAACATCATAAACTTTGAATATATGTTCAAAATATAGGGGGAAAAATAAGACCAACACAATGATGAAGTGAAATATATTTTGTATAACATTAAAAAGGACTAATAAAACGACAACAATGCATATAGATGTACACCAGGATTAGGTCAATAAGCTAAACATACGATAAACATATGAAAAATTCTATTAAACCTGACTAACATTAGATCAAAGTAGTTGCTCACCAGTCAACACCAGTAGATAATACACCAAATTTTAAACAGATACTGACACTTGTCAGCTTAATTTCTACTCCACCTCTAAAATCCAAATTCGTGCTTCTACTAAACCACCACCAGCAGATCAAAATGGATGTTGTAAGGACTTCAGTAGCAGGACCATGGCAGAGCAATGACATAATAGCACTGAGAAATTGTAGACAATGATCTAGCACTGGATAGGCTGTTCTATTTGCAATCATAAATTTTAAAACATCATACAAGAAAACACATATCTAAG
Source organism: Aquilaria sinensis (assembly GCA_005392925.1). Taxonomy (NCBI): domain Eukaryota; kingdom Viridiplantae; phylum Streptophyta; class Magnoliopsida; order Malvales; family Thymelaeaceae; genus Aquilaria; species Aquilaria sinensis. The sequence goes on from SMDT01000535.1 coordinate 361,121, forward strand.
TAATAAGCTACCCGTGAAAGCTGGAGGCGGGTCTTTCTCTCAGCTGCTTTCAAAGCCTTTTCATGTGCTGTGACAGTCTTTTCCTGTTTGTTCTCTTGTTTTTTCTTCATTTCATACCACCGGCGAGCATTGGCATGTGCAGAGAGCGCCAAATCAACTTCAACCTAAAACAGGACAGACTACTGGTGATGATAAAATACAAAAAAAAAAAATTCTTGCTTTCGGCAACAATGATGATTGAGAGTCATAAAACCGTATGATTTCAAACATCAACATGATGGATATGATTTCAAACAATTCCTTGAGTAATCAGAAACTAAATTTCAGGTAAAACACATAAAATAAGAAACACAATGTGGGTTATGAGAAAAAATAATTTAAATAAAATACCCTACCTTGTCAGCAGGGAGTGTCTTTTCATCATCATCCATCTCATCAAGGTTATTGCTGAGCAACAATGTCATTGAATTCCTCTCAAGATGGAGCTTGTCAATAATACCAGCCACAGGATTTCCAGATTTCTTCTCATCTTTCACCATGCGAGCAAGATCATCCCAAGTCATGCCCTTTGCAAGAGCTACTCGAACAGCTAAGATTGCAGCATCTACATCTTCCCGGTTGTATTCTATCAGTTCAGCCATCCTGACAAAATTGTCTGCTTCTTTCTTCAGCATATGGACACGGTTTTCCTATAGAAACAGAAAATAAATTAAATGCCATACAAAACAAAGTTAATGGACAGCTGTAGACAATAAAAGATCAAATTGGGTGCTTATTGGTGACGCACATTCATAAGTATGAAAGATTTAACGCTGCCACACAAGATGCTGGACATCTCAAGTTCTTTTAAGCTAGAACATAAAGGAAACTAGAGAATGTTGGGTAAGATAAATACTGTCTCACAGCAAATCATAGCCCATTAACAATTCCCTTGTCCCAAAGAATAAATCAAAAGGCTCACAAGATTCACTAGAAGCTGCAAACCTGATCCAAGCGGATCTTATTCAGTTTCTGCATTGCAGCACTCTCTTTTGCCTTCTGTTGTTGTTCAGCCCTCTGGCTCTCAATTTTGCTGTAGAACTCATCTAAGGCTGCATCAAAAGTTTCAAATCTCACAGAGTCCCTTGACTTGAACTGGTTCAATAAGATGGGGCAGAATTCATCATATATCTGAAATTGAAGCAAAACGACAGTTAGCATGGAGATCAACCCATGTGGAACCTGAACGGGTTCCTTCTCTGATGAATGTGTCAAATGAACAATTTGCTGAGTAGGCCAATAAACATGAGGTGATCAATAAGAAGGCAACCTTTCTAGAATTTCCTTTTTCAGATTGCAGAGATAGCTTTTCCAAACTCTTGTTCTCCATTAATATGTATCCTTCTGGAATCTTGTCACCTGATATAACATCCTGAAGCCAGTCCTCAAACTTGGAAACAGCATGAGCTAAAAGTTGGATATCATCATCCAATCTGCTGTCCTTGGAAACTTTTACATTTGGAACCAAGCCAGCATCTAGAATAATATGCTCTGAAAGTTGGGGTCCATAACCCAACGCTTCCCCAAGTACATTCTTCAATGTTGATTGTTTAGCGCGAGAACTGTCACCAGAATTTTTATTCGACCCAAATAACTTCCCAACCTTGTGGCCACCATGCTTTTCCTTGGGCACAGCTGCATGGCCATCATTTTCACCCACATTAACCTCCATACTATCAGTAACCGCAGATTCTTTAGAGGTGATAGCTTCCTGCAGCTTCTCCTGCAGCTTCAAAATTGTAGTTCTCTCAAAGACTCGACAGACCTCAATGGGATAGCGATGCCGTGACATAATGGCCAATCCTTTATCATCATCCCTGCGGTTAATTTTTGTAACAAAATCATTAATCTCTGATATCATATTGTGAACGTAGAAACTTCAACTAACACATGAACATCTGCCCATATAAGAGGCATGTCTTTGGGAGAACTAATATCATAGAAAAACAAAAGGTCAAAAGGTGGAATCTAAAAGACTTGCCTATGTGAACGGAGAAGGGTCATCACAGTAAACTCAGAATCAGTGAGTAGAATGTTTCCTTGGGCATACATCTCCAGTATCACATAGTGTGCATTAGAACCAATCCCAAATTGAAAAAGAATTATCTGCAGATGAATTCGAAATGAATCATAGAGAAAATATGATCTTTTAAGCAACACTTAGAGAAACATAAAACAGAAAGAGAACATGAAATGAAAATAAAAACTAGGACCCTCTTAGCACCAAAAGGCGTTAAGAGTTTTTTTTGCCTCAAAATGAATGAAAAAAATAATTATCAGTCTTATGGTTTTCCACTTTGCTTATAGTATATAAAATACAAAGGCACCAATCATTTAGGACACAATTACATGAGAGCATGAACACAACACATAAAAATGGTGATACAGCATAACATCCACAATTTCTTTTAAAAATAATAAACGTGTCCCCCTTTTTTCTGATGAAAAGAGCATCGCATTGTGGATACACACCCTATCATATCCAAGCTGCCGAACATCTTCAAGCCTTTTAGTTCGTATATGCTTCCTCAATTTGAGCGTAAACCCAGATGGTGTGTTACTTTTATCCCTACATTTACCATATAAAAGTTTAGCATCTAGCAGAAAACTTCCCAAGCTTTCAACTTACTAGTTCCTACCAATCCTCTCCCTTTCTCAGCCTTTAACCAATTATTTCATCAGTGCTGCTGAAACAAGTGAGAGAGAAAATGCCAAATGAAGCTGGAGAAAATCATCTTTATACCAAAAATATCTCTACTTATATTCACTAACCAAATTCCAGTTTCACGTATAACAAGAGAGGGGGGGGGGGAAAGGAAGCACCAAATAACGGTACCGAACATAGGCAGTGGTATGCAGACGGACGCCGCTCTCCATTAACAAAAGCACCTTCTCGCTCTCCCCAGACTCCGTCACTCCACTGCTGTTAATAAGTTTGAAGACATATGTCTGCAAAATCAATCGAGCGTTTCCTCGTTAACAAAGTTCAGAATCAAAACCGTAAACCCCGATTTAGAAATTCAGACCTTGGGGGAGAGATCGTAGACGTTGGAACAGCGCATGCCGATCAACCTCCGCAAGCACTTGACCTCGGCCGCCACATCGGCCGTGTTCATCCGTACCTTCACCATCTCCTTTTTCCTACCTCAGCCTCGATACCGTTTTCTTTTTTAGGTGATCTTTCAAGTAGATACTTTCTCCTTCGCAATTAAAATCCGAAAGGAGTCAGGAATTTGCGTCGTCGGCTACCGGATGCGCCCGGACACGGCCTGTGTTAGAGTTTTCTTTCTTCATTTTTTTTTATCCCTGAACTATTGCTTATGTTTCATATTCATCCTCAAACTATAAATAATTGCACCATGATCCTAAAACTATGGGTAAATGATATCCATCATCCCTAAACTATCCCATTATTGCTTAATCGTCCTAAAACTATAAAATATTACTTAATCATCCCAAAACTGTGTAATCTTTTCCCCAAATTTTGTCATTTTTTAACAACTAGAATACAGTAGAATAACAAGCGCAACAATTTGGTAGTTTAAGGATGATGATGCAACAATTTGGTAGTTTGAAGATAATGATACAACAATTCATAGTTTCAAAATGATTAAGCAACATTGGGTATAGTTTAGAAACAATCAATATCATTTACTCTGAAACGATTGATAAATACACCTCTATGACTAAAATGAACATTTAAACCAAATTAAAAGTCTAATGAAGGAATTCAATCACAAATATAAAATATTAACTATTTGGCAACTATCTTTCAATAAATTCAAAAAATTAAAAATTTTCTTAACAGTTAATAGACAATTTTATTTACTAATTTTTCTATCCATGAATGCAAGACAATTTTCATTTTAGGAAGAAATTGAGTAATTTTTGTCAACCTTAATTTTATATTCATGCTCAAATTGCTTTCTTAAACATTTAATTTGGTTTAAATGTTCAGTTTAATAGTAGAGGACAAATATTGTAACATTATCGATAGTTACTGAATGATGGTACAATTATTTATAGTTTGAGGTTGAATATAAAACAGAGACAATACTTTCAGAATGATTGGTGCCATTTACCCTTTCTTTCTTGTTGGATACGGCATCCGAGTTCCTTGATCGGTTGGTTGATCCCGCATCCGAACCCTGAAAATAATAATATGGGCTTGGCTTCGTAAAGACAAAGTTGATTGGGCTTTACTCGCCCATTAAATAAATTCATCATTGTATTTTCATGAGATTTTTTTTCTAAAGACTAGCGTATACTGATTAATTTTATACGTACTAATTATTTGCTCAAAGCATTAGTTGAAATCCTACACTCAATCGGAATCACTTCAAAAACATTTTTTTCTATCAAATATATTTTTTTATTTTAGTTCTTTTTAGGTTGATAAAGTTTTTTTTAGGCTAAAAGAAGATAATTATCTTATTGAATCAATAGCGATACAGGATTAGTTTTCAAGTGATATTGTTTAGACCTGAAAAAAAAAAAGGAAATAATTTTTTTTAATTTGAAATGAATCATATCAATAAAATGTTATAAATTAACAGCATATTATAAAAGTGAAATCCTTAGATGAATTAATCACAATGGTCATACCATGCAAAAAAAAAACACTTCTCTCTGCTCAATCTAAATCGCAGATTCCAATTCCTGATGTATGTAATTAGCAATACTGAATCACTATATGTCAACGACAGTCACTTGTCACAAATATATTTCCTAGACTCTGGAAAAAGAGCTTTGACCATAATGTCATGTTTATTTTGCAAGTGCCAAGAATACTCAAAATTCAGTGCCTCATTTGTTTCCACCAGTGTTTGTAATCAGAACAAGACATGTCACGTACTCAAGACAGTGACCGATGTGAATAGTGGTGTTCATTGGGCTGGGTCAGGATCGACCCAGCTCGGGACCGGCTCGCGTCAAGCACGGCACGGGCCCGTTTTAAAACCGGCATCATGTGGGCTGTTTACGGGCTTGGAAGAGGGGGTGGAGACAAGTGGGCTCGGCACGGCCTAAGAGACAGCTGGGCCCGGCATGGCACGGGACCGGCGGCAGGACTGGCACGGCACGACGGCGTGCAACGGTCAGGTCGTCCCCAACGTTCTGAAATTAAAAAAAAAAAAGGCAAAATGACGCTTTTAGTCCCTATAACGGCTCCCAACCGTTTTTTTACCCATGTAATTACATTTTTGTCCCCTCTAACAACTATTTTGTAAGGGTTTTTTTGAAAAAAAAAAAAAAAAGGCCTTCTCCTATAAATAAGGAAGCCATTTCCACCATTTCTTCACACCACTCTTAGCAATCTCTCATTCTCTACTAATATATTCTCTCATTTCTTTCAAGCAGTCAATATTATTTTATTCATTCTCAATCAATTCTCAATTACTTTCGAAGGTCGTGATCTGCTCAATTTTGTCTCACACAAATGGTATCAAGAGGAAAGGGAAATGCCTCAAGCTCTTCATCCCGCACCGGTTTGAGGTCATTTTTCCGTGGCCTTTCCCGACCGGCGACCCGTGGGACTCATATCCAACAAACTGACGATGACGAGCAATTCGATATGAGTCAATACGACTTGGGGCTCGACGATCAACTTTCTGATGATGACGTTGAGGAGGTGGAGCCAACGGCAGCAGGGAATCTTGGTGGAGGAGATGGTTCTGAACAAACCCCGACAAGCCATCAAGCCGAACTTCCGCCACAAGGTAAGACGTCGAGGCTCACCGCATGGGTTTGGGAGCATTTTGACCAAGTTTTTTAGAAGGATAGTCATGGAAACGATGCGAGGTTCGCACATTGCAAACATTGCAAGCAAAAGCTCTCGCACAAGAAGAACGCTGGCACAGGAACACTGAGACGTCACATGGAATCAAAGCATCCGACTTTATGTCCAGATGCAGCTACGAGTACCGGCGGTCAGACACAGCTTGCAAGCAGTGCCGGCGGATCAGGTATTTTTAAATTTAATCAAAAAGATTGTAGAGAAGGCATGGTAGAATGGATGATGTTAACTGAAAAACCATTTACACAATCGGAAGATAGACACATGGAAAAATGGATTACATCATACTTAAACCCTGCTTTTAAAAGAACATCTAGGACTACTGCTAGGAGGGAGGCATTTAAAATTTATGAAGCTGGTAAATCAAACTTACAAGCATACTTCTCTGCTTTTGATCATTCTATCTCATTTACTAGTGACATGTGGACTTCACCACTAGGACAAGATTATTATTGTATAACTGCACATTGGATTGATGATAGTTGGGTCATTCAAAAACGTATCATTGCATTTAAGTGGATGGAGGTCGATCATACTGGTTGGAACATATTCAATGTAATTTCAGAAAGTTTAAAAGAATTTTTTTGTCATGACAAGGTTTTTAGCATAACATTTGATAATGCATCAAACAATGATGTCGCGGCTGAGACATTGAAGGAATCACTAGAACCTGTCCGTGATGCCGCATTTTTTCATATTAGGTGTATATGTCATATTTTAAACTTAGCTGTCCAAAAAGGTCTTCAAGTTTTGAGTAATGAAATTACTCCAATTAGGTGGGCAATCCATTATTTTAAGTCAAGGACCAAAGTTTCTAAAGAGTTTAAGCAATATTGTCTGGAAAATGGCCTCGATTTTAGTTGGAAACATTTTAAACTTGATTGCCCTACCCGATGGAACTCCACTTATGAGATGTTGATGGATGCGATGCCATTTGCTGCACACATGACATGTTTTATAAATGTCAGAGAAAAGAAAACAATTTTGAAACAAGAGATGTGGGATAAACTGTCAAAATTGGCTGCTGTGCTGCGATATTTTTATGATGCCACTGTTTTTTGCTCCGGTTTATACTATCCCACATCGCACAAAGTTTTAATGCATATGGTCAACATTGCATGGGTTTTTAACCAATACAAAGATGACGAGTTCTTAAAAGACACAATTAAGGCCATGAAAGATAAATGGATTTTATATTTCAGTACTATACCCCCAATCTACTTACTTGCATCTGCACTAGACCCGACCGTAAGAATCACGGGTACGCAACAGCTACTTGAGGGTTATTATAGTTTCTTAGAAATGGCACATATTTCTGTTCATGCTATAACTGCCTCTATTGATGAGCACTTGCGAGAGTTATTTAAGATTTATGCCGGTCGGCATAAGGATAAGGTTGCAAACACTACTTCATCTACCATCGGGTCTTCATCATTGTCGGGCTCATTGTCATTCAATCCGGCTGAACAACTCCTCAAACGGCCCCGTGCTGCCGCATCCGGTCTTACTGAAGTGGACGCATACCTTAACCTTGTTTGGGAGAATAGTGAGACCGACATTCTAGACTGGTGGAAAGCAAGAAGTAACAAATTTCCAATACTCTCCATCATTGTCAAAGAAGTTCTAGCTGTTCCCGTCTCAACCGTTGCATCGGAGTCCGCTTTCAGTGCTGGGAAGCGTGTCATTTCAGAGAAACGCGCAAGGTTATCACCAGATGCAGTTGAAGTTTGTATATGCAACCATGATTGGGGTCTTGTAGCTTTAAGATTACAAGACAACTAGAGTTCTGACGAGGAAAACCCCGATGAGATAGATGCTTAAATCCACTGCTTGGTCATTATTTACTTACTTTGTATTTGATCTGATTTTACTGTTTAGCACAGATCGTACCTTTTATTTTTCATTTAATTTTATGGAATGTTTCGCTATTGAGTAATGTAAAGCCCGTTCCATGGTATGTAAGTGCCGTTTAGCTTTAAAATTAATAAAAGTTCACACCGGTGGTGGTGTTTTACTCTTAAAACAAGTAATTATACAAAATATAAAGATAAGCTTAGAATAACTATTAATCTAGTTCTTCTATTTACTCTGTTGGTCCCCAAATTTTTTTTTTGTTGGTTTATGTACTATTTTCTAAGGTAAGACATTGATGAGCATAATTTGTTATCTTTATCTCTAATTTTTTTTGTCATTATTTTATTTATTGTCTTGTAAAGTAAAATCTTGGTAATCATGGTTTGTTTATTTAGCATGAAGAAATAACTTTAGTCATTAAGGTTTTAATAATTGACTTAATAAAGGTTAAAAAAAATGGTTTAACTCAAAATCAAATATATCATAGTTTCCAAACTTTTTGGTCAATTTCTTACCTTTTATTTTTATTTTTATTAAGTTATTGATTTAACCTTTGATTAATTAACATAAATTCAACATAATATTGTATTTCGTCATATTTTTTCATTATTGATGATTGAGATTTTTATAATGAGTTATTTACTTTAAAAGATCCATGGTTCAATAAAGTACTTTGGTCCATAATTGTTAAAATTGAAAAATTCATATTATAACTATTACTCTAAATCTTCTATTTCCTCCCTTGGTCCTCAAGCTTTTCTTTTTCAGTTATTGTTTTATGTACTATTTTAAAAGGTAAAACATTAGTTACCAAAATTTTGTTTTCTTTAACATACTGACAATAATATTTTTATATTATTTTATTTTAATATCAATTTGTAAAAATATAAAATGAAATTAAACTTAAAATTAAAGACTAAAAATTTAAAATTGAAGACTAAAACTTAAAAATTACTAAAATAAAAATAAAAATAAAAATTTAAAATTTAAAATTTAAAAATTAACGGGCCAGCTCGGATTCGGCCCAGCTCGGCACGGGACCGGGTCAGGCCCGGCACGGACCCGGCACGTGTCAACCCAGGTTGTGCCCGGGCCCAAATTTCTTAGGACCAAGACCGGCCGGTCCGGTCCGGTCCGGTCCCGAGCCGGTCCGGCCCGCTGAACAACATTAAGTGTAGGACCATTGAATTTTCACTTATCTTGCAAGTTGCGATCGAGGTGCGGTATGACAACGATGATTATGACTGCAAGCTGCGAAGCACTAATCCATGACATGGTTGCTTTTAATGAGCAAAAGAGAAAAAAATGATCTACATAAGAAAGACAAAAACACTGGCCTACATGCAATATATGTTCAGATAAATTAGTATGGCTCTGTAATAGAGAAGACAAAATTGTTGGCAGCACCAGTTAAGTCCGTTCATGAGAGTGCAAAGTGATGAATGGCCACCCCATTCCGTGCACCAGAAATGCGTCCCCATCTCCCCAGGCGTGGCTCCTGGAACAGATGTTTGTCAAATCATGAGACCGGATACGAACTTATGCGGAAAAAAACCCACAACATCAGGGCTAAAAGGAAAACCAATGAATTTAGGTAAAAGAGTCAGAGCTAAATCATCACCTGCCCAACACCAGCAAGGAGAAACCTTCCTGATCTTGCAAAAGCTAAGGAATTCACAAAACCAACCTGTTTTACATAAATCAAAGGATTTCTTTATCAGGAATTGAGATAGTTCAAACAAATGCCACTGTCACATGCTTAACCCATATATGCATGGCACAGAGAAGTGAACATCCAATCTTAAACCAGAAACTATTTGGGGGGAAAAAACACATGAGCCAAGTGCAACTCCTATTTCCATTTAAATTCACAACTGGGCATATCAAACTCTTCTTGCTCTATTATGTCACAGCAGCACCAAGAACAGCACTAATATTCATAAACTTCTAACAGAAGTAAAAGCTCCCACCTGCTATCATCAGAAACAGAATTTTGTAATAGATTATCAAGTAGTGTTAGCACTTTTTGGTGTCTGCAGACACCAACCAACATGCTAGCCCCTTTTAATCAGTGAATCTTTCAAAGGAAGGTTATAAAGCCCAGAACTTTAACTTAAGCTTGAGCATAAACAGTAAATACTTGATACTTCCATCTCAGTGGACTATACTATAATGCCTCCAATAATTGGAGAAACAAATCTGCAATATATTAGTGTACAACGTGAATTTAATTTCTTTTAAAAAAATAAATAAAGGAAGAAAGTGTACATAATAACTGCTAATGAATCTGTTCCAGTGTAACTAAAAGACCAAGTAAATAGTTTGCAGCTGCCAAGAAATATTAGATGAGGTAGCTAGCTGCAATGCTTCAACTTACCAACGACATGTCAAATATAGGCCGCACCTCTGCATTCTCAATGGCCCATAACCGGACACAACCATTACCAGCTCCTGATGCAGCAAGATCACTACCTCTACACATGGCAACCGAACTCACCCAGGAAAGCGTTGATGAACAAGTGAGGTTTGCGAGATCATTGTAACCATTCTCTGAATTATTCAACACAGGAAGACCTCTCATTTAAGGATTGCAACCAGGCAAAAATAATCTCAGAAACAAAGATAGATGAACTCGGTCCAAAGTAAGAATAAACTCCACGAGCTGAATAAAAAAAAAAGGTTGGAAAGGGATGCGAATGAAAAGTTGCAGTTCTAGAAATTAAAGAAAAATGAAGTTAAACTTGCTTGTAGAGAAGCAGGTTTAGCAATCATAACATGAGTATTATCACTTAGGGTAAATGAAAAATTGCTTTCAAGTTGGCCAGACATTATAAGTTTATATTGTGTCTAAATCACAACAAAGACTACAATAGACAAGAACTTGAACTTTAACACAAAAAGTGCAACTTCCTTGCAGACCCAGAAAATACAAACGGTATACCTGTATTGCTATTGGGGACTTGGCCTGTTAATTTTTCATTGACATGCAGTGGAATATGAGCATTCTTAACAATGAATACAGGCTTCTTCCTTTTATGACTCCAAAGTTGAAGGCTTCCATTATCGGAGCCAGTCAAGAATTCTTCATTGTTAACCAAACAGCAGCTTTCGAAAGACCAATTTGAAGCATGGAATTTTAACTGTGTCTCTTCAGGGATCTATCATACGAAGAGAAGAACAATGTCTATAAATTACACAGAGCTCAACAATGACTGCTGTGAATCTCAGCACTTGCGACAGGTAACATAAGGTCAAATTTTCTGTGCCAGCTAAAACCGGTTAGAATTACCTTAAACAGCCGCATGTAACGATCACGGCCAACAGCCAATATCCGTTCTTTTCTTAGGCTATCAATAGCTAAAACCTCTGCTTCTGGACCAAATAATGGCTCAACAAACACCCTATCTTCAGTGTTCCATCTGTTTACTCTTCGATCAAATGATCCAGAATAAAGATCAGCAGAGCCCTCTCTAAAAGTTAAGCAAGAAACAGGCCCTTTGTGACCAGTAAAGGCCTGGTAAGTAAACAACAACAAGTCAGATACACGCAACCCTATCTTTTATTCATGTGTGACACAATAAAATGCACTTACACTACATGAAATATAATGAGGAAAGAATTGAAGACAGGCATGGGCTTCTTTTTTCTTTGCAATAAAGAAGTTTTATCAACATGTTCTAATCATTATATTGCACCTTAATCCCAACTAAACTGGGGCTAGTGTCATAAAGTTCATGATGTCAGTTAACTGTTAAAAGTTGCATTCACGCTATAGATTCATGTGAAAGGCCATGTTTTTCCCCAGATGAACTTCCTAAACAAAGGCCTCATATGGGGTAATGTCTCCCAAGTATATTTTTTTTATAACAAATAGAACACTTCTCCATCCAACTTTTCGCTTTCAAAATAAAATACTTCTTTATGTTAGACATACAAAAAAAATATTAACGCAAACTACCTGCAAATGTTCTCGTGTTCGTGTGTCCCAAAGATGCACATGGCGGTCTAAGCCTGCACTTGCCAAATGCCGGCCATCAGAACTAACAGCCAATGCTAGAACCTGTTTGCTATGCTTTCCAGTTCGACTTTGTGGATCTCTCATACCATGAGACTTTAGGACCTCGTCACTTGGCCATTCATATTTCAAAGGTTTACCAACTTCTACATCCCACTGCTGAATAGCCCCATCTTTGGAAGACGAGAATCCTTTTGCGTCATCCTCTGCTAGCACAACAGCTGTAACAGACTGTCGATGCTTCACTAACAATTGAAATCCATCCACAGATTCTAGTTTCTGAACTCTGGTTCACAAAAGAAAGTATCAAGGCTTCTGAAAATTGTGAAAAAAGGTAAGAAATCCGAGGTTATATTACAAGTGAGAAATTAAATAGAAGTTGTATACCTGGAAGCAATGAGTCTTCTAGCTCTCCCACTCTCTTCCAGCTGCTCCTGTTGCAAAATCTTCGCTACTAGGGTATCCGGGGCCCTATCATCCTCCTCATCGACTTCTTCGGTCTTCCTAGCTATCTCACGCAAACTCTCCAAATGCTTCAATGCAAGCCTCCTCTTCCTTTCATCCACAGTTTCAACATCTTCTTCTTCATCGGCGGTCTCAAAAGTGCTAGGTATTTCTGCATCATCATCTTCAGACTCCACATCATCATCCTCAAACTCATACTTCCGACGCTTATTGGATTCATCGCTAAAGAATGGGTCTTTCTTAGAGCCTCTAGGCCTTGATCTTCTGTTCTTCATGCCTTCACCAAAGTTCTAAAATCTAGCGTCCGCAGCCCAGTTTCCTGGCATCACGACACCATAATTGCTACTATAGTCTCATAGGAACTAGAATACATTCACTGAATGAACAGAGTAGGGCCAAATGCCGAAACGAATAAAAACACTACATAATTAAATTTCCAAACTAGCTTAGAAGCCATCTTATCGAGTTAATGCACAAGAAGAGCCAGGCATTGGATGAAAAGCTTGAAGATTATACGGGAAAGCTTACAAATTCACAGAGCCCGGCGTGGCTAATGAGCGTTCCAGCGACGGCGTCAGCGGTCAAGGACGTTCCACTTCAGCTGGGAGAAAGACAGGCGGCGGAGCCAGAGGACAGTGACAGGCAAACAAAAACCAGTCGGTACCGAAAGGGTTTAACGGTTAGGGTTTTAGGCCTAGGGACCAAGAATTGGCTTTCATTTCAGAGAGGCCTAATTTGGTTTCTTTCCTCTTTTTTTTGCCCTTTTCCCTCTTTCAGAAAACTAAAAAAGCAAAAAGGGACTATTTACCCACTTGGATCAGTACAGATCCAAATCCATAAGTTATAGCCTATGAGAAGCCGGAAGCGCATTCATTTGGGTTTTCAAGCCCAATGACCGAAATTAGTGTGCAAGTTTTTGTTTTTTTTTTTTACGGGTTGTTCTCGTAATATATGGTAGCAAATGTAAGATAAAAGTGTAAAATTCAAATATGGTACCCTAACTTTATGGGTCATCCTAAAGTGATCCTTTATCTCTAAAAATGCTTCTTAAAGTCCCATATCTCTATTAACGTGTCCTATTTTGGTCCATTCCATCAATTAAGTCGTTATCTTTGACGGATGATGGGTATGTGGCACTTACTTTGCCATGTGGCATCTTATGTTATAATGATGAGTGGCTAGAATGGAAGAACACTAAATACCAACCTAAAATTGACTCAAACACGTAATCTTGAGGACTTGAAATTACATTAATTCCTAATCTTCATCTTCCCCAAATCTTCTCCAATTCAAACTATCGGCACACCACCGCCCACCTCCGGCCTATCCACTACCCACTCCAGCCTACTCTTCCTCGATACTAACTCCCCGTTGCTAGTGACCAACAAAGTGAATATCTAAAAAAGGGCCTAGCCACCGTTCGGAGATAATGCAATTGACAACTCTTGTGGGATTTTTGTGATGGAGCACAATGGAGAGGGTAAGCAAGAGCTGGGAGAACTGGTGCACTGAATGTGTAAAGGGTTGGCGGAACATGTAGAGAAAGGAGCAGAAGAAGAGTAGGGCAGAATGTGGAGCAAAGTCATTTGGTTTCCACTGTACAAGGCAAACTTCAAGTAAGTGCGGCCGGCGTTGGAAAAGAGGTGGAGGCATGGATTACACTGGAGGAGGAGGGACCGTGGCGACATAGATGGAGAGACTAAGAAATGGTAGCAGCGTCGACAGAGAGACGACGAGGATGGTGGTGGCGTAGAGGGGAAGAAGGGAGACAGAGACATGAAATTAGGGCTAAACCTTTTAAATCCCTAAAATTATTTGTTTGTATCAATTCTTGCCTAATATTTATCATTCTTCCAGTCTTGTCACTTATTGCCATGAAAAGGGATGCCACGTGGCACTTTGAGTGCCACAAAGGCAATTTCTGTTTGAAATAACGCCTAAACTAATAATAAGGACCAAGGTAGGACAAATGAGTTGAGTTATGGGACTTTAATAGCCATTTTTAGAGTTAAGGGACTATTTTAGAATGGCCATTAAAGTTAGGGAACAAAATTTGGATTTTACCCAAAGATAAAATATTCTCTTCTTAGTCAGAACTGAATCTGGTAGTGGTCCATACGAATGACATAAAGATGGTTTCTTAAAATGAGACATTGCCCAATGGAACCCATTACTTTCTTTACAGTTTATAACAAGCCTCTATGAGCTTTTGTCACAAACAAAGTTCATTGGTTGGTAACTTTGAAACAGTGCCAATGTCTAATGTTAAAAGTTAGAAAAACTATTGAATTGTAACATTTTACATATGAGGTTTAAAAGAATTATCACAATCATTTATAATTCATTGCAATATCTAACGCTAATTTTAGATATTATTTCCAAATGAATCCATACAGTACGCCAAAGGCTAAAATCCAGCAATGACTATTCAACTTTAATACACACACACACACACAAACACACACACGCACACACACACACACACACATTAGCCCATCCCACTTTTTTCTAAGAAATAAATTTCATAAATGGTCCATAACCTTTAGTCATTGTTTATTTTTAGTCCCTAACCTATTGAGTACTTCGTTTTTGTCCTAAACGTATTAAAAACATTTCATTTTAGTCATAAATCTATTAAAAATGCTTTATTTTGGTTACAATTTGATGAAATTTGTTAACTAAAAATATTTGTCTGATAACAACTTTTTAGATCATAATTTAAAATATCCAGTAACTATTTTACAATAAATTTAATTTGTATAATAATATTCTTTACAGTTAATGAAAAATTGAAATCATTTTTTTCTCTATCAATTGAACTTATTTCATTCAGAAAGAAAAAGCTACTAATTTAAATTGTCTATTTAATGTAAAAAAAATTAAACTATATAAATTTACTAGAAGATAGTTACCGAATACTTCAATTATAATTTCAAAAGTTTCTATCAAAAAATTTCAAAACTTATTTTACAATTATTTAGAGTTAATGAATTTCATCTTGTGAGAGACCAAAATGAAATAATTTTAATAGGTTTAGGACCAAGATAGAACATTCAATAAGTTATGGACTAAAAGAAAACAATAACTAAAAGTTAGGGACCATTTATGCAATTGATGCTTTTTTTAAGTCCCTCAATTCATCAAACTTTTAAAATCGTACGCATAATGTCATTAAGCACCATAATCAAAATGATTTATGAAAATGTGTGAAAGAGGAATGATTTTTTCAAATATGAAAACTCGCAGAGGGAATGACACAAATATGATATATTTTTTTTAGAGGTTAGCAAGATTGAAATCTTTCTTCTGCCAGTTTTCAATTGCTTTAAAAAAACATTATTGATCTCAAATTTTAGGATTTCTTTTTCAATTAAAACAACTGATAGTCTTATAAGCATACTTTTAAAAAGTTTGATAGATGGTGGCATTAGAAGAAAAACACTATAAGAGAGTTGGCGATTAATGATTGACACTAGCAACTGAATTTCAGTCGCTGAACGTGTCAGTCGATAGCCAGTCACTAGATGTAGGCCATAGGTAAACTAGCAATTGACTAGCAACTGAAATATTTAGTCACTAAATTTCAGTCACTAGTCAGTCACTATATTTCAATTTTAATAGTTAATCAGTCGCACATTTTTTAATATTTTCACAATCACTTGTTATTCAGTTGCTAGTTCTCCTTCAGTCGTAAATTCAAGTACTAGTTATGATTAAAAATTTCCCCATGATTTCCCTTTTTCCCATTTCTCCTTCTTCTTCCTCACTTTCGTCTTTGCTTCTATCGACATCTCCGGTGAATCTCTCCAACAATGAAGTGATCTATTGTAAACTCACCGTGTGTAGAGATCACGATTGAGTTAATATGTAATTTAATTGAAGATTATGCTTTAACTATTAGTTTTTGTGTTTATATTCTCAATATTGGTATGCATATAGTGAACCATAGAAAGCCTGTCAATGATTCCCGACTTATTTAGAAATAATATGTATGAAGAGTAGATACAGTTGTGCGTCGTTATTGTATATACATAATATTTCTTTGGTCGGGAATCATTGATTGTCCAAGTTTAATAGTTTGGAAATGAGAAAATCTTTTCGGTACTATATAAGTTATCTTAATGGTAGAAAAGTTTTGGTCGTATCTAGCTTTGTTCCTCGGAAGCCAAGTTTGAGATTTTTGTCTCAAGAAAAATTTGATGTTCTGGAGAACTAAGCTAGGATGCTAGTGAAATTTTTTCAAACTATGTTAAGATAAATTAAAATATAGAAGTACTCTTTAGATTTTTCATTTCTGAATAGGCTAAGGCTATTCCCTGTAGGAATTTGTTAGGCATAAAAAGGCATTCATATAGTATGTAGAATTTAATTATGGTTATAAAATTTTAATTATTTTTATGTTTTGCATTTATATTAGGTGTTCAGTGTATACTGTAAATGAAGATATACATAATGTGTTTTGTAGGGAATTAGAGCAATGGTGCAAAAGAGATGTCAAATGGATGTAGAAATGAATAATGAATGATGGATATATGAATCCATATTTTATGAATGGTTTAGAAAATTTTATACAAACAGTGTGTAGTAGTTCAAATGAACTAATTAAATGTCCATGTCTGCAATCTCAAGACAAACGTTATCGAGATCAAAATGAATTTGAAATGTATTAATGTCAATATAGATTTGTGGAAAACTATTATGTTTGGTACTGTCATAATGAACGACATGATACTTGAAATCATAATTTTCATGTGAGAAAGAGTGTAAATGCTTCATCGTCATCAAGGACATTGTTTTATAGCAATATTGTTTGTGATAATAGATTTGGATACAGTCATATGGTCATTGATTCAATGCATTCGACGTTCGACTATAATAATAGGCTGGAAAGTGATGAATACAATAATGAGAATCAAGAGGTAGCGATTGTTGAGGGTACTGATAACAGTGATGGTATTGCACATCATTCTGTAAAAATTAATAATTAGTTGCCTAATCCAAATGCACAGGAATTTTATAAACTACTAGAGGATGCATTAACACCATTGTGGGAGGGTTGTAACAAACACATAAACTTGTCAGCAGTTTCGCGGTTGTTTAGCAAAAAGAGTACACATAATATGAGTGATAACTGCGTTAATGACATGTTGTTGCTATTGAAGGAATTCATCCGAAAGAAAAATCAATTGTCAGAGATATTATATGAATCAAACCAAATGATGAAGGGGTTAGGCCTTTCGTGCGTGAAAATAAATGCATGTCTGAAAAATTGTATGTTATTTGATAGTAAGAATTCAGAATTGAAGCATTGCAGTGTCTATGGTAAATGTAGATATAGGGAAGAGTCATTGAACAGGGTGAAGAAAAAACCAAATTGCAAAGAAGGTGCTGCAACATCTACTAATCACAGACCGATTGAAATGTTTATTTATGTCTCGCTGAACAACTAAACACATATTATGGCATGCAAGTTATGGATATGATGTGCATTTGAGTTCAGTAGTTCATCCATGACAAATAGAGGCTTGGCATCATGTAAATTCATCTTTCCGTGATTTTACTGCTGAAATCAGAAATGTACGTCTTGGTTTATGCACAGATGGGTTTATGCCAAACTTTGCAATGAGTGGAACGTATTATATATGGCCTGTGTTTATAGTTGTCTATAACTTGCCACCAGAAATGTGTATGAAAAAGTGCACATTTTTTTATCATTGTTAATACTATAGCAAAGATCTTCGGGAAAAAATATTGATATATTCTTGAGGCCATTAATTGATGAGTTGAAGACACTATGGGTAGAATGAGTTGAAACATGGGATGCATATCAACGTGAAAATTTTAGAATAGAGGTTTGTCTATTGTGGATAATTAGTGATTTTTCAACATACGGGATGCTATCAAGTTGGAGTACACATGGAAAATTGACTTTTCCATATTGTATGGAGAACATTAATACATTTCAATTAAAGTTCGGGAGAAAGCCATGCTAGTGGGACTGTCAGAGGAAGTTTTTGCTGAGTAATCATGCATTTCGTGGAAATATTAATGCTTTTCGACCGAGGTTATGAGTAAGGGAACAGTAATTACACCAATGTCTAGTGAAGAGATTGTTTAATGCTTAGATGACATGTAATTCCTACCATTTGGATCACTTTGTAACACTCTTCGCGTAACTGGATTTGATTCTACTCATAATTGGCCGAAATGGTTGATTTTCTTGGAGTTATCTTATTGGAAGTTCTTGCTTGTCAGGCACAACTTGGATTCATGCATATAAAAAAATATTTCTTTGAGAATTTATTTTATACATTGATGGGCATAAAAAGGTAAGATAAAAGATAACCCCAATGCCCGATTAGATTTAAAAGAGTTAGATATGTGATATGAGCTCCACTTTATTGATGATGGAAATATTAGCATCAAACCAAAAGCCACATATGCTCTAGAGCGGGAGGAGGTTCAGCAAATATGTTTATGGCTCAAAGAATTAAAATTTTCAAATGGGTTTTCATCTAATTTATCACGGAATATTAATGTTTCAGGTTACAGTTTCTATGCTGTTAAAAGTCATGATTGTCAGGTATTTCTGCAACACTTATTGCCTATTATGGTGTGTGGGTATTTGGCACTAACAATGTAGGCCACAATATCTGAAGTTTGTTCATTCTTTAGGGAACTTTGTTCGCACAAGATCATATATGAACAGATAGAAAAACTTGAGAACCTTATAATCATCACTATCTGCCAACTTGAGATGATATTCCCACTAGCTTTTTTTGATTCAATAGAACACGTAGCTGTACATTTATCTCGAGAAGTGAAGTTATGTGAACTTGTTCAGTATCGTTGGATGTATCCTTTTGAACGGTAAAGTACTATATACAAATACTTTGTAACATTTTCTTTAATTTATTGGTTGACATCTTATTCTTTGTTACTTATAGGCTTATGCGGTCTTTAAAGAGAAAAACGCATAATAAGGCGAAGTTAAAGGACTCAATTGTAAAGGTATTTCTAATGCAGGAGATGACATTATTTTGTTAACAGTACTTTGGTCTTGATACGAAAACCAAATTGAACTGAGCCCTTAGGAATGTTAAGAGCATAAATTTGGGTTCAAATGAGGGGATTTATCCTACCCCTCTTGCAGTGTTCTACAATAATAATAAAAACTTTCTTGGTTGCAGGACTCGGAGGATCTTAGATAAGGATGAAATACGACTGGTGCATTTGTATATTCTATAAAATTTTGAAAAAGTAGATAATTACTTTAAAATTTTTAATGACGTAATGCAATGAAAGTTTCCTCGTTCCAATGACAGACAAATGGAAGAGTTTCGGGTTCAACATTTTTCCTGGTGGTTTCGTGACTATGTAAATGTTTTCTTGAATTTGGTATTTTAATGTTTTATACTACTTCAAAATAATAGTATACAATTTTAATATATATGGTACTAACTCCTTTTGTATTGGCAAGGTAAGCTTCATCCTGACAGATTGGGCGAACGTCTTGTTGAACTATCATGTGGTTCACTTTATTCTGCCATAAGTTATAATGGTTGCATGGTTAATAAGTTTTGATTTTACATCAAGACCTACGGATTGACCAATTCAACAACGAACTTGGGTGTCTATGTCGAGAGTGACAAAAGTTTGGACAGCGGGATCAACTTTTATGGAATGATTGATGAAATCATCGAACTTCAATATTCTAGATGTGTTCCAAACATTGTCACAGTTTTTAAATGTACGTGGTTTGATCCAACACGTGACATTCACACATATTTATCATCTGTCGTCGTTGATGTGAAGTGGAAATCAAGATTAGATCCTCCAAAACCATTCATATTGGCTCACAAAGCCATACAAGTGTTTTATTGTCAGTACCCACATACGTCTTAATAGCAATGATGGACGGTAATGAAGGTGAAACCATGTAGTTATATTGAATCGAACTCCATGGACTAAGCAGTTAACGATTCTGTAGCAAACAACATTAAGGGTAGACCAATTAAGGAGGATGAGCTATACCAACAAAATCATATAAAATATGTCAGCATGACACATTATACTAGAGACGTTGAATCAGGTCTAATGCTCATTGATTTTAACATTATCGGTGAAGTAGTCCTAGAATGAGATCGTTGTTTCTCTGTATTTGACACCCACCAGGCAGAACTGCAAAAAACAACCATTCAGGGGAGAAAGATGGCGAAGATGTTTTAGAGTCAGGAGAATCAGATTGTAATACTAAATTTATTTATAACATGTTAGAGTTAATTGGGCTAAATATTATTTTGAGCAAATCTAATTAGTAATTATTATATTACAAATTATTTATTAGAAATACAATATAGTATAGTTTGACATAATATATAATTTGACTAAACAGAATTTATCTTTAAAATAATATATTAGATTTCATATGCATGCATGCATGTATATATATATATATATATATATATTAGAAAATAATATATTACAAATTTTGGAAATTAAAAGTTAGCTATTATAAATATAATATGTTATATTTTACTAATATGATTAATATATTGGAAACTATATATTAAAAATATAATATATTTGAGATAATATATTAGAAATATAAAATAATTTTATAATATTCAAAATTAGCGATTGAATTGTAGGTTTTAACGACCGAATTCAAAGCTTTAAGCGACTGAATTCATTAACTAACGATTAAATATTTAGTTACTGGTTAGTTGGATCAGCCACTGATTGACAGTTGTACCCTCGATTGGGACTAAAAATTCAATCACTAATTGTGGACTTTTTTAAAAAAATTCAGTCACTACCTCGCTTAGCTTTATAAAAACCTTTTCTCCGCCGTTTCAATTCATTTGTTTCGGTTTCAAGAGTCCAGAAACTCTCTCAATGATTGTTGCGGTGGAACTGGTGCAACAGCCATAATCAGATACCTTTTTAACTCTTTCTCTATTATTTTTCATATTCAATTAATGTGTGTCAATTTTTAGACAAATTTAACTGATTTTTTTAGAAATTTGTATTATTTTCCAGTTTTCAATATTTGTTAGATTGTTAGAAATTTTTCTTAGGTTGTTAAAAATATTTGTTATATTGCTATAAATATTTTTTTGGTTGATAATATTTGCTACATTGTTGCAAATAGTTACCAATTGTAGACATTGTTAGAAATTTTTTGAATTTTGGAAATTGTTAGAAATCTTAGAAATTGTTAAAGGTTTTAGAACTTGTTAGTGGTTTTATAAATTGTTTGAAATTTTAAAGATTTTTATTTCTTAGACATTTTTTAATTATCTACAAAGTTTGAATATTTATGACTTTTTATAAATTTATTGGAATTGTTAAAAGTTATTGGAAATTCATGATATATAGTAAATTTGTAATTATGTGGTAAATTTTATCTGAAACGTAAAGATGGATTGCTATAGAGGAGGACATTCAAATTATTCCTCCAGAGGACTTCGATCTGCTTTGTCGTCCTCTGATGCTGCGTAAGGTGGTGAGCATAGGGGCTGCGGGGCTTGAGGCCAGTACATTTATGGCGCTGCCCTTCAGCCAAGGGGTGGTTAAGGTCGGGTTCCCCAACCCGTCCAATTTTCTTTATTCGCCTATTTTCCATTGGCCCATTCTGTTAGCCTGTTGGTGGCATTGAAGTCTAGTTCAAAGAACCAGCAGTCAGCCCACTGAGCCGATGCTCCCCCACAGCAACCAAATCCGAGCCCTGATGAGGTGCTGACTGCAGGCAACTTAGTACCCCTTCCGTAGCGGAGGGTAGTTGACCCATTGTCGTAAGTATTGTTACATTATTCAATTTTGATATATTTCATAAATATAACTTTACTTCATTACTTTTTTCATTAATTTCTTTGTAGGTTTATTAGTGACTCCATGGTTCGACAAACACTCATAAGCATATTCCTGTTGCTATTTAAGGGCGAGTAGCCTGAATGGAAAGACATTAAGCGGGAAAGAGACGATGAGTATCTTGCTCAGTTGCAGGTAATTACATAAGTTACTGTTTCTATAAACTATTTCATTTAATTTTCAATTTTATATGTGATTTTTAAATACTAATCAATGTTTTACTTTATCGTTTCAACAATATTACAGTTGGAATTTAGCAGACGACCAAAAAATAAGGAAGGAGTTCTTTAGGCAGATGAAAAACTGCTACAAGCACAAGTTAGCTCATTTGCAAGGTGTAATTCTCAAGGCATAATTCAATAATGTCTTATCGAATAATGACTTCAATTTCCTTCGTCCTTTCCGTCCATCAGTAATTCAGTTACACCACTAGGATAATCTTACTTGCCACTGGAATGGTGAAAGATTTCAGCACGTCAAAGACATCATAAAGCATAACAGGGTAAAATAATCTATTACATTTAATTCGCATCAATTCTTCAATTAATTCATATTACTAATTATGTTAATTTTCAATTGTAGCTCGGCAAGGATGCTCCTTCTGGTGTAGAGCCATGAAAGCATTCATTGGGAAGTCATATGAAGCAGATGTTTTATGATCGTATGGTAAGGAAATAACTTTCATAAAATAAGTATGATTTTATAACTATATTGTTCTTCATACTAATTTATCTTCAATTAAATTCCTAGACTCATGAGGGTCAGCCCCCCGCAATTTGGTGACTTTATTCGCCGAATATCGACATAATGAAGACCTATGGTTGAGATTCTATTTCAGTAGTAGATAGATGATGCGATATGTAATAATCAAAATTTAATAATATTGTATTTATATACACCATTAGATTTTTACTTACTTTGGTTCTTCGGCCAAGTATGAGGAGGAGATCATACGGACGTATGACCTCGATCAGTCGAGACATCCCACCTTCTATCCACTGTCGTGGGAGACGGTAGTCGGTTGGCCATACAATGATGCCTAGACCAGGGTCCCATAGGTATTAGCGTTTCCTAACCAATTTTGCCGTGCACGATCTAAGGTAGTAGTTCATTATATCTTACCAACTTTATTAAGTTTAAATTCTTTATTTTTTTCAAAATTAATATTCTTCAATATTCAGGATTACGAGGATGATGCTACTAAATAGCTTCGTAAAGAGAATGTAAAGCTCCGGTCTCAGTTAACCATATTTCAGAAACAGATGGCAGCTCAACAGGCTTGCCAGGACCAAATTGATGGGAAGGTCTGCGTCTTTAACACTTTCATGCAGTCTATAATTGGACAGCAGGGCCCGCAAGCTAAATTTTGATGGCCACTCCTACAACGTACCTCGGCCACATGTCCGCTTAAGGGACCCTCTCGATTGGTGTTGATCCTGGCCTCATACTTGGAAGGTTGGGTAGAAGGGGATCTTATAGTACTCTTTCTAGATCACAGTTACAGCATGGCAGGTTCTCAACACCAAGTTCCCGCGTCTATTCATCCCCAGTCATTCCTTGGCTTGAGTGGGTCCATGCCAATACTGCACTCAGCACAGTTGCAGTCAGATTATTCAACAGAGGTATCTTTCTGACTTAACATCGTTGACTTGTCCCAGATCGAGACTTGTGTACCCCAGACGCAGGACATCTTCGACAAGCGACAGCCTATGACTGCACATGATCAGCTTCAGGAGAATGCTAATGGTAACCATCCCCCTAGAACCATCTACGACTATAAATTTATCTAGTTTATTATTTAATTGTTGAACAAAATTTTATTGCTTTTTATTTTATTAGCATAATAACAATATTCCCTTTTTTAATTTATTTTAACTGTTTATTTTAGACTTTATAAATTCTTTGTTCAATTTCTTCATTTTATATATATTTAAATAAATGTAAGCAATTAAAACAATTCACTATATATATATATATAAATGGACGCATCATGACATCTTACAATGTCTCGCCCGAATGAATTAGTTAGTACTAGAAATGTTAGAAAAAGTAAATGAAAACAATAATAAGAAGTGAAAAGGACAGAAACACTTCCCAACTAGAAAGCAAAGTTCCCACTGATGGTATACTTTGTGTAAGCGAGCTCTAAGATCGCATCTTTAGAATAAAATCCAGTTAGAAAAAGAAATCCAATTAGAGATACACTGCCCATGAGCATCATGGAATATATATATATATATACTAGTTGGCGGATAGCAATTGAAAAGTCAGTTGCAGTTAGTGAGTAAATTTTCAGTCATTAGTCTAGCGACTGAAGTTTTCAGTTGTTAATTTAAAAAATAGCAATTGATAGTTTTCAGTCGCTAGTTTCAATCGCTATACATTACCAACTAATGCTTTTTTCAACTGAATATCTAAGTTGCCACTTAGCCGTAATTAGCGATTGATGGCGACTATTTCTTTAGACGCTAATATATATCTTCCTTGTAATGAAATTAATAATTTGATAGGCATATTTATAAAAATTTAACGGCCATTGAGGAACTTAAGGTCATATAAAACTATGATAAAACTTTCTATGAAAAAAAAAAAGGAAAAAAGAAACTGAAGCAAATGCCAAATATCTAAAACGTTTTTCGATTATCAAATGACAAGTTTTTTCAGCATTACGAGGGAAAAAGAGAGAGAGAGAGAGAGAGAGGAGAGAAGGGCGGGAAGACTGGGCACATGAAATTGGAGTGAGATTGCAACTATTTTAAGCCCAATTGAAATGAATAGTCATGAAAGGGATTATTGTACTACATGTATATATATATAGCCCCAATTGAATAAATAACTATATTGTACTACATGTATATATATATATACCCTTAAATAACTACATGTCTTGATTTATCATTCATATATAAATATTTTTTTATTTATATATTAAAATTTCAAAAATAAAAAATTTTAGATTAATTACCGAAAATAAATGAAGCAAAAGTTTTGAAACCAGAGAATATTTAACATCAATTTGTCAAATCTCAATTTCAACTGGTTGTAACTATTTTTTAGTAAACATAAATTGTCTTATAATTTATGTCTTAGAGATAGTATAAGTGATTAATTTTTTCATTATTTCCATAAAAAATAGTCCTTTCGTTCCTACTAGTTTTGAAAAAAGAATGGGAAAAACTAGATTTCTAAATCGTAGAGGTTAGAATATAGATAATACTGAACCTTAAAGCTAAGTGTGAGTAACCATAAATTTGTACTTACAAGTGATTTCCTTTTTTATTTTTTTGTGAGTCCTATAACGCTGCTCCTAGGATATATAAACACTGAATGGGGGCTCATTGCATATGTCTAGTCTAGAGTTCTGCCACTTGACTTTTGTCTTTTTTATAAAAATGGGTTAGTCAATATTCTATTTAGTGTTGAGTTCTCGCACCTATAGCTCATTAATTTTGTGTTTAATGTTTTAATATTGTATTAAAGCATGAAGTTTGTCATTGCCGCTACCCCAATCATTACAACTCACTTGAGCAAAACTAAACTAGCTAAAGTGTCACTACTTAAAAAGGGTCATTTTTCAACTACCATTTCCAACGGCCTGCAGTTGAAAATTTCCAAGTTTCCAATACGAAGCCATTGGTAATCAATGCATTGGAAGTTCTGATTCCAACAGCTTAGATGATAGTCGTTGGAAATCATCCGTTGAAACTTACAACAGTCAGCCGTTGGAAATTTCCAACGGCTGTAATTATTTTTTTTTAGTGTTCCAACTGTCTAACTGGTAAGGCAGTTGGAAATTTTTCCATATTTCCAACTGCTTAAGCCGTTGGAGATTTTTCCAACTGCCTATGCAGTTGGAAATTTGGCCATATTTCCAACTGCTTAAGCCGTTGGAATTTTTTTTTAATATATTGTTTATTCCCATGTTGTTAATTCCAATTCAATGTTAAGTTTCAACGTTGACCTGTTATAGTCCAGATAATTGTATCGTATGTAGTCAAATATTGAACTGATATTACATAAATGTAGTTATAAAACGACATAAAAACATACATAATTGAAATTACTAAGTCATTACATAAATGTAGTTATAAAACGACATAAAAACATATACAATTGAAATTACTAAGTCATTACATAAATGTAGTTATAAATCCACATAAAAACATACACAATAAAAATTACATAGTTCCATTCTCCTAATAAGTGTTTGTTTGTTAATAAACTCACATAGTAGCATGATATACCTGATCTAGTCTTGATCCGATCCCGAGGCATCTATATCATCTTCAGCAGGCTCGGGTAGAAGAATGCCAACTGATTGACATATGTACTCTAGCTTAGCTCGTTGTCTCCTCTTCAGACGCTTCAGCTTCCGCTCATAATATGATACTTGTTGTGCAGTATGCTCCGCTACCACTCGCTGTACTTGTTCAGTGAACTCCGGCATCTACGTGACATCAACATGTGCTGCAGGAGTATTCCCCAGCCGTTGTTGTCTAGCCACAACAGGTTGTTCTGATCCAAGGTGAAATACACGCCCTTTCTTCCTGCCACCAGTAACTGCACTCATGATCGCAACCTCATCAATGTCATGTGCGCCTCCTTCGTCACCCATTTGCTGCATTTGTTCCTCAATATCAGCAGTTATCTTTGCCTTCATAAAGGGTAAAGCTAGTTTATTAGTAACTCTATCAGAAATGGTATGTAAACAGGTCATATTATCTAGCATGATAATTACCGCCACTTCTTCAGTCCGCCTGTTAACGTATTCCCCGCTCTTTTTCTTATGAGTTTGCTGCATGACCTTGAACAAGCCAGGGTTCCTCTTCTCCGGATCTTTTTCGCGCTACATTGGAAACGTAGTAAGATTAATTTTATTACAACATAAATAAGTTGAATTATGTGTAAAAGAGGTTGATAATTTTACCATTCGCTCTCGGTGTTCAGTAATTGAAACAGAGCCTCCTGCATAAGTAGCACTGCATGCACCTGTCGAGTTAGAGGACTGCGATGATGATGCTCGCATTGTCTTACCCCTTGCCGATCGCTCGTGAAACTCTGTTGAAGCCCACCATTCCTCCATTTCTGCATACTGTGCGTCGGTCATAAAAGATGCCCTTGCTCGCCGTTTTGCCGGATTTTTCTTGCGGCGGATGTCACCCAGCATCGATCCGTAATGATTAGCCGCCATCATATGCCAAACGCAATAGACCTCATTATGGTAAACTGGATCCCACTCACATAATCCCTGGACGTAAAATAAAATATATGGAGTCGAATAGTTGGCAACATGATTGCTAAGGTTGAAATTGTGAAAAGAAAGTGCAAACCTCAAATACGCGCCACCACGCCTGAATATCTGTTGGGCTTGCGCTCGTCCAGTCATGATGTCCCTTGAAGTGTGTGGTGAAGCATCTAGTCACCAACCATGTTGCTCTTGATGGAAGGAAGCTACATGAAGTGCATGTTCTGACACAATAAATATTTTTTTGAATGGCACTACACATACTGGAGGTAACATAAACTATTAGGGTTCAAAAGGGTGCATTACTTACGTGTTACCGTGAGGTGTAATCCGTAAGCATGCCTGAATCGGGGCTTGGGATACGGCTGACTGACCATTGGAATTCCCACCATCGGGTGAAGCTACAGGGGCTGGAGTAGATCGACTAGCACTACGGCCGACTGGAGCAATGCGAATATCACCTGTACGAGGGTTGGGATGTAGAACTGTTATTTGTTCTGTTGAAAGCTGTGAACCTGAATGACGGAAATGCAATTGGCTTGCCTTTTCATGTCTGGCAATTGGTTCTGCTAACACTTCTTTCATCCGCTAAAATAGGCCTTTCCCTGGGTGACATGTATACGTCGCATCTCCTTTAGGTGGCATCTGCATTATTTTAAAAAACCATACAACAGTTTACAAAAATAAAATGCTAGGAAAAAATCTTGGTATTGCCACTACATCTACCACATTCAAGTTGGACTTAGTATTTACATAGTAAAAGTTATTCCACGTTCACATTACATTTTAGAAGTAATTGCACGTTTACATTATAGTCAATGGACTTCATCGTCCTCAGTTTGTGCCTCTGATTCGCTACTATCAATATCCCCAGATTCAAATTCATCTTCTTCATCACTTCCTTCAAGGGACTCCTCATGGTCAGATTCATCGTCATGTTGCAAAGTTTCTTCCCTGATCGGCTTATCATCCTTTACAGCTTCCCCTACTCCTGTTTCAACTAAATTGTCAATTGGGTCATCCATAATTATGGGAGGATTGTTCACGCCGGCCAATAATTCTTCTTAAAATGCATCTTCGATGTCATTTACATTATAATGAACGATGCGTCTAGGTTTGATTTTCAAAATGGCTAACCACCCCGTTTTTTCACGTGACTTTGTTGGGTAAGGGGTGTAGTAAACTTGATCAGCTTGGGATGCAAGAATGAACGGGTCAAACTTCCCATATCGGCGACCATCACGAACCTCAACTATACCATATTGTTTATGAACCCGAGTGCCACGATCTGGAGTAGGGTCAAACCAAGCACACCTAAACAATACAACATTTTTGTGTGGCCATCCAGGATATTCGAGTTGAATGATTTCTTCTAACACCCCATAAAAATCACATTCAACCTCACTTGATCCTGAAGTCCTTATACATACTCCACTGTTAAATGTTGCTTTGTCGCGACCCCAGTCGCTAATGTGGAACTTGTACCCATTTATGAAATAAACAGGCCAAGTCTCAACACGACGTGATGGCCCGCATCCAACATCCCACAAGAAGCGGTCCGTGATAGTGTTACGCACATCATTCACCTAGTTACATATATCAATAATATGAATATGTCTTTCCCTTGAAAAGCAAAATATGGCTAAAATTGAAGTGTAGGTAACTTACATAGTTTCTAAGCCATGTTGCAAAGTTATTCTCAATGTAGACATCCAGGTCTGACATATGCTATATTGGGTTCATGCATACGCACTTCATCAACAAACAAACTACAAGATATAGATAGAGGTCGATGGAGCATAAACTTGATGAGTAGAGTATATAAAGAAAAAAAGTATTATTATTATAGTAGAGTATATAAAGAAAATAGGTGTTATGGCACTTACTCGAGGTACGGCTTCACCTCCTTACAATTCAGTAAGACATATGCAGTAGCGACCCTCAATTCATTGTCATCAAGATATCGATATCTTGATACACCATATGGACGACCCGGGTATCTAAAGATATACCACAACGATTCATCATATGGTCCTGGTTCGCCATCATCATTTTGAGGTATTCTAGTTGTCATATGTGGAATATGAGATTCGAAATAGTGAGAGCAAAATGTAAAGGTCTCCTCAATTAGATAGGCTTCACAAATTGAAACTTCTACATGAGCCTTATTTGATACTTTCATTTTTAGGTCATGCATACAACACTCAAATTTGTACATCCACCTATACTGAACGGGGCCTCCAACCCTTGCTTTATAAGGTAGGTGAACCGGCAAATGTTCCATCAAATCGAAAAAAACAGGTGGAAAAATCCTTTCCAACTTGCAGAATATGACAAGAATATTGGTTTCCAACTCAACCAAGTGATTCACATCTAACTCTGGAGAGCATAAATCTCAGAAGAATTGGCATAACTCGGTCAACGATTTTCATATATTTTCAGGTATCGCTTTAAGGGCTATTGGGAGGAGCCTCTGCATCATTACATGACAATCATGGCTTTTCATACCAGACATATGACTTACATTACTGTCAACACACCTCTCAAGGTTCGATGCATAGCCGTCTAGGAGTCTAAGTGTTTTAACCCAATTGAGCACATCAGATCTCTACTGTGTGTTTAGTGTAAAAGTGGCTTTGGGTTTGAATGCTCGACCGTTGGCTTTAGGAATTAAATTTAGCTCTGATCGACTGCACAGCATCTCAAGGTCCTTACAATCCTTCACGTTGTCCTTAGTTTTATTCCGCACATCCATAACTGTATTTCATATATTGTCAAACACATTCTTCTCTCTATGCATCACATCCAAATTATGGCGGATTAAATTATTTTTCCAATAAGGCAACTCCCAGAAAATACTTCATTTTGTCCAATTATGAGTTATACAATAACCTGGTATGGTTAAAACCTGTCCATTGTGAACTACAGATGGCAAATGTGAGATACATTCAAATATTGTTTCAGGCGGAAGATGCTCAGGAGGCAACGATTTCTCAACTTTTCCTTTCTTAAAGGCAACTCTGTTTCTTCTGTATGGGTGATCCAACTCGAGAAATTGCCGATGACAATCAAAGAATGAAGTTTTCCTCCCGTGCTCAAGCTGGAAGGCTTTACTATAATCCATGCAAATAGGGCAAGATAACCTCCCATGAGTCATCCATCCTGACAACATCCCATACGCCAGGAAGTCATTTATCGTCCACAAAACTGAAGCTCGGAGCTGAAAATTTTGTTTCAGTGAAACATCCCATGTTTCGACACCATCCTCCCACAGCTGCTTCAATTCATCAATAAGAGGTTGTAAATACACATCAATATTCTGACGTGGACTCCGAGGGCCCGGTATCAATGCAGTCAAAAACATATATGGTTTCTTCATACACATCCACGGTGGCAAATTATACGGAGTAACGATGACCGGCCAACATGAATATTGTTTACCAGAGTTTCCAAACGGAACAAAGCCATCAGAACAAACTCCAAGGCGAACATTTCGGGGCTCCGCGGCAAACCACGGATACGTGGAATCAAAATGTTTCCATGCTTCCCCATCTGAAGGATGTTTTAAAACATTTGGCTCAGATCGATGCTCACTGTGCCACCTCATGTGCTCTGCAGTTGAAAGTGAAGCATATAGTCGCTGAAGGCGAGGAGTTAGTGGTAAATGGTGCATGGTCTTTCTTGCTCTATCCTTTACCCCTTCCAGCTTTTCTCGGCTTAAACCGAGATTCACCACAAAACTTGCAGTGTGTAGCATCTTTATCATTATTCCAAAACAACATGCAGTCGTTAACACAAGCATCAATTTTAAGATGCGCAAGACCAAGTTGTGAAACTAATTTCTTCGTCTCATACCAATTGGATGGCATCTTGCTGTCACTTGGCTGTGTCTCTTTCATCAAGGCCGCGATACCATCATAACACCCTCTTGGTATGTGATATTCTGCTTTAAGGTTTAACAAACGAACTGCAGCAGACAGCTCAGAATGCTTATCACATCCATCCCAAAGAGGTGTACTCGCGGAGTACAATAAGTCAGAAAACCGTCTAAAACCTTCATTAGGTTGTTCATCCACTTCAGCTTCATTCTGATGGGAACTTGGTCCCACTGCATCAAATATCATTCGAGCATATGGGTTTACATTTGAACTATACTCACCATGCTCATACCAATCACAATTATCAAACGGCTGATGCG
Source organism: Aquilaria sinensis (assembly GCA_005392925.1). Classification (NCBI taxonomy): domain Eukaryota; kingdom Viridiplantae; phylum Streptophyta; class Magnoliopsida; order Malvales; family Thymelaeaceae; genus Aquilaria; species Aquilaria sinensis. The sequence continues at coordinate 392,604 of SMDT01000535.1, forward strand.
GAGGGTCATTAAATGGCTCACCATGAGCTGTCCAGTTGGTGTAATAAGGCATAAAACCCCATTTGTATAGATGAACTCTAACGTCATCACAATCCTTAAACCTCAAATTTTTACATCTCCTACACGGGCAACGTATTTTGTTTCCATCCATATGACCTGGATTACTACAGACAAATGTTATGAACTACTCAACCCCTGTCTCCCACTCTTCTTTATACCCAACTCGCCCGGGTTAAAAACGATTACTATACATCCAACTACGTTCTTGTTCCATGAAGTCCTACCAATGCAAATTATATATTTACCTTTACGGCATCTCGAAAAGCATGAACTATACCATAAAATTAATTCCCTAAATTAAAAAAATTAAAAATTAAATTCTTACCTAGTTACATATATCAATAGCCAACATATTATTTTTAATTGCATGCATTAATATTTCACTCAATTAAACAATGTAAGTTAAAACTAAGTATATACTAAATTCTAACTAAATCATTAAATCAGACAAATTTAAAAACCTTCTACAAAAATTACATATATTAATGCGTTTTTAGGATTTAGGGTTTAGCTAAGGTTAATATTACTTAGGTTTAAGGTTATGGGTTTAAGGGAATATAATTAGGGTTTAGGGTTTATAGGATGTTTAAGGATATAGGTTTAGGGTTTGTATTTAAGGTTTAGTGCTAATGCTTGTTACGCTTAAGGTTAATTAATTAGAGTTTAGGGATATAATGAATAATATATTAAAATGTATATATCATTTATACTATAATGTATCATATATAATCAAACATATTATTTTTATTACATATATGATATATTATTATAAATAAAGGATATATGTATATATATCCCTAACACATTAACTAATTTTGGTATTAATACATATTGTAAGCGTGGATATCCATAATGAATTATGAATTATTATTATTATTATTATTATTCTTATTATTGTTATTATTATTACTATTATTTATTATTATTATTATTATTATTCATTATTATTATTATTATTACGTATTATTATTATTATTATTATTATTATTATTATTATTATTATTATGGACTACTATTATTATTATTATTATACATATATTATAAAAAGGTCAAACTTATTCAAACAAACTTATTTATATAAAATTATTGTACCTTTATATTAATTCCATAACTTAAAAAATTTTAAAAATAAATCCAATTAAACAATCTTACTTAAACTAACAATGTCCTAATTTCACACATAAATATACTACCCAATTAAACAATTTAATTAAAACTAATTATACCCTAATTTTAAATTAAACCCAAAAATTAGAAATAATTGACAAAATTGGAAAAAATTCAAAATATCAATGGGTAACCTAAATACTTCACTTCCAACCATCAACAACTACAAATCACATACATTTCACATATTTCAAACTAAAATAACTTAGGAAATAATGGATTTACTAGAATTTTTGGTAAAAAAAACTTAAATAAATAAGGAAATAAATATTATTATTAACTTACCTCAAATCCAAAAATCAACTTCAAAAATGGGTGGGAATCGATTTGAATTTGGCAAGATAAGCAAGATCTTTGACCATTAACATCTTAAACCTCAAAGAACAATACACACCAAAATCCGAAATGAAAAAGAGAGAAAAAAAACAAGAAGAAAAACTTACTAGATCTAGATATTTGACCTTTACAGAACCCAATGCCGACATTGAAAATGAGGTTGGAAGCTTCGTTGGCCGTCGTCGTCGCTATGTGCAGTGTGTGCATGTGGCAGAGCAAAGGAAGAGAAATGAAACTTTAGTCGCGAAAATGAACCAGGCTAGAAGTAGAGGAGGATTTAAAGTTAAACTTTCCAACGGCCTAAGCCGTTGGAAATAAAAACCAAAACGCAGCGTTTCCTTAACTTTATAATTTCCAATGGCTTTGGCCGTTGGAAACTCCAACTGACATTCTGCAATGGCCAATACAGTTAATAATTAAATCTGAAATTTTCCAATGGCCAACACAGTTGGAAATTTGCTAACGGCTAACACCGTTGGAAACTGTAAACACAAAACAGCCACCATTTTCCAACAGCTTAGGCCATTAGAAACTGCGTATCTTAAGCTAACCATTTTTTGGCTTAATAATTCCAACGGCTTAGCTGTTGGAAAAAGCCGTTGGAAAAAAATTTGTTTGATCTTCAACGGCTGAGTGCATTAGAAATTTCCAATGCATGGAGTGTTGGAAAATTGACTGTTGAAAAATATGATTTTTTTAGTAGTGTTTCAGGGGATGTATTCACTGGGAACCTCACATTATAGGGGAAAAAGGGTTAATCAAGGCTTTATACTAGTAATTGTATTATTTTCCTGACGAGAGCTATAAAATTAATTTTTTTTAAAAAAAAGCGCCAAGAAGTCATCGGAAGTTCAAAGACCAAAGTCTACCCTAGCAGCCGATGACGTATTATTATACAACTAAAATACGGGAGTCTTTGCTTCTAGATACGTCGCGACGACTCACGGGAAGGAAGGGGTTCCTCTTTCTCAATAATGAATTTCACCGAAAAAGAATTTAAGATATTATCCACCAAAATTTTGCATTAGATTTCTTCCACTAGACAAAAGTCCCCTCCGCCAAATGCCGCCGTAATTTGTGGCCGCAATAGTGTTATAAAATTGACCATCCATACGAAAACAAAACTATATACATACACACACACACACATCTATGTAAAGGGGAAAGTAGTAAATTTCTTACTAATGTTTACTTGAGGGAACAATTCCATCACTAAAGTTTTATTTTTTGTTATGGACAATTTATCACTAATGTTAATATATATGAGTAAAATTGTCACTAGAGTTACAAAACAAGAGTGAAATAGCCACCAAATATTTAAAAGTATGAATATTCCATCTAAAATAAGAACATTCTGAGCTACATCACCGATTCGTTAGTGTCTCACTAGTTCTAGCAAAGTGAGAAGGCTGGTAGAATTCTTAACTAGTTTGAAGGTTGGGTCCTTAGCCTAGCTACTTCAATAATGCAAATCTTCCTGAAGGTTCAGTCCTTAGCCCTTGAAGTTTTGGTCATCTTCCTTCCCATCATGCCTCAATGCCTAGTTATCACCGAGGAGGAAGTTCAAGTTTGGGTGTCGGATCTTTGCAATGACGTATTGCAGGTTGTTGTTAGAAAGAGGTACGATTGGGCCAATGTCCTTATACTGATCTGCTCTTCTGTCAAGTTTGCAGAGGAGTATGAGGATGAGCCATGCTAATCAGAGGGAGATTAGGAACATCATGTTTTTTATCGTATAATGGCTGCCAAAGTATGACTCCAGCAATGGCGATTTAATGTTTAAAGGCCAGTCAACAACGATGTCAAAGAGATTCCCACTATAGTTGTTGAGAAAAGTTATGTAGTTCATCACATAGCGTCAGAGGGTGGATGCCACAGTTGAGGGAGTAGAATCTATAGATGTCTTTCTAGATGACTAACTAACTTTATTAGGACTATTTGTACAGCTTTGTCGAGTTTTCGTAAAGTGTTAACGACAGTTAAACAAACAATGTTGGTAAACCCAAAGGTGAAGAATGACTTAAGAATTGAGGACGTGATGAAAAAGACCTTATTGTAGAGATACGGCTCACCATAGAAAAGAGTATTGAATGTGTGAATATGGTACTTATGGTTTGGCAATGTTGAAGATGATGATGAAAATGATATATTAAGAAACTTGGGGGCTAGAATTTCAGACAAACAAAGTTTGGAATAAGAAATTAGATTTTTTCATTTTTTTTCATGTTTGTCGTATTTCAATTTAATGCCAAATTTGTACCAAAAAAGTATTGGTGATAAAATTACCCGATCAATTTTAAAATTATATATTTTATTTTGAGCCACCTCAAAATTTTGTAATATTTTCAGATATATTTAATAGATTACTTTAACATGTTAGCCTTTAGACTATTGTTTCAATATTCACTTATTTATTTATTTATAAAAAATGAAAAATAAAAATGAAAAAAATATTAGCTTCATGTCTTTCTTGAACTTTGTACCAAAGTCAAATGTTTCATCCAAACGGCGTTCTGTAACTAAAGAAAAGTTAGCTTGAAGAATGGGAAATCAAATTCAACACGTGCTCCACTGTTATGAATTCAACACGCTTCAGCTATATGGACATATATATAAAGTTTAATGAAAAAAAAAATAAAGAAAACCGTTGTTTAACTAGCTAGTGGCTACCTAGCTCGATAGCTACATGTTTCAACATTTTATGTGTCTTGGGTTGACTTTAAGGACATGGTCGATTTGACTTGGTTTGAACTTTAAATTAACCCCTAATTGGTCAAACGGTCCTGAGCTAGCCTACCTAATTAGTCAACGCGATCATATAAAAGATCATGGAATTGTACTTGCTTAGACTAGAGGTTACATAAATTTACAAACTCCAACTTAATATGCTTCCCCCCCAAGCAAAACCAAGCTATAGCTATAGTGCGCTTGCTCCTTTTTTGTTTTTTTTTTTAACTGTCAAAACAATTAACGCATGTGCTTATTAACTAGATAGTATATGGCTTTAAACATGCTATGCAAACGGATCGCGGACACGACCAAATGAAGTCTAAATGCAAAAGAATACCTTCAAAAAAGAACCATTAATGATTTTTTAAATAGAGAGACGAAACTAACGTATAACTACAGTTTGTATTAGAAGAAAGTTTTGTAAAGTTGCAAAAATGAATCCCATATGTAACGTATAGCACATACTAGGTAGAAGACCATGAGCTGCTATGGCAGTTTGTTGTTTGGGGAACCAAGTTGGCAAACACTTTCAAATCACGGGACCAGTAGTCTAAACAATGTTCAGGTACCAAAAAAGCAAGATACCACGTTTGAGGGGCCTCTTTTAATGCTCTGCCATGCTTTGGTTTCTACATATATAATTAGTATCTACATTACTAATTAGTATCTACATATATAATGTGGTACCAAAAAATCATGGTTTGTCTACATTACTAATCAACAAATAATTAGTATTATATAATGTGGGTTTGGATTGTTGGGGATTGGTAGCCATGGTTTACTTTTCTCAACCAAGAGCTTTTAATTTCAATTTACAATTGTGCTCATTGATCAACCTAATCAATTAATTCACTAATGTTTATAAACGAAAATTAGGGTGCTCTCATCAATTTCAAAAGTGTTCAGAGTATAATGAACATAGAGTAAATTGTATGAATGATCCCTTACCTTTAATCATTGTTTCAATTTAGTCCAAAACTTATTTAATGTTCTGTTTTAGTTCAAACCTATTAAAAATGTTTCATTTTTATCCCCATTTCATGAAATTTGTTAACTTAAATTATGTCTTATATCATCTTTTTAAATCATAATTTAAACATTTAATAATTGTATTATAGTAAATTTAATCTGGATAATAATTTTATAGTTAATGAAAAATCCAATGTCACTTTTTTCTCTTCATAAATTGATCTTATTTCATTGAGGAAGAAAAAACGACTAATGTGAATTATCTATTTACTGTAAAAAAATATTAACTATTTAAATTTACTAAAAGACAGTCACTAAATATTTAAATTGTAATTTCAAAAGTTTGTGTTAGATAGTTATACTAAGTTAATGAATTTCATCTGATAATGAATCAAAATGAAATAATTTTAATATGTTTAAGACCAAAACAGAACATTCAATGGGTTAAGGATGAAAATGAAATGATAATTAAAGGTTAAGAACCATTTACGTAATTTACTCAATGAACATATTTGTATCCATTCGAATACTAAAATAAAAGGGAAAATTGCTTAGTCAGCCCTAAAATTTTTGCACTTTTTCTTTGTCAGTCCTAAAATTTTACTTTTTTCTAAGTGAGTCTTAAAACGTTAACATCATAAGCACTATTAGTCCTAAAATGGATGCCCACTAACATGTCAAACGGAATGTCCTAGTTGACCTTATTTTTTTTGTTAATCTCTTGATATGTCAGCGTAAAAACCCAAGACCCCTTCTTCCTCTTCCCCCCGGCAAAACTTGGCCGCTCCTGCTGTCCTTCGCAGCTGCTCTAATTGCAATTTCCAGGTCTTTGGTGTACCTCCACATATTTTCCTATGATTTCCATTGCTAACTCCTCTGATTGTGCCTCCAATTTAGACCCAGTGTCTAATTATGATTATGCCTGATAATTTGATGATTTCAATTGCTTCCCTGCACGGCCACGACCAGCTGGTTGTCCTCGCTAATGCCTCCTTATTTTGGCCCCTCCTAAGATCCAACTATTCAGCAATTAGGAAGCCATAGAGAAGCCTCAAACATGGGTTAGGTACCAGACGATCTCACCCTAAAAAACTGAGCTCCATGGGAGAGAGGAGGTCACTGAGGAAGAAATAAAAAGAGGTGGAGGTGAAGCAAGAGAGAGCTAGGGGCAAGATGTATAGTTTAGAGAATATGAAGAAAGAGATTTAGGAAAAAATAAGTTAGTTAGTCCTAAAATTTTTGCATTTTTTCTATATCAGTCCTAAAATTTCATATTTTTCTAAGTGAGTCCTAAAATGTGGAAGGGGTTAGTAGAAGTTAAAAGCCATGTAAGACATTTCATTTGACATGTGAATCGTCATCCATTTTAGGACTAATAGTGCTTACGGCATTAATGTTTTATGACTCACTTAGAAAAACGTAAAATTTTAGTACTGACATAGAAAAAATGAAAAACTTTTAGGACTGAGTAAGGAAGTTTCCCAAAACCAAAAGCCTACTATGTAATAAATTCATTAAAAATAAAATTAATGTAGAAACATCGTATTTTCAGTAAAATATATGGACATTGTCTAACCAAATATGAATTCCATGTATACGAGTAATGGCTTTTATAATTCTTTAAACAGTATATGAACATAAATGTAACTAGATATAACTGACCTCTTAAAACCATGGTCGAGGTAGAAGCACTTTCTAACAAAAAAAAAATGTTACTTAAGCATGTCTCGGTGTGCTGGTTAAGCAGGCTGATCATGTCCGTGTTGTTAGAATTTATATAGAAGCTGGCTAGCAGCAGAAAGCAAACCTAAATTAAAGTGTGGTAGAAATCACAGAGGAAACTTACAATAACTCTCTTTTGGTTGGCCTAATTTATACTTTGCCTTTTTAATTGTTTATAAAAATTTACACTTTGTCTCTACTTTTTTTACACTATCCAATAACAATTTTTAAAACCCTAACTTAATTAAATAATAGTTATCTTTCAATAATTTTAATCTTTCTAATATTTTCTTTTATAGTTAATAAATATTTTAAATTATTTTTTTTCTTCTCCATAAATATATATTTTCTTTCTGGAAATAAAAATTATAAAATTTTGTTAAATGTTAGTTACCTTTGAAACAAATAACAAAAACTTGTAAAAATTTTTGGAATATAGTTATTAGATAGTTTAAATTGATGTTTCAAAAGTTATTGTTGGACTATGTAAAGAAAGTTGGGGATATGGTGTAGGTTTTTTAGAATAGGAGAAAATTAACAAAAGCCCCTAAGATTTAGTCAAACATACACTTATGCATCTATGTTTCAAATACCTATACTTACCCGCTCAAAACTTAACTTTGTCATTCACTATTAGCAAATAAAAGAGAAAATGCTTATGTTACCCTCCGAACCTTCTTCCATGAAATTTTGCCCCCCAACTTTAGCATCCAAAAAAATAACCCTGTGTAATTTCTAAACTAGATGGTCTTTCTTCCCAAACCAAATATTCTGGTCCTTTCTCTTCCTAACCCAAATTCTCCATTGGTTCCCCTACGCTCTACCATTCTTCTTCCTCTATCACCAAACCTTTACCCTCAAATTCTTATTTGAATCTCTCATTCTTGAAAGCACTAACAAGAGGATCCTCCTTCAAGTCTTGACCAATCTGAAGTACCCAAAACAAAAACAATCATAATCTAGAACTTGAATCGCCCCTGTGACTCTTGCATGATTTAGACTAATTGTCTTTAATTTGAGAAGTAGATCTTTGCGATTCGAACCAAATCTTTGTGGTTCGAGAAATAGAGCTCTTTCTAGCTACAAAAGGTTGAAGAATATTAATCCCCAAGCCTCGATCTCGCCGCCATTCCTCCAAGTTGTGGTTGTAGTTGTCGTGATGTTGCTTTTCGACTCCACTCTTCATGTTTGAACTAAAAGGAAAACGAGATCAGTTTCTGTTTATTGTTAGGCTTCGTTCCCGCTTGACTAATTTCCTCTAGTGGCTTCACCATGGTAGGGTCATGTTGCTCATTCGCAATTGGATTCAACCACTCTTTTCGATCTCACTATTTACATCATTCTCATCACCTAAATGCTAAAATGCAGGAGAGCTGCGAGCTCATTGGCACAATTATGGTGTTGTCATCATGGTCTTTGTGTGCCCTATCTCACATTCCATGCTTACCATTAGCCAGAATTGGCAGTGTGTCTTTCCAGCAACATCCCTTGAAGCGGCATCATCCGATGCCTAAATTTCATACCAACAAAGTAGTCTAAGTGCCTACTGGCTAGTAGAATCAAGACAAAACCTGAAATAGAAAGGAAAATCCTAAAAGTTTTGGCTGGCTTTGAAATAACACATTTAATTGTTTGAACCTGACACTTTTGGTTTTGCAGATTGTGGCTAGAAGAAAAGGGAAGAAAGGGGTTTTTTATTTGTGGAAAGTAATTGAAGTTTAGGCTTGTTGTCAAGTTTTGACCCAAGTGTAACCAAGAGCGGATGAATTGGTTGAATTCAAAAAATCATCGACAATGAGATTTTAATCTTTTAAACTAAAATGTAATTTAATGAACTCAAATAAACCTATTCTAACTATAAAATGACTACCACAATGATCCTAAATTTTGCTTTCAAAGCTTGCTTTGAAGTGTTTTTAAAAATAAACAATTTCAACCAATGAAGAAAGACAATCAGCAAACAAAGATCAAACAAGTAAATGGAGAGAAGCCTGCATACAAGGATTTTTATAAAGGTTCGATCTCTAATCTTGAAAGTCTACTATTCTTCTCAAGTTCACCACTTGAGAGTTTTTTTCTCTACTATAAATATCAAGGGTACACAAAGACACACATTTCTTTGGTAGCTTTCTCTACCACCAACATTCGTTAGTTTTCTTAGAGGCTAACTAGAAAATTCACTAACACCATTTTCTTCACTAGTTTTCCTAGAGGCTAACTAGAAACCTCACCAACTCAATCTCACCGAATGATTTTTACAAGGTTGCAAGTTCAAACAATAGCACTCTTGCTAGATAAACAAGTGAAAGTACAAACTCTCTTCGCAAATCTCAAATTTAGCACACTTAATTTGATCTAGATGATGGATTCTCACTTCTAATAGTTAAGAGTTCTTTTCAAAGTGTTTCTTCATGAATTTATACTCATTTAGGAGCAAGCATACCGTTACATATATGCTAGAGATGTCTGGAAAAGCTCCTGAAAAACTGGTGACCATTATTCTATTTTTTATGAAAGAAAATGTTCTAGACTTCATGTTAAGTTCTAGGTTTCCCACATTAAACTCAATTTTATCCTTCAACGGTAAAAAATGTCTAGGGAAAAACCATTAAATGCTCTGCTAGATTGTTCAGGTGGCGTCCTCTAATTCATCCAAGTCATATTTCAAATTTTGGCTGAAATTGTGCTAGTCAAAGAATTTGAGCGGAAGTTTTCAAGTTTTCAGTTAACAGGTTAAAACTAAAGTTTAACGTATTACTTGATATCTCAAAAATAATCAGCAGCTCAAAACTTTGAATTAAAGCATCTTAACACATTAAAACATAAACTTGGGAGCCGGGCAAACTTAGGTAATAAAAAAACATGTTAAACTGTTTCTTTATTGGATTAAACTTAAAACAATTTAGAAAAAAAAAACTTGATTCAAACATTAATATAAATTGATGACCTAATAATTTTCTTCAAAAATAAGTTTTCTTAAAACAAATCTTTTAAACTAACAATTGAAATACTTGGAGACTAAACACAACTTTAACAAATCTATTTTGACCCAAATAAAATGAGATTAAGCATACTAAAACTATGCACTTGTCATCATCAAAATTAAATATTGGCTTGGAACAAATCCAACATCAAGGGATTAATTTTCATTGATCTGAAAGCTGGGGGGCAAAGTTTCCGTAGAAGAAGATTAAGAAGGCAAAATCATATTTTTCCCATTTTATGTCTAATAATGAATGACAAAGTTAAGTTTTAAGGGGGGGAAGTGTACGTATTTGAAACAAGGGCAACATAAATGTAGGTTCGACTGAACCTCGAAGGGGTTTTGGTAATTTTTCATTTGGAATAAATGGAAAAAAATGTAGGTTAAGCCAAACCACAGATGGAATTTTGTAATTTCCACATATCATAGTATTAAATATGAGGTATATCATAATTTTTTGCATATTGAAGTTTTTTATGTTTTTTTTATTTACCATAGTATATCGCATATGATAAAGTTATGAATTTTTTGGTTTATTTTACATCAATGAACCTCATAAATACATATATAAAATGACAAGATATAAGCAATACACATATTTTAATGTTATTTCATTTTTTAATTTAACAAATAATTTTAATTGGTGAATGATGTGAACATGATTAGAATTTGGAAATTTTTATAATTATTCTTTTCATTTTAATTGTTAGCTTGATTGAAATTTAAAAATTATTATAAGCCAATTTCTTTTGATGAATAATATTTCTATTTTTATTTTCTATATATTTCATTTTTTATGTGTTTTCATGTAAAAAAAATCTATTTTGTATATATTTTATTTATATTAGGAAAATTATAATAAAATAATAAGAATATATATGAATTTTTTTTAAAAAAAAAGCTATATATGATGTTTTCATTTTAAAATAATATTCCAACATATATGTGTGTGTGTGTGAAAATAGTAAAAATATGAAATGGGATATACCTAATAATAAGGGTATTAAAACCTTGATAAAAATTTAGGATGTCATTTTCCAGCGTAAAGTTGTGGAGTAGCGAAGAGGTAGCCATCTAGCTTGGTTTCGTTGAACCTGGACGGTTGAATCACAGTTTAAAAACGCTGAGTTTATCTTCTTAATATATTTCTAGTCAATTCTGCCACCTTAATTCATGCTCCTCTAACATTCCACATCGCAATCTTAAGCCCATACTCGCTAAATACTTATCCGGTCACTCTACATAGTTAACACGTAACATTAACTTGTATAGATTGCATTTTAATTCTAGCCTAAATAACAACTTGCAATTGCAATAAGGGTTCAAGCTTCCATGAAGGGGCAAAAAGATCACTTATTTCTTTAAATTGCCTTGTTTCACATTCCATTGCTTTCTAGCTAAATATTTTAAACATAATTTAGGCTAAATGACTTGTAACTTGTAACGATATGTATAAATCAATAGCATTCACAATTACAGATCATCATCATCGTTATTTTCTAGCTAAATATTTTAAAGGAAAATTACATAATTTACATCTACCCATTAACTTAGATTGATGTTATAATTACACCTATGAGGTTTCAGAATTTTTACTTTCCTCTTTTTTACACCGTCCCCTGTTAACTTGAGATGTTTCTATATATGAAGACCAAAAAAAAAAAAAAAAAGAGTCAATTGTATGAATGATTCTTAACATTTAATTATCGTTTAGGGTTTAGTCACTAACTTATTAAATGTTTTGTTTTGTTCTTAAACATTTAAAATTGTTTCACTTTGGTCACTTATCAAATGAAATACATTAACTCAAAATAATTATCTAATGTAAAACTTTGAAATTTTAATTTAAATATTCAATAATTTTAATTTAAATATTCAATAACTATCTTCTAAAAAATTTAAAATATTTAATAATTTTTTTGCAGTCGACAGAAAATTTAAATTATTATACAGACTAAATTTATTGTAAAATAGTCACCGAATATTTTAAATTTTAGTAAACTCCATCGTAGCTCCCTTAACTGATTATTTTTATCCTATCCAGGCCACATAATTTCATTTTATCCTCACGTGCTCCTTTCCTCATATAGCATGTCCTATTAGGGTCATTTCTGTCATTTGAGTTGTTAACTTTGACGGAATCTTGGTAGAAAATGCTAACTCTAGTCACTAGATTTTTTTCATTTTACTCTTAATACCCTAAAACATATGAATCTAACAACTCAACTATCATCTCCATCGCACTCCAAAGTCCAAACACCATTTTCTTCTTCCTCCTGTGCACCTGTGTGAATAATGCTTCAAAAATCCAAATTTTCATAATTTTATTATAAATATATTCATAAATTACAAGGTAGTGCAAAATACAAAATACCAAATTAAATATATTTATAAATATTAAGCTTTAACTACCGCCCCTCCCTCTACAAAAAAAAAAAAACTACAACGCCTCCCTTGTTCAGATGAATGAAAACTATAACATGGAGGAATCAGAGCAATCCAAACCCAGACATGATAAACCCTAATCGTGACGTACTTCGTCCGCAAATCCCTAATCATAACATCCCTCCTCCGCAAAACCCGTGCTAACCCCTAATCGTGACGTCCCTCATCCACAAACCCCAAAAAATCAAAAGATTCACCAACCCTGCCGCCATTGACACCGCTAGGACTATCGCGTTCTCTGCTCTGTGCCTCACCAAGTAGGCCATCCACAAGTGCAAAGAGCTCGATCTTATCTCTCTCACCTCGCTCTTGGACTGCTCGTTTAGAGTTCAGACCTCCTTTGTTTCCTGCTTAACTTATTTAGCCCTCAAGCTTTATTGCTTCTTCCTCCCAGTCAATTCTCCCTTCTTCCGATGAAGCTTTATCGACCGACATCCGATGCAGTGAGGCGTCTTCCCTGTAAGTGCAATATTTTAATTCAAGTGGTGGAGCTACATTCTAGGCTTTTGATTCGGAGCTGAGAGTGACAAGATGATCAAAGGCCGAGCTAGTTTCTTTTTTCTGATTTGGGTTTCATTTCTTCGTTTCCTTCATGGGTTTTTTGTGCATGAATGAAGTGGAGAGAATGATTTGTGATTTGTCCTGGTGGCAGTAAATTGTTGGTATGTGAGGGAGAGAAGTGATTAATGTGTTAGAAGTAGAACAAATAAAGTTTAGGATGCTAGGCCTAGCTAGGAGTAGAATGAAGAAAACTTAGGGACTAGAGTTATCATTTTCCACCAAGATTTCATTAATTAAAGTTAATTATCCAAATGATGGAAATGACCCTAATCACACTACATGAGATGAGCTCACTAAAATAAAATAGAGTTATATAACCTTGATAGGATAAAAAAAAATAATAAGTTTAGGGATCACAGTAGAGTTTACTTTTTAAAATTATAATCTAAAAAGTTGTTACTAGACAAATATTTTGAGTGAAAAAATTTTATCCAACAAAAACCAAAATGAAACATTTTTAATAGATTTAGGACTACAATGAAATATTTTTAATAGGTTTAGAACCAAAACAAACTAATTAATAGTTAGATATTAGAACAAAAGGATAATTAAATATTAAGGACAAAATATTTAATAGGTTTAGGACCAAAACAAACTAATTAATAGTTAGATATTAGAATAAAATGATAATTAAATATTAAGGACAAACATCCATACAGTTTACTAAAAACAAAAAACAAAAAAACAAAACACTGTGCAACCCCTTAAATGAGTTGCTCCAGTTGGCTTCCTCTCATGAAACTTACATTTGGTTGAGACTTGAAGTGGGGTTACATGTAATATCAAACGGCTAAACCGAATGCCTCCATGTACAAGCAGTATTAGCATATGTTCTCGTACCAAATACTAAAATTGTTTCATTTTAATCATTCACTAGATGAGATCCATTAATCCATACCAATTGTGTGACGTAAAACTTTAAAATTGTAACTTGAATATTTAATAACTGTCTTTTAGTAAATTTAAAATATTAAATAATTTGTTAACAGTCAATAGATAATTTAAATTAATAGTTTTCTATTCTTGATTGAAATAAGTTCGAAAAATAACTTGAATTGTCCATAAATTATTAAAAAAATTAGTAGGCAGATTAAATTTATTATAAAATGATTATCGAATTCTTTAAATTATAATATGAAAAGTTGTTAGAAGACAAATATTTTAAGTACAAAAATTTCTTCAAACGAAAACAAAAAATTAAACATTTTTAATAGATTTAGGACTAAAATGAAACATTTTAAATAGATTTAGGAACAAAAAAAATTAATAAGTTAGGACTAAAATAAAATGATTATTAAATATTACGGATCATCTACACAATTTATTGAAAAAATGAAAAAAAAAACATTATACAACCCCTTAAAAAGAGTTGCTCTTGTTGCTTCCTATTATGAAACTTACATTTGATTAGGGGTGAGCATTCAGTTAGTTCCGTTTGGATAATCTGAATACAAACGATCTAATCAATTTTTTGTTTCCATAAAAAGTATTTAAATTATCCAAATTACATATTAGATCTGATTTGAACTGTTTGATTTATATTTTAATTTATTCACTTTGGTTTATTTGGTTCTTCTTTATAAGACTTAAACATATAGAAAATGAAAAAGTAAGACGGATGTTAAAAACTTTACCTCACAAATTCAAAATTAAGAAGAGTAAACAATATATAGTCCAAAATTAGTAGGAAATCTAACAACCAAACATAAAATTTAGGTTTTAATCTAAATCAACTGAACTAAAATAGTAATTAGACCATTTTATCTGAATGTAATTAGTCTATTCAAATTTTTTTTTTTTTTCATTTTGCTCGAGTAATACTCACCTTTGTGTAACTTAAGTAGGGTTATATTTAATACCAAACGGATAAACTGAACGCCTCCATGTACTAGCAGCGTTAGCATATGTTCTCATAGCAAATACCAAACCGACTGATCATGGATTCCAGCACCCAATTATTGGTCCTCCATTTTTTACTCTTTAATTAACCAATCCTGACATGTCTCGTTGGAATCAAGCAAAAATATATTCACTTAGAATCGAATCATGAAATATGTGCATGCATAACTCGATACGAATTAAACTATTCAATCACAATTTTATTTGGTATGTGTGTAGATTTATACTATTTTTATAATTCGTTGTAACTCTAGCATTACTGACTTGCGTGTGATATAATTACAATCTTAAATTGAAATTAAAGTTTCCATTTAGAAAAGTCATATGATATGTTATACCAAACAAAATTACCATACGATTTGAAGCTGTGTTAGTCATGATACTAATTTTATGTGTGATATTTCTGTTTTTTTAGGTAAGTGCGATATATACAATATAATATCATGGGACATAATTTTAGGGTTAATTACAATTTATATCTTGAGGTTTAGGTGAAATTACACTTTACCCCTCTAATTTCAAAAAGATACACTTTACCCCTTGCCCTTTCAAGACAGTCCAACATCAAATTCTGAAATCTTAATTTATATTTTTTGCTTGTTATCTTTAAGAAATTTTGATCTGTATAGTATTTTTTATAATTAATTTCCATTTAAGAAATACTATTTTAAAAACTGAAAAAAATACAAAAAGAAAAAACTGATAATTTAAAATGTCCATTAATTGTATAAAAATGTCACACATATTAAAATTACTGGAAGTTAACTAGCATAATATCTAAATTAATATTTCAGAAGTCACTGTTTGATTGTATTAAAAAGGTTGGGGGCAAAGTGTATATTTAAAACAAGATGGGGCAAAGTATAATTTTACCTAAAATTTAGGGGGCAAATTCTAATTATCCCAATGTATTTTCAACATTAACTTCAATATATCTTAATTGTAAGTGTAAAGTGTCAATTAAATTAATGATGAATCAAGTATTAATCACACAAGGAATTATATGACAAAGAATTATATCAATACAAAAATATAATGACCTCAACTTTAGTTAGAGCAAACAAATAATGGAAATAAGAAATAAGAAGCTAAACTAATACTTATAGACTCAACCACCAAACTAAAAAACTAACAAACTATTCTAAACAAATATTTAAAAGGTTTCTAAGGAATGTTTTCTGAATAGGTTTGCTACATAAATATAATTTTGACACAAGTATTTATCTAACTCAATTATACTTCTTGATAGTTATAAATGCAAAAACTCTAAAGTATTGACTCTCTCTTTCAAGGCATGATCAATTACTTTTTCAGAACTTTGTTAGATATTCTCATTCTAATTAACCAACTATTCTAGGAACCTTGATGCTCAAGTTCTCCTTATGGCCTTGTAGGGCTAATAAGTTCTCTCAACTATACCTATTACTCATACTCTATTAGCTCTCTTTCAACCTAGAAAACCTTTCATAAGTCTTTTCCTAAGTCTAGTAACTCATTCAATACAAGTGACCAACTAATGGAGAACATATTCAAGTACAAGCTAAAAAACCCAACAAATCATGATGGGTACAAGCTAAAACAACCAACAAATTATGAAAATAATCAATGATTTATGTATTAACAAGTATTAGATCATCACAAATGGTTCATAAAAATCATAGAAATAACAGATCTAAACATATTTACAAAAATTTCAAACTAAAAAAGAAAAGAAGTTGGGGTTTGGAAAACCAGATCCAAGTAGAAATTCTTGTAATATGAGAGTTTACACTTTAATCCAACCAAGAATCTCTATCAACTTAGCCTCTTAGCTTCATAATCCAAGAATAACCTAAGAAAATAAACTAGCCAAAAAAAATTGATTTTGGAGCATTTTGGGTTGAATTAGATCCTCGCAATTGTTGGTCAAGGGTGGTGCTGAAAAGAATTGGCAGCACGAAGTGCACTATGGAGCCACAATGTCAGAACTCACCAGCTTCAACATACTTTAATATTTTGAAGATATCTTTTTGCATATGTATCCGGTTAATACGATTCAAAAAACCATATGCAGGTAAGTGGATGGACTACAATTATTATAACTCAAGAGAAGAAAATGCAAGGATGAAACTAGAATTTCTGTTGCAAGTTGAAGCTGTGTTTGTCCTCATGTTTCTTTCTTCCTTAAAATCACATTTTTATTTCCCTTGTGCTTAACTTCATTCAAACTACAAAGACAGTTTAGAACTAAGTAAAAATATATATAGAGAGATATATATTTAAAAAGTTGCAGAAGGCGTAATAAAAAAATGTACAGACTTCGTCGATATATGTATCATATATCCCTATAGGTAGCATGCCATTTTACTTGTTTATCTCATCTCAGCTACGTTTTTGCTTTTAAGAGTAACGATAATAATCTGCTAAGTTTCATAACATAAGGGAAAAAAAAAAAGCAATAAACTGTTGATGGATTTATCCCCCAAAAAAACTGTTGATGGAAATTGAAAACAGTAAGCGCACAGAATATTTATTAATACATTAAAAAGCTCAAGTGTCAACTGTCAATTTACGGTCGATCGACCATCGTCAAGCCAAGAAACATGTTTAATACCTAACGAGTAAATTGCGTAAATAGTCCCCAACTTTTAATTGTCATTTTATTTTAGTTCTAAACTTATTAAATATTCTATTTTGTTCCTAAACCTATTAAAATTATTTCATTTTGGTTCTTCACCAAATGAAATTCATTAACTCAGAATAACTATTTGATATAAACTTTTGAAATTTTAATTTGAATATTTGGTAACTGTCTTATAGTAAATTTAAATAATTTAATATTTTTTTATAGCAAATAGATAATTTAAATTAATAGTTTTTTATTTCTAAATAAAATAAGTTCAATTTAAAAAAAAAAAAAAAAATTATTTAAAATTTCTATTAACTATAAAAAATTATTATATAAATTAAATTTATTGTGAGATAGTTACCGGATAATTTAGATTATGATCTAAAAATTTTTTATCACACGAATATTTTTAGTTTACATATTTCATCCAATGAGAACCAAAATGAAATGTTTTTAATAGATTTAAGACCAAAACAAACTTTTTAATAGGTTTAGGATCAAAACAGAATATTCAATAGGATAGGGACTAAAACGAAATAATAGTTAAAGGTTAAGGATCATTTATGTAATTTGCTCATAGCTAACATTATTGTATGCTTCTATTTCTAGTGAGGCGAGAAAAAAACTGGATGCGAATGCCTTAAAAGTTAAAAGGGGTCAAAGAAATAAAGATAAAAAGGAAATTTAAGAAGTAACAACTAGCTAGCTGGCTAGCTATACCTAGTTTTGGTCAAAGACGTCTTGGATTGTGAAGAACAATTAAAGGAATGATAGTTACATTAAAGTATTTTAATCCCACGCATCAACTTTAATTTCCTACGTTTATACTGAGAAGTATTGTAAAAGAAATGTACAGAGAGTTAACATTTTTTTTATTATTATGAAAATATATATAATACTACCTAAATCCACCCAATGAAAGTAAATAAATGAAGTTTATATGTTATATAAATCCATGCTCAAAACCCTAATAACCAACTTATACATTTATGCAAATAAGGAGGGAGATATATTTATGCAAATAAGCGTGGAGATAAATAGAAGAAATTTATAAATAACCCACAAATATACCAATTGGACTAGTGGCAATCGGCATGCATCAACGTCTTGTTAGTGATTTATTTTTGTAAGTAAGCGTGGAGAAAAATATAGGTTTTATCTACGCACCGCCCAGCAGAAATTTCAAAAGCCAGTCACCCACAAAAACCGGGAGGTCTTTTTGACACAAGCCCCAGATCAAAACATGGTGCTGCCATACCACGATTTTCGTTACAATTATATATGAACGTTTACTTTAAGAATTTTCAAAGTTTTTTTTTAAATACAAATAATATTTTATTCTAATCAAAAGTAAGTCAAGTAACATCTTACAAACCAATAATGTCATAAGATTTTAAGGAATAACAGGATATTAAATTGCTCATTTCTGCAACATCGAACCAAAAGAAGAAAATCAAATCAAATTAAATTTTATAGGTAAACCCGAATGAATCTCAAATGAATAATTTACAAATAATTTGAACAAAATCTATAGAGACAATAACCAGACAACCAAGACAAATAATAGATGATCACATCAAATAAAAGACAACAAACGTTTTTCTTTAACAAACATTTATTACTTTTGAGAGTACATCTACTTAGATAAATATGTCTCTATATAGGTCGTCATACAGGTCATGAAAAGCAATTAATCAACAATGAATTATAGGAACCGTTTGAGAACAGTTTTTGTCATTAGCATTAAAGTTTTAAAAAATTTATTTAATAATTGAAATAATAATAATAAAGTTAAAAATTAAAAATTATCATTAAATATATTTTTTTAAAATTATAACGCTAATAGCTGTTATTAATGTCAAACGGAGCCATAAGCACGTAAGAAGAAGTTATATCTAAATACATATTTGTGTGCGTACACGTTATTGCACGCCCGCGCACAAATATATTAAAAGTGTCAAAGGTATTAGACGCTAGTTTTGGTAGTATCATTATGAATATGAAGTAGTGTCAAGTCCATGGAGGATGGAGCTAGTGTCAAATCATTTTCTCGTATGCATCCAAACATTAGGGCTCGGTTTTGTTTGGAATTATAACAATCTATTAAAAGTGCCTATTATTTTGTATAGTAAATAGTTGTACAAATCGTATATTTAATGAAATCTTACACTTAAGTATAGAAAGTGATTTTATTTGTCAATTTTCCCCCTCACGTTGGGTAAATTAAAAAATTCATAAATATTTAATTACCTTCTAAACATATAATTAAGTGATCATTATATTAGACATGGAAATGGCATTAGTCTAAAAAGTTTTTTTTAAAAAAAAAAAAAGAAGAAATTTTTAAAAATTCAAAACGAAAGTATGTAGTGTAAGCCTCAATAATATTCTTTTTAATTGAGTATAATATATCTTTTTATTGTCCACTCAGAGTAGGTTATTGGAAGAATAATAATGCTACTAGATAGGAAGATAATGGATGAGGGCTAAAAGAAGTTGACAGAAACTGGTGAGCCGTGACTAAAACGATCATGGTGCGGGGTGTGGAAGACATATGGGTGTGGCTGGCTGGCAGTTAACTCGCGAGTTATTCAAGTCGTAGAAGGAAAAAACAAAGATAAATACGGTGGTCCCAGAAGAGCATACCGACGTGTCAAATATTTGATCTTAATTAGTGTCCTGCTTTACTTTGATCCCAATGATATTTTGCTCAGTCCCCCAATGGGGGGTAAGAATTCTTCTCACCCTCTAGAAAAATCATCGTGCGACTTTAGCTGCCTTTTCTCAACACCTAATAAACCTAAGCCCTAATAAGCCTAAACCCTACTAGCTAGCCCTCAAATTAATTACTATATTCTTTTTCTTTTGCCTTGGCAAATAGTGACAGCTTCCAGAACAATTCCCTTATTATCGATTCACTCTTATGCTTGATCTTGATGAGTTTGTTATCTATTATACTACTTTTTGTTCCAATTTGTTTGTCACATTCTCCCGTAGATGAAGTTACTGGTTTGCCATCGCATGAATCGACCTTAGCTCTTATCTTTCTCCTTGCATTCCATGTTGTGCGCCCATGGAGAATTTGATTTTTGTGGGGGTGATAATTTGGTGCCCAAAGAGACGTCTTAATAGCATATCCTTTTCTAATATTTCATCTTGTTGTTATGTGCGCACTTTGGAGAACTTTCTCTTGTTTGGCATCTTAAGAGGTCTACAAAAATGTATACAATGGGCAATTCAAATTTCAGCTCTGATATCAAAGTTTCAGGTGTACTGGATGGATCTTCTTACTTGAGTAGCACCTATCGGTGAAGACAAGTGTTAGAGAGCCTCAGTTGTGTTTTCAAAAAACTCTCTAACTCTAAAATTAATCAATGCAACTCTTAAAAGGTCAAGAATATGGAGGTGTTAGGGTTTTTCTCATGGGTATCTTGCAGCATCGATAAGCCTCCATTTAAAGAGGTTTTCTCTTAATTGAGACCTCCTCCTAGTGGATTAATTTACCAGTTGTTGTTCTCTTACTTAAGGACTAAGTAACATACCTCCATCGTAGAAAAATTCAATAAATGAGTTCTTGTATTTTTGTACATGTTTTCAAAAAACTGAAATTTAGCCATAGCATTTAATGTGTATCCTTTGAGGCCCTCATGTTGTTGATTGTGGTCTAGGTGGTGTGCTTCCATTGACTCGTTTCTCAATGTGTCATCGTGGTTTTACTTTCCAGTGTTAGGAAGTGAATGGGTCTTCTCATCTTGGATCCCCACTACTACCACCACCACCAAACTATCATCATCTTCACAAAAAAATCTCATTGTTAGTAAGAATCCTAATTTCTTCCGTTCAACTATTGTTGTTGCTTCCATTACCACCATCACACGATTCTTGGTCTCTTAAACATTCCTCCTTTGATCTTCCAAGGTACATTCCTACCTCTTCTTGTTTGTGTTTCTTTTTGGAAAATTCTTCCTTTTTTCCAACGGTAGTCCACCATCCTAACTTCACTAACTCGACATCTTGTCTTTTGTTTCCTTCATACAACAAAGTGTGAGTTGGAAACTGGGAAGGTGATATCCTAGCAAAACTACTTTAATGAAGCAAAATTAGAAGTTCTTACCACGAGCTACTACTGGCTTGAAGGGTTCAAGGCCATTAAAACTTCCCATTTTGATCATTCTCACCAACCTGTAAGTCAATTGTTTTTTCAACCCAAACTAGGGCTAGGTTGCGGTTTTTGCCTCATCCTTCGACCTATTAACCCTACAAGCACTTTCAAATGCCTCATTCTTAGCTCGATCAAAATTCCTTCACTCATATCCTTTTTCCTTTGGCACAAAATGAAATATGCATTTACTTTTTCTATTTTTTAGATGGAATAAGTTCGATGTGCACCCTATCCCTTGTATTTATATATTTTTATATTCCAATATTATCCTTAATTCATAGCATAAAACAAATGTGACCACATCAAATTTCATGTCTCGTAAATTAAAGATATGTATAAATCAGACATCAGATATATACAAATTTGATGTACAAAAAAAACGTGAGATGTGTATAAATAATATATGACATATGTACAAATAAAATCATAGATTTGTTTTTAGTAGTATATATGGGTTTAACCTCCCATGAAAAACAGATGTAAACGCATCAAATTTTGCTTTCTATAAAAATTAGAAATATGTACAAATTGAATAATAGATATGTATGAAACACGATATCTAAAGCAAGTGATGGATATGAACACGTGACACATATATAAATGAGATCAGAGATATGTTACAGATATGTAAGTGAATAAACTTTTACATGTAAATAATAATGTATTTAACATTATTTGTACAAATGAGTTTATTCTTTTGTACATGTGTGATTATATGTTAATGCAATTCTTTTTATTTATTTATCTATATTATAATGTGATATTAAAATTGTTCCTATATTAGAATTGTTCAAATATATCATTTTTTGCATGTAAGAGTGCCTAGAAAATGTAAGGTACTAATTTGAAAAAAAAATTATAAAATCATAGAATAAATTATAATTCTTCCTAAAACCCCAACTCTACCCAACAACCACCCTCCCAAATGTTTCCAACATCCACCACACAACCTCACATGCCTCTCCACACTTGCCTCCCAATCTTTCCCTCCCCAACTCACCTCCTAGCTCCCTTCACCATGTCTCCTCCTCTTATCTCTCTATCCGAAAAAATAGTCTCCTCGACTCTAAGGATACCGAAAGCTTGAGTGCTTTGCCAAGTCACTGTGGCTGTGATGCATCGTAGAGAAGTGTTTTTGGGCTCAAACTTGGGTCTTGGGATAGGGCAGGGGACGAGGAGGCCACCGAGAAAGGGGCTTTGTGGGTGAGCCAGCAAGGGAGGGGATAGGACAAGATAAGAATTATCAAATTGGATTGAGGGTGAGAATGTATTTATAGGGGTAAGACACCCATGAGGTACGGAGTATATCAAACTAGTCCTTTTAGATACCATTTAATTTTTTCCTTGATATACCAGGGGATCTTTGTATATAAATTTATTCCATATAAACTTTAGGTACAAAAAAAAAAGTTTAAAAAAGTAAGAAAATTGAAGTAAGTTTCTACACTAAGTTGTAAGTGTAACCTCAAGAAGAAAAGTGCAAATGACCCTGTATCTATAGTACACGTGATGACAAACCAAACTGACACATGAAATATTCCAACTCCAACCTGGGCCTTTAATCTACTGGTAGAGACATTAGCCGCGTCATCGGCAACCCAAATTTGTGGTGTCTTCCCCCTCCTCCTTCGGCCTCCTTCCTACAGCACTCCTGAGCCCTTAGTTGTAAATGTTTTCAATTAAAAAAAACACGTATGAAAGGTTTCCTTTTTTATGTTTATCTCCACGTTGGATAAACGAATAATTAATTGCAGTGTTGGCTCGATATTTTGTTTATTTTTCCATTGGGGCCCAACAAGAATACATAAATTACAAAGAAAAAGAAACTTTCTATTGAACTATGCGGTGGAATCATGCATCAAAGGATTCACAGGACGATAGTAACGCAAAGCTAAGCTTTGTCAATCTCTCAACCAATTAGCGCAGAGACTCTGGCAGTTAGCTCTTCCTAATGATCCAGCCAACACTAAGGCATATATGTGAAAATAAGGGAACATTATATAGACTCTGTGATTTATTTTAACCTACATTTTTTGTTTCCCTTATCTTTCTAATTAAATCATTAGTTCCATCAGTCAATCTGTTATTATACTGGGTCTAATACTCTATTTGATCTTTACATTTTTCAAACTGTGCACATTATCTCTAAACTTCTAAAAACTGCCACTCCAACCCACGTCCTCCACGGAACTCCTCCACCCCCTTGATCTCCGGAACCACTAACCGGTAGACACGAAGTTACTCGCTTCCTCCTTCTCACTTGCAGAATCCCACCGTCCTTCCATACTACAAAGTAAAAATGAAATTTATGGTTATATTTTATTTTAATTTTCTCTTTTACAAAACTCATTCGATTGGTAGTGGTGAAAGTGAGATAAACTAAACTCAATAAGAAAAAAATAGAAGAAAATAAACTTTTTCTCTTGTACACATTGAAGACGATACATAATAAAATAAGACCCATAATTCTTAATTGGAGATTTGGTTTCAGATCACAAAAAAAAAAAGGATAAAATAAACAAGGAATCAAAAGTGTGATAAATTAGACCTAGAACAAAACAAAAAAAAAAGAAGATAATTTTCTTGGTACAATTCCGTCTATTAATTTTCTTTATGCCTAATATGATCATACATGAGATGAGAGTATGAAATATAAGAATTAAATGCAAAACTTAATAAACATCTAACCTAATTTAACTCATTACAATATATAGTAGAAATTACAACGAGCCATTGTACAAGAGTTTGGCCCATATCTCTAGACCAGGACACTCTCAATGGGTAGATTTATATTATGCCCATCTCAATTAGGTTAATGGAAAGACCTATAGTACGCTTCTTTATATATAAGTCTCGTGGATCTATTTATTAATAGTCACATAGGCTCTATGCCTCACACTAATATAACTCAAATTTTATTACATAATTGAAGTAATTATCCCAAAATAACTTTGATATGATCCATATATCTTAATACTAATTTAATATTAATCTATACACACAATTAACATTAGTCCACATTGAAAATTTCTAACACCATCCCCTTCCTCACCCGGAAAAGAAGGCCTCAGCACCTCTACTCCCCGCCGACTGGCGAAGCCTGTGGCTATGACGACCTAGTGAAGGCGGGGTACGGATGGACTAAGCGAGACGCTGCTCCTGCGCTGCTAGATTGGCACCTACTTCAATTAGAGCTCCTCCGTGTGGACAATCTCTAGAGGTGGTTGACGTCCACCCACTACTAAAAAAACCCATTTTTCCAACGGCCATTTCCAACGGCTTCGCGTTGGAAATTTTAAAATTTCCAACGCGAAGCCGTTGGAAATAAGACGTTGGAAAACTAACCGTTGGAAGTCCATTTTCCAACGGTCAAATTGAGGGCCGTTGGAATTTCCAACTGTCAGCCGTTGGAATATGAGCAGTTGGAAATTTTCCAACGGCTCTATTATTTTTTTCATTTTTTCCGTTTTCCAACGGCCAAGGCCGTTGGAAAAATTTCCAATTGCCAAGGCCGTTGGAAAATTGAAATGGTTGGTTTCCAACTGCCTTGGCCGTTGGAAAGTAACTTTTTTGATATTTTGGATAGTAGGTTCTATTTCCAATGCGTGTCTTTAAACGTCAAACTTCCAATGCGTTTCTTTAAACGTCAAACGGCTTAGGCGGTTCAAATTTATTGTATCGTATGTAATCACATTAGAACTTTGAACCATATAGAGTTCAAGATGATATGCAAGGAAGACAAGAAGAAAAGGGTCAGAGACATTTGAGCTCAATGTTTTAGAATTGGGAATTAGTTGAATCATCACAAAAGTCCCAGCTTATGAAATAAGCGTCCAAAAAGATCATAGAACTAAGCATTTCTCAATGAAACCAAATAAACCAAATAAACCGAAATGAACTAGTTCAATTCTACGAGTTTAATGAAATGCAATCAAGTAAACAAGGGTTGGAACACTCATTTTGGTTTTAAGATGAACAACATCATGGAATCCAATGGACCAAAGTGAACTACATCATTGAATTTTCATTCCATGAATTCAATGCAATGTATCAAACTAAACTTTTCCTTTTATTTTCAAAATTACACAAAAAGAAAAAAGAGGGAGCACATACTGTAATGTAGTCAATACCGCAGCCAATTTTCTATAGTCAATACCCCACCTTGTTCTCAGCATTATATAAAGCTGCTCCATGAACTTCCTCTTCTAAATTCTTTCCTGACAACCGAGATTCATCATCTGAACTACTGCTACTGGTGGTGGACCTCCGGGCATCATCAGCATATACAATCTTATCAGATCTGCCCCCTGTCTGATCCTCAGGCTCCATATCGTTCTCAATTCTGTTGTCAACACCATCCTCATTCCCCAAAATTTCAGTGGTTACTTCATCTTTTTTTATTTCTTCAACAGTTATGCTTTCTGCATCCGTAATGTGAACAGATGGTATGTCATTTTTCCCGTTCTCTTCAGCATCAACACTGAATGGATCTTGATGATTTTGGCTGTCTTGTGATGCTGGTGAGCCAATCTCTCCACCATCACTTCCCCTATCGTCTTGGCTTTTTGCATCATCATGCCCTGCCATAATTGTGTTCAATGATGAGAATCAAACAGTCAGAGGTATACAAAATCGGGTTAAGGTGGGTTTGATGCAGGAAGGATTGATCAGCCAAGGTAACCATATAATTTGAACTCCATTTATATTAAACAAGGAAGCCAGAAAAGAGATTCATGAAGCCAATTTCTGAGTTTGAAAAAAAGGGGATAACTATAAAAACCTGTAAATTAAGAGCGACCGGGTGATTGCTACAGAGTACAGATTCGGTACAAATCCAGAAAGGTCAAATTTAGGACAATGGACCTGATGCATAACCATTAAGTAAAGATGGACCCAGAACTTTAAGTCTCATAAAGATCGACCAGACCATTGTACAACATAAACCCCAACAAGTAAATAACCCTTGAAACTTGTCGCGGACAAGACTTAACAAAGCAAGAAAAAGAACGACACGAGGCACAGCAGAACTCACTCAAACATTTCCGCAAACAGCTGACGGACACAAAGGAATCCACTAAAAACCCAGAATCAAAGTGAAGGTCACAAACGCAATCTAGCAAAACCCCAACTGACCCATCAACCGACAACAACTAAAGATCATCAAAGAAAAACGATTGGAACAACACCAGATCGAGGCAGAGAAAAAAATAAACAACCCAGTTAAAGAAAACAAAAAACTGAAAAAGAAATCTGTGAAGTGAAGTGAAGAGAGCAGAAGTGCCTTGTGAACTGTTTTATGCTTCTTGCTCCTTCTTCCTCTTAGCGGCCTTTCTCTTCTTGGCTCCGGACGGCATGACTGTTGGTGCTTGAACTACTTAAGAAAGAGGGCATAAAGCAGAAATCTTAATACAAGCACAACTCAACAACAAACACTTTCCAACAAGGCAAGAGGGAAACACAATTCACAAGCGTCGAACTGAATCAAACATAAGGAAAAGAGCATTGAAAACAGAAACATACAGGCGATCTTGGACCAAGTTGCAGATAAACTGCTTCAACCGGATGACCGAGCCGACCTGAACCCTTTTAGACTCGACGAGATGGTGGCTGTTGCCGCCGAGCATGCTCTGCACCGTCATACAGCCGTCGGAGAGCAACAGCCGAAGCCTCGGCTGGATCTGGGTCTTGACGGAAGCAACGGTCTTCATCTCTGTCACCTGAAGCACCGGCTGGAGGTCATTCCCGTTGGAGACCTCTTTCTTCATTATACGCTCCACGGCGCCGGTCGTCAGAGTCACCTCCATCGTCCTACGTGTGCGATTTCGCGGCTACTGGGAGGGGGAGAATCCAATTTATAGCAATAGCGGGAAGGAAGTCGAATCGAACCGGAACTAGAATCGGGTTTTGGCGTAGAGCCGGGAAAATAAGAACCCTAGGACAACCAGAGTGGAAGTGAAGTATTAATGTTTCGATTGGGAGGGAGGGAAAACCGCCCAGAGTGTTAGTAAACCCTAGAGGAGCAGAGCTAGATTTTGCCAACAGACCAAAGAAAGAAACAAACGGTGAACTGGGAATCGCGGGTGGGGGTAATAAATTTCCATTTTCCAACGGCCTTGACCGTTGGAAAAAAATAAATTATATGGTGCGTTAAAATTTTGCATTTTCCAACGGCTTTGGCCGTTGGAAAAAATACAAAACACTTTCAAAATTTTTTTGAAAATTTTCAAATTCAATATATTCATTTTCCAACGGCTTAGGCCGTTGGAAAAACTTTGCCTTCATTTTCCAACGGCTAAGGCCGTTGGAAATTGTGCTTCTGTTGACATATTCAATTATTCCAACGGTTAGGCCGTTGGAAATTACGTTTCGTTCATCTCCAACGGCTATGGCCGTTGGATATTTTCCAACGGTCCAACGGCCTGACCGTTGGAAAAAGACCTTTGGAAAATAGGTGTTTTTTAGTAGTGACCGCCAAATCCACACCTCCTAGGTTGTTCATGGGTAAGCATCCCTCAGATATATTGTGTCTAGCAACAGACTCATCAACTAATTGAAGCCTAACATCAGAGATGGTTAGATGGTTCAGCCTCACAGCCTCCCAATCTCTGGTGGCAAGCAAGAAGGAGTTACGTGCCAAACATTCAATTAAAAATCCATGGGGCAGTTTGTAAGATCCCGGAAACTTAAAGGTCAATTTGGCGGGCGCCCATTAAGTTTTTTAAGGGCTAAATGTAGGCACAGGAAAAAAGAGAGATGCAAAAATAGCCAAGTTCCCCTAAAAACAAAGCTATAGCAATATTATATAATATGAGCGACAGCATTTCATAAGCATGAAAGTTCAAAAGGCACTCGCAATGATACACAAATCATGTTTGTTTCACTGCTCTCTTTAGCTTGTGGCTTGGATATTGCATCATAGCTTAGCTCTGTACGTTGTAATTAAGTTTGGTAAATTACACCGTTTGGTAACGGAAAAAACATTGCTTACAGAATAGCCATTAAACTTTCATAACTATACGTATTAACCCGCCAGGCTTTTTTCGTTCCCGTCAGCCTATTAAACTTTTAGCTATGTACGTTTAAAAGAATTCTTATAAGCAATATAAAAGCCATAAATGATTGTATTTATTATTTTCTCCATTCCATATTCTTTATAGCATTTGACATTTTCACTTAGTTTGACTTGAATTTATTCATATTAGTATTTTTTTCAAAAAAAAATTTAAAAAAATATATTTAGAAACTATATGTCTTGATTTATCATTCTTATATAAAAATTCTTCATTTATATACTAAAATATCAAAACTAAAAAATTATAGATTAATTATTGAAAAGTGAATGGTGCAAAGAATATGAGACGAAGAGAGTATAAGCAATATTTTCAATATCATTATTGCTAGATATATCGCATTCTGTAATTTATAAGTTATAACTATGCTACATGGTATATCGCGTTATACATTATTACTAATTTAATAAAGTAATACATATTGAAAATATTATTTTAAGATGAAAAATAATGTCAAATACAATTTTTTTACATTTTTATTTATATTATAATTATTTTTATCATAGTTTTCCTAATATAAATAAAAACATAAGTATGAAAAAGCAATGTTTTCTGTACAAAAATATATAAAAATGGGATACATAGAATAAAATAAATACTATTATTCAACAAAAACAAACTAACTCACTGATGCATGAGAAAAAAACAATATTCTAATAACAGCATTATATTTCTAATACTACATTGAGTTTTTAGGTCGCTCAAAATATAATACTTTTGTCCTAGTTTGTTTCACAAAACTAACATACTCATCTTTTATCATTAAACTTTGATTTTGAGTTAAGAAATTTTCAAATCTCAACCATATTTACATTATTAACCAAATTTTATTTCCAAATAAAAAATAAAATAACATCAAATATTGTAAATTTCCAGTAAATTAGGGCAAATTTATCAGTAAAAAGTTTCATGACAAAATTACTCTACCTTTTGCTTCCTTTTGTTTCAATAATTAGGGCAAATTTACTAGTAAATTATAAATGTTAAGTAATTTTATCATGAAACTTTTTTTGTGAATAAATTTGTCATTAATCTTTTTTAAAGGTGCAAATTTGCTATTAATATTTTGTACTGGGATTAAATCTAACACTAGTGATTAAAATTGCTTGATGTGGCTAACATGAAAAAATGAGAAAAATGTATGTTTCAATTCCAAATATCCTTTCCCAACACTATTTACCTAACACTATGACTCCTAAGTTTTTATCATTTTTACCATCATTTTCACTCTAGCAAACCCTTATACCCTTTGTTGCGCTTCATTTTTGTTTGCCACCACCGTTACTTTAACTCTTCCACACATCCAAGCAACACTCCATACAACAATCCCTAATTAAACATGATTCAAGTGATGCAAGTGGGATTAATTCCAAAGATGCTGTAGTCTTAGAATAAAGGACAGATGACAGCGGTGATGGAGAATTGCTTAGTGACAATGAGAAAGGTGAAAACAAGAAAGCTTTGTAATGAAAGTGTGTGGTCAAACATATGAGTTTTGACTCATTAGATGTTATGAAATGCTTGGATAACTAGGAGTTAAGGAGAAAATTTTCAATAGCTAATTTAAAAGTCATAACATGAAATGCTCTCTAAACAAACGAAATATTTCAACCATTTAACAGTCAATGACAAAATTGCCGAAAATAAAAACATTAATAGTAAATTTATCTGAAAAAAAATAGTTTAATTATATAATTACTCTATCCCCTATGATTTAGTGGCAAATTTGCCTCCTTCCCCGTTTCAATTTATTTTACTTAAGCTTTAACCTTCTCTTTTTATCAATATGTGGGATCCCATCTCTCAATTAAACTTGATTCAGTTAAAACTAATCTTTTTGCCGATTAAGTTTGACCAGTACAAATACATTGCATGATCATAAAGCGTGTCTGTGAGTATGTATATATATGTGTATGTACGTATATGTTGTAAAGTGAATAAATTTTTTTAAAAAATTAAACAAATTGAATACAAATTATACTTAACTATATATGTTATAAAGTCAAAAAAACTTATAAATTAAAGAAAAAATCAGCAAACTGAATGCAGATTATACTTAACATCAAGTCATCAACTCAAATAAAATTAAGTGATATTAGCATTTATTGAGATCTGAACCCATGACATCGTACGTTTTTCAATTAGAACAAAAAAATAACAGGACTTACAAATATAGCCCATCCGCCGTCAGTATGTAACTGTGTATAGCCAATTTGCGGATAATATTTTGGAAATAATTTGGCCCTTTTTTTTTTTTTTGGGTAGAAAGGGACCAAGAATATATTAGAGCTTATAAGAAGCAAACAGAGAGAGTAGCAGTAGGCAGGAACCTACAAATTACAAAAGTTAGGACCATTAGTACTCCTGCTGCCAGAATTAAAGGAGCAAAAGAAGCTCTAGGGAGAGCATGACCAATCCTGTCCAGTTCAAGAAGACCGCTAATATTGACAAGAGGTCTATAAAAAATTACAAAGGTTTGCTCATCAAGCAATTCCACTAAGCTGATCCGCTACTCGATTCGCTTCCATGTAGACTATACCTTAATTTGTTTCAGCCTGAGTTGTTGCATGAGGTACCTGCAATATGAAATTAAAGGCATTAGTGCAGGTTATTTTGACAGGGAAGTGGAGGAGAGGATTTGAGCTGCCAAGTGGCAGTTAGTCTCCACCTCTAAATTCATGTCCCATGTTCGAAGCAAGCTGAAGGCCATCTCTAATTGCTCAAAGCTCAGCTTCTAGAGAGAGGGTTTGGGGTTCCAATATCTGTGAGACATGCAATGACAAAACTGCCGTAGTGATCTTTGATAATAGTAGCAGCTTTGCCAAGGCCTTATTCGTCAACTGAGGCATCACAATTAAGTTTAAAACTTTCCAATTAAAGGAGGGGGCTCCCATTTATCCTGAGTCTGTACGTAAAGCAATTCTCTGCCTATTGGTTAATCCAGTAGCAGCCACAAAGGTGATACAATTCTGAGCAATTTTATTAACCACCCTAGAGGTATCTACATACACATTTTGAAAACAAGCCAGATTTCTTCTTTTCCAGATGTGCCAAATAATTAATAAAAGGAAAGAGGGTAGCAAAAGGAGCATAGTATAACCCAGAGTCATCGATCTTAGTACACCAAGACTTGAGCCAAACACGCCATTTAGAGCCAATGGAAGCAGTAAGTAAATATGTTAAAGGCATTAAACACAGAAATGCTCCAAGGACAAGAAGTAAAAAGATGCTCACAGGTCTCACAATCAGAAAAGCAATTGGCGCAAAAATTCATACTAGCAAATTGATCGTTTTGGCGTCAAAGTAATGATAACTACATATGGTACACTAGCCTTATATATAAAATCGAACACATGTTCAAATAAGTTAGTTTTTTTTTTTTTTTACATTAGCATGTTGATCTTAGAAAAACTTATTTGGTTTATGCTCCCAGAACTCTCGTGTGATCTCCTGATCAGGTTGATCGGATCCCTACATATTTGTGCGTAATTACTTAATTATAAATTCAATATTATAATTTCAAAAAATTACTAATATTTTTTTTGTAAATAAAATAAAACCAGATGATTGAACTTTGAAACTCCTTATATAATTAACAATTACTCTATAAAACTTTAACTACGGGATCAATACTTTAGATGTTATTGCATAAATGAACATATATATGGTGAACGTGTGATTGTGCGCGTGTGTGGTTACAATTATGTTATACTCACTGTATCCCAAAAATAATGATAAGTATTCATTTATGAATTATCCCAAAAATGATGAGTTAGTTCCATTTTTTTAAAAGTTTTTAGAATCTAATTTATCTTATTGTCATCATTTAAGCTCTTTATATATACAAAACCCAAAGAATATTTTTTTTTCTAATCGTAATTCAAACTCTCACTACACAAAATCTAAAAAGAAAAAATTAATTTCAGAAGTAAAAATAAAAAAAATAATATAAATTACACATATTTTAATTTTTGCATCCAAAGAAATATGTTATCCAAAATATATTACACACAACTTGCTACGCTACCAACTCCCCGAATCATATGATCGCTAACTGCAGGGTCTGCACCTTTCGTTGTCTTTCAATTAATTACACCACGTATCCACCATAAGCCTTTCTCCATTTGAAAGTTGCCAGGAGCTTGTCATTTTAAGGCTATATATCGATTATTCGCAAGTACGAGCTGCCAATTAAATAAAAGAATAAATACATATTTTGTATTCCTTCTATCTCCTGCATTAAGCGTATGTTTGGGAAAACATATAGTTTGTGTGATTCACTAGCCAATGTAATTTTTCTTTTTTGGTTCCATACCTAATGTAACGTATACGGATACAATTACGTCTTCTCTATTAGTGTACTTTGAAAGGGAAGGAAAAAAAACAATGATAACAAAGTTAAACGAAAAGGGGAATTTGGATAAGCCGCGTTTACTAGCTAGCAAAGTTAGTGGGTCAAAGCATAGTTCGCAAAAAGTCGCCCATAAGATACAAGAATAAAAATTTATTAATACACTACTTGGAACCAAAAATTAGAAAAAAAAAAAAAAAAACCCCTCCCTACGCTTAGCAAATACAAAAATGAAAAACTTGTTTGGAAGAAGGAAAAAAGAAACAGACAATACAATCGATCGTCCACCGAACTGATAAAAAAAAAAAAAAAAAGTAAACCACACAACGAACGCAGACAGAGAGGGACGAGAAAGTCAAAGCGTCAAACTTCAAAGCCCTCCTCGTCCCACCCCCTAACCCATCATCGTCACTAAACTAAGGAGCAAGCAAAGAAAAGAAGAGAAGCATCTCCATTAATTAAACCTAACTAGTCCCCTAATTGGAACTTAGTGTGTTGATTTTTATAGTAGCAACGATTAATAATTAGTCCCCAGCCCTATAAGTTCCTATTGCGGCTGGGTCTCTCCATCCCACGCGCACGTTTCTTAATTTCCCTTTCCGGAACCCGACCCGTTTCCCTATCTATATAAATGAAGCCTCACTAGCACATCCTTCCCTGACTTCGATCCTCCGCTCCTTTCTCTACCAATCAACCACCCTCTCCATTTAAAGAATACTATTATATATAAATATTGCCATTGTTCTTGTGGAAACTAGATCATATGGACGTTGAAGGAAGAAGGACGGCCGTCGTCAAGGGTGAAGATCAGGAGATCTCTGATGATGTCCGGAGAGGTCCGTGGACCGTCGAAGAGGACTTCAAGCTCATCAATTACATTGCCACTCATGGCGAAGGAAGATGGAATTCCCTTGCTCGTTGCGCAGGTACATACTTATATAATTAACATATACTTATATGTTAATTTCCATTTAAATTACTATATATAAGCTAATAGCTACCTAGATGTTCTGTTGTAAAATAAATTTGAAGATCCATATCTCATCTAATCAAGACTGAGGAAAACGAAAAACATGCATGCCTTTATTTGTGTTTCCATCGATCGATTTGTCGTTTTTGGGTTCCATGTGATGAGAAAGTGATCTAAAGAGAAGATGTAGGAAAGCTTTATGAAAAAGTGGTATAGGCAAGATATGGGTAGGGGAGAGGTACTAACTAGCATAAATGATTTCATTTTGAGAAAGGATAGTAGAAAGAGACGATTTAATTGGCAAGATATGGAAGGGCCTTTCACTTGCCTTTTCACATCACATCCCTTTCCAAATAAACTTTACTAAAACGGTGGCGTATTCTAATCGAACTCCATGAAATGAAGCAGGCCTCAAACGAACCGGAAAAAGCTGCCGACTGAGGTGGCTCAACTATCTCCGCCCTGATGTCCGCCGCGGCAACATCACCCTCGAGGAACAGCTCCTCATTCTCGAACTCCATTCTCGCTGGGGCAACCGGTACGTAAATACCTAAACCTAGTATACATATAACTGTAGATCATATTATGACGTATATACCTCGCCAGTAACTTATACTAATATATCTATTTGTCTCTTTGCTTGTCTATGAATGATACTTGTAGGTGGTCAAAAATAGCTCAGTTCTTGCCAGGGAGGACGGATAACGAGATCAAGAACTACTGGAGAACTCGTGTCCAGAAGCACGCCAAGCAGCTTAAATGTGACGTGAACAGCAAGCAATTCAAAGATACCATGCGTTACCTGTGGATGCCTAGGCTGGTCGAACGAATTCAAGCCGCCGCGTCTGCTACGGCCAGTAGCCGCGCCGCCTCTACCTCTGGTGCTGGTGCAGCCGCTGCCATCTCCTCCACCCACCAATTCGTTGATGACCTGCCTGGAGCGCAAAGTGTCCTGCCACAAGTTGGGCCTGCGCAAGTGAGTGCCCATAGTTACAGTTACACCCCGGAGAGTTCGAACACGGCGGCCTCATCAGACCCGTTTATGGCCCAGCAGGTCTCTCCGGTTTCCGACCTGGCGGATTATTACCATGTCCCAGTTAACAATCTTAACTGGGATAGATGTTTCCAAACTGCGGCTGGCGAGCCGCCGTTGGTCAGCTCCTGTGATTTTTACAACAGCGGATCTTCGTCGGAGTACTACGGCCTGGCTGTGGATCAGCAGATCAATAGTTCTTGGTTGGATGGTGGAGACGCAGGGGGGCAGAGTTTGTGGAATGCCGATGATTTTTGGTTCTTACAGCAGCAGCTAAGCAACTTGTGACTTACACAAAACATGTGGGTCACACTGAACATATCTGAAGACTGGAGGACGATGGCGGTAATAGTTTAGAACAGGAAAAGTATAGGTGATGTGTGAACACGAAAACAGAGTTCAATTGTGGATCGATTGGTCTGTAATAATTTTTTTTTTTTAATTTCTGACCACGTTTTCTTTTTCTTTAGGCAGTCTTTGGTTCTTAAGGAGTGCTGAAATTTGTAGGTTCATGGGGGTTAATGTTGTCTTTTATCGCATTTGTTCGTGCTAAGCAGTTATACAGACTATATAAATAGATGTTTACAATATATTTTTTTTTCAATATTGAGAATCATTAGAAGGGTTTAGGAAACAAAATAAATTACATTACACACCTCTATTTTTTTTTACTCAAAATTACAATATAATAGACTTTTTTTTATATTC
The DNA here is from genome assembly GCA_005392925.1 of Aquilaria sinensis. Lineage (NCBI taxonomy): Eukaryota > Viridiplantae > Streptophyta > Magnoliopsida > Malvales > Thymelaeaceae > Aquilaria > Aquilaria sinensis. The sequence goes on from SMDT01000535.1 coordinate 428,378, forward strand.
AAAATTACAATGTAAATAGATAGTTAGAAGAGAAATCTTGTTAATAAATCTACCATATTTTTTAGCTACATAAAAAAAAATCTATTGCATCTATCAGAATTAAATCTTAACTAGCCACAAAAAATAATAGGTATTATGACAATTTACTAAACGGTCATCAACTATGCGGAGTGGACTTACACTTAGCTCATTCATTTGGCTACTTCCACAGAAGAATCCCAAAGTAGATATTATACTTCAGAAGAGTCTATGTGACATGATCGTAATGATACGAATTCTAAAATCTTGTGCCGAAGTGTTTTCATGTGCTGCTTTTTCTTCAGTACCCACTAGAAAAAATCATGCACACATCTATTATTTGCTTAAGTTTGAGTTGATAAATTTGCATACGATTAACAACGACAAATAGATTCTTGTAAAATTAGTGTCATTCTAAATTTCTCGATTAATTAAATTTAATATGTAATTCAAATCAAAGTTGAGGGTCAAAATCAAAGTTGCATTCTTTTATGACCTGTAGTAGAAATTTAGAAGTGCATAGTTTATCCCACATATACCCCATCATCATTTTCTTTTTTATGTAATTATTTTATTTATATAAGCCATTAAAAACTACAAAATAATGTAGGTGGGGCCCAAACCAAACTAAAGTTTCTAGATTATGAAATATTTAAGACAAATCACATTATTCTGCACGATTGGATTCATGGAATAAAGACTTAAGTGGCCACTAATATTTTAGACAAATCACATTATTCATCAAGAATCAGCTTCAACTGTTGTAGACAACTAAAGTACAACTCGAAGCTCTGTTTTGTCTGTCTTTGTTTGCCACTGTACGAACATAGTTTGAGCAAGTTCCCAGTCACCGCACGATCGCCAGAAAACAAAACATTCATTTTAATAAAATAAATATAACTTGATTTATTCTTTTATGTCTTAATTTTTACATTCTTTGTTTCCCCAACATCTGGAATCATTTCAAATAAAGGAATAAAAAACAAAATTCATAAAAAAAATGTAAAATTCACTGAGGGTCACCTAACTTATTTTTTTGTCATATTTGGGTACCCTATCTTCAAGTTGTCCTAATGAGATATCTTGCCTCCTATTGTGCGTCATATCTAGGTACTTTCCGTTAATTTCAGAGTTATATGTGATGAAAAGTGCTGATGTAGCATAAATAATAATAAAATAAATCATAAAATAACACTTGTGGTCCTTTAATTTTTGCTATTAACAATTCTAAACGTTAATATTTTAAACCTAACCCTCGGTATCTAGTTTCTCTACTTCATTATCATCACACCTCATTCGTCATGGTTGCCACCACTATTTTCTCCTCGCTTGTCGCCACCACTGCCGCTACTCGCTCCTCACTCCTTGCTAGCCGTCGGTGCTTGCTCGCTACGTAAAAACTTGAACCCCCTAACGTCGTCGCTATTCTCTGTTGCTTCTCCAAGACCGCCTCATATTCTAGCATTGGAATCAGTGAATTGAGATCTAGGAGTGAAGGCGTATGGATCATGTGACTGCCCAATCCAAGCATGTACCTTGCGTGACGAATTGAAGGTGACGAGTCGAGGCAGCAATCAAAGGTGACCAATTGAAGCAGCGATCGAAAGAATGGACGGCGGTGATAGGTCAGCATGATTTGGGTTCGAGATGCGATAAGTTGACTGATTTGGGTTTGAGACGCGATTTGTGGGTTTATAAAATTTGGTGGATTAGTTACATAAGAAATGTAAACAATAGATTTAGAATATTAGGGTTTAGAATTGTTCATAGACAAAATTAAAAGACTAATAGTACTATTTTATGAATTTTTTTTGTAGTATTTTCGTATGCCACATCAACATTTTCCGTCAAATATAACTTTAAAATTAATGGAAAGTTCCAGATAGAATGCGCAATAAGAGGTAAGGTATCTAACTAGGATAATTTGATTGTGGGGTACCCAAATAAGACAAAAAAAAATAAGTTATGTGACATCTGGTGGATTTTACCCCAAAAAGAACTAAAAGTACTTCTAAGGCATGCAGAACGGGTAAATTGCACATATAGCACTTAACCTTTTATTATTGTCATATTTTGGGCCATAATCTCAAAATCTCACATGAAACGTTCTCAACCTCAATTTTTTATTCCATTTCAGACCTTTGGCAGATGGAAAATGTTAAAATTGATGGAACTGGCCACGTGGCACACTAGCGTAGGCAATTTGCCATGGTGGCACTGACATGGCCAAGGAAGAAAGAATAAAAAGTAAATAACAGCTTAGGTCTCTGATTTTTCATTTCCTTCACTCAAAACCAAAAATTTTCCTCAACTGCCACTCCCCTCCCTCAAAATCTTGGACCACCGCTCCCCCTAGCAGGTCGTCCTTGTTTCGTTGTGCCACTATCCCCCGTCAAATCCCCTGAGTTACCACCATCCCCCATCTCCCTCTACAACCGAACCCTAAACTCGCCTAAACACTCCCATGGTTTCTTTTGTCGGTCAGTACGCATCAAGAGGCAGCGATTTGGCCCACTCGATCTTGATTTAATAGCTCTTCCAGAGCTTTTCCATCTTGTGGCGACATTGGACGGTGGTCTGGGCAGGAAAGGCGGTGGGGCAGCACCACGAAACAGCTTCTGCCACCTCTTGCCAGTGCGTGGCCTTGATAGAGCATATCACTTGTTACGATACGCATCGATCAAGGCAATAGTCTCATCAGAAAACCATCAAGGGGGTGACAACTAACGCGAATTCACTGTGACAACCATGTAGTGGGAATATTGGGCAAAGAAGCAAGCGGTGGTGCCAGAAGGGCGAGAGTGGATTTGAGAGGTGACGACGGCGATAGGTCTGTGGAAGGATCTTAGGGAGGTGGAAGAAAGGGCCACAATTCGTTGGATATGGTTGGGAAAAAGAATGGAATGTGGAGGAATCGGTCAAGGCCTGAGGCGGTGGGGAAGGCTGGATGCGGCGAGTGAGAGAGGAAGAAGGAGAGGTGTGGGCTAACCCCATATAGGCCCTAAATTTTTTTCATTTTTTATAACATAGGCCCTAAATGTCTGATGTGGCCAATTGTAAGTATTTATAGCTGCTGATTCATTGTACCACATGGTCAACTGCCGTAACCTGGCATGCCATGTGACCATTTTCGTTATTTTTAACATTTTTCATCTTTTAAATGTTTAAAATGGAACAAAAAAATTGAGATTAAGGACATCTCATATGAAGTTTTGAGATTAGAGTCTAAAATAGGACAACAATAAAATGTTAGGGGCCACGGATGCAATTTACCCCATACAGAACATTTGACCCTCTAAACAGTGTAATGTGGCAAACGAATAAATTAAAATGAAAAATATTTCTCAAAAATGGAAAATAAATGCTTCATTATCATTTTGAAACAAAGATAGGGGTGAGGAAAAACAAACAAGTTTAAGTTCCACTAGGCATTTGATTCAAAGATTCTCAAAACTTGGAAAGTAAGATCGTAGGAACTAACATTCATATAAAGTGAGAATACATATAAACATAATCAAAATTTTCCTATATTTGGTCTGCATCTCGAAAAAGATGAAAATTTTAAATTTTTTGTTTTTGATTGAGGTATTTTGTACATTTCTTCAAATTTTGAGCATATTTATTAAAATGTAATTTTTTTAACTTTAAGGATATATTTGAAAATTTTATAAAATTTTATGCATTAAATGTGTAATTTTAGACACTATTTTGTAAATTTTTCAAAAGTTCAAGGTCTAAATTTATAATTTTGTAGGGATTGCTTTGTAAAATTTTGAAAGTCTAGGGATCAAAAGGTAAATATTTTAAAGTTCAGGGGTATGTTGTAATTTATTTAAATATAATACTTTGTGGGTTCTTACTTTACTTAATTTAGAATTAGGAGTATGAATCCTACAAAATTGTGAATAATGATGAAGATTTGTTGGAGAATTAAAATGATAGATAATTATTCTCCAAATTTAACTAAACTTAAAATTGTTAGAATCTAACTTTTCAAATAATCTATATTCTCATAATTCTTGAATAAAAAAATTTCCTAAACTATTTCAGAAAACAAAGGGCACTGTAGAACAATCTTTTAACACTATATTTAAACTTGGAAATAGCAATTGGCAAGGGCCATCATTTTTTTACAGCCAACAAGACGGTGGCCACTTTTTAAGTGACCGAAAAGCTATCATTTATTTCGGAGACTAAAATATGGTGGTCGAACAGTCGCTCTTGTAACCATCCTAGTCACCACTTCCTTGACACCCCACAATTCAATGGCCAAAATAGTCCAAAATTTTAAATTAGCACTAAAATATCGGCCACCATTGGGTTATCCCATCTTATGATTCATGTCAGCGATTTGAGTGATTGACACATCTTATGATTTAAACAGTAGATCTATAAACAAATCAATAGTTTGACTTGGTTGAAACCTCTCAATTCTTCTATAAAGATCTTTTAAACCTTCCCCATCATCTCTCTCCCAATTTCTAGCCTCAATCCTCTCCACCATCTAGTTCACACCAAAATTCCTTAGCCTAATATTTTCCCCTGAATCGCCCCCCTTTCTTTCATATCTCTCCCTTTTTGCCTCCCTCCAGCTGCTTTGCTTCTTCACTTGGGCTCTGAACGGCTAAACAAAAAAAAAAAATCAACCGGTGATCAAGATTCGGTGCCGATAGAGAAAAGCTTGAAATGAAGCGAACATAGGGCTAGTGGTGGTTTTTATGGTAGAGTAGGTGGCCACAATTTGGAAGAAATGAAAAAGCTATATTCTCTAATTCCCTAGAGACCATTTGAGGAAAAAAAAAATATTAAAATAAAAAAAATTATAAGTAAAAATTAAAATTTTCAAAAGAACAGTAACAAATTAATAATTTTATAAATAAAATAATGGAGCAACCGAACTAAGTGATCACTAGGAGCAACTGAAATGAACAGTGGCTAAGAGCCACCGAAATCAATGGCCACCAACCCCTGGCTACTAGGGTTTTTGGCCACCGTAATTTTCTGTAACTCAAAAGTAAATTAGTCACCATTTAGCTAACGAATAACTAGTCGTTATAGCTAATTTCTCTTGTAGTGTATAAAGTGATAAAGAAATTAGACTCACCTGAGTGAAAAATATCAGCTGTAATTTACTCATCAATATTTAGTATTATTTAAACTTGGACTTTCAAAATTTGAAAACATACGTGATCTAGTTTTATCTCTTTATTTTTAAAAAAAAATTAGCACTATATTTTCAAACAGTAATTTAAATTGTCTAATAATTATCTAGTCACTATTTAACTACCGAATAACTAGTCGTTATAACTAATTTCTCTTATAGTATATAAAGTGATAAAGAAATTAGACTCACCTGAGTGAAAAATATCAGTTGTAATTTACTCATCAATATTTAGTATTATTTAAACTTGGACTTTCAAAATTTGAAAACATACGCGATCTAATTTTATCTCTTTATTTTTTAAAAAAAATTAGCACCATATTTTCAAACACTAATTTAAATTGTCTAATAATTATATTATGGTAAACCAAACAAATTAAATCATATTTTCTTCCTCTTTGCAATTGTAAAACAACCTTTGTCTCCTAATGACTTTTTTAAAAAAAAATAAATATGGGAAGAGTACGTGCTAAATCTGGGGACAAAAGTGTGAATGGAAGTTACCTAGCTTTACAGTATATGGAACGCGACAAATAATGTTGTGTCTTGTAACAGAACTAGAGAATCAGAAAACAACACACGAAATTATGTAGCAGCCGTTTAGCTGTCGTTTATTTATTTTTCATTTTTTTTAATTGAAAGTATGAATTTTCAGCGTTGCAGGGATTTGAAGGAGAGTTAATATCCTATCCACCGGAAGTGGAAAAAAAGAAAATTACACCAACCATTAATTTTAACACTCCCATTATCTTATTAATCCATTTAACGTAACTGTGTTAGCTAAGGTTAAATAACCGATTGGACTTAAAAAAAAAAAAAACAGAGAAGAAATGAAAGAGTCGAACTGGCTAGAGTCGAGACTTGGTACAGCCGCAAATTGATTCCTAAGAAGAAATCAATCTGCTCTAGGCGATCAGGCCAGCCTAACTAGCCAAGAAATTTGCTCCAGCCACCGCAAATTGGTTCTAAAAGAAAGATTTGCTTTACCAATTCGTAAAAAGAAAGGGAAGAAAGAAAAAAAGGCTGCAACCATTAATTTGCTCTATCAATTGCAAAAAATTATTGTAAATCAGGTAATATTATTTTTCTGTAATATAATTTTATCATCTTTTATTGTAGAATAATATTCATCTCTTAGATTTTCAACTTTGAGTATCTAATTGCTTGTAAAATCTGCAGATTCGTTCAATCATTGACGGCTCTGTCGCTCCACCCTCAGCCATCGCTTGCAAACAATAGAGCACCGATTCCGGCACCGGAGTCGAGCTCATCCTCTTCCTCAACTTGCATCAGGGGTATCGATGTAGAGGATTTGGACTTTGGTTGGTGGCCCTAGTCGGAGCGGCAACGGCCAGAGGCGGCAACCTTCGATCATACATGGAGTAGAGAGACAGTCGTTGACAAATGGGGAGTGGAGAATTTAACGGATAATCGTTTAAACCTAAACACCGTTATTTAATACTCCCTCCGTCCCAAAAGTTTTGCTCCATTTGTTTTTGATAATTAATCTATAATTTTTTATTTTCAACATTTTAATATATAAATACAAAATCTTTGTATATGAATGATAATTCAAGATATGTAGTTTCTAAATCTATTTTTTTTATTTTTTTAACAAACAATAATATGAATAAAATTGAGTTAAAATACAACAAAAAGTCAAATGTATCAAAATTTATGGGACGGAGGGAGTAGTTGTTAATGAGATAACCTAAATTTTCCAAATAAATAGTGATAGTGGAATTTTTTTTCTTTTTCAAACAAATGAGTAGGACTTGCATAAACTAGGTGCACAACGCATGCCTTTGTTTTTCTATCAATTTTATTTGTTCTTTTTTAAGTTTTTTTTATGAATATTATCTATTTTTTTATCAGTATTTCTATCATCTAGGTCAGATCACTTGTGACCTAGTATCCTTAAATAATACTAGATGTTAGATTCCATCATCTCAATATGTAAAAACAAGCAAAATTAGGGTTCTTTTGAGACCCGTCTAGGTTGGATCACTTGTGACCTGGGAGCTGACTTGACGCGGATACATTAACTTAATTTAAAGTTTGCCAAATTAGGTGTAAATTTTGAGGAACTCATGTGTTGAAATGAGAAACCTTATTTAAGATATTCTCACTCTTGAAAAACAGTTCCTCTAAATTTAAAAAGATAAAACTTACTGTATCTGTAAAATAAGTCATGTGCTAAGAAATTTATCAAATAAATTTTGTAAAAGACAATAAAAAATTTTACTTCAACCGTCCAAAGTTCTTTGCAACATTTATTATTTATTAATTAATTTAAATTTTTTATTTTCAGCATTTTAGCGTCTAAATAAAAAAATTTATATATGAATGATAAATAAATACTTATAGTTTCTAAATATACTTTTCAAAAAAATTTCTAATAATAAATAATATGAATGAATTTAAATTAAATTATTCAAAAAATTTAAATGTTCCAAAGAATATTAGATGGAAGAATGATGATGTATAAACTATGAGCGCCGTAACATGTTCCAATCAATGTTAGAATGCATTCTTCACATCCATCTGCCGGAGTGACCGTCCTTTAGAAGCAGCTATTGCTATCACAATTCGTATCGTAATCATCTTAGCCACCGGTGCAAATGTCTCCTCATAATCAAGGCCATACTCCTGAAAATTGCCGAGAGCCACCAAATGAACTTTATACCTCTCTATGGTGCCATCAGGCCGAAAGTTTGAGTGTGTATACCCATTTGCATCCAATGAGCTTGGCTCCATCAATGCATGGAATGATGTCCCATGTCTGATTATCCTGAAGTACCTGAAGTTCTTCTTGCATAACTTGTTGCCAACAAGCTTGTGTAGAAGCCTGGAGTAAGATTTAGGCACAGTAGTATCAAGTGTAGCCTAATGAGCAGTATGTGAGAATCCATACCTGTTCAGAGGTCGTGAAATCTGAGAAGATTGCCGAGGTTAGTGTTAATAGGATCAGACATCGGTTCAGTGTTAAGAGGAGGCAGTGGGCATGGTAGAGGACATCTTCGGTAAATGACTCTTGGCTTAAAACATTCAATAGTAGAAGACATATCAAACGTAGAAAGTTGAACAGAAACTGAATCAGGAACAACACAAGTTTGGAAGAAATATTGGTTTTTGAAGAAAACCACGTGTCGAAAGACACGAATTCTTTTAGCATCTGCATCATAACACACAAACCCTTTATGCATATTACTATACCCAAGAAATGCACATCAAATTGCCTGGGTAGAAAGTTTATGATGTTTGCCTAAACCCAAGAAAGCGCACTTACCTCTGCGCTAGAAAGGTATATGATATTTGCCTAAACTGGGGAATTAAGTACAGAGCAATAGCTTTCAAAACTCTACACTTAAAATCCTATTATACACTAATACTATATGTATAGATATGCCAACAAATAGAGACAACCTTAAGTTATAGACCCGCATAACTATTTTTAAATATATTTGCATACTAAGATGATGGATTCTAACATCTAGTATTATTTATGGATCCTATATTATAGTAAAAATCAATTATTTGATCCTTAAAAAGACATACTATTTGTATTTGCCCTTTTTCTGAAATTTACATATTTGTGTAATATAAGGTCATTTTACTTTCTTATGTAGGGATGTATTATTTCAATTTCAAAATTTAGATAAATGTTTTTTTAAAGCTTAGCCTTGGTTCAGGATTTTAAAAAATTCAAAGTAGAATAATAAATTCAGGACGAATAAGTACAATAACAACTAGACAGTAGACACGAGTTGGAGTGAATTTGGGATGATTCTACTTCAATAGAACTTCCGTATTATGTTTTTGTTAGTTTTTTTTTACTGCATTTAACAGTTTGAGTGGAGTTGTATACACCAACAGGATTTGATCTATTTCATACAGCGCCTTCGCGGTAAATTTTTTAAGTGATTATACAATTATTTACTGCCACACTATTCAATATTATTTTGTCTAAAATTAACATCATTTAAAATTTAATAATACTTTATTTGCTTTATAATCATTTAGACCACATTTCTTTACAAGTTTAATTAATTTCATGAATTTTTCTCTTTACATGGATTGAAAAGAAAAAAAATAATAAAATAAACATGTTTTTTATAAAAAAATAAATTTTTATCTTTATTAGCACAAGAGGTATACGGCAAGAGGACCATCTGTCACCCTTTCTTTTTCTATTTTGTGCGGAGGGCCTTTCAGCTTTACTCAAACAAGCTAGAACTCAGAGGCAAATTCCAAATTTGGTGATTTTGAGATTCAACCCCTTCAATTTCCCATCTTCTCTTTGCTGACGACAGTATCATCCTTATTCGCACTAAAGAGGCGGATGTAAGATGCCTTTTGGCTATTTTAGATCTATATGCATGTGTCTTGGGCCAAGTGATTAATTTGCGAAAATCATTCGTCTTCTTTAGTCCTAGCCACCTTCAGTCACAGAAATCTCACATAATGGGGCCATTGGGTACATCATCATGTGTGAAGTCTGATAAATACCTCGATTTTCCTTAGTTATTGTGTCACAAGAATAAGGCTCGGTTTGATTTTCTCATTGATCGGGTTAAAAAGAAATTGGCAACTTGGAAGGTTTCTTTGCTATCTTAGGCTCGGCAAAGCGTGTTAATCAAATTATTAATTCAGGCAATGCCCACACACTTAATGAGTTGCATCTTTGTGCCACTAGAGGTTTGTGATAAGCTTCTATCTCTTGCCACAACTTTCCTTTGTTCCTCTAACATAGAGAAGAGGAAGATGGCTTTGGTCTCATGGGAAAAATTGTGCATTTTAAAAGGGGCAAGGGGGTTAGGTTTTTGTGATTTACACTCCTTCAATTTGGCCCTCCTTGCAAAACAAGCTCAGTGACTTGCATACAATGACTCGAGTCTGGTTTTGCAAATTTTACAAAGGGAAATATTTTGCTTGGGTTCCATTCCTTCGACCACTAACAACACAAGCTTTCTCCACCATCCACAAGGGCCTCTTTGCCAGGCATGAAATTATGAGGGCGGGATTGTTCTCAACAGTGAGTAATGGCCTCCATGTTTCCATTTGGCATGATAATCGGCTACTTGGCCTATGCCCAAAATCAATCATGCAATCGATTCTAACAACTGAAGAGTGTCGTGTTGGGAACCTCATTGAGTAGAGTTTTTTTCCAATGGAATCACAACATTATTGATGTTCTTCTCCATCCAATCGATGCGGCAATAGTCAAGAATATTCATATTTCTCCAAGGTTTATGAAGGACGTCATTACATAGGGAATGATGGAAAATAGGTAGGCTTACAATCAAATCAGCATATTACCTTGCCTATTCCTTGGTTTTTCATCGAGATCCCTTGCTCAAATTAGATTTTTTGTCCTGGCTGTGGAGTATCTCCTCGCCTCCCAAAGCTTATATGTTTTTGTGGAAGGCTTGTGTAGATGCCCTTCCAACCCGCACGAACTTGGCCTGGAGTGGTTTGGCGGTCTCGCTTGAGTGTCCAATGTACAACAATGCTCAAGAAACAATTGCGCATTTATTGTTTCATTGTGCCTTCTCCGACAAAGTGCAACAAAAGTTAAGATGGAGCTTAGCAATCTCGCATGAATGGAAACAAGAACTTAGGGCACTCATAGCAATTGACGAGGAGCAGATGCTTAAGTTGGTGACCTATGCTTGGATTATATGGTTTAACAGGAATGGTGTAGTCCATAAGCAACGCTGTCAAAGGCTAAGGCAAGTTGCTCAATCTATACAGCCCTGGTCGATGAGTTAGAGCGCTTATAATAGGCCAAGTAGTTCTAAGAACCAAGCATGTGAGCTTCCTACACCCTCGTGGTTGCCTTCGACAGTTGGTACCTTGAAAATCAACATGGATGCCATGCTTTCCAAGGATTTAAAATGCGCTATAATAGGGGTCATTTGTCGTGATTTGTTGAGCACAATAAGGTTTATCATACCTTATGGCTGGGCATATGAAGGCAGTGACATGTTGTTTCTGGAAGCAATGGCAATTTATTGAGGGCTAAAAGAATCACGAAGACAAGGTTTAAGTTTGATAAAATTGGAATTTGATTCCTAAAGACTTATTTTCAAGCTATAGAATGGTTCTGCCCCATCCTTGTTTCATTTTAGTGCTTTGGTAGATGAAGCTAAGGTTCTTCTAGAAACCTTTATTTCTTGTTGTTTTTGTTTTATTAGGAGGTTAGCAAATGGTGTTGCCCATACGTTAGCTAGGCAAGGGCTCCGAACTTTAGGTCAGTCATCTTGGGAGCCACCCTTTCCTCATTGTTTCTATTCTACCTTATCGCTTTAATCTAATACTAGTTTTTTTAGGGGAAAAAAAATGTAGAGTATCAATTGGAATCACTATATGTAAAAAATAATGATTTATCAATAATCTACTGCATATACATAAAAAAAAATTATTTTGGACCATGTGATTGATATTAATTAGGAATGAAAATTATTTCGATAAAACCAAAAAATATGATTATATTTAAATAAAATTATTTAGTCAATTTTTCAAAATTGGCTCATTTAGACCAAAATCAAATCTCTTATTTAATTATCAAATCAATTATTAGTTCTTATACTTTTTTATAACAATTGGTTCATCTACTTAAAACTAAATAAACTAAATATAAATCAAATGACACCACATATTTTACTATTATTCATATTGACCCTATATATATATAAAGCTATTTTCTTCTAATTTTAGACTGTATGTTGTTAAATCTTTTTTAGTTTTGGGTATGAAAGGTAAAATTTTGAATATTTATCATACTTTTTCATTTACAATATACTTAAATCTTAAAAAAGAAAAATTAAATAAGTTGAATAAAAAATTTTAAAATATAATTTAGATGACTTGGATTAGTTGGGACATGTAATTCGAATAATTCTAATCCCTTAATCAACACCATGTCGTCTCCTTTCTTGCCGTCTTTGATCTGCGTCACCCCACTCTCGCCGGCTTTGACCGGCATCACGATCTCTTTCACCGCCTACGCGCTCTCACCAGACTACGTCGCCCTCAAATTGCTCTAGGTCTCCGTCGAATCTGAACCGGTTCAGTGGGGTCGGATCTCCCTATTCCTTCTTTGATTAACAAGGTCGTGGCAATTGATGGCAGGAATTTAGATCAGAGGTCGTTTGTGATTTTGGGGTTGGGGGGAGAAGGATGTCGGCTTGGGCCAATTGAGACGGCTTAAACGGGGGCGGAGGAAGGTCACTGCTGAGCGACTTTTTGGGCTAAACACATGTTTTTCACTTATCTTTTCTCTTGTTTGCAAAGCAGTCCCCTAGCTTTCTTTTGGATATAAGATATGGATATTTATACACCAGCATATGTTTACATAGGAAAACTATATGGAAAGAAAAATGAAAAGCTATAACGTATACAAATACATAAACACAATTGTACTTACATATAATCACATATGTAAAAAAGTGTAAATTCATTTGTATAAGCAATATCAACCACATTATTATTCGTATAAAAGAGTTTACTTACTTATAGATACAAGCTTATATATTTCAGAAAAATGGAACATGGCTTAATAGAAGCAAGAGAAAAAAAACTAAAAAAATGAACAAATGAAAGAAAAATAAATATATTTGCACATTGAGTTCATACATATCTGTCATCCAATTTGTACATATATCTAATTTTGGCAGGATTCAATGCATTCACACCTGTGTTCTCATGTGAGGTTGAATTTTTGCAAACTATTGAATATATCGGTAACATATTTGTGATCATTTTTATACATATGTTACACATTATTTATAGGGTGAGATAGGATTTTAGGTTGGGGGATATAGAATTTAGGAATTTTTAATATATATATATTCAAATTACAAAAAAAAAATATACTAGAATTATAATTGGAAAATTACAAACCCCTATGGTTTGGTCTAACTTACATTTTGCCCCCTCTATTTTAAAAACCTACACTTTACCCTTATTTGTTTTACAATGTCTGACAATAATTTCTAAAACCTTATTTTAAACTGTTTGATGTTAATGTTCTAGTAATATTAATATTTTTTATTTTTTTTTCAGAACTAACTGACCTTTAAAAAATACTGATATATAATTACAAGGAGAAAAATATATTTATAGAAAGTAAAAACTAATAATTTAAAATATCTATTAACTATAAAAAAATATTAGAGAGATTGAAATTACTAGAAGATGATTATTGTATATTTTAAACACAATTTAAGAAGTTATTATCAGACAATGTAAAAAACACATGGGGCAAAGTGTAGGTTTCTAAAAATAGATGGAGCAAACTGTAGATTAGAGCATACCTCAGGGATAATTGTAAGTTTCCCAATTATTATTCAAGCCATACAACTAAGAATGTTTAACTTTCTAATTTCAATCTCTATAGTCACATAATAATTTTAGAATAAATCCACCTAAGCCAATAATTGGAAATAAAAAGATAAAGAAATAAAAAAAACATAAAAAGTAACTCATAGAAATTGGGCAATTGGTGGCATGAATAATAGAGAAATTATAATTACAAGTTCCAATTTGCAAAAAATTGTTGTGACGTCAATGGGACTCTTTTTTGTTGAGTACAATAGCAAAGTTCTATACTATTTAGATGACTAAAAAAATTACCATCAAACTTATTAGATAAAATCAATAAACATATAAATAAAAAAATTACAAAAAAAACAAAAATTACTACTTAATACTTCATAACTTCGTTGTTGCAAGCTCTTCTTTTTCTCGTTATTGTATGCGATCTCTCTATTTTAATTTATTATGCTTCAAAAGTAAAGCTAATTATGTGTCTTTTATATGTAAGTCAATATAATCACTTCTCTTTTCCTCACATCATAAACCAATTCCAATTTAGTAATAAGAAAATCTAAAACTTAATTGGATTTTTAGCTGCAAGTAAAAAATTGGGACAAATGCAATAATATTGGGGTATAAATTTTTACATGAAAATGTTAATGTTAGTATTTGCTTACTTTCTTTACTTTATATATATATATTAAGGAAAATATTAAAGGGCGAGACATACTCCAACATGCTCTATTTAGCTTCTTTCTGATTATTTGTACAGATTATTAATGTGTTTTGTGCATCAAATTTATATATATCTAATATCTCTAATATAATATATTTATACTTATTTAAGACTCTAAAGTATAGGATTGAAATATAAATATATAAAGATAACGGATAAGGAGCATATTTCACTTGTCGCACACTTCGTACTAATCCCTATTTGAAAAATCGATTAGCCAAATGAAGTTCGCTTTATAGAAAATGAGAGTTAGCACGTGCGAGAAGATGAGACAGTGAAAGCACTCGATAGAATAGTGAGACTAGAGAGGGATGTGGAAAGAGAAGATACGGCGGCTTGGAATTTTTCGTACGCCGCGTGCCTACTGGAGAACTCATGGCCATGGGACTGGTCCCAGGTCAATGCTTTGTTGAGGTTCTTACACGTGTTATAGGTTGAACTGCATAAACAGTCCCTGAACTGTACACTTTACTGCAAATTGTTATCTGTTGTAATAAATTTTGCAAGTTTATCCTTGAACTGTCCATTTCCACAAGTGGTCCTTTCGCTTTTAGTTCAGGGACCAATTTGCAAGCAAAGAAAGGGGGCACATACCGTTATTGTGACATTCCAATTGGGATTGTCTGGTGATGCAAGGCCCCTTAACCTAGAATAACTTTATTGTCATTAAACATTTCAAATCAGACTGTGACAATAATAATCCCTGAAGTGATCAATACTCATTTAAAAGAGATGATATACTTTACGTTATAAAATTTTCCCTTTATAAATAATTTTTAAACCGTTTAAATCTAAGTGAGCAAAAATAATTTCATGTTTACCTATTATCGGCTGCAACATTAAACGTGGAATTAAAATTCAATATCTTAGCAACGGATTTTGCATGTTGTGTAATATTTAGAAACAAGAAAGTCTACACTTAAAGAAAATTTCTCAATGCAATGCATTTTGTAAATAAGTCACTAGCTACCTAATTGCTTTGAGCCGTATAATCATTCAATATATGCTTACTTACCGGAAAAAAAAAAAAAAAAAGAAAAAGAAAAACGGGACTTGCTTTGCCCCAACATTCGGATCTCCATTCTTTATCTGTGAGCTGTTGGACGTAGTGTGGCCAGGAGCATGTGTGGACGAAGATTCACTCCGAGGTAAGGAATGTACAAGTGGCGTAGCCACCACAAACAAGGCTCTGCCATGCCATGGGGCTTATCCCTCTGAACTCTGCCACGTCGTTTCTCCAAACTTTTGAACCTCCGCTCTGGCGGGACCCTGCACCAAGCACAATGGACTTGGACTTTCACGTCAAACAGTGGGTCCGGTGATGCCACGTTTGCTCTAGATGGTGGTGGGCGGGCCCCAACCCAAATCCCCGCTGCCCAACCTGAAATGTGGACAGGACACGCACTGTGGGAAAGGAACCGGTCGGGTTCAGGTACTGTTGGAAAGGAACCGGTCGGGTTCTGGCAATGTGGGTTATTGGAGCCTCTTCTCTTTGACTCCGCCGATCCCAAACACTTGTCCTCAACAAGCGAATTGCTCAAATTAAAAACGTTACATTATAAGTGAATTACGTATTTGTTTTATGTTTTGAATCTGGGTTGAGCAGTGAGTGTTACATCAATCAAAAGTAAAATTCAGAAAGTAAGTTGTTGATCAGCATAGTACTTCAGACAGCTGGGGAAATTAAGGTAGATTGATCGAATCAGGCAGTAAGATCTCTGCCTCCATTCTCCAATCCCCCACCACATTTTAGGGTCCGGTGAAAGTATATTATATTATATATATGAAGATGAATGTGTTGTCGGCAATCATTCATTCCCCATTAATGGGACTAATTGTCAAAATCGAATCATGTATATGTACTTGCTTGTAATGATTTTCCTTTTACACAATTACTTTTTTATATTTTACATGTGACGGAGGCTATGATAGTGTAAACGCTTGAATCTTGTATATAAGTTTCAAAATATGGACTACTATTGAAAAAAGAAAAACATGCGTCTAACCCCAAAAGAAAAAAAAAAAAAGGAAAAAAGAGAGAAGGAACAACTTGTACGCTGGTATATGAAATGTGATGAGAGATAAATAATAATATTGCACCTAAGAGCCTCTATTTGATAAGTAAACATATAGTATATATATATATATATGTATGTATGTACATAATTCACAAGGATTGCTAGGCTTTGGAATTTCATTAAGTTGAATTTTGTTCTGGGTTATAAATAAGATGCATGTATCTACGTACCTATCTTCGACTAAATTGCAAACTAAACTATGTATTGTCCTTGAACTTCAAAATGTTGCTCAATTGCGTTGCGCCTGTAAGCTGAAACATGTGTTGCAATATAAATTAAGAACTTATCCATTTTGCTTTGCAAGTATTACGTTGGTCTGTTTGGTACCAAAGCATATTTGATGCTGGAAGTTCAAAAGAGAACTGTACAATTGCACGTATACAGTTGACGCTTAATTATATTGAATTTTCTAATCAGGGTTTGATAAGTTCATTCTCATCTATATGACCGGTCATCATCATTAATTATGATCAGTGACGATTGGTTTTTATTAGTTTCTGTGTGATTTCTAAAAATGGGTGGAAGACATTTCCCAGCGGCAACAAATAAGCAAGGTGGCCATGTTCGAGGTCTACCCCTGGCATCAAGTTAAGTGTATGTGTTCTATAAGGAGTTCCATCATCGATCCAAATTAAGGTTTTGCGTGCGTTGCTTTCATCATGTTCAGCTAGCGATTGGTTAATAGGGATTCTCCGGTGGCTAGAAATCATCGATCGGATAAGTCGCTGACTTGGGATTTGTAAGGTGCATACAAAATTATTAGTTGAGGTTTAATTGATTGTTTTTTAGTTGTAGATGAATACAGTCTAGTACATTAACCGTTCGGTAAAAGTTTGTTTATATTCATTTTTTAAACTAAATAAAATGACACGAATAAACCTATGTTTATTTATTTATATTTATGAATAATTTGATTATTGTTTGTTTATATTCGTTCTTTATTTTTGTTTGTTCTTTATTCATTTATTTATTTATTAATTTATTTTTTATACACACACACACATTTATATTTACATAGAAAATCCACTTGAGATCCACCCCTTTTTAGTTTAGGTTTTTGTTGGTCAATTGGATAAAAATGTATTCATTTGTTTAAATTTATTCATTTATATTATTTTAACTTGTTCATACACATCGTTCATGAACATGTCCAGTCTATTAGTTTATCCATTGATGCTCATAAACAAACATGAACAACACATGAATACTTTTTTCACCAAATAAACGAACAAACAGAAACAAACCTTGTTTGTATTTGAGTTCGTGTTAAGTTAAAACTTAAATAAACAAATACAAATAGAGCTTGTTTGCGTTCATTTGGTGCATTTATAGCCTTAATTATTTTTAGATTTATTATGGTAGCTAATACCGGTAATAGAGGGATATTGATGGGTGTGGTAGCTAGCAATTACGTACATTATTTGCCATTATTTTGATGGCTTTCATCTGTTTTCTGGACTTGGGTTGGACACTTATTGGAATATGAATTCTCGTTGAATATTTTTTGAGTAAGGCGGTTTAATAATTTGCAGTAGAATATTACATATAACTATTAACTAAGTACAGCTGCAAAAAGAATTTATGAGTGAGATATTATACTATATACTAAAACCTGTGTTCAAGTACTGTTCAAATGAACAGTAAAAAATAGTGCCTTTACCGTTTTGCCCCTTATCAGTTTTTTTTTTTTTGGGTTTGTCGTTTTTTTTTTTTTTTTTTTTTCCGGATACGATTTTCTTTTTTTTAGAGTTTGATCCTCTTTTTGCAACGCGCTGAATTTCCTGAGGATCTGTGTTGCAATTTTACGCTTTCAATCATGTGTTGTTTCGGTGAAAACACGGTTTCAGTCCCTAACTTTCTAATGCTTCCATTTTAGGCTCGAATTTACATCAGTGTTATATTTTGGTCCCCAAATTTTATAACTATTAGTCTACCTCTTCTATTTGCTCTCTTCATCCCAAGCTTTTTTTTGTTGTTGTTTTATGTACTATTTTCTAAGGAAAGACATTGGTGAGCATAATTTGTTCTCTTTATCTCTAATTTTTTTGTTATTTTTTTATTTATTGTCTTCTAAAGCAAAATCTTGGTAATCATGGTTTATTTCTTTAGCTTGAAGAAATAACTTTTGACATTAAGGTTTTAATAATTGACTTAATAAAGGTTAAAAAAAGATAAATAAATTGAAGATGGATTTTTCTAAATAAATTTATAAATAATATTAAAATTTAAAATTTTAGTTAATAGGAGATAAAAAAATTTAGTGAATTAATTTTTAATGAAAAATTTTATCCAGCATTTCAAACATGTACAATGTTATGTTTCATATTCATTTTCAATTTTAACAATTATGGATTGATGGATCAAATTACTTCATTAAACTCTAAAGCTTTTGAGTGAATTTTACTAAATAAATTTCTTGTCGATATTAAAAATTTAAATTTAAATTAATAAGAGATGAAACTTTTTACTGATTTATTTTTTTATGACAAAAAATATTTATCATTTCGAAGCACATGTAGTGTTATGTTTTATAGAATTATGTTTTAATCACAATTAATCATTTTAATAATAAGAACATAACATAAAGAAAACCCAACCCAAAATTAAAATGAAGCAAAATTTAATTGATTAACATCCATTTATGAACGATAATTTTTTAATTATTTATTACTAGCATTTGTTTTAATGTCAAAATTTATTTAAAAAAATGTTTGCTACAGAGTGCGCCTAAAAAAACTCTCTATATTCTAATCTTAGTAACTACTTAATTTTAGTGTTTTTTTTTAATCTCTTGGTTCTTTTTTTATTTTATGGTGTGTTATTTTCTAAATTAAAATATTGGTCTTCCTAGTTTATTTATTTTTTTTAGTGAAATAGAGTTTTTTTTCTTTAACTTTTTTTGAGTTAATTGTTAAACCATTAATACATAAATTATTTACATTTTCTCTTTGAGCCCCCAAACTATTTTTATTATCTTTCTTAATTATTATTTTATTTAATACTATGATATTATGTGTTCGTCACAACGCACCTCCTTTTAACCTTGAATGATGGCTAAACTTCGTGTGTAATTTCAAGGACCGCCTCCTCAAGTGGATTTGTACGATCGAGGAACCAGGCCCGCTTATTTTCATCGTACCGTGGCCAGCTATTTATTTGTTTAATTTGCTGTTTTATAATATTTGCAGCCAAGCTAGCTAGCTGGATAAAACATCTGAGTGGAATATTGCCCAAAGCACTTGGTAAAACAGTGCTGAGAACGTAAGGCCGGGCGGCAGCCCGAGTTCAATATCCCTACCCCAAGCTTGCGTTATAATGGCAAATATTTTTGTGTTAAATGTGATCTGATATCCTCTATATTTAAAAAAAATAGACACTTCTATTTCTAACTTTTCAAATACTCCATGATACTCTGTCTTGTAAACACATTTGAATATAAAAAAAAAACTTTGTGAAATATTAATTGGCTGTGTGTGTAGAAGCCTGTATATATGTGTGTATAGCGTACAAAATAATTAAATGTTTAAGGCTTCAAGATTAATAACATGCTACCACGAGGTCAACAAACTAGTCTGTCTTTGAAATTTTTAGAATTGTCTAACATATTCCATGTGCCGAGACCTATAATTACCTTTCTAACCTCATCAAAATTTAGTAATCTTAAGTATTTCCTGCTGCCTCCTACTGCACAGCAACCACATCAGTCGCTCGCCGCCACCGCCGATCTCGCTCCTTCAGCCATTAGCCATTACCGCCAATCTCGCTCCATGTGATTGTTCTCTAACTTTGCCAGCCACTGGCGATATCAAACCGGCAGAAGATCTGCAATCCCTCGTTCATCCGCCGTAATTGAGTCAAGCATGCCCACATAAATCCCATTAATTGTTAACCATCGGCCAAGTCAACCTAGGCAGGCGCTCCCTTGATTTGTTTCTAATCATTTGGGTTAGAGAGGGTTTTGAAGAAGGATCGCGACCCACAACAAAGATCTGAGTTCGTCCAAACAATTTCATAGCTTTATAAAAAAAATATCAAACTGGTCCTTTAATGTTTCTCGAGCTCTTATTCTAGTTGTTGATACCCATCCTAGGAATTTGGACCCTTATTGAGTCTTCATGTTACTTTAAAAAAATAAGGCCCATTAAAAATTTTAAACCTATTCTGACTCAATTAAACCCACCACCCTAAAAAGGATGCATATCCTAAATCTAACAATTCAAGAAATAATCACCTTATCCAGCAGTCCTAGACTCTATGATACAAAACCCTAAAAATTTATATAAAGGTTTTTAATATAACATATCAGATATGAGACCACTTTTTTTTGTAATTGCATCTTACTAGAACTCTTATTAACTTGTGCCTTTGAGTATCTTTTGCAGGTCTCTAAGATGTACATATGTAACAGACCTCATTCTTGAGTATCCAGGCCACATACCAAAGGAAGTGCATTATCACTAGTTAAGAATGATTTTGGATTTCCATTTAAGTCACCATAACAAGTTTTATTTATTTATTTTTTTGTTGTAATACTTTCACGTAATAACAGGTTTTTTTTATCTCATCTATACATTTTGTCTCATATGTTTTGTACATTTCCATCATTTACTTTGTATGTTGAGTTCATACATATTTGTCATTTGATTTTTAAATATACCAAATTTTGTCGGGAAGCTAAATTTGATGCGAACACATATGTTATTTTGTTGGGAAGCTGCATTTGATGCGTACACATATGTTTTTCTATAGGAGGTTGAATTTATACTAAATATACCGACAACATATTTGTGATTTAATTTTTACATATGTCATATATGATTTATACATATTTCTTACTTTTTTTACACATCAAGTTCATACATATGTGGTATCTAATTTGTATATATCTCTAATATTTATAGAAATCAGGATTTGATGTATTCGCATTTGTTTTATGTAGAGGTGTTCATACTACATGTCCAACCTGCCAACCCAATTAACCTGAACCAATCTAAACCTATTGAGATGCAGGTTATGTGCGGATACGGGGTCGGTTCGAGTCCTTCAAACAGGTACCCGAAGGCAAGAGTAGGTTGCTAGGTCAGGTTTTGTTCTGTAATAGCCACATATCCTGAATCGACCTAATTGTTGGGATTCAGTTTAAATTGATTCTGGTACACACTTATTGCAACATTAGACTATTAGACGTGGCCATTAGTGAGTGTCCGTTGAACAATGTAAGATCCCTGTTCATGTTGACCTGTCCTTTATCATGTGCTAAAAGTTGTTTATTCCAGTTTTATTCGTGACTTGGAAGAGAATTGATCGCATAGAATGTCTATGTTGCAGCCAGTCATTTAGTTTTAATTTCCGATTATTTTCTGGATTTGTTCATTGTGGCTTGTGACAGGTGGGTGTCCCTGTTTATGCAACTGGGACTGAGCTGAGATCTTTCCAGTCCTGAAACCAAAGCCCTCTCACACCCATAAGAAATTGGGTTTTTTTTTTTTTTTGGGCAGAATATGTATCTGGTTGAACGAAGTATTGGGTCTATTTCTAAATTAAAAAAATTGTTTTCCAGATGGGACCGACATGAACTATATATCTCAAAATCAAATAATGTTTGCTGCTTCTAAATCATCAATTACTATAAAGAACGATCATCATTTAAGATTTCCTTCTAAAAGCCATTAAGAAGATCAATTCTATTTGCTAAAGTGTTAGGCATGAAGAATATTAACTAACTCTAAACATCGTTAAGTTCTTATACGGCATTTTAGTTTTGCGAGATTCTTCTTTTCCTGAACAAATAAATTCTGTGCTTCATCCTCATGCCAGAATGAAAGTTCCTTGTAAAGCATTTTGTTGTTTATTTATTTTTATGAGAGACTATTGTGTATGCGGATATGAAGGGCCCATACTTCGGCCAGTTTTCTTGTTTCTTGTTTAAGAGACTAAAAATTAGTTTTTTTTTACTGTAGATTATGAAAACTCAGTTTTACTAAACTAACTCGAACAGATTTTATACAGCTCTGGTTTTTATCAAATTTTAAGATATTTAGGCACGATTAGATAATGAATTGAGCAACTCGGTCAATAATGTGTGTAGGGTCAGGTTGAGATGGAACTTGGTTATATTCGTCCTACGAATACCCCTAATTTTATATGCTATAAATGATTGTCTTAGAATACAAATATATGCAAATATAAGGGGTATAGTGCATATTATTAGACTTAGCCATTCTAACTATTATAGTAATGTTAAGGTATGTATGCGTTTGGGGCTGTCAGATGTATGAATTTGAATTACTTATTACGCCATCTAAGTCTTATTTCAAACTGAAGTTTTGACTTCAAAACTTCCCACTCCGTGTTTACTTTAGTTCATATTGTTTCTTTCTTTCTTTTCATTATTTTATTCTTTTTTTATTAATTTTTCCTTTTTTTTTTTGTTTGAATATCTTGGTACAAGCATATAAATGTCTAAACCGCAAGGCCAAGTATATTTTAATCTGATGACAAGCATCAAGTGGGCACTTTGAACTTCCTATTATGCAAGAGATAATTTACTACTTAGTGTACTAACAATAAACCAGCTAATTGACCTTTTTAAAAAAAAATAAAAAAACTAAAGGGGAACTTAAACCGGGCAACATGACAGGCTTTTGTTCGCCACTGCTATTTCTTCACCCTCATCTGGGCTGTCTTTTGGGTCGCAGGAGGCCCGAGGCACTATTAATGGACGGCCCATGATAGCTTAAAATACTCATGAAAATACCGGGCAAAGCCTCTTGTGGGCCATAGTCTTTCGTCCTCATTAGTTGCAGGCCTGCCTGACCCATTCTTTGAACACGCCTTGTCCAGTGCTCAGCACACACCTGTCTCTGGCCCTCCGTGCCCATGGGTCTGGACGAAGCTCAGACCAACTTCCAATCTTTATTACACTTATGCCTTTTTAAGTTTTACCATCGTTCCCTTGTTAGATTCTCAACATAAAAAACATTGGGAAATCTCAATGAATTTTGAGGGAAGGTGTGAATAGAGTTTCGGGTTGCACCTCAATTTAACTAATTATCAAAGATTTATGCATACAACCTATTCTTGACCTCGGAAATTTAAGTTCTTGCAAGTGGAATATAATATATGACATTTGTTTAGATGGAGCAACAATGAAAATCAAGATAAAATAGAACATTAATAATAAAGTTTTTGTGTCAGATACCTGTATCAGGACTTCCTGCCTCCTTTTTTTTTTTTATTTGAGGTGGATTTATTTAATAAACATTTGTTATTTTTCAGATACATTAAAAAAATGACGGGATAACATTAATCACAGTAGCTTTGGAAATATTCTGTCCCAAAATTGGGAAATGATTGCTTTTAATGGGTTTCTGTATTTGGATTGTATCAGAAATACCCATACCCTTTCCACTTTGAGTAACTTGTATGCAATTTTGATACAGGAGAAGAGAAGAAGTGTGCAAATTCATGTTTTATATATGAGATGATGCTAGTTGAGTTTATATATATTCACTCTAATATATAGAACTGCTAAATCTTCAAATGGCGGTGGCCAGTGCGCGTGTAACTAGAGGTCTATGGACGATTTCTCTGCCTCTACTGCTAAAACTGGGGGTACATTTTTAGATTCAGTAATTCCTTGTTATATATCCCACTCCGTGGGTTGCTTTTCTGTTCTTGATATAAATTCGTCATTACCAAAAAAAAAAAAAAAAGAGGGGAAAAAAATCACCTGTTGTTGTGAAGTGAAACAAAAGGTGAACGAAAACAATATAGAACATTGCAAATAAATAATGGTGAAATATAATGAGAAGGTGATCGGTTTCTTGAAAGTTGGAGAGTTGCTTGAGAGTTTCTTGATAAATTATCTAGTTTTTTCTTTGTCCTTCTCCTATAATTTTCTTTGGTCATTATAAGCATCTTTACAAGATATAAGTGTTAAAAATATTAGAAGTGAGGCTTGGGAGATGCTGAACCCTAACCAATATTTAAGGAAATGGGTACTTATATTTGGGGTTGGGGGATACTTGTATTTAAGGGATGGGAGATACCTACTTTTTCAAGACTCATAAGACATTAAAATCAATTCCAAAGCATTATATGGAGGAAATGAGGAGGTTGATGTTCGAAGCTTCCCGTTATTCCCTTAACCACCACATTAGAAGGCCGGAAACTCCTCCTGCTATGTGGTAAATGAATGGCCTAACTACCTATTGCTTCCCTGAACTATAGTGACTCAGATAGTTTACCCCCTAAACTATGAATTGAATCAACTCAAACCTTGAACTTTGAGAAAGGGATCACTTTGGTCCTTTAACTTTGTAAATCAGTCAAGTGTTGTGTCGTGACATGTACTCCATCAGTTTTAGAATGTTATCAGTGTCTAACTGCACAAAAATTAAACATCATGGACAAACTTACTAAGGAACCTAAGCTCAGGAACTTAAAGTGTCATTAAGTGAAATTGGGTTGCTTTCACTATTCACAAAAAAAAAAAAGTGGTTTAGGTGATGGGTCTAATCTCGGGCTCTGTTTCTCCGGCGACAATCAAAGGCCAAACAGGGTTGGGTGAGTTAGGAGCAACATGATGAGGAGGTTGGATGTGGTTTGGTTCAATGGCAATGCCCAAGAGACACAAATTGCTTGGGTTCGAATGGAGGTCCCAGGACAAAAGAAGTCATCAAAGGAGGCGAAGGGGTCCCTGGAGGAGGGGTGGAACATGAGCATGGTGAGAGTGTACTGGTGATCAAAGGAAAGTGACAACTAAGGCTTGGAGAGGGAAAGGGAATTAGCGTCAAGGAAAAGACATCGATGCATTTAGGGAAGTCCTCGATCAATCTGCCGGCAACAGTACGATCGGAAAAGATGGCAAGGGACATGAATTGGCTGGGCCTGTTGGTGGTGAATAATAGAGGCGAAGAAAAGCAGCATGGCATTTGTTGGCTAGGCTCATTGAAGGTGACAAACGACAGCAAGTCAGAGGCGGTAGTTTGGATGTTGGAGATGAAAGCTGAAGGTGAAAATAAAAAATAAATACAAATTGAAGTGACTATTACATAGTTTTTTGATTTCATAAATAGACAGATGTTATGTCAGACATTAGATATTTAAGTCAAAGGATCAAAGTGATCCCTTTCTCAAAGTTTAGGGTTTGAGTTGATCTGATTCATAGTTCAAGGGGTAAAGTGTCCGAGTTACTATAGTTTAGGGGAGCATTAGGTATGTAGGCCTAAATGAATCTAGCCACGATCCGGGCGCTGAAGTGTTTACGGCTGCGTCATACATTGCATCGTATGGCTGCGGCTAATCCAGGAGTAAATGATTTCGGATTCTGAAGCATATTCCAATTCAACAAGGCATTTATTGGCATATTCTATCCTTTACCCTCCCCAACACATTATTCTCCCTATTACTAGAATTACCCTTCCAACACTCAAATCCAACATTAGCACCTATAATAACATTAAGACTTCCACAAATCAAATCAAATGATTATACAGAAACGTATATTTTGAAACAAATAAACAGCATACACGAACAACAATTTTTCTCGTTAACATTTATTTAGGAATTCAAATTTAGAGTTGGTCAAGCAACTCGACTTGCTTATAAGAGTGAAAATGATGGGCTAGAAATAATTGTTTAGATATTTGGCTAAAAGTTCGATCCGTAAGAATGTCAATGATTTACGTTTGAGACACTAAATATATTAAATATGTAGCTAAGGTACACTTAATTTTATCAGGCAGTGGACGAAGAAGAAGAAGAGAATTAACGCTTGGAAGTATTACTAGTAGTTGAAATGATGGATCAAATTACAATTGGAAATTAATTGAAGGTTCATTAAAGCATATCGTATAAATGACGACAATTGGTTATTTAAGAAAGAAAACAATTTCTTGTTCTTTTTTGTCCCAATTATCCACGAGCTGGCTAGCACCTTTGCAGCTGCACAATCTCCTGCTCAGTGGTTGCCGGACTCGCGTCTCCGTCGGCAGAAACATCAAACAGAGACAAGGGAAAAGACTTGGAGAAGCCGGGCTTGGTCCGGAAGGTGATAACGGCGGAATCATCGACACAGATCTCCGTCAGCGAAATCCAGATCAAGTACTCCCGAGCCCTGACGCCGGTGAGGTTCCTGATCTTGTTGGGCTGGAAATAGGCCGTGACTTCGGAGTCGAAGCTGATGACCACGTTCTCGAACCGGAAGCTGTGGCTCTTCTTCTTGTTCTTCACCCAGAAGAAGCCCGTCTCCTTCACGTACCCGCACTCCGCCATGTTGTCCTGCAGCGACCGCAGCAGGATGCTTGGCAGCCCTAATTCCGACAGCAGTGACGTGAACTTCTCCCGGCACCGCTCGTCGCCGTAGCAAACCTCCGCTTTTCCGCTCTTCATCGTCATTTCTTTCCCCATCACGTACTTCTCTCCCCATGTTTTCTTGTAACACCACGATTACGTTACATATTGGTGAACCTGTTTGGAATCTTTCCAAAATGCCCACTTGTTTATTCTGTCCCAGTTAATTTGCTTCCAAACCCTTTGTTTATGCCAACGCAACTGAAATTTGGGCTTTTCTCTACAGTCATGGGTATGGCTAGCAGAAAAAAAATTTAAACTTGGGCATCCAAATAATTTCTATAAGCTTTAATTGTAAGACCAAAAGTTTATTTTACATTATTAATAACACGAGGTTATTATTTATAGCCAAATTATCAAATATAATGACGTCCAAAGAAATATTACAGGAGGTTTCTTTCATGAATACAGCACAATGTTAAGCGGAATGGAAGGCCATCGTTCATTCTGCTGTACTTTTGGGCTTTCTTTTGGACTTTTGGCTAAGCTAGTCTGCAGTGGAGTCCATTTCATCGTGGCTTATATGGCCCACCTCACACGAATGATCCAGATTACATGAAATATATGGTCCACAAGTCCATGGAGGATCTTGATACGCAAGGTGCATATGATTCACTGAGGATATTTTACTATTTTACCCCTCCAGCTACCAGAGGGCCCGAGGGGATCACATAAATATATGGTCACGAGCCCATGTTAAACATGCATTTGCAAGCCACAAGGATAATGGTAAACATGTATGAACTTTTCCAAATGTGGAACTGTTTTTGCAAAAAAATTACCATGTATATCTAAGCAATACCCAGACAAAAACATAGAATTGATTTTAATAACCTTGTAAGTTGTTACAAGTTCCCTCAAACTGTTCTGCTCAACCAGTTGTGTTTCCGATCCGACAGGAGTTCTCTGTTTTTCCGTATACCTGTACCTGCGCACATGCATGTTGAGATTTCCATAAGAGATTTTTCCCTCTTTCAGAAGCACCACTACCTTAGTGTCCCCTATATATGTGTTTTCAACTTATTACAAAAGATAACTTCTACAAAAATTGAAACACTATCAGCTGTTAACTGTAGTATTAAGTCAGAAGAGAAGTTGGTGTAAGAGCCCAGCCAAAGACATCTAATTCATAATTTGCATCCACCCGAACAGTGTCTCCCTTTTCACCTGATCTAGATTCATACAGAATCATTTCTTCAACTAGTTCAGAGGTAAAAACCCAAGGCCGTGGAGAACTTGCGTGCTAGTAATAAATGTTTTTTATTCATGACCCTCAAATGTTTATATTTCCATATGAAAGGCATAAAACAACATAGAGATCTACTTGTTAAGCAGTCTTTGAAGAGAGAGTATAACAGGCACCCATGTTGAAGAAAACTACAACATAAAACGACCATGTATGAATTTTACTGCATCAAAGTAATTATTTCTCAGGTCAAGGTCAGTGGTACTATCTTACCCGGACAAAAAACACCAGCAGCTGCTGCAATCATTTTGTAGCATAAAGCGTCTCTCAAGTTTCCAAAGCTTAAATGCAATGACCATATGGAAACAAAAATGATTGGATCTGCAAGTGTGAGAGTGGCACAAGTTACCAGATTCTTACAATATTTCTATATATTAAAACATCTTTGGGCATACAGGGGTAAATATCTAGAAAAGAAGGATACTCGATTAAGAGTTGGTTTATCCAAGGGTTGCTCTGAAAAGCCATTTTTTTTTTATTTTTTTTTTTAAAAAGCTATTCCATCCATGTCTCAGTATGGATTAACACTTACTCTCCATGAGCTCTCTGAGATTTTAAATTTATAGACATTGTCCTCATTGTGGTTTGAGAGCACATTACATGATGTGCACCTTCAATATTTGCTGGATGAGTCTCAAAAGATTGCTTTGCAAGTTAGCCACCCATCTGTCTTCTGTGCACTGCAGTTCTGTAATAAAAAACTCCAACTCCAAATCACCAATTCCTCACGATGTCATCCAGTATATGAATTGGTCCAAGGTGACCTAAACTGTCAAATAAACCCTGGACTAACACATTCCATGTTGCAATGTTAGGGCATATCCCTTCATCCAACATCTTATTAAGGAGATCAATAGCATCTTCCATGCCAACCCAGTTGCAAATCCCCCATAAAATACTAGTGTATGAAATCACATCTGGACGGTAGTCACTCTCTGTGTGCATTCTGTCAAGAAATTGGACAGCAGTCTTGATGTTACCTTTCTTAGCAAAAGCAAATATCATTACATTGTAAGTTATCGCATCAGGCTTTACTCCTGCTATCAACATTTTTGCAAGAATTTGCAGAACTTTCTCAAGCATACCAGCATGGCAGAATCCAGACAGAATGGTATTATAAGTTGCTAAGTTCCACTCTAAGCCACAGCATTCAATCTCTGTGATGAGCCCCAAAGCTGCTTCTGATTTGTGTGCTTTGAATAGACCATCCAACAGCTCATTATATGTGGTGATGTTTGGCAAGCACCCATAGCATCGCATTTCATCAAGCAATTTTACAGCCCACTGTACCATTCCACTACGACATAAACCTTTAATAAATGTATTGAAAGTGACTGTATTTGGAGGACAATTTTCCTCAAGCATCTTACCAATAAGAGAATAAGCTTGGTTAAACATAGACTGTCTACATAGGTTATCAATCATGCAGGTGTAAGCCACAACATTCGGTTGGCATCCATTGATAGTCATCTTGTGCCATATCTCAGAGGCACCATGCAAGTCACCGGACTTTGCAAAACCATCAATAAGGGTGCAGTATGTCTTAATGTTTGGAGCACAACCATCTTGCTCCATTTGGCGGAAGATAGAGACAGCCAGAGCCATACTTTTGCTCTCGCAGAGACCATGGATCAGAGTGTTGTATGCAACAACATTTGGCATAATTTTCTCTCTAATAATCTGGTCCCATATGTCAAGGGCTTCATGGACCTTTCCTGCCACAAAATAGCCCTTTATCAGCGAAGAAAAGGTGTACGCATTTGGGGTACATCCACGGACAAACATATTGGTGAAAACCGCAAGGGATGAGTCCACATTTCCCAAGTCAGAAAGAGAATTAATAATTGTTGAATACGTGATCACATTAGGATCCATTCCCTTGTCCTGCATCTCATAAAACAAATAGAAAACCTCCCTAAATTTGAAAGTACTACAAAAGCCATGTATCAAAGCATTATAAACCGTCAAAACTGGTTCAAATTGCATCGATAGCTCCCTTGCTTCAGCTACCATGCCATGTTTACACATCGAAGAAACAATAGTTGTATAGCTAACTGCATCAGGAGAGCACCCCTTAGTCGACATTTCAGCAAGCAACTTGCAAGCACCGTCAACCCTATTATTCTTACACAAAGCCTTTAAAAGAATATTATAGGTAAACACATTAGCCTCCAGGCCATCTCTCTTCATATTACCATATACTGGACTAATCATCTGAAACTTATTTTCACTAAGCAATGCATCCAATAAGTGATTATAAATCTTAACCGTTGGTTCACACCCGAATTCCCTTATTCTATAGAACGTCTTCAAGGCTTGTTCACCCAAATTTTTCCCCTTAAAACAATCAATAACACTAACAAACAAGTCCTCAGGGCAGCTGAACCCGTCCATCTTCATTAGCTGCAATAAATAATTAACACCATCTATTTCACATTCAAGAGCAAGCTTCCGAATCATGAGCCGGTATGTATTATTTGTGTGTTTAAATGTGCCAGAATTGGCTAAGAACCTGAAATAATCCAAAGCCGAAGGGACATCACGTTCATTCTTCAGTCTCTCAATCACCTGGGATTCCTCGAGATCAGACTGAAAGTTTTCAAATTTCGACTCAGAACCTACATCCTTAACTGGGATTTTTTCCAACAGAACTCTGGGGGAAGGTTTTCGGGTTTTCAATTTGAGCAAAAGAGAACGCATTTCTTTCAAGTGCATGACTAGATCATATAACCTCTCTGTTCGTTCAAAAAGCCCCTAAATGTTACGTTTCCTGGATACCCATAAAGTCTCTGCTGAAGAGAAGCACGTACCTTGAACTGCAGTAGGCAAATCCAGAAGTACAAAGGAACGAGGAAGCCGCGATATGACGGACGGTATGTAGGAAGGAAAGAGGGTTGTCAAATGTCATGTGTCCCGCAACCGGTGGAACTTATACCTTTGGAGTTATATGTATGTTATAACTCTATTGGGGGCTTGACAGACAATTAATACATATGTTAGGGGGTAACATGTAAATCGAGTTTGAAGTACAGACGAAACAGCGGACCCCTGACATCAGAACTGTTAGGACTTTGAGAAGTTCGGATTCTGTGGCAGGACAGGGAACGGAAGAAGGCGAACCCAGATATTGTGAGTAAGCTTTGATCTTTCAATCTGTTCGTTTCTTGAAATTTATTTGCTCATTGTTTTCCCCTGCAGAACAGAAATTGATTTTATGGTTTCTTCTTTATAGCTAGTTCTCGGTGCTTAGATCTGTCAAGTCTAGCGTTTGCTCTATTCGTCCGTGAAATTTTTCAAAATCGAATTCCTTGATCGATCTTAAAGCTCGATACTGGGGTGCTGCTGTTCTTTGGGTAGAAGAAATTTTCGACCTTTTCTGCCGCACCCTGTTATTCATATTATTGGGTGGTCTTATTCTTGTCTGAATTGTGAATTTTTTTTTCCCGCAGTTCGATATTTGTCGCTCTAAAAATTTATGATTCTCTTAAAGCCTGCTAGTAATTATTGGGCTTTTAAGATTCTATCTGAGTTGATGAAGTGTTAGTCGATTTGGCAATTTTATTTCTTGGGATGGGGACAACGCTTTTGAGCTGATCTATGGATTTTATGATTCGAGAACTAGTGAAATCAGCAAGTGTTTCTATTTTTTCCTGCTTCGTGAAAACATGGGAGAAGTATAAGTAAGATGGAGCTTGAGCAACTGAGGGGGCTATGCTATTTGTTAATAGGTTAAAGCCCTGCCGGCAACCAGTGGATCTATCAGCATGCTCAGAAAGTAAAATTGAAGTGATATTTTGATGAAGGAGAAAGGATCTTGTCTTTCTTGATTGAGTTTTGTAAATCAACTACATCACCTTGTGCGGTGTCAGTCTGTTTAGGAATTATGGTAATGAGGAAGACATTCTGTTTCATCTTGGAAAGAAGTGAACAACAAAGTTTGTTATCGTAGCCATTGTGTTGCCTCAATAATTAGTTGTATCATCATGATTTATTTGCTTGGACCTCAATTGTGAGAATATGCAGTCTTTAGTATGGGTGTACATGTTGCAAAATCATTGAATACTATCTGATTATTCAAACTTTTTTCTTTTTTTTTCTTTCAAGAATTGGAAGCCGCAGACACAGAGGTATGGCCGCACCCAACAATTCAGATTCATCAGACAAAAAATCAAGTGAAGCTCTCAGTGATATACCAACCTTTAGTGCTGAGAATCTGCAAAGTAACCTGAAAGTTATATATTACAGGTTTGTTTCGATAATAGAACTCTAAATGTTCAATGTTTTTATTTCAGGTCCAAGTATTATAAGATAGGTAAATCTGTTTTGGCAATAACACCAGGTCTTTTTCCCATTTGGCAGCCGAACATTTTTGTCTATCATTGGTGGGGTTATTGCTGGAATTTTGGGTTTCACAGGCCTGGCAGGGTTTATATTATATTTTCTTGTCATGGCAATCACTTCAGTTGGGCTTGCAGCAAAAGCAGGATTTTCAATTCATTCATGCTTTGATAGCTGGAACAGAGTTATGCTTGATGGGTTTATGGGTGGGCTTTTGGTGAGCTTCTTTATCTTCTATGAAAATATTTTCTTTGTATGTATAAAAATTTGGAACTTTAGTTTTTTACTTTAAGATTTAAATGACTGTGGTCGTTTAACAGTTTCTGTCACACCATTGCATGTTGTTATTGTGCAAAGAGAAACAAGGTTGACACATTTCTAAGCAGCTTTTCCATCAACATGGATTTGGTTTTTCACATGGATGTTATTGTTGATCAAACGAATCCTATGAGGCTCAAACCTGCCTTATTATGAGATTTGTAATTGCATTGAATAAGTAGCTCTTGCAGGCCCAATGAAATGTAGATTACCTTTGGAGCTAATTAGTAGAAACATTATCTAGGTAGTCATTGAATATTGGTAAGGACTTCCTGAGTGTCCTATACATCAATCATGCTTCAAGATAATCTTTCAATTATATTAGATCCATAAGCTTGAAGCAGTTCTGCTTCTTGGGGAGTTGATATAATTAGAAGGAAAATGCAATAGCATCAGTATCCTCATGATTTGGATTAAGGTGAGTGTTGATCTGTGGAGCCTGTCTTACTGTGCTCTTATAGTAGTTTTTAGTCAAAATAGGTTGAATTTTTCCCATGGGTGTTATTGTTGGTTGACGAAATCTTCCTAGGGTGGAACCTGCCTTATCATTATATTTGTTAATGTATCAAATAGTGAGCTCTTGAAGGCCCAGTGACATACAGATTAGCTTTGACACTTGATCCATAAAATTATTATCCGGGTTTATCAATGAATGCTAGGAATGGCTTTTCTGGGTAGCCTACGTCTAGAGGGTCTTTCAGCTATGTTAGATCCATGAGCTTGATCACTTATTCCATTTTTCTTTTTTCCTTGGCTTTCTTGGGAAGCTGATAGAATGAAGGGAAAATCAAAGAACATCAATATTTTTTATTATGCTCATCTGTTTATTAGGTTGACTGACAAATTTTTTTCCCTTGTTGTGATTGCAGTCGTTCGTGCTGTTTTGGACGTATCCTTGATATAATTTTAGATATTTCTGTACATGCATCATACTTGCTAATACCCTTGAAATTGAAGCTCGTTATTTCATTATGTAGGAATGCATGGTCAGCATATTTCTGTATCTCTCCATTTTTCTGCTAGAGTATGATGAAGACTATGACAATAGGAGCATATATGATCCTCTACTATTTGCTATCAAACACTACAAAAGTTTTAGAAAACTGTCCAAGATTACCATATTCGTTTTTGTGGAACCAATTATGTGAGTTAATCTATTTATTTTGTTCATGTTTTGCTGGTCAATTTGCTGCATGTTTCTTGTTTGGCTGATGCATCTCATTTAGAACGTAGGGAAATACTGGTAAAAACAGACAAAAAAACAAACAGACAAACATACAAAATCATCTTCAAGGAGCTTTCCCTTAACGAAGATAGATTTGCTTATGATATTGTGCATATCTTCTGAGAGGGTACCATGATCCAGTCACTGCAGGCCAGCGATGAGGTCACATTCATCACCATTCCTAGGTGTGAGAGATTCAACTGTTTGAATGCTTCTGAAAACTGCCGGCCCGGACGACATTTTAGTGATTATTTTTCCAGTTCAGCTGACAGTATTGACACCAAGAACTTCTTCTCGGACCGCCTTGTTTTATACATTTGCACTTTGTTGCCTAGCTGTGAATGTGGTTGCGGTTGAATGAATTCTAAAATCTGAATTTATCCAGGTTTCTTTATTTCTTTTTCTTTTCTGGACTTGGTCTTCTCCATATTTGGTAATCACACACTACCATCGGCTTGGATTGGGACTTTGGAACCGTTAATCCACATGGTCTTTGCTAGCTGGAAACTGGAGGGGCAAGATCCGATGATTCCAGAGTATCTAGTGTTACCATTACTCTATTATATCCCTGGTGGATTTAAATTCCAAATTTTCATCTCTTCTGGTTCTTCTGCAATGTGGAAAAATGTTTTCAGTAGAAGATTGA
The DNA here is from genome assembly GCA_005392925.1 of Aquilaria sinensis. Lineage (NCBI taxonomy): Eukaryota > Viridiplantae > Streptophyta > Magnoliopsida > Malvales > Thymelaeaceae > Aquilaria > Aquilaria sinensis. The sequence continues at coordinate 462,819 of SMDT01000535.1, forward strand.
ATCAGGCACTGTTACACTTCTGGACATGTAATGGAATTTTATGAACTTCAAATGATATTTTAGATAGTTAATATTGAGTTGAAATTCTAGCAGCATATGGGAATCTGAAAATTTTAGTAGAATACGAATTATGCGAAATTCCTTTTTTCAGTACATGAGGGGGGATGGGGAATTAGATTTTTGAAGTTTGGATCTCTTAGCAACTACTATGAGCTCAAACTACTAGATCAAAACTGTTAATTTATACACAATTACTGCCTACCACTGTATTTAGTACAAAAGTTAAAAAGGCCTCACGATTTACGTTTTGCATTTTCGAATTGAATTTGTCAGCACTATAAAGGAACAATGAGATCAATTATTCTAGTTGTTAAAGCTCATTTGTTTTCGCTCCCAAAAAGAAAAGCTGTTCCGCATTTGAGCGTGAATCTTGAAGCTTAATCCAGAAGCAGGATTGGGATAAGAAAAGACAATAATCTCTGCTCTATTACTCTTTACCCAGTTTATCTTTTCTGACTACAGTTCATCTAAAAATATTCATATTAATTTGTATTGTAAAAATTCTTACAAACTATATTCATTCCATTTTCATATAAACTGCTTATATTTCTATAAGAAAAACGTTTCTCAAATTTAGAATTTCTTTTTTCATCGTATTGGGAGAATATAAACTCAAAGGAAGAGAGCGACAGTAACTTGAGAGCACTACGATTGCAAACAATCAATTTTCTATATTTGCCCTAAGTCGGGGGGGGTGGGGGATCCTAATTAGAGGTTTGGTCCTCCGTCGCCATCGTATCTCACTTTCCCTTTGGCGGTGGTATGGAATACGGCAGCGGAACTGTAACCGTCTTGTGTCAAAAAATAAGGGGACGAGCTTGCACCAATTTCACAATCCATACCCTTCCTTCACACCTGTGAATTCACAACAACCACCATCATTACTACGGCTAACGTGTCAAAACCATTCATCATTCATACCCTCCTCGCCTGGGGAAGCATTTATCGATAAGTAATTCCTGTGAATCATTACCACTCTGCCTCAACTCAAGCTATAAATTTACATGTAATTTCTGTTTCTATGCACTACAACGCATAACCATTGCAAATTTACCATCAGTCTAACTACTATCTTACTTTGCCTCTCGCTGTCACAATGGTAAAGAGTAACTAGAGATACCTATCTTCTGCTCGGCCGATAGAAGACAATGGATGGAGGATCACATGAATTTGTTATTTACCCAACTGAATGTAGTTAGTATGTGTGGCAAACACCATCCCAACATTCATAGTAGAATACGTTGGAAATATTTTTCAGGGAGTCGTGCTTACCAACATCTGAGGAATCCGTAACAATGCGAAAGACACCACATACACAACACTGGCAATTACTAGCCCCGTAATCAAGTTACGGACTAAACGCTTGTCATCTTTTGTTGGTACAAATGCATTTTTTAGTGTATTTGTCAGCTCAAATAGTCTATAAGAAACCTGGAAAACAAAAACAGAGGTAGCATGAGGGAAGAATCGACAAAAGGAGCAGGTGATATAGAGAGTCCAAACTGTGCAAACAAGTCACTTACTGTAACATATATCGAGGTAGTAAGCATGAAATTCAATAATGGGTAATCTGGTATCAGAGAAAGCAAAAGCTTGGGTTGTCCATCCGGGACAGCAGATCTACAAGTCCAGGAGATATCAAACTCAAAAGGTTTCATGAAAGCAAACAGACAAAAGGAAAATACTAGAGCAACCTGATTAACGTGATTACATTACAAGTTTGGACAGCTCCAACGTACCTTAACCAGATGTGGAACTGTGAGATGTAAGTCTCCAATGTCACCTTTCCCAGCCATCTAATCAACAAAGGAAAAAAGCAGTAATTAATCATAGCCTTTTTTATTGCATGACCACGGGAAAAAAAAAACATAAATACAGATTCTGATGCCACTTACGCAAAAAGGGTTAAACTGTAGCTGCGGAATGACTGGGTCACATTCCTCAAACATATGTAGACACTGATTCAGAAAAATGGAACAAGATGAGTACATGCACAGTGTTTTCCAGACTAATATCAACGCAGAAGAAAAACAATACTCACGTTATTGGGATCCACGATGTGTAAGGATGGTACTTGTTGTAGGTGATCTTGTCAAGCTTGTACACATACTCAAACCAGAAAAATCCAATCTGCAAATTGTTTTAGATTCATTCATCAGACACTATCTCATATGGATAAAAGGAAAAGCACTGGCAGATATAGTTATAAGATGGTAAGAGTATGGTAGTGTACCGTAAGAGCTACCAGAGCCACAGCTGTCTTAATTAATGATCTTCGCTTTACTTCTGTTTCCTCCAATTTCTCCATCCACCTTTCAACCTACAACGTGAAAATTTGGTCTTTAACCATCAATAGACGCACACAAGAGAGAGGGATCATCAGAAGGAGGCATCTTTAGCAGCCTAACTCACTCCAGTAGAACAGAAGTTTGATTACTCTAGGCAGCAAAATTCAGTAGAGGCTCAGAAAACTCACTGTTGGATGGTAGTAAGCATATATCATTCCAATTATCCAAATGTAACGATCAAGTCCTGACCGGAACTGCCATTCATGCAAACGCGGCAAGTCTGGCTTTGCAGGGTCAGTATATCCTGAGACATTTTCAAGTATTTCACTAAGCAGTTGAATTTAGCTCAGCATCTTGAGACATTAAAGCAAGATTCTGAGTATTACTAACCAAGAAAGAAAGTGAAGGGGCCCCATACTAGTTCAAACACTCCCGGTATCTCCCATATCAGAATAACCACCAAGAAGCAAGCAATGATTTTCAGAGCCATGACAGATCCAATCTCATTGTACTTGTTCAGAATACCAAGTGTCCCATAAACCATGAGAGTGAAAAGAGTGTGCATCGGGCATATATAGTACAGCATATAGCTATTGTTAAGGACAATGCAGCAGAATATCACCAAAAAGTTTAGCCGCCACATCATCTGCCCAATATGTCGGGTCAATATCAGGAGCAAATTTTATAATGAAGTTCATGATCCTATATCCTTAACCACTTGCATACCTGTGCAAACCTTGCAAGACTAAAATCCTTGCGGACATAATAATAAGAGAAGTTCCCAAACCCAGTCATCCACACATAAGCGGCTATAAATACACGAATAGCATTGTAAATCTCCGTAGCTGCGAAGTAATGATACATCAAAAATAATACCTGCAAAAAGGAAAAGAAAGACATAACATCAAGGTGTTGCAGAGGCCTACAAGATGCTAAGATAGCTTTTGCAAATTGCACTCAATAACTTCAATTTCCGATCACAATATTTAATAACAAGACATGAGTATATAAATACTTTTCGAGGGGGGAAGGGGGGTTGTGAGGGCACTTGGCTGTTGACTGTGCTCACACTACAATATTTTTGTATCAAGCAAACTGGAAATGCTTAGAAAATTTTAACGGTTTACTGTGTCATGAGAAGAATCACAAACCTGCATCCACCCTCTCCACTCTTCAGTTTGATGCCTGTTCAAATACAGGATGGACTTCCCCGAAAAAGGTGACTTATCATGATGTATCCTGAATGACGTTATTGCTGAAACTATGATGAGAAGGAAGTAGAGAAACAGAAAAAGATCTCGATTGTAATTCTGCATAAAAGAACATTAAACCGAGGATAATCAGCAACCAGAAAGAAATTTGAACCATGCCATACACAAGCCAAGCAAAAACCCTTCTACTGGACCCTCACTCCAGAATTTAATGTGAAAAACTCTCTTGAAAACTAAGTCCAGTTTATGACAAAGCCCATACTTTCAGAAAGTATGAAAAGAAAATTCATCGGAGTGGTGGTCTCATGATTTGCATCTAGGAAGAATCACGTACAACCTGTTAACTCCTAACTAGTCACAGATTAACGTTCATATCTGACGGTTTGCATCACGACAAACAACTTGAAAATTATTTTTTTTCACCTTCTTGGAAGCATCAAAGACGTCTGTACGGTCACATATGAAGAAGTACAATAATAAGGCTCCAACTTCGGACCTACAAGAGGACATGCAAAACCAAGTCAAAGAACATTGCTCCAGAAGGAATGGCAAACATAAACATAATTTCAACCAAGAAAGGGAGAAAGCCTACATAGCTCTTAGCGTCAACCGATGCTCCATCAAGAACGATTCCTCCATGGAGAGAAATCTGAACAAAAACAAGTAACACCAGCAAGTTAGCGCAAGCGACGGTTTATCTTTTGTCCGTTTTCCCCTTTACCCAAAAAACCAATGAAATCGACACCTATCAATAGCTAACCTGAGTATAGATGACGAGACAGATGAAGTTCGACCTCTAGGAGAAGCCGACTGAAGACCTCCACCTTCCAGCAAAACAGCTCTATCATCTTCCTTGACGGCTCCATTCCCGACTTCCACCAAGTTGACGTCAGAGAGCCTACTGACACAAACCAAGCAAACTTCGACACTTTAATCAAACAAACAAGGAAACTCCCTGGAAACAGATGGCAATTCGAAACTCACACTTTGGAAGAAAGCATGGTTTTCCTGTACTCCAAATACTCGGCGTAGATCCAGGCGGCAATCACGGGGAAGATCCCCATGAAAAAAGAGACCTGAAAAAGAACAACACAATTTCGGAGCATTGAAGAAGCTAGATTGAGCTGGGAGGCAAGGATCTGAGGGGAAACGGAGAATGGCGGCGGAAATAACCTGAGAGGGAGTAATCGGGCCGACGATCGCCATTGGCGGCAACGTGGAAGTATAGATGGGAGCTCAATTCAGGGCGATTGAAGCAAGCAGAATGAGCATTTGAGCGTAGATTGAGATTGATAATGGATTTGATTGGTGGATCTGTGGAAGGAATGGATATGCAGGGTGAGGGAGAGGGAAGGAGGAGAAGCGCAGCGATATGCCAACAAAGAGAGAGGGATGAAAAATTTGAGCGGTTAGTTGAGATTTCAGATTCGTGTGTTTTGTTGGGTTGGGGCCTTGGGGGCCTAATTTTTGTTTTTAATTTTCTGGTTCTTGATTCTAAAATCCTAATAAATAACGACGAAAGTGCCGTTTGTAATACTATAGTAGTGCCGATAATGTTAATACAAGAGTCAGCCTGCGGGAAAAAATAATAAGTAGGAGTAACTTTTTGGTATGGCATTGCCACTGGCACCAGAATTGTGTTGCATCCGTCGGCGGAACGGCGTCCGGCAAGTACTTTGGTACGATCATTTACTCGTGTCTGGGGGAGATTAGTGACTGCTTTTCCATATTTTCTTTTGGTAAAACTCACAAATTAACCACTAATATTTTGATAACGGCTCGAATCATCCAATAATGGTTTTTTGTCAAATAAATCACTAACATTATTCCAAATACCCTAACAAACCACTAACTTTATTCAAATGGTCAAATTCAGCAACTCAACTTTGCAATATCACAAAACTTTATCATTATCTTTTTAAAATTGACAAAATATATCATCTTGATTTAAAATAATGCAAATATGCCATTGTCGTCCAACTCTCACCATATCTCACAGCAGCCTCCCTTGTGTCACTATAGTCCTAAATGGAAAAAGAGCCCGAGGTTGCAAGTCACATCCTCCTCTACCCCACCAATCTCATCGCCACTAAAGGTTCATCATTGTCACTTATCACCGCCCTTGGGGTCACTGCAACAACCCAAGCCCTCCATGAATGCTACATCACCGCCATTGCTGTGAACCAAAGAGAAGAATAAGAAATTATGAATGGTCAAAAGGCTATGTAGGTTGTAATTAAAGTAGCGGTAAAGCAAAATGTGAGCCTATAGGTGGTGTTGGCACCGAAGATGAGTGAGAGGTTATGGGTGAATATTGTGATTGTGGCAGTGATGGCCTAAAATGTAAGCCTTTTGGCTTAGTGGAGAGGCACTAGGAGAATAAAGTGAATATGGTAGTTGAAATGTTGGATCCACAAACTTCAAAGGTAGTGAGAGAGGAAGGAGAAAATATAAATATTAAACTTAGCATTTTATACTGAGATTTTGTCAGACTTAATGGTTAAGGTTACAATGGTGGACGATTTGAAGCTTATTTTTCCCAAAAAGAAAAAATACTAGTGGATGAATCAGCTAACTCAAAAGTATTAATGATTTGTTATTTTTGCCTTTCCTTTTTGAGAAATGCCTTTTCATTTACTACATTTTTTCTTTTTTAAAAAAATATTTATGTAATACTTTTACGAAACCAGTATACGCCATTTGTCTCATAATATTTTTCATAATCTTTTGTGTTTCATAAAATAGCTCTAACATTTTATACATCTTCTAAAGTTACTCCTTATATATACACACACACCATATGTTTCTTATTATAAGTATGTTATTGAGTGAAGACTAACTTTAGGAAAGCATGCTAAATATGTATGAAAATATCTATGTTTTTTTTTTGGAAAAATGATAAATATTATGAAATACTATTTCATCTGTCCCATAATCTATGATTTGTGTTGTTTTGTAAAAATTATTGATGTTGTGCCACGTAAATATATAACTAATATTTTTTAAATTGTCTTCCATTAAATAACATAATTATAACAATAATTATGTAGTTATGAGTTTTATAATACAAGAAGTGTACATTTGAAAGATTGATGTACACTTTGAGAGGAAAGGGATATTATGTTCAATATTTCTAGACGAATGGATTTCAAAACTACAAGCAGCCATACCAAACCAGCATTTTGCTTTGCTGCAACCTGCAAGTAGGCGGATTGTTAATGTCATGTGGCTGTTATTATTTTTTCTCTTTTCGGTCGCAGAAAATGTTACTACTCTTAACTTCTACGGCGTTGTTATTGATTAGTTGGTGATTAACAAGCCCTTTGCTTGTGTTTATTAGTATTTTGTTGTGGAGGTTTCTTTTTGGGTTAATTATAATTTACCCCCTGAGGTCTAAGTAAAATTACATTTTGTCCTTTCTGTTTCAAAATATACACTTTACCCTCTATATTTTTAATATAATCCGGCAGCAACTTCTAAAATTTTAATTTGGATTGCGCGGTTGTCATATTTAAGTAATTTTAATTTGTATAGTACTTTTTTTACAATTAATTTATATTTAAAAAATACTGTTTTAAAACTGAAAAAAATATAGAAAAAGTGATAATTTAAAATATTTATTAACTGTAAAAAAAAATCATATAGATTAAAATTAATTGAAGATAGCCACCGTAATGTCTAAATTAAGATTTCAAAAGTTGCTCTTGGACTGTAAGAAAAATATATGGGGTAAAGTGTATATTTATGAAATATAAGGAGTAAAGTGTAATTTTTTCTAAACCTCAGGGGATAAATTGTAACTATCCCTTTCTTTCTATAAATTTAGAAAATTAATGTGAAACGGATGGGGGAGGATTAGCCCCATCCCAGATGTGAAGCGCGTGAACAAGTCACAAATCAATGAGCTGTCGGCACAATCTCGAGGGAGGGAACGTACCATCACCGACACAACATCTTAGAGGAAGAAGTCCCCTTCTCGCCCCTTAACTTTACGTTTATGCCCGATTGACCCTTGACCTTTCCGCCTCCCCCAATGGCCCTTATGCCACCAGGCTCAGAATGATCTGCTTCTTTTTCGTGTCATGGCACAATATCTAAATTCACTCTTTAGTTGTAAATAGGAGAAATCTCTTATACAAATCAAGATTTATATCTTAGCAACTCACAAAAAATTGTCCATATCTTATTAAGTGACTAGTCTATGACACAGGGAAATTTAGACGATAAAAATTCAAGTATCAAAAAAATATATATGAAAGGATCAAATGTAACATGTGTTCATGAACAATGAGTCAGTGTTCATGAACAGTGCCACTTTCTTTTCTTTTGCCTTTTTCTGATGCAATTAACAATGTTTAAAGCTTGGTTCCTTGATTCGCAAGGTAATCATGTTTATGAGTGCCTGTTTGTTATTTTTCCAGAACGTTTCGTTTCAGTTAAACGAGTTTTCAGTCCATGAATTTATATTTTTTTCCCATTTGAGTATCTGAGTTCGACTCTTGTAGCGTTTTGGTCTCCAAACTTAATCTCTACTTAACTAGAATCTTTCTATTTACTCTCTTTGTCCCAATTTTTTTTTTCTGTTGTTTTTTATGTACTACGTTAAAAAGCAAAACATTGGTCAACATTAAATATTAAACTCTTAATATTTTTTTTTTCATTTTTTTCATGAACTCTTAGTCCCCAGATCTATTGGCCAATTTTTTCCCTTTTCTTTTATTTTAACCTTTATTAAGTTAAAGATTAAACTTTTAATTAATTACAAAAATTAAACATAATTTTTTGTTTCAGACATATATTTTTCTTATTGATGATTGAATTTTAGAGTATGAGTTATTTAATTCAAAAGCTATATGATTTAATAAATTAATTTGATCTATAATTACTAAAATTGAAAGTGAATTTTCTTAAACCAATTTCTCATCAATATTAAGATTTTGAAATGGAATTAATAAGAGATGAAATTTTTTAGTAAATTATTTTTTAATGACAAAAATATATTTATCTTTTTAAAGCACGTATAGTGTCTATGTCATATAGTATTATGTTCCGATTGTAACTAATTAGTTGGTTCTGTTCTTCCTGCTTATAGATTGTTTCTTTCCTCTATCATTTTAGAACAATTTTAACTTGGATCAAATTTTGCTTGAGTTAAAACTTATTCGTTGGTTATTTAAGCCATTATCGAGCTAAACCTGAACAAAAATTAAAGTTTGATACATAATTTAAATAAAGTTGGATTTACTTATTACTCGGCTCAATTTTAACTTTTTCCCTAAATTTAAGCAAATAGCTCGAGTTTGACTCGAATTCAATCAGTTAAAAATCTATTTATGGCTTGTTCATATATTTTTTTTTATTCAAATATAAACAAAATATCAATAACAATGCCTATTACTTGATTAGTCTACTATTCAATTCTACTCGGCCTACATTTTACTTGAATATCAGCCAAATAACCCAGATAGATCATTCAAACCTCAAAGACACAAAAAATAAAAATAAAAGTCAGAGCGGGAAGACTTGGTTCATAACTAAATCAAAAATGAAAAATTTGAAGAAACCAACAAATCTGCAAGCTGGCTGCAACACCTACAGAGCTCGACACGTTCAAACCAAGACAAACTCAATCCAACATGGCTAATTACCCGAACCGAACAGCTTGACCCGCATCCATCTGTGATAACAAACAGCTACAGCAAAGAAACGCAAATTTCAGGTCAGTTATTAGAGATGATAAAATTTGACCCAATCTGAAGACCTGACATGACTCACCCGAACTTAAGCCCGATCTGATTCAATTTGACCAAAAAAGTCAATGGCCCGAACATGAATCCGATTGAAGTGAAACCCGAACCCAAAATGACCTGATAACTAAACCCAACAAGACCCGATTTTAACTTAAATTAATATAAAATATATGGTCGGCAAAGACTTTAGAAAAATTATAATTTAATATATGTGAATAAGTTTCTTCTATTCTATTGATCTGTTTTACATTGTAAAACGAACGAGTAAGAGCTATGAGAAATAATTAGTGAAACGGTGATACAGAGATAAGAATAATTGGATTTTAGAAATTATAGTACTCCTTCCGTCGCATATTTTTTGGAATATTTAACTTTTTCAAATAGTTTGAATTGAATTTATTTATATTACTTCCTCAGCCTTAAATTCTTTGCACCATTCATACTTTAACAATTAATCTATAATTTTTTGTTTTCAACAATTTAATATATAAATAAAAAATTTATACATGATTTTTAAATATATATATTTTTTAATTTTTTAATAAACAATAATATAAATAAATTTAAGTCAAATTAGTTAGAAAAGTTAAATGGAGCAAAGAAAATGAGACAAAGGGAAATTATTTGTTAGAAAAAAAGAATTTAAAAAGTATATATTTAGAAACTATAGGCCTTTATTTATTATTTAATATGATCATTTTTTATTTATATACTAAAATGTTAAAAATAAAAAATTATAGATTAATTATTGAATAGTGAATGTTACAAAGAACTTGGCATAGAGATAGTATTTTATTAAAGAAATTATATATTAATATATCTTCATAAATTTTATATTTTTTTTATATCTAGCTCAGTTAAATTTTAATCAAAATCAAACAAAAAAAATTAAGCGATTCAGCCATTTTGGCTAATACATCAATGAACCAAGTAAATCTGACAATTAAGTTGAATCTGGTTTAAGGCCCGATAACCTGACCTGATTGGGTCCAAACTCAAATAAACCTGGACTGACTCAACCCGAACTCGAAATCTACTCAATCTGAACCCAAATAACCTGACCTAAACCCGACTTAGACCCGAATATATACTAACTTGAATATCCTGACTCAAACCTGACCTGACCCATCCAATTGCCATCTCCCCCCTCCCAGAAAAAAAAAACAACCAGCATTATTAAAAATGAAAAACACAAGATGACCTTAAATCAAATGGAATGTACCAAATTGAGGAATGCACTCAAAACAGCAGGAATCGGTAATTCAGTTAAAAGGAAGAAATGAAAAGGAATAGTCGAGTGTTATACAATAAAACCTGAAAAATTCAAACGCAAAAAAGAAACAGGTTTTCGGGCTATCAGCTCTACCCGCTCCTTCAGTGACAACTCCACCTGCAGGAGGCTAGCACACTGGTTTTTGGGCTATATGGCACCACTGACGCTTGCTCCAAGCCCTTTCATCGCCTATTGATCCAGAAAGCGAATGAGATTGGAGCAGAGTTAGTGAAGAGTCTCTAGTGTTTGAAGCGGTAAAAGTCGTCTTCCCTTTTGGACTACTAATGGCCAACGAGTCGACATGCCTCCAAATTCTAATTTTTCTGTAGGTCGAGGTAGCAGTGAGGGGAAGCGTAAATGAACAACCAATTTCGGTCATTCCGCGAGTTCGTGATCGGAAAGAGACAAGTCACAATCAAAACTGAGCAGCCTACAGGAGTATTGTGCAATGGATCTAATCCCATTATATCAGACATCAATGAGGCGAAGTGCAAAAAAATTAATCTTCCAAAATCTCAAGATAAGCTTTAAAAGAAATACATGTTTTTTTTTAAAATAGCTTCAATATATACTAAACGGGACTCAATATTGCTACCAATTATACACGAAAACAGTCATTTATTAGTAGTCTGTAAACCAGAAAGGGATTGGATTGGATTGGTTTCCTCATAGAACATCAACACTATCACTATGTGAGCCACCAAATCATATGAACACTAACAGCCTAAAAATGGTCAGCCCCAAAGTCTGCATCTAAAGATTACGAAAAATACATAGCTTACAATACAAGTTGTAATTCAATGGTTTTTTCATAGAACAGAACAGAAATTCCCGGTCTAGGATTCTAACAGTACCACACACAGGATTATGATAGTACAGGAATGCGTCATATTCTTTATCAAGAAGCTTAGGCGGTTAAACCCAGAGACAAGACAAAGTGGGGAACAAGCGACAGTGACCTTGTGATCAAGTCACCCTACCGCTTGGATGGCCTCTCGTCCTCCTCCCCACCGTCGTCGTCATCGGAGTCATTCTTGCCGGTCCTCTTCCTCTTCGGTGGAGCTTCAATCTTTCCACCAGTTTCGTCTTCGTCGTCGCCCTCTTCCTCTTCACCGTTCTCCGCCGGCTCCAAGTCGCTGCCGTCCTCATCTTCAGCTTGACCAACTCGCCGGGGTAGAAAGCCGGACTCAAAACCCCCCTTAGCCAACGCAAACAACGATGAGATTTCCAAGAAAAACAAATCTAATCCGCACAAACTCACCATTCGCAACAAAATAATTTACTAATTAACTAGACCAAAAAAGAAAATTAAATTGGTTCACTTGTAATCCTAACCTACCCCAAAGATTTATCTTTTTTGTTACTTATCCCCCAACTTTTCCCGGAAAACAAAAAACAAAAATAAAAAATAATAATAATAAAAGATAATAGCTGCTGCAGAAAAATTCCACTCACCCAAAAAAGCTGGTCCTCTAATTATTCAGTTAAAAAAAAAAAGGGATTGAAAAGGGCCAAAAAAATCCCGTACCAACAGAGCTACCATCGGGCGGCACATGGCTGCGTTGGTAAAGGTGTTTTGTTCTGGAGCTATACATCAAAAGGACAATTTTTACGAGATTTCCTACTTAAGCTTCAACAATTAATAACCAGTCGCCTAGATCTTGCCTTGAACATCAGATCCATGCGGACCTCGTAATTAACCAAGTCTGAAATGGTTCTGTTTCGTCTAGCAGGACTCAGAAATCTGGAAAACCACCTAAACATCGACAGATCTGGGAAAATATCAAACAACTTAAACCCCCAAAGACTAAATTACTAACACAATTAGTTCACTGGCTTGATTCTAATTAAAGGAAATCCATAGAATCATCAATATTTAAGAAATCCGGATCTAAACAAATCCAACCCCCACAGACAAAGGAAACAGAATATCTCAACCGGTTAAAACTATCAGCTAAAGTATCTAAAATTAAGATATAACTACACAAGTCAGGAAGTACCTCTTCTACGCCTTCCTCATCGTCGTCTTCATCGTTTTCCTCGTCGTCGTCATCGTCGTCGTCGTCGTCGTCGTCGTCTCCGTCTCCATCTTCATCCCCCCCGCCATCTTCATCATCGTCTTCGTCGTCATCAACTGAGTGCACGGGAGGGCCCCCAGATGAATTTGTGATCTGGACGTCGTCGTCATCATCCTCATCTTCCTCCTCTCCTTCTCCATCACCATCTTCGTCGTCATCGTCCTCCTCGGCGCCCTCTACTTCGCTCTCATCTTCATCATCCTTCTCCACCTCGTCCAGAAACCTAACCTCTCTGTCCTCTCCCAATCGCCCCTCTTCTTCAACGAATTTCATCCTGGAATACTTCGGAAAATCTTTCTGCAGAAATTCTGTCTTTTTTCTAAGAAAAAAATGCAGAATTGAAATTGGAAAATGGAGATGAGAGAGGAGCTCGTTCAGTTGCTCTACCCGTTGCTTCTGCAACTGCAATCTCAGCCGTTGAAATGAAAAATTCACAAGGATCGATGACGTGGAGTCCTATCGGACGGCAGGCGTAAGAGAATATCTTATTTTGTAGAAATTGGGCGATAGAGTCATTGTGGCGCAACCTTCAGGTTTGGTTGTTTTGTTTCTCTTAGTCAGCTGCGTATCACGTGAGCAGCATTATTCTAATCACAAGAGCTAGGGCATCTTTTCTTTTCCTTTTATTTATTTATTTGTTTCTCTTATGCCCTTTAATTTTTTGGAATATTCCACTGCACCGCTGACCATGGACTCCAAACGCATTGAGATGGGCCGAATTCATGAAAACAAAAGGCAATGGGTTAATCCTTGTATCAATCTCCCACGAGGCCCATCTATGTTTTAAAACCCGGACTATTACTTAAACTGTTGGAGGTTTCGGGTTGCGGTTTAACTGGTTGAACCGCCAGATCAAATATACTCTCTATTTGTATTCTAAGAACTAGGGAGTGCCTTTCTTGTCAACAATAAAAATATAGACCTTAAAGGAAAATATGCAAACAACACAAGGACCAAGTTGATATTTAACCTAACATAAACTCTCACATCTACAAACCTAATTCCTAAGCCGCCACACACTTCCAATTCTCTCCTTCACGGCCAACCATCTTCTAATTTCCTCAACTTTTTCCGTTTTCTCAAAAACATTCTCCTATTCTTTGTTCAATATGCAGACCCTCTGAAAATTATAAAAAATGGCTCACCATTGGATCCACATCTCTTTATTATTTCTTTGTGATAAGTGTGAACTAATTAGAAACAGACAGTGGCGCAGGGGTAGGCAGGTAGTGATGAGCATGGTGGTGATAAGCGGAGCACCGGAGCAATGAGCAAGAAGTCCATGAACCACTTGATCGAGTCGCGAGCAGCATAGTGAGGACGGACTGCTAGTGGCGGACCCAGGATTTTAGGCTCAAGGGGGCTAGGGGCAAAGCAGAGGTGAGACGAGCGACGATTAAAACCTAAGAGAAAAAAATTATTTAAATAATTATTAGGTGTATATGGTATTAAAATAATATCTATTCTAAATAAAAATTAGTAAAATAATTACTTTGTTTTGATTAATCATCACTGAAGTAGCCTAGAGGGGAGAGAGAGACATAGAGATGTTGAAAGAGAATGGTTTGAAATGAATATGCAATATTTCAGATGTTAGGTATAAATTTGCAATGAAAAATAAAGATTTAGCACTGTTTGTACTATTTACCCTTTTATATTCTTCAGCCAGTTTGGGGGGATAAAATAGATAACTGGTCCTTAATTTCTTCCAAAATGGCCAACCTAGTACCTTATATTTAAAAACTCACAAAAGTCTCGAATGGCAATGTTTGATATGGATATGCAATGTTTCAGATGTTAGGTGAAAATTTGTGATGAAAAGTAAAGATCTATAACTGTTTTCTCTATTTACCCTTTGGGGGGGGGGGGGGAACACTTAACAGGTCCTTAGTTTCTCACAAAATGGCCAACTTAGTACCTTATATTTAAAAACTTACAAAATTCTCCGGGGGCAGTGGCACTCCCTGCCCCAATGTAGTTCTGCCCCTGCGGACTGCAAAGGCGAATTGAGCAGCAGAGCCGGAAGGTGACGGCGAGTTGAGGGCCACTGGTTCATCTTGATTTAACCATTCGCCGGGTTTTGGCGGCTTTGCCCGGTTCTTGACCAAACTTTAAATGGGCCAATAGCAGGACCGGCAGGATATATGATTCACAGTTTAACAGGTTAAACCGTCCGGTCCAGTTTTGATAACGTTGCCTGTCGCCAATTCGGCTAGATTGTTTTATCGTTATAAGAACTGATTTGGCCAGTTTAACTGTGAACTGGTTATCTTGTCGAATCCCTGATCCGATGAATAGGAGAAACCGAAAGCACATAGTTTTATATCTAAACTGTATATGGTTTAATTTTAGAATTAAAATTTGAACATAAACAAATACTATAAAATATTATTACATAACTGTAACATCATATATATAAATATAGAGAGAAATAAATAAATAAATCTCAAAATTTTTGGTTATTAAACAAAAGATACAGGTCTAAATAGACTTCACTTTAGAGTATGGTAAATGTCTTCATTAATGAGGGACGGTCCAGCTGATAGCCAGAGGCTTAGGCAGTTCCCATCCCAATTTGTTTTACCGAACAAAAAATTTGAATCAGTTCTTTGGATTATTCTACATTTCACAGGTCTGTGTCTGCTGCTTATCCGAATGGATTTTTATGCTAGGAGATTCGTCAATGTAAACCATCAGGTTGGTGCCCGGAATTTTTTTCCCTAGGACAGCCAAGCTGCAAATCTATTATATATATAAAAGCAGAATACACTTAGGAAGTAAATAGACTTTTCACTTAACAGGTTTCATATAAAGTTAACATGTGGCAGTATAACTATTTTAGGTAAGGATTTAAGATATTTTTAGCCAATTTTCCTGATTTTTCCATTAGAGGAGTTTTTACAACGTTCTAGTAGTAATATAATCTTTGACTTTATTGCTATTTAATATAATCTTTCCATTTTTTTATTTATTTAAAAAGGAAACTCATAAATTGCACATAAATAGGAGAGGTCGGCCACTATAAAATCAACTACACTAAACAATAGTTAGCCAAAACAAAGGAGACTCAATTCTAAAATAGAACTACATAAAATCAACAATCAAAGGGAGATGCGAGGCATAAGAAGAAATGTAGTATAAAGGGAAAACGTTAGTTTCGTCATGGCGGTGAATCTGGTGATCTTAACCACTGGAATTATGGTGGTGAATGTTCAAGTGTAGAGTAGAATGGAGCTTCATGACGAGGTTGGGTTGGCTACTAGGTCATTATTAGAGATTAAGATAGATTTTATCTTATCATTGTATTTATCACAAATACACACACCTGGACTTATCTCTTCTTCATTACGTACTCTATATATGTTGTACTTCAACTCTTATGAATGCAAGCCTTTCTAAATCTATTCTACCTTAACTTCTATCATGGTATCAGAGCTTTAAACGATCCTTAGCTTCCTTCAAGCCAAACCATGGCCAATGATCCTCCTTTATCACCAAACTCCTCATCGACAAAAATCACAAACTCTGACACTTCTCCAAACTATGTTTTATCAAGCCCCTTCGAAAAAAGACTGGTCTCTTTAAACATAACCAACCAAGTTTCAATCAAACTAAACCTACAGAATTTCCCGTCATGGAGAGCTCAATTTCTCCCCCTCCTTATCGGGTTCGACCTAACTAGATATATTGACGGCACCATTCCCTGCCCAAGTCCAACAATACCATCGTCACACGACAACCAGTCGGTCTCGAATCCAGCATATACTTTCTGGCTTCGTCAAGATCAGCTTCTGCTAAATGTTATCCTCTCATCAGTCTCTGAGCAGGTGCTTCATCTTCTCGCCTCAGCACGTACCTCCCATGAAGCATGGGACAGAATCACCAATCTTTTCGCCAACAAGTCTCGTTCGCGTATCATGTCGCTAAAGGAAAGACTTCGTATACCTTGTCAAAATAAATCTGTTTCTGCATATTTACAATCTCTGAAAAGTATTGCAGATGAACTGGCCATTGCTCATGAGAAAATAGGAGATGATGATCTTACCTTATACGCCCTGGATGGCCTTGGTGATGAATACAAAGCGATAGCTGCTGCCATTAGAGCCCGTGACACTCCAATGAATTTTGAAGAACTTCATGACAAATTGGTGGACTATGAGACATTCCTAAAACGAAATGAGCAGGCATCTGACTCTTTCCCTATCAGCGCCCACACTGCAACAAAATCACATCAACCAAAGAATCAACCTTTCCGGAATGGTCCAATGATTCTTCCACAAAGGCAACTACATCCACCCACGTCGAGGCCGAGAAACAATCAGTCACAAATCTATCGTCCTCGACCAGCTGCGCCTGAAGGTCAGGTACGATGTCAATACTGCAACAAGCTCAGACACACAGCAAATATATGTTGGCACGTCAAACAAAATGAAGACAATCCTCTTCCTCCTCCAAGGGCAAACTACTTAAACAACTCCCCAGTATCATCTCGTAGTTGGATTGTCGACTCCGGTGCATCTCATCATGCCACACCTAACCTTCAGAATCTCAAAATCAGTGAGCCTTACCAAGGAACCGACGCACTAGTTCTAGGTGATGGTACAGGTTTGAAACTTTCTCAAACTGGTTCTTCCTCCATATCACTTCCTTGCACACAACTACAACTTCATAATACTTTATATGTCCCTTCGCTTAACCAAAATCTTATCTCCGCTTCCCACCTTTGTCGTACTAACAATGTTTCTATTGAACTGTTTTCCTCTCATTTTGATATCAAGGACCTACAGACTAAGGAGGTGCTTGCAAGTGGCCCGAATATTCATGGCGTCTATGTCCTCACAGATAAATTTGTGTCTTTCTCTCCCACTGCATCTATTGGAGTCAAATGTTCAGAGTCACTGTGGCATCGTCGCCTCGGACATCCAGCACAACCCATCCTTAGACATGTCTTGAATCATTTTTCGCTACCATTCTCATCTGAGAAGCTAGCCAGTTGCAACTCTTGCTTGTGTAATAAAAGTCATAAACTTCCATTTTCAGCTTCCTCTCTTACCAGTAAGCGTCCGCTAAAGTTGGTTTACACTGATGTTTGGGGACCAGCTCCAGTACAATCGATTGATGGTTTCCTATATTATGTTTCCTTTGTCGATCACTTCTCTAAGTACATCTGGTTATTTCCAAAGAAATGTAAGCCTGATGTGTTTACTATCTTTCCCAAATTCAAGGAACTAGTTGAAAAGATTTTTGACTTACCAATTGTCAGTTTATACTCGGATGGCGGGGGCGAGTTCATCAAGCTGAAATCCCTACTTGCTGCCTATGGCATCTCACACCTCACCACTCCACCACATACACCTCAACACAATGGTACTGTTGAATGACGCCATCGTCATGTTGTTGAAACAGGACTTACACTACTTCATTAAGCATCAATACCTACGTCCTTCTGGACCTTTGCCTTCCTCACGGTCACATACTTGATCAATAGAATGCCAACATCAACTCTGAAAAACAAAACCCCTTTCCAAATCCTCTTCAACAAAGAACCCAATTACCTCAAGCTCCGAACATTTGGTTGTCTATGCTACCCCTGGCTCCGTCCTTATACTCACAATAAACTTGAACCGAGATCTCGTCCTTGTATCTTTGTCGGGTATCCACTCAGCCAAAGTGGCTTCATCTGTTTTGATCCTTTGTCAAGTAAGTTCTTCGTCTCTCGTCATGTTGTCTTTGAAGAAGAATCGTTTCCCTTTCCATCTTTATCTACCTCACCCAGTTCAGACCCTCCAATATCGGGCTCACTTGCGGCACCTGCTCACCCCATCACCATTCCTTTTCCTCTCCCAACACCACTACCTAACCATACAACTCCTCCTCTTTCACCAACACCTTCTCCTGAATCAACAAACTCCACTCCTACCTTACCCGACCAACCTCACATCACACCACCCTCCCCTTTACCCGAACTATCTTCTCCTAGCTCACCCCAAATAACCCAACCACTACCTATTCGCACTCATCCCATGGTGACACGCTCTTAAAATAACATTTTTAAACCAAAAAAACTTTTATATGCAACCTCTCATCCTTTAGCTGCACCCCTTGAACCCACATCCGCAACCATTGCCCTTAAAGATCCAAAGTGGCGTGATGCTATGGTAGCTGAGTATGATGCTCTAACTCGAAATGATACTTGGGACCTTGTTCCAAGACAACCACACTTTAATGTTGTTGGGTGCAGGTGGATATTTCGTGTCAAACGACATGCCGATGGTTCCATCTCTCGCCACAAGGCACGCCTCGTAGCCAAAGGTTTTCATCAACGACCGGGGATTGACTTCAAGGAAACATTTAGTCCTGTTGTCAAACCATCCACCATTCGGATTATCTTATCACTGGCCGTTGCGAACCATTGGCCATTTCATCAAATTGATGTGAATAATGCATTTCTTCAAGGAACCTTGACCAATGAGGTTTATATGGATCAGCCACTAGCATTCCGAGACCAGTCTCATCCGTCCTATGTGTGTCGGCTCAAGAAACCTATATATGGTCTCAAACAAGCCCCTCGCTCTTGGTACCTCTCTCTCCGGACCTTTCTTGAGCAGTTCGGTTTTCATCACTCTAAATCCGACAACTCTCTATTCATATATCGCCAGCCGGATGTGACTCTCTTCGTACTCGTTTATGTTGATGACATAGTTGTCACTGGCAGCAATCCCAAACTTGTGACAACATTCATTAATCAGCTGTCTCAGCGATTTTCAGTCAAGGACTTAGGCATGCTCCACTGTTTTTTGGGAATTGAAGTAGCTTCTACGCACTCTGGACTATTTCTCTCTCAGCATAAGTATGTCTGTGAAATACTCGAACGATCCCACATGACTGGAGCCAAAGCCATCAAGAATCCCATGTCTTCTACTGCTCTCCACAGTGACACAGCAGCCTCCCCATGTGATGTTACGTCTTACCGCCAATTAATTGGAGCTCTTCAATATCTCACTTTCTCCCGACCTGACATTGCCTTTACAGTGAATCGTCTTTCGCAATTCATGCACCGACCAACAGAACTTCATTGGACAGCGTTAAAAAGGCTTCTTCGTTACCTCAAAGCTACTCCTTCTCATGGCATTATCATTCGACCTTCCAAGACTCACCAGCTGATAGCCTTTTCGGACTCAAACTGGGCTGGCGATCCCGACACTCGCACTTCCACTTCTGCATATATGATATTTCTTGGTGATAATCCAATATCTTAGAGCTCGAAAAAGCAAAGAACTGTTGCTCGATCCTCCACCGAGGTTGAATATCGAGCAGTCGCCACTGCAGCATGCGAACTTGAATGGTTACAGTCCCTTCTCCTTGAGCTTGGCTGTCCTCCCACCAAGCCACCAACTCTTTACTGTGATAATCTTGGTGCCACCTATGTGTGTGCGAATCCGGTGTTTCACTCCCGTATGAAGCACATCTCCATTGATTACCACTTTGTTCGTGAACGGGTGTAAGCTAGTTCCCTACAGGTTCATCATATTCCGACAAAAGCTCAACTCGCCGATGCACTGACAAAACCACTCCCCACTCCTCATTTCGAGCTACTACGGTCCAAGATCGGTGTCTCCAACGGATCCTCCGTCTTGTGGGGGCGTATTAGGGATTAAGATAGATTTTATCTTATCATTGTATTTATCACAAATACACACACCTGAACTTATCTCTTCTTCATTACGTACTTTATATATGTTGTACTTCAACTCTTATGAATGCAAGCCTTTCTAAATCTATTCTACCTTAACTTCTATCAGTTATGACCCTGGGGTGTTGAATAGGTCCACAGCACTTGGCATGCACAAAGTCTCCATTTCTGCTTTTAACCCATGTTGGAGTGGCCATTGCAAATGGGTTGGTCTTTCTTCAGAGCTCCCAAAGATATATATATTTCTTCAAGAAACATCTAGGCTGTCTTTGATTCCATGAATGTCCCGTCCTCTACATTGCACTCCACTAGGAACCTATTACACCATGCCGTGTTGACATACTAGAAGAAAATTAGAATCCAATGTTTAAGCAAAAAAACAAAAAGAAGCATAAACAGAGATGATTTGGCATGATGATTGATTTAGCTTTTTCATTTCTTCTGGAATTGCTTATATTGTTGTCAAAGTTGAGCACTTAGTATAAAGAATGAGTTATTATCTTGTCCTATTTCTTGCAGTCATAAAAGATGACACCGGAAGAAGCTCGAATTGGGAAGAGAAATAGTGGTAACAAGGATACACCTTAGTCCATCAACAAACCCATTTGGCTTTTCTTTGTTTTTGTTAAATAGTGTCATTAAACTTGTAAATTGTTGTCTAAAGAATGGTTCAAATTTATGCAAGTTTGCAAATATAATTTTAGTTGGGTGACTATGTACATACTTATGATTTTGTATAACTTATCTTGGTAAAAGTTTTTAAGAAAAATGACAAAAATAATTCAAACAATCTAAAAGTCAAGGATAAATTTGAACCACCTCTGTATAAGGGCTTCCTTAAATTAACCAACAAATAACTAAATAGACCACTAAAAATTTTCTTGAATACTCTAGAATATGCATACCAAATTAAATAAATATAAAGTTTGGCATACATTTAGGGTGTGTTATATCCTTTCCACGATAAAATTCATGAGAGACTGTTATGTATACATTTCTTTTCTTTTTATAGAACAACTAGAAAAAAACATATGACTGAAACACCATTGAATATGCAGAAAGAAATTTTAACGCCATTAAGTCACTTGAGTGAAATAATAGAGTCTGATACATCCTACTAAAATGATGGTTTCGTAAGCGCCACGCAGGAAAAAAAATATATGATCAGGGAAAATAAATGGCGAAAACATAGTTTTACCCAAAATCCTTGCTTTTAATTGCCATTTATCCCAAACTTTTAAAACCCAGAATTGCAGTCCAACGTTTTCAATTTTGTTAGTGAAAGTTTCATGGTTACATTTACTATGATAGTATAGTTACCTTAGACTTTGCTGATAATTTGAAAAATTTGGGCTAAATGATCTAAATTAGATACTATTGCAAGATTGGGTTTCCAAACCTATATATGGGTACAAATGTATTTATTACCTAAGTTCGGGAAAAAATGTAATTTAAGAAAAAAAGATTTACATTGTCTTAGGTAATCTAGGAAACATGTACTAGCTAATGAATGACTTGAATTAGCATTTATTTCCAAAAAATATCCAACAATTATCATTTTTGTATAAAAACGAAATAATTTAGTTTTTAAAAAATAAAAAACAACCAAAATTTAAAAATACAAACTTATGAATATACCTTAGCCCAATATTGGAATGTAATAAAAGTGAAAAATGAGCATTTATTTTCAAAAAATGAAATGATTTATTATTAAAAAATTTGTGAACTACGCAAATTTTAATTTTCTATTATAATTTAGTCCAATATTTGAATGTAATAAAAATGAGACAATTAGCATTTATATACTCTATCCAATTTATATCCCATTCCAATTGATATCCAACTTTGATTATGGGGGAAAAAAAATCAAATCCCAAAACTTATATATATATATATATAGTGATAAAATTAATTTTTCGCTTAACAGATGTGACCAGACAATGACACATGATAATTGTGTCAAATTAGAAAAAATTATAATATTATTTATGCTAATATTTCAATAATTCCCATGACTCAATTCAACGGGTTAAAAATGAATTCAAATTTAAAACTTTAAATTAGGAAGAAAACCTTTGAATTCAAAATTGACTTAATAAATTATACTAATTTTGCATTTAAATAGGGGAGGAAAATAATGTGTTTATGCAGCATTAATTCATCTATGAAAAAAAGGGAATTTGATATTTTCTATAAGAAAAAGACGAAAGAAAAGGAGCCATAATGCAGCTAATTCAAGCTGCCCTAATTTTCTCCTTTTAAGTCAAGGTTTTTTTTTATGAAAAAGGAAATAATTGAAAATTCCGCCTGCTACTTTTCTTGTAAAAAATAATTTTTTTGAATAAAAAATTTATTTGTTTAGTAGTGGTAGAAGGGATATAGGTCAGTTTATTTTTAGCAAATCTTCTATTTAATTATTCATCATAAAGGCATTAGCATCAATTAGCATTTAATTCTGAAATCAATTGAATTAATTCATTTTTCAACACTCTAACAGTTTGAAAACATGTCATTACAAATTTGGCAATTTTTACTTTTCCTATGTAGAGAAACTTAAACAGAAATTATTAACTCTATTTAATTTCACAAAGTCAACCACCTAACTATTATAGACATAAACATAAGGTAAAAAATATAAATTTCATATTGGAGATTTACTTATTTATTTCATTACCCCTATTATACATTTTAGAGCTCATATATGTGATATTTTAAGTTCAATCACATGGAGAAATTCCATGTTCTAGGGAGATGTTTTCATGACTCTCATGTTTCTTATAGACTGTACCTCCTGCCCACATGACGAAATTGCCTCTAGGATAATAGTAATGCTTCCTGATTATGCCTACTTACAAGTTTTTGTTTACATTTCTTTGCAGATGTGTCAGAGGCTTATGGCTCAAGGCCTTTGTGGAACAACATCCTGTAGTGGCCCCTTCAATGTTGCACAGGAAGTCATAAAATGTGAGGGGTTTCGTGGATTATATAGAGGCTTTGGATTAACAGCTGTAACTAACTCTCCTGCATCTGCACTTTGGTGGGGAGCATATGGTGCTGCCGAACATATGATTTGGAGGTCAGCTAATTGTTTCTAGAAAGCATCATATGATTCACATCATGTCCTTATCAATTATGTTCTTGTTAATTGTCTTTTAGAAGCCTTGGCTATGGGAATGGGGATGACATGGAGAAGCCATCTCATATGGAGATGGTAATGGTACAGGCAACAGCTGGAACGTTTGCTGGTGGTTGTTCATCAGTTATAACTACTCCTGTAGATACTGTTAAGACTCGACTACAGGTAATAAGGCATTCTCTTGTGCTTCATCCAGCAAGCTGTTGGATCCTGGTTTGCTGGGATTTTGTATGGTTTTGGTTTTTCATGTATATTCATTTGCTGTACTTTTAAAGGTCATGGATAATTATGGTGTTGGGAGACCGTCAGTCCTTAGCACTACAAAGACCCTTTTACAGGAAGATGGATGGTGGGGCTTTTATAGAGGGTTTGGACCTCGGTTTTTAAACATGTCACTCTATGGGACGACAATGATTGTGACCCATGAACTGATAAGTATGTCTATTTTTCTTCCATCTTTCGATTATGGGCATCTTGATCTTGCTAGTTGATATGTATACCCTAGCTTGTGCATGCAGTTAAGCACCCAGCAGTTCTCCTGTAGCTGTGCTATCTTCTCAGCATTTGAAAATGATCAGCATTCTTTTTACGTTTTTACTTCCATACAGGGAAGTTTCAATTGGTTAATACATTTCTTTCTGTTGCTGATCTATTGGCAGAGAGGTTATCATTGAAGCAGGCATAAAAATCGCACGATGGCACAGTTGTGGGCAACTTATCAGTACTTAGGGATCCCTCCAACTCATACATGTGAAGAGCCTCTAGCTTCTAGCTAGATTTCTCATTCTTCTCTCCTGCCCTTTTCTATTATTTGATGGGAAGAGAGGAGTTGCTTTTGCGCTGCTGTTTCCTATGAATGAGTTCTTCCATTTGGGCATCATTTACTTGGGGCCATTCTAGAGTAAATCAAGATTCAAATTGGGATCAAGATTTTAATTTTCGTAAAGTCAAATCATAAAATTTGACAAATATGCTTATTAAAAAGTAGAAACGATCACATGTAATGTTTGTAATACACTGGGAACAGCACACTTGTAATATAGAGTGACGAAGAAAACATATCAGCATGTATGACAGATATTCATGAGGATTCTTAGCCGAAAGATACGAAAAATATATCGCAGGTGTAGAACCTAAAGCGTTTTATGAACAAGGGACGTCATGCAAAAGTTAGGTTAAAGCTACCAAAATCCTAGACATGGAGAATAGTATTGTTTTATTCCAATTATCAAATCTAAGATATATTATACTCTATCTGTCCTAAAATATTTGCTTTATTTGTTTTCAGTAATTAATCTATGATTTTTTATTTTTAATATTTTAATATATAAATGAAAAACCTTTATATACAAATGATAAATTAAGATATGTAGTTTCTAAATATATATTTTTTATTTTTTTTCTAACAAACAATAATATAAAAAAAATTAAGTTAAATTATAACAAGAAAAAGTCAAATGGAGCAAAAATTTTGAGATAGAGGAAATATATAAGTTAAGGTTAGTTCAATCTTGAAATTGATTCCCTTCAGGTAAATGTTGAATTCTGGTGTATTGAGTTGATAACCATGCAAATTAACCTAATAAGTGCCCACGGTCTGAAACCAATTCTTTCTTTTCTTCCGACAATGGCCATAGAGCTCTGGAGCAATTGGACCGAGACAACAGCTGGACAGCCGGCTGTTAGTGTTGCTGTAATAATGGAATTCTCCAAAGGTGTCAAACATTCAGGAGCTCGAACTTTTCTTGTGTGTTTATGCGAAAGAAAGTGGTAAAACCTGAATCTCACATCCTGACCCATGAAATATTCGTCGGCTTAAAAACAGGTTTAGCTCTTATGAATATGGAACAATAGTATTCTCACAGAACTTCATCTAAAAGACAGATATTGGTAAAGAAATTAAAGAAGATACTACTGCTGTAACAAGTCACAAGCTAAACCTATTTTCTTATTTTACCAGCCTAAATTGCAATCTCTTGATTTTTCTCTAAGTTTACCCTAACCTTTTCAGGCTAAGTTTTCATGAGATATTGTTGCTAAGGCATTGGAGTACAGTGCTCTCCATGTTTTTAAATACAAATCCTCTCCGGATGTATGATGGGAGTAGCACGATGGCAATACTTTCTCCCTTCCCTTCTGGGTCTTCCTCTACTTTCTTTGCGTGTCTTAATTAATCAATACATGAACTTATAGAGGACGGAAGATGAAGCATTCGAATCGATTCAATAGTCTGAGGGATTTGCGTGGTCCTTGGACGTAATATCAACCTTTTTGCATTTTAACAACAATTCAACTAGCAGCAGCTCAAGCTATTACATTTAGATTCACATCCTGCACAGGGTTAATTTTCAAACTGACGATTAAATCAATATTACATCACAGCATCAATAGCATCTTATGAAAAATATATCCAGCACACGACAACAATAGGAAAAAAAATCGTAAATCATAAATCTAAATAAATCAAGGAATATCCAAACCAGGGTGCCCACGCTTTCCTCTCATTGCAAGAGGCACAGAATGTTCATGCAGAATGCTGGAAGAATGAGCGACACTCAGGGAAAGCATCCAAGAAACGGATGATGAGCTCAGCTTGAGATGCCTGTGCTTGCAGGAATATACGAGGATATTTCTTCATCAATATAAAGATCTGATCGTGAACAACGACTTCTTCTAAAGTACCTTCAACCCACAATAATGAAAACCAAAAGGAATCATTAGCTTCAGCAGACTACATCTTCCTAAATGCTTCACAAGTGGACACGTGCCATTTCAATTCTACATGAAAACAATAGAACAAGATCAAACATGGCTGTGTCCCTTGTTTTTCATAGAAACTTGGTGGCAGTTACGTTGATGCCTTTTTGCACTTGTCCCAAAACAAGTTGATCATCCCTATCGGTATGAGAAATCTGCTCATTGATGGTATATAGTCAGCTTTATGTGTGCTTACGTCCTAGTTCAGGGCTTCCGGAGCAATTCATACCAAAGGTATACGCGTTTATCATTACAAGAGAATCTACATGGCACTGGTACAGACATGAAAAACCCCCTAGGCTGAGATCAGAGCACATCAGCAGATAGCAAGCACTTGACAAGCATCCAGGATAGTGGAAAAGTTCCTTAGAAAATATCAAATTTGTAAGAGTTCCTAGGGAATAACTTATAGCTAGCTTACCCAGTTCAACCTCTTCATCCTGATCTTCGACATCACCCTCTTCAACAGCTGTTTCATTTTCTAAGGCATTAGCTACTTCAGCATACCTTTCCAGGAATTCTTGCTCAGTTTCTTCATGTTCACCATCACTCTCAGAGTCCTGCAAAAGACGCAAGCCACCATTATAACCTTCAACAAACCAACAGAAACAATTTAGTAAGTATTCCCCAGAAAATGCACTCTTGATACCTGCAATTTTCAGCAGTGGGAATATTTACTTAAGGTCATTTAGGAAAACTGCACAAGTTTAGAGACAGACCTCATCATCATCTTCAACTTCATCATCATCGTCATCATCATAGGTTTCAGATTCTTCTTTCTCTCCATCCATATTGTTCATTTCTTCATCTACTTCCTTCAGTCGTATAGATGTCTCAACCAGTGAGACAAAGCAGTCTTCTAACAAGTGATCACTTGTATTTCCTAATCCCAGTAGCCTCTCAATGACCTTTGCCTGAGTCAGGACTGGAGTTCGGTGGAACTTAGCAATGAGAGTAATTGAGGATGAGTGTGTGATGGGGAAGACTGAAGTGAAAAAAATGTGCAGGGAACAAAATGTAAGCCATGCTCATAATTGCATGAGTATTGGCAAAACTGTTTAGTGACCCTCCAATTGCCTTTGGCAGGCGTAGACAAGTCAAGAAATTGATACAAATTTCTAAACCTTGAGGATCACATAAATAAATGAGGTGCCATATATGGCTTTTCTCAAGGCAATTCTCCAGTACAGGAAAAAAAAAAGCAAGGTACTCCAGCAAGTTCATGACTGATGTAGGAAAGCTTCATACAGAACCATTTTTAGATTCTGGAAGAATTAAAAGCGAGGTACCCACCCATTAATTTCAGATCTGATTTTGCTGACAGACAAATCTCTGAAGATCGAGTACCAGCAAGTGCAAGTGCAGATGCCCACTTTTTGAAGCCTCCCTCTTCCTCCTTCTCCAGCACTACCTCCACTATATCACTGCAACACAAGTAACATGATGAAATGGCAAGAAGTAGAGATTTCCACAGTGAACAAGGCTGACTTCGGACTCCTATGAAGCAAGAATATGATGCTTTGGTGAAGATGACTGCTAAGGATCGCCTTACAACCTCCGTTTCAGATGAATAATTTGGGACATGTAGCAGCACATGCACACATGAGCAGGCCCTCCATGTTGCAGATCGGTATTGTGAAATGGCCTCACTGACAAATGCACCAATTGCCTCAATCATAGATCTCTCTGGCACTGGTGGAGCTGGGGTCTCTGGGGTTTGTCTTACAATAAAATTTTTCAGCCCATATTTTCTGGCAAAAATAACAATTTCCTTAATGCAGTAAAAAATACACATATCCTCTGATTCTTCCCAAGCATGCCAATCTGCTATCAGTTTAGTCCAAAATTCTAGTAAATCGCATAATTTAAGCTCTATGATTGCGCCGCTCTCAGTAACAGACTGCATAATTGACCGGAGCATGGCTGATGAATGATCAATACAAGAAGGGGGAGGCAGTTCATCTTCCCGACCCTAAAACATAACAGGTACACACACAGGGAAAGAAAAAAACAACCAGCAACTGAGTGAAATTCAAGGCTCACATATTGTTGATTGCTTTAAAGAAAATGAAACAGAAGTACTGAATATCTAACATAAAATACTACTAACCAACTGACACACAGATGAAAGCCAAGCCTGCTGCAGAAGAGCTGAAAAAGCTTTACTAATGGTAGCTTGACCAGTCACCCACATTTCACCTAATAATTTCTTCTGATCAATCTCTTCAGACCTCAGATTTTCCCAAGTTTTAGCAATCACTGCTAGTGCTTCAAAACCCCGTACAACCACCTTACGAGAACGTGACTCAGATGGTCAACCAAATATAAATGATCAACAATATTTAAATCACAAAATCCAGTTTTATGACAGTAAGGACCATTCAGAATCCACAAAACAAGCAAACAAGTAGACAAATTCATGTCTTACAAACCAGATCTTTTGCAAGTTGCAACCATATTCTTGTACATATGTAGAGACATAAACTCACAAGCATATGTTCTGTTAGTAGTATCTCTGATTATTATGTAATTGGTCTGATTTTCATTTTAGATGTCAAGACGGTTGATGTAGAACAAGTCAAAACCAGCACGCCAAAAACTTGTGCAGATGATTGTTAGCTCTTCCATAGCCAGCAATCCAGTTGAAAGCAATCAAGGCATAGACAATGGCATGCTCAGCACATAACTTTTAGAAGTTGCAGTACATAACTCAGAAACTTATAACATCTTGCCAAAAAATTAGGGACAAAAATAAACAGAAAGTAGTAAATACCTGAGACCATGGTTCCCTGCTAGGATTTATAAACTTAGAAACTGAAGTCACCAGTGATGAAATGACAAATGGGATATGAACAGCCAGATCTTTATCCCCAGCTTCTACGATGGAACAAAGAAGTTGAAACAGGATAACGCTCTCATCATCATCATTACCAATTCTATCAATGACAACTTGAATTATAGGTAACCACTCTGGTGGGCAGTAGTTGTTCTGATGAGCACACACCAAAAGCCATATCATTTAGCAAAGCAATACTTAAAAGTTTGACATAATAATCATGCATGACCTAGCAACATACTTCAAGAAGCCCTGCAATAGCCCCTGCAGCAGAAATTCGAACAGGATAACAAGAAGTGTCTCCCTTATTTGGCATGGTCAATGCCTTGAGTAATAATGAATACACATTGACATTCATTTCCTAGAACACAAAACCAAATGTCATAAAAGACAAGATTACCTGAAGAATCTCATAAAGTTGCAGGAAAGCGTCATATTAAAGTAAACAAACTTCAACGGGGAAAACAATCCATATTTGTCAACAGTTTTCTTGAAAAATACATTTGGCAAACGGTAGCCTTACTTCAGGCAGGCATGACACTAGCTCACCAACCACCCAGCTTGCAGCAGCAATTAGATGTGGTGGGCAAACAGGAGACGAGTACAATGGCAGGACCCTAGTTTGGAGCAAAGTGGCAGTGTATTCAGGTTTTTGCTCTCTTAAGAACTGAAGATGTATGAAAGCAATTGGATTAGTTGCATGATCCTATAGAACTTAACTTTCTGAACCATGGAACACAAAGGGTTAGCTTTCCTTACATCTTGCAGTCCACCACAAGCCATCAAAACACCAAAATAGCTGCCATGGTCAAGAGGTAAGTAAAATGAGCAATGAAATTTTTTTGAAAAATGGGGAAAAAAACGCAAGAGATTAAAACAAGAAAGTAACAAATGGTAAAAGATATTGAATTCAATGGAAACAGAGAAGAATCCCTGATGATAAACAGAAGGTTTATCAAAATGATAGTTGACACTAAGATATAATAAGGCATATTGCATTCCTTTTCCTCAAAGTTTTGTTGCTTTAGCGCAAAATGGAGAATTTTGCAGATAGAAGGGAGAAAATTTGAAGCAAATAGCTTTCAGTTGTGCATTGTTAAACTTTTTGTTTAAAACATGTTCTAATGACATCCAGACTTACTTTTCTGAAATTTTGGCTTGGCCAGCATGGGCGTCAGAAGGAACAGGGAATTTTGACAAAAATGGGAGCACCAGCAGCTCCCCTATAGAAGACCGCTGGTTGCTTCGCTTGTTGCGTTCACCTTTCTTGCGTTTTGATGCGGGTGCGGGGGAACTGGTGCAAGATCCAACTGGAGGACCCTGTTTGAATCAAAGGTAAACTGAAAAGGCAGTCAAGAAATGTAACTTAAAAGACATGAAGAATGAATAACTCAATACCAACTTTTGATATTGAAATAACACCAAGTAAGTTCATAGCACTTTTTCTGGCTGTAAACAAGTCTTCCCTCCATCCAGAAATTTCATCCTGGAAACAAGAAGAAAAATGACAAGACATCAGACCTCATAACCGAATCAGATTTTATGATTGTTATTAGCATAAATTAAACAAAAGTGCAAATGCAAAGAAAGGGGTTAAAAGAAGTTAAGATGATAGGTAAGAGGTAGAAGGAGGAGGAGGAGGAGGAGGAGGAGGACAAGTAGAAGAAGAAGAAGGAAAAGGAGAAGCCAAATGCAAAGAAATATTTTTTTTTTTTTATTACAACTTCTGCTGGAAGATTCTTCCGTATGAACTCCTCAGCATCATCTTCCCATTCTGAAATGTCCTACTAGCAAACATCAAATATGAGCCTTCATTTGGCATAGAACAATTATTCTCGCAAATTAGCATAAACATGTCATTTCTACATTTTGAAATGCTCACCTTCTCATTTAGCACCAAGGCAGGGAAAATAGCAGATTCCAATAAAACTGAAAAATGAGGAGAAACCATCCTCCATCCCTGTACAAGAAAATTATATTATGAGATCAAACACAAGTTTTGAGTGCCTTTGCACTTGGCATAAGAAATCATTGTGAAGAAGTACAAGACAGGAAACAAAAATGCTGTAATTTTGACGAAGAACAAAAAGGAGAAGGGGAGGAAAATGAAAAGAGGACTTTGAGGTAAATGAAGCTGTAAGAGCAACAAACAACAGCTACTTACAGGCCCAGTCTCCAGAATATGTGAAACCACATCAAAAGCTAAAGAAATAACCCTTTCTGACAGAAAATCAAGCCTCTACAAAAAGAGAAACAAATTATAGGTCAAACAAAAATGTTGCAAAGAAACTCCCTTGAGGAAATGAGGTAGCCAGATTGAACTACACTGAGGCAAAAATCTATGCCATCTAACACGCAAGATAAGTCCCAGTCAACCTAAGAACAGAACATATCACAGGCGCAGTTAGAAGTATCTTGGACAAAAAATAGGTTGTCAAACTAAAAAGTAAACTTACACTGATATATGAGCAAGATCTCAATATCTTCAAAACACAATTCATGATGTTTGGCATTAACCTGAACATATGAGGGGAATGCCCACATGTAATAAAAGGAAATACACACAGCAACCAGCATGGGATAAAAGGAAATACATTGATTTGAACATCAGATGATAAAAGGAAAGAATATTACTTGTCAGAATATTTTCGGTGCCGGGTTACAAGACCACAGAAAATGAGTAAAGCTCTCTTTCCAGTCTTCAACCTAAGTGCATAGTCATCTTGTGTATCAATATAATGATCCAAACTCAATGAATCCAGAATGCTGATCAGACTTTGACAGAATGAACGCAGAGATGGAACCAACGAGGATGGCATGTATGATCTCACCTAAAAAAAATTATCCAATATTCAGAAGAATTACCAAAGCTAGCAGGAAGGACATGAATGTGGAACGAAACTGGAAGAATGGGCAATCCAGTTAAGTGGTTACAGACGAACACAATGAGTTCTGCTACTCTATGGTCTGACAGAGCTAACTACTAACAACTTGATAATAAGACAGTATACATATAGCATAGGCGTGCAAACACATAAATGGATCCCACAAACTGTCAATCTATTTTTTGGTATCAGGAGAAAGTGCCACTAGGACCATCCTGCAAGAAAAAGAGAGTATGGAATACTTACAGAAATGTACATGCATTTGCAGATGATGAGAAGGGCCTTCTCTGTTTCCTTTTCTATTTTGCTATGTTTAGACAGGATCTGCGACATGCAGCTGAAAATATTAAATTTGCAGGTCCTTGTGAAAGACCGGACATAATAGAAGATAGAAGAAAAACAACCTCCTCAACGAGATTATGGAAAACCACCACCAACGGGGCAAGAATTTCTCTTCCAATCAACTCAAGCTGATGCGGCACTGGCTCATTTGCAATTTTGGGATTAAAAAAATACTGCAAAAAAGTACTGATTTACAATTTTTCATGGCCAAAAAAGAAAAGAAGATAAAGTAATACTACTAAAAATAAAAGAGGCACACATGGGTAGATGGCAAGTACCTGGAAAGGTCTAACAAGTGCGTGAAGAACTGAAAGGGTATTGACTGTATTCCACTCATAACTCACACCATTAGCAACGAGATTACTATTCTCTATAGCGGACCGCAATTCAGGCACAAGCTCCGGCCAAGAATTCTGCTTAACAAACTCAGCCACCACAATCAACCGAAACTGTAAACAGGAAGAAAAGCTTTCAATCTCTCAAGTGTAACATCACAGCCTAGCGCACCACAAGACAGCGAGCAACTTAGAACAGTGGATCACCGTTTCAACGAGAACTTTCAGAACGGAGGGTTCGGCTTGTAACAAGCTCCAAAGTAGCTGGCCCTTGAACTCCTTAGGGACCTTAGAATTTGCGCAATCATCTTCAATGTTTCGCCTGGTGAAGTTCTTAAGATACGCTGCAGCAGCAATTCGCTGGCCGTGATTTTCACCACCTATGCGAATGGGATGAAACAATTAAAAATTTAAAAGTATGTGTAATCGTGAATAGTAGAAGTTCAATCTCAGGAGTTGCCGACGACACATTCTGAAGCTCGTACCAGAACTCAAAGACCAAAAGTTAAAAAACTTTCAGAATAGGCTGGAAATGGTGGCATTACCAATGGTGATGGAGAGGAGAGATAGAGGGAACAGAGGCAGGAGAGAGAGGCGGTCAAGAGATTCCGTCGCTGCAAGGACAACGGAGCCGTCGGGACTAAGCGTCTGGTTCAACAGCTGAGAAATCTCAGCAACCTCCATTGCTCTTTGATCTCTTTTCTGAAATTTTCTGTGGCTCTGGCGAATAATGTATTTAGCGTTACAAGATAAAGATGGCTGTGCACTTCTAAAACCCTAGTTTCTCGCCAGCCGGAAGGAACTGGGGCAAGAGATCTTGACCGTTCTAAAATATCCGGTCGGTATTGATACCCTCGTTTTTTAAAATTCCTCAAATTTTTTAGAATGTTTCAGTTAAGGACCTAAGTTAGAAATTAGTAGTAAAAAGATCATTAAATTGATAGAGTAAAATGCAACGTATTGATCCGGTAACAGGTTGCAAGGGAAAAGTGATTGGCGGGAACAGAGGAAAAAGAAGGGGAAATTACTGAAATGGGTAAAGTAAATATAAAATATATATTTATTTTAAGGTATTATGGGTATTAAATATAAATATATATTTATTGAAAAATATAATTGTACGTAATAATTTCTGTACCACTTTAACCATTTTTTTAATATCTAATCACTTTTCTTAATTTTTTTTTCACTTTTTCTAGTTTTAATCGCTTTTCTGTATATTTAATCACTTTTTTTGAAAAAAATATCGCTTTTTGTAGATGTGTTTCGCTTATTTTTTTAATTTACTCATTTTTTTAAATTATTTATTGCACTTCAGAATTATTTATCACTTATTCGGTTTTTATTAGCGTTGCAAAAAATTTATCATTTTTTCTAAACATTTATCACTTTTTTTAAAATGTTATCGCTTTTTCGTATATTTAATAGATTTTTTAAACATGTAATCACCTTTTTTTATATTTAATCATTTTTTTCAAGAAATTGTCGCTTTTGTTGCTAAATATCACTTTTTTAAAAATATTTACGGTATTTAAAATCAGTATTCAAAATATCAAATACCAATATAATAATAAGGTTATATTGGTACCAAATTAAGGTAAAGTGGTACCAGTTTAAGGTTGTAGTGGTACCAAATTATGGTTATGCTGGTACCAACTTAAGATTCTACTGGTACCAACTTAATATCGTATTGGTACCAAAGTAAGGTTTAATGGTACCAAATTAAGGTTGTACTGGTACCAATTTAAGGTAAAGGGGTACCAGTTTAAAGTTCTAGTGGTACCAAATTATGGTTATGCTGGTACCAACTTAAGGTTCTACTGGTACTAAGTTAAGGTCAATGGTACCAAATTAAGGTTGTACTGGTACCAATTGAAGGTAAAGTGGTACCAGTTTAAGGTTGTAGTGGTACCAAATTATGGTCATGCTGGTACCAACTTAAGGTTCTACTGGTACCAACTTAAGGTCATATTGGTACCAAAGTAAGGTTTAATGGTACCAAGTTAAGGTTGTCCTGGTACCAATTTAAGGTAAAGTGGTACCAGTTTAAGGGTTCTATGGTGAAATGCTGGTACCAAATTAAGGTTATGCTGGTACCAACTTAAGGTTCTACTGGTACCAACTTAAGGTCATATTGGTACCAAAGTAAGGTTTAATGGTACCAAGTTAAGGTTATACTGGTACCAATTTAAGGTAAAGTGGTACCAGTTTAAGGTTATAGTGGTACCAAATTATGGTTATGCTGGTACCAACTTAAGGTTCTACTGGTACCAACTTAAGGTCATATTGGTACCAAAGTAAGGTTTAATGGTACCAAGTTAAGGTTGTACTGGTACCAATTTAAGGTAAAGTGGTACCAGTTTAAGGTTCTAGTGGTACCAAATTATGGTTATGCTGGTACCAACTTAAGGTTCTACTGGTACCAACTTAAGGTCATATTGGTACCAAAGTAAGGTTTAATGGTACCAAGTTAAGGTTGTACTGGTACCAATTTAAGGTAAAGTGGTACCAACTTTTAAGGTAAAGTGGTACCAGTTTAAGGTTCTAGTGGTACCAAATTAAGGTTATGCTGGTACCAACTTAAGGTTCTACTGGTACCAACTTAAGGTCATATTGGTACCAAAGTAAGGTTTAATGGTACCAAGTTAAGGTTGTACTGGTACCAATTTAAGGTAAAGTGGTACCAGTTTAAGGTTCTAGTGGTACCAAATTATGGTTATGCTGGTACCAACTTAAGGTTCTACTGGTACCAACTTAAGGTCATATTGGTACCAAAGTAAGGTTTAATGGTACCAAGTTAAGGTTCTACTGGTACCAATTTAAGGTAAAGTGGTACCAGTTTAAGGTTCTAGTGGTACCAAATTATGGTTTCAATGGTACCAAGTTAAGGTTATACTGGTACCAAATTAAGGTTATGTGGTACCAAGTTAAGGTTATTGTGGTACCAAGTTAAGGTTCTAATGGTACCAAGTTAAGGTTATACTGGTACCAATTTAAGGTAAAGTGGTACCAGTTTAAGGTTCTAGTGGTACCAAATTATGGTTATGCTGGTACCAACTTAAGGTTCTACTGGTACCAACTTAAGGTCATATTGGTACCAAAGTAAGGTTAATGGTTTAAGGTTGTATGGTACCAATTTAAGGTTCTAGTGGTACCAGTTTAAGGTTCTAGTGGTACCAAATTATGGTTATGCTTAAGGTTCTAATGGTACCAAGTTAAGGTTATACTGGTACCAAATTAAGGTTTTGTGATAGGTTAAGGTTATTGTGGTACCAAGTTAAGTTAAGGTACCAAGTTAAGGTTATACTGGTACCAATTTAAGGTAAAGTGGTACCAGTTTAAGGTTCTAGTGGTACCAAATTATGGTTATACTGATACCAACTTAAGGTTCTACTGGTACCAACTTAAGGTCATATTGGTACCAAAGTAAGGTTCAATGGTACCAGTTTAAGGTTCTAGTGGTACCAAGTTATGGTTTTTGTGGTATCAAATTAAGGTGTCAATGGTCCCAAGTTAAGGTTATAACGGTACCAAATTAAGGTTTTGTGATACCAAGTTAAGGTTATTGTGGTACCAAGTTAGGGTTCTAATGGTATCAAGTTAAGGTTATACTGATACCAATTTAAGGTTCAATGGTACCAGTTTAAGGTTTTAGTGGTACCAAATTATGGTTATACTGATACCAACTTAAGGTTCTACTGGTACCAATTTAAGGTCATATTGGTACCAAAGTAAAGTTCAATGGTACCAGTTTAAGGTTCTAGTGGTATTAAGTTATGGTTTTTGTGGTATCAAATTAAGTTGCCAATAATATTTATTTTATTAAATTTAATAATCACATATATTATTAAATATATTCAGACCAATAAATCATTTCTTTTTAGACCTAAAAAAGTATAATTATTGACTAATGATATCAATAATGTATATAATTATATAAAATAAATATTAATTCAGATGATTAAGGCGTTTTGTTTTAGGATTAATAGGTTAGGATTAGGATTATGTTTAGGGTTAGGAATTTAATGTTAGGATTATAGTTAAGGTTAATGATAAGGGTTTAGGTTTAAGGGTTAGGATTAGGATTACTTTTGGGGTTAGGGATTTAATATTAGGATTTAGGATTAGGGATTAGGGATTAGGGTTAGGGATCAAGAATTAAGGTTAGGTCAAAGTTTAGGGTTTAGGGTTTAGGGTTATGGTTTGAGTTAGAGTTATGTTTTGGTATTTAAGGTTAGGGTTAGTAATTCATTTAGGGTTAAGGATTAGGATTATAATTAAAGCTAAGGTTACATGTAGTGTTAGAGTTCTTTCATTGAACAGGTCACTGAATATACAATGAGGGTTTAAGGTTAGGGTTAGAGCTTAGGGTTGATGTTTAGGGTTAGAGATTAAGGTTTAGGTCATTATAAGATTTTGTAATATGTTTATAAAATCAGAGGAAGATATGTGTAATTTTTAAACAAATTATTAAAAATTAATCGGATGTGATAATCTATTTGGTACTAATTTTTATCGTTTTTAATTATTCATCATTTTTTTATATATTTAATCACTTTTTTGAAAAAAAATGTCGCTACTTTTAGTTTTGTATCACTTCTTTTTTATTTAAATTTTTTCATAAAATATTTATTGCATTTTAGAATTATTTATTACTTTTTTGGTTTTTAATAGCTTCTAAAAAATATTTACCATTTTTTTAACATTTTTCACTTTTTTTTCCAGTTTTATCACTTTTTTATATTTAAACGCTTATTTTATATTTAATCACTTTTTCCCTATATTATGTCACTTTTTATATTTTTATCATTTTTTTAAAAATTTTATTGCATCTGAAATGTTTTTAACAGTTTTTCAGTATTTAATTGCTTTTTAAAAATATTGACAATTTTGTCAACATTGATCACTTGTTTATATATTTTATTGCACTTTGTTATATTTAATAATTTTTTTAAAATTTAATCAATTTTTTTAAAATTTTTTCACTTTTTCTAGTTTTAATAGCTTTTTTTGTGTATTTAACCACTTTTTTTAAAAAAATATCACTTTTTGTAGATGTGTTTTGCTTATTTTTTTAATTTAATCCTTTTTTTAAATTATTTATTGCACTTTAGAATTATTTATCACTTTTTCATTTTTTATTAGCATTTTAAAAAATTTACCATTTTTTTAAACATTTATCACTTTTTTTTAAATGTTATCACTTTTTTTAACATGTAATAGCCTTTTTGAACATGTAATAGCTTTTTTTAACATGTTATCACTTTTTTAAGAAATTGTCATTTTTTTTGTTTTTTATTTCTTTTTTAAAATATTTATTGCATTTAAAATATGTATTCATAATATTACTAATATAATAATAAGTATAAATATGTATTTACTAAAAAGTATAGTCAATTAATAGATTTATATTTAATGATATTTACTTTATTAAATGTAATAATCACACATATCATTAAATATATTCAAACGAATAAATCATTTCTTTTTAGACCTACAAAAGTATAATTATTAACTAATGATATCAATGATTTATATAATTATATAAAATAAATATTTTTTTAAAAAAAAATTCAATTTTTTTAGTTTTTTATCGCATTTTAAAAATATTTATTACATTTTAGGTAATTTTTTATAACTTTTTTGGTTTTTAATCTCTTTTAAAAAATATTTACCATTTTTTTTAAAATTTATAACTTTTTTTTATATTTTATCAGTTTTTTTATATTCAATCAATTTTTTTTTATATTTATTTGCTTTTTTAAAATTTTTTTTTTTGATTTTTTTAGTTTTAATTGCTTTTTTTTATTTAATCAATTTTTTTGATAAATATTTCAATTTTTTTAGTTTTTTATTGTTTTTTTATTTAATAATTTTTTTTAAATTATTTATTGCATTTTAGAATTATTTATCACTTTTTCAGTTTTTAATAGCTTTTTAAAAATATTTACCAATTTTTTAACATTTATCTGTTTTTTTTAAAAATTTCAATTTTTTTAAAATTTTTATCACTTTTTAAAAATCTTTATTGCATTTTGAAATTTTTTTTATCACTTTTTAAAAATATTTACCATTTTTTAACATTTATCACTTTTTTAATATTTAATTGATTTTTTAGAAAAATTTTAATTTTTTTTAGTTTTAATTGCTTTTTTTAAAAAATATTTCACTTTTCTTAGTTTTTTATTTTTATT
This sequence comes from Aquilaria sinensis, assembly GCA_005392925.1. NCBI lineage: Eukaryota > Viridiplantae > Streptophyta > Magnoliopsida > Malvales > Thymelaeaceae > Aquilaria > Aquilaria sinensis. Next base: position 501,657 of record SMDT01000535.1, read on the forward strand.
TTTTATGTTAGATTGGTCGCACTTTTAGAGTTATCACATATAACCTGCAAAAAGTAGGTTACTTTAAAACTTATTCATACTTATTCTGAACAGAATAGTCTAGGAAAAATAAAATAAATATTTGGTACTAAAATGATAAAAATATAAAACTATAGTTGCGAAGAGTATTTTAAATCAAAATCCAATCTTTTGATCGGAAGGTGGAAAACGGGGCGACACCGTTACTCACCATGTATTTTAGAACGGTCCCAAGAGATCTGATTAATTGGGCGGGAAAAAAGTAGTCAGGTGGGCCAGCGAGCAGGCCATTGCCAAAATTGAACGTGGAGATGCGGGGTATCGAACCCCGTGCCTCTCGCATGCAAAGCGAGCGCTCTACCGTTTGAGCTACATCCCCTACGTACGTGTAGGAATCTAGTAAAAAGATATATATTTATTTAAACTGGAACCCCACCATGAAAACGAGGAGAAACGAAAGAACAATTTCAAAGCAACAAAACTTTTTCAATGTTTGAGTGAAATGTCGTTTCCGGTGAAAACTGGAACTGCATTCCCTTCGAAGAAATTGAGGAATCTCATATTTTGTTCAATCGGAATTGGTCTTTGCAAATTTTTTTATTGGTCTAATATCCTTGTAACTCATAAACTTAACATAGAAAACAAAAGTCAATTTTTCAAAATCTCCGCCAAAGTGTTATTGTTGTTTACTTGATATTGCTTGGGCGATTAAGGCCCTAATTTTTTGATTCTGTACAAATCCAAATCCAAGCAAACGTTTGTTAAGTAAAAAAAAGTTCAATCATAGTAAAATCATTTGCATTCTAATACTTTTTCCATTGCTGACTGAATTAGACCACATGTCCTATGAAAAAAGTGGAATGGAAACAAGTTGGAATGAAAAATGACAGTCTAACTCTTATGTCTGTAACATGAAATCCAAATGAGCTGGATGATAAGTCATTATTTTCTTTTCATAAAAATGTAAGGGTAAAAACAGAAGTTAAAAATATTTTGTGTTGTTTCTTTGACATGAAATTGCAATTTGTTTTCTTTTTGGTTTGGAAACCAAATTCAGGCTTTCAAATTGTTGGCTCTGACCAAACTCCTTTTACCATTACAGTTATCAACCTAAACGATGGTTGCCATCTCTATAACCTTCTCACCGTACCATCCGTCACAGGTTACCATCTACAATGGTTAATTTGAGGTTCCTTTTAATCTTTAATCCGTTACTTCCTAAACATCGAAGAGATTCTACTCATTTATCTTCTGCAAAAGTTAACGCTGACTTGTGCAGCCTATCCATGTCCCTATTTCGTTCAGTCTCATGCACCTACACACAAAGTTATGCTTTTCCCTGCACATAATCATGTAAATTTCTTTATTTGAATCGAATTATACATTATTCCCCTCCATCATTCATGATTCTTTATGAGAAGAGAGCGTGATAGGTGTAATTTTAAAAGTAGATTAGACTGCCATACGGCATCTCAAAAATAGCACCCAAAGGCATTACAATATAAAATGACAACTCGAGGGCTTAAAACTGAAACTAGTCTAAAATACGACTAGACTAGGAATTACACAAAGCTAGACATGCCCTGAAGGGTTTACTCTGCATAAGCTGTTCAACTACTCCTGCTGGCTCCTTAGATGTGCTTGAATCGCAAATCTTGCTCTTTCTTTTATGCCAGATGGAACGTATAGTAGCTGAAAACAAAGCAATGTGTCAGTTAATTGCAGGGAAAACTTATTCTGACAACGTTGACCTGACTATTTCAGCCACAGGAATGTAAGAAATTCCTACTGCAGTTGTAGGTTCCAACTTCAACGACTTTGACTGAGTTGCTGTCCCTCACCCAGTTCATCACCCACCTAGTTGCAGTATAAAGATAATCCATCAGGTTTTATATAACTAGAATTAGCCTTTAAGTTAATACATTCAGAGAGAGTAAGGATGTCAATTAATGAAACTGTTAAGAGGTGGCAAGAGCATGACAGACAAAACCTTCGTATGTAAAAACTACCTTCAACTTCCCAAATCTCGTTATCAGCCTCATATATTGTTCGCGTGCTTCACTATTCCGGACCATGGACCTGACTCGAGAAAGAGCCTTCTCAACTCCATCAAATTTCTGTTTTCGGCTAACTCGCAGAAATTCATACTCATATTCCTTCCCTGCTGCAACATCTTCGGTTAAATTTACCACACTGAATCCTCGCAAACCTGTGCTCTTACGCCTCCATCGTAATATTGCCTTTTCCACTATACTGACTGACCAAACAACCTTTCTGTACTGCTTACGAACTTGATGTCCCCTTACATGAGCCTGAAATGAAAATGCCAATGAAATAGTGCATATAATTATCAGCCTTCCATCACATGTGCTGTAATTGTGATAGCACAAAAAAATGGAAGTGCATAAATGGTATCCAAAAACATAAGAGGCTCTGGTGCTCAGTTCTGAAATTTCCTTCTGACACAAATAATACCTGAAGTTTTACAATTCTACTGCGAATCTTCAAAAAATCCTTTCTTCCTTTATATCCACGATACTTCTGCTGGATTTTCACAGCAGCACAGTGTAGATAATCCTTGAAATGACTCACATTCCTGACCTTACTTAATGAACCAAGAGCAACCAGGTCTACTGCTGTTGCAGAACTATCATCCTCAAATTTAGTTAATTGTCTATAGCGAAGTGAGTCTGCTCGAAAGCAAGCTTGAATTAAAGAAGCTGCATGTGCTGATTTAGTAACAGCAGCAAGAGACCTTTTCAAGGACCACTGCCCATCTGCAACTGCATCATACTGGCCCGCAAAGTCAATAGTTTTATCAGATTTCTCAGTGGCATCAGCATTCTGTAAGACGTTTCGACTGACATTTAATGCAGAGAGATGACTCAAATCCGCTTCAGCCAAGTATCCAGCAATCCCTTTGTGTCCTCTGCTTGATGCTAAATCAGCGGCAGTTTGTCCTCCGGGATATTTTGAAGTAGGATCATCTACAGCACCAGGGGATGCACCTAATTTGATAAGTTCAGTGACAGTCTCCTCTCTGCATGAAGAACATGGAAGAAAGGTACATGCATGTAGGTAATAAGGATAAAATATGAAAAACATATTTCCTTACATTGTTCCCCATACCCAGCAACCCCCACAAAGAACACAAGGAAATCCACACCTCAACAGAAAAATCAACACATGTTCTATTTCATTGATATACATTACATACTCGTACATATGTTTTTCAAGATTTTCCAGGAAAAGAAGAATGGTTTTACACAATTCTGAAGAAGAAGAACAGAAGTAAAATTGCTACAAAGCCCATACTAGTTTAAAATGCAGTATGCTTGATAGAATATGAAAACAAGAAACCTAACCTTCCAAAATATGATGCCCAGTGAAGTGCAGTTCTACCTCTTGCATCTCGGAAATTGGGGTTGACACCAGCTGCAACAATAGGTTTTATTGCCCATTCAAAACCAAGTGCAGCTGCCAAGTGTATCACTCCTTGTCCTTCACCATCTAGAATAAGTGGACCTTTCACACCTACATGCGCTTTACATATTAGCCACTCTTGAAGTCTATCCTTCAGCAAATTTTGAATTAGTGAATCTTTGAAATTAATCTGATCGCCTTTAAGAACAGCACTCTCTTTCATCTGTTCCCAATCTTCTGCAGCATCTGATCTTATAGATTGTACTAAACTATTCACCTTACATCCAACACAGTCCTCATTAGCACAATATAACCACTCCTCCATCCCTAGACATAAAAATTTAGCCATACGAGTTTGGAGGTACACATCCTCCTTTGCTGAACCTCCTGCAACCATATCCCGTTCACGGAATTCAAATTCTCTCACTTCGCTGCACGCTAACCTGTTAGCACATGTGATATAGAAAGGGACACGCCCAGGGGAATGTGAAGGGGCTTGACATCTAAGGACGTTAGCAGTTAAAAGCTCAGCCGGAACTTCAATTTCACCAAACATACAGCTCCATTTTGAAACAAAAGATTGCTCCTTGTTTCCCAGAAAAGTACCAACTATGAGAACCTAGCACCCCAAAAAGGAAAAACAAAGAAACAATGAAACATTGACAATTAGAAGGAATAACAAAAAGTACTTCAGACAAGTCACAAAAAAAAAAAAAAAAGCAGCAATGCTGTGAAAATTGAACCTTTGTTTGAACTCCTGTACATGCCCATTCAGGTGAAAAATCAAGAATGCTAAACAGTTGCTCTTTAGAAATAGAAGGACCAGGGGAATCAACATCCAACTGCATATGTGGAGATAGACCAGAAACTGCCTTATTATTGGTCTCGGTGTCAAGTGTATCCCAATGTTTCACAGAATCAGAAGCCACAAGTGAGTCATTGCAATCTTGGCCAATTTCTCTATCCATCCACCTTCCAAAGCTGTCAAGTTTTCTTAGCTCTCTTAATTCTCCAGTATTCACACTACTGTCTTCGCTTTTATTATCGTTGTTGAAGGAAACTACCACAAGAGAACCAAAAGAATTTGGAATTGGAGGAATAGTCAAATCATGCTCATGCGTTATCTGGAACAAGTATAAGAGTCATTTAGCAATTTTCCTTCTACTTGGAAAGCAATCAACAAGTTGCAGTCTTGCAATCTGAATGATAGAACAATGAAATGGTGAAATACAAATCATATGCAAATTACCCATCTAAAATATATGAGATGCATAGAGGTCCTAGACATCAATTTCTTGCTGAAATTTTGCAGGCTCAATTAAAGTTTCAAAATGCATGTATGGAAGACTGCATATTTGGGTAGGCTTCTGAAATCTCTTTACAGAAGCTGAAGTCCAGCCAAAAGAAAGCTCTTTACAAAAGCTGAAAATACTTAGAAGCAAAACTGAACTTGGAAATTCTGAAAAGGAGAAAAAAAGGCTCCTTTATAGAAGTTAAAACCTGACTAAACATGCTCATAATTGAAAATTACAAAACGAACCTGAGGCAATCTCTGTGAAGAATTGATGGCGACTTCATCATCTGTCCCAGCAATTAATGTATCCTCACTATTTACAGTACCGGATGGAGCATGCAGTCTAGCTTCTGTTAACTTATGATTAATGAAGTCAGCTCCATTAAGAAGTTCAGCATAAAGCTTTTGGTTGTGCCCATCAACACCAAAAGTGTTTGATTTATGAGTCTCATTCCACATAGATAATTCACTACAATTTCCAGATTTGGACTCAGCAACCAACAGGTTTGTGGAGTTGCTTGCTAACTCAGAAAAACCTGAAAGTGTTAAGCAGTGATCAGTTCCTCCAATTGATGATTCGAAGAGTCTACCAAATAAGATATAATCAGGTACCATCAGCAAACATACTGTAGCATGCAACATAAATGAAGAATATGTATCCTAATGTTGTATCTCAAGATAAATTTACTAACCACCTTATACAGATAAAGGGTATAGTTTTAGCTTAGAACAGTAAGGAAAAGGACTTCCCAAGATGTATAAGCTCAGGTAACATGATAAAGAGATTATAGTTTCAACTTTCACATGTCAAAGCTTCTGTTGGTACTAAAAGTTTAGAAGATCAATGTTCCAACTCATCAACCCAGTTCTAGTCACGGGTACTATTGATAACAAATATACTTAATTAACTTCACACAGTTACTTGGAATTCTAAAAAGAATAATATAACACTATGCTTATCAAGTAAAGTTATTGGACAGAAAGGAGATTTAATGTAAAAGGAAAAAATTGAAAGGATGATAAGGAAATCAACATCAACGCAATCAGGCTCTTCCAATCCAATGCCATGTAGATAATGGAAGCCCCTTCTGAAACAACAAAAATCAGGTGCCCATAAAAAAGCTAGATAAACAATTTTAACGAATCCCTAATATCCTTGCATTTTCACTTGAGCCAAATGCACCATAAAGTAGATTATATAGCACAACTCTACATTATCTTAGCTATGCTTCAATCCCCAAAAAATGAAAGAAAAGAAAATAAACTGAACCAGAAAAAATACCAACCTAAAAGTCCAGACTCAAGTAGCAAAAGGTTCTGTTGCGTTGATCTCCCTCCAAGTTGAACAGGAGATGAGACCATTAGACTATCATCCCAGGAATTAACATCCTCAATTTCTGAAGAGAGTGCTTGGCTGTTCGTATATATTTTGCTCATAGATGGAAAAGATGTCTGAACTGCCAGAGCAGGTGAATTTGCATATACAGGGGAAGGAGCAGAGCATGTTTGAGGGCTTTCAGTCAGTGTTTCTGCCACCAGTCTGTAGATGCCAGACCTGTAACCCTGCTAAGCAATAAATTTTAAAGGCAATGAGCGAGATTAAATACAAAGAAAACAGGGATCAGATGAGGCAATAAAAAATGCTACTATCTAACACCAATTGAAGCCATACCTCTTTGACTTCTCTGTAATGCACTAGAACAATGTGCTCTAACTGCCTGAAATAGTGAGGGGGGGATAGCAGGTTTATTAGAAATGCAATTCAGCAAAGTCAATGTATCCATGCCATTCACAAGCCTTAAGAATGACAGCAATGCAACTTGGTAGACAGTTCTAAGATTATCCAAAAGTAACCCTATTATTGAGGTCTAAAACTGTAGGGGAAAATGAAACAAACAATCCTCATCTCACTAGGTTTTGAGTTTCTGGTTTTAAAATTTACTAAGTGAAAAAAAAAGAAGATGATCAAACTCACTTGTCAAGCATCCAGTAACTCCGGCGTTGAAAATTCTCATTTCCCTCACCATGGGCATAGTAACAGTGGAGGACGTCCACACATCCAGACTGAAGAAATCAGTTCAAGAAAAAATTAATCCAAAATGGAATGTAAATCAACTTAACAACTAACATAGGCATTAAACATGTATTCCAAAAGAAACTAGCTAGCACAACAAACCTAAGACATCAACCTCAGCAGGAAGAAACATAAGCTTTATTGATGCAAAAGCAAGTTTATTTCAGGCATTTATGAGTCTGTGCAATTCATTCTAACTCTTAACAACACTTTAAATGAGGCCAAATAGAGGGAAAAAAAGAAGAGAAGAATCAGATACTTATAAGGATTGGTCTTGATTCCCTACATTTTGACACAATTATATTCAGAAACTTTTATGGATAAAACTGAACGCACGGGTATTTCAGTCAAGGTCTCACATCAGACATTCCATGCGCACATTTTTTTTTTTTCCCGTTTTAATTACATTACAAAGCGCCAGACTTGGAGGGAAAAAAGACGAACTTACTACTACTAAATTGAACAGCACACCTTCAGCTTTTCATGAGCTTCCTTCACAGTCTTCCCATCCTTTTTCTTCCTCCATCGATGACCATCCTTACGGAAATATCTAACCTCTTTTCTGTTAAATAGCAACACAGTACCAGCTGGGAAAAGAGAATATCTGCCTCAGTTTGACAGTTCAGAAACTATTGTTGCATGAATGAGGGTTGGAATATCACATACAACTATCAATCTACAAAACATTTGTGAAGGTAAAGTTGCATGCCTGTTCATTAATACAGCAATCACAGTCCATGACCACCAGATAATCAGAATATTGAATGCTTGAGTTTCACTCACCATCTACTTAGGCTTACGAAACATACTTAATAGTGTCCTTTCCCCCTTGTTTTGCAGCAAAAACCATAAGTCACTTGCCTTTGGTTCAAGTCCTTGTGCTTAAGCCTAAAATGTGCTAAGCTAGACCCTCATGGTGCAGCAAAGTTCAGCCTATGAAATACTATGAATTACGAGATTATGAGAGGAGAAATGATAAAAGATTAGCAAAATCAATAGTAAAATTAGAAACCGTGAAAGTGGTACACAACTTCTAACAAGAATTTAAAAGGAAAACACACACGAATGCTTCTCTTCATATGATAAAAGAATGAAAATTTTTAACAAGACTATCTTCCACAAAGACACTACATGTACAGCTGCTGCAAAAATTATATGGGAAAAGAAGGGAAGCAAGGGACTACATTCTGGCAGAGTAAGTGGCTCCTGGGATAGCTGAAACCGATGATGGTTCTGAATTATCTCGCAGATTTCTGCAGGACGAAGCCAACGGTGTTGCGCCTCTTGCAATATCTGATGGAGGTCTATCAGATTGAAGAAAACTCATCACGTAAACGGCAAGACAAACTTCAAGACCCAAAAAGATAAGAAAGAAAAACTTAGCCAGACTGGATTAACTCATACGACAAGTTACATGAAGAGCAGATGATAATTCAAGCATCAGAACACTGATACCGCCAGTAACGTGAAGAACGAACTATAATACACGCACTAGCATGGCGCTGGAAAAAGCGATCAACTACTAGGCATCGAAAATACCATTCCCAGGGCACTAATTCACACTTTTTCGGATTAGTTATAGTCCCCAAAACCACTTAGCACCCAGAAAGACAGTGCTTTAGGCATGCACTAAAGAAAATGGAATTAAAGCAGGGAAAATCAGAGAATATCGTACCTGGTGATTGATTCTGAATATATCGTTTATTATCAGCCATCATTCTTCAAGACTCTCTGGTTTCATTAATCTGCAAACATCAAAGGAAGGAAGATGAGACATGTTAAATAGACGAAACAGAAAACTTCTAACTCGGGAAACGGAAATGGTCAGGCCAATTCGGAAGACAGACATTCGCGTGAGAACAAACCTGAGAGATGTGGCGCAATGAAAAACCCTAGAGGACCTGTATGAATTATGAAGAGCCCAAAAAATGGAGGGAGAACAGAGACGGGCTGGCAAATCGAAAGTAAGGAGAAACAGGAAAACGATGGGGACCGGAAAGACAAGAAGCGCGTGGAAATTCGGGACATATATAAAAAGAGAAAAAGACAAGTTTCTGTTTCTGTTTCTATCTTTCTTTTTTGGGAAAATTACAATTTACTCTCTAAGATTTAGATAAAATTACATTTTACCCATCCTATTTGAGAAATATACACTTTATCCTCTGCCCGTTTAATATAGTCCGACAGAAACTTTTGAAATATTAATTTAGTCATTATGATAGTTATCTTCCAGTAATTTTAATCTGTATGATATTTTTTTACGGTAAATAGATATTTTAAATTATCCATTTTTTCTTTCTATATTTCTTTTAGTTTTTAAAACAATATTTTTCAAATATCAATTAATTATAAAAAAAATACCATATAAATTAAAATTATTTGATGATAACTACTGTATGGTATAAATTAAAATTTCAGAAGTTACTGTCGGACTGTATTAAAAAGGCAGGGGTAAAGTGTATATCTGAAATAAGAGGGGCAAAATATAATTTTACCTAAACCTTAGGGGACAAATTGTAATTTTCCCATTTTTCCCCATCTAAACGTTAAAATTCCGTCCTCACCGAGGTCCGAGGGGGCGTGTAAAAATGAATATGATGTGGCACGCCCTAGGGGGTACTGTAGCAATGGATTTATTTTTATTCTGGCCCGTTATGTGTGTTTTTTTCTTTTTTTTTAAGTTAGTGGCAAATAGAGTGATCTTTGATTTAAGAGTTAAAGTTTGGGGAATGTATTAATGTTAGAGATAATGTATCTATCTTAGCTTGTCAGACATCAATCAATCGATACTTGAATTAAATTAATTGCACTTTATCTTGAAACACGTCACTTTTAAGTACATTTTAGCTTTGATTGACTCATAAGTTTAAAAAAAAAAACAAAATTTTTCTTAAATGTTCCTCGATAGGATGTGAATTTCATAAAATCGAACATATATAGTTTAAATATAACTTGTAGATATTCCATTTTCTGTGAATTTTATCAATTTGTCAGAAAATTGATAGAATTTGTAGAGGAAAATAATAAGAAGATATATGCATGAATATGAATAAAGATTGAAGAGTGATCAGTGATTAACCGAATAATTACGTGAAAATAGAGGACCAGACCCCATATACCCCTTGCCAAGGAAGGAGGAACAAGAAAGAAAGGAAGGAGAGGACAAAACAGGGGAAGAGGATTTCGGAGACGAACCTTGTCCAGACTTATCGTCCAATAGCAGTTTTTCTTCAAATTCCATTACAATCTGTTTTTTAATAACCGTAAGGATTTGTCTTTCCGGCTAATACAACAAAAAATTAATTTGGTTTTTACGACACATTTTTCTACTCATTCTCACGATCTCGATGATATCTTTTGTCCGGTTTATTCCCCAGCGCATGCAATTGAAAGATGAGCTCGTAAGATGCACTATATGATATACCACAAGGGTATATGTATTGGAAAAATTATAAAAACTTCATATGATTTAGTTTAATCTATATTTTATCTTATTTATTTTCAAAAATCTATATTTTACCCATATTTACTTTATAGCGTTCGACAATAACTTCTGAAATCCTAATTTAAACTGTCTAATAATAATGTTATAATAATTTTAAGATTTTTAATATTTTTTATACAGTCAATTGCCCTTTAAAAAATACTGATATGTATTTAAAGAGAGAAAATTACATTTATAGAGAGGAAAAAAATGATAATTTAAAATATCTATTAACTATAAAAACATATTGAAGAGATTGTAATTATTAAAAAATGACTATCATATAATTTAAATACAGTTTTAGAATTTATTATCAAACAATGTAAAAAACATAGTTGGCAAAGTATAGATTTCTAAAAATAGAAAGGATAAACTGTAGATTAAAACATATATCAAAATAATTGTAAGTTTCCTATATATATTTCTAAAGCCGGACAGAAAAGTTAGTACTATAATTTTATGAAATACAAATACTATAAAGATTACAACTAGCACCACATTCTACCATTATATAAATCATTGTTCACAACATCTTATCATAAATAGTATTCCCTTTGTCCGAGTTTCTTTCTTTGATTTGATTTTTTTTGTCTAATTTGACTTAAATTTATTAATATTATTATTTATTAAAAAATTAAAAAACATATATTTAGAAATTATATATCTTAATTTATTATTTATATATAAAATTTTTTTACTTAAAATATTGAAAATAAATAGTTATAGATTAATATCTAAAGAATGAATTGTGCAACAATTTTGAAACAGAGAAATAAATACTACTCTCTTTTCAGAGTGATTGTCCTTTTCAAAGGTTTGCGTTTTCTTTAACAATAACATTGTTATGAACCAAATGAATGCTTTTGTGAATGTCATTAAATGAACACGTTTACAAACAATATGAATAAATCTATTAGTCAACAGTATAATCAAATGTAAATGAATAAACAAACAAATGATAAAAAGCAAATATTAAGAATAAATGGACTTATAAAAAAATAAACAAATGAGTAAGAGAACAAATATACAAACAAACAAACAAACTTTAGCAGAAATGTTCCTCAACATTAATGAAGGAACAACACTTTGTTCGTTTTTATTAAATGAATATAAAATTTTGTTCATAATCGTACGTTTAATTAAATAAACAAATATAAACAAACTCTTATCAAATGGCTTACAATCAGTTCATCAAATGTTCTTTATTTGTTGCTTTTGTTTTTATTTAAATTTGACTTGAATTTATAATATTATTGTTTTATAAAAAATAGAACATTATATTTGAAAACTATAATATTTTATTTATTATTTGTGAATATAAATTGTACATTTATATATTACAACACTGAAGAAAAAAAATCATAAAATGATTACCATGAAAAGCAAATGGGTAAAAAAAAATTGGGTCAGAGCCAATAGTACTTTTAATAATTTTTAAATACAATTTTTAAAATTTTTTAATACACATTAATATGAAATACTAAAGTCAAACTTTATTAAAAAAACACATAAAAGAGCCAATTAAAGCAAGAGGGAGGGAGTGGTATTTTTTGGCATCTAGTTTTGATAGCCATAACGAAGCTCATACGCACAAAACTTTGGGGAAGCTGAGAATTGGAGCAATAGAGGTACTTTACCTAATGATCTCATAAGTGCAACCGTTAGCACAAAAATGTGTTTCACCCCTCATTTCTACCATTCGCACAAGACCAAGCCTCTGAGTTGTTAAGTCTTTTAGATATGTTCGATACGAAGGATCGAAACATGGCAGCAAAGAAATTCTCATCATTTAGTTATCCAACCAAATTGTATCAAAGCCGTGCTTTCTAAAACGATTACTCAACCAGACAAAACGCCAGTTTCAAGTAGCAAGATGTCGCACAGATGAGAATTCAACTTCAGCCTATCAATTGTCTTCGTCCAAAATCTAAGGAAAACAGAAGCTCCAACAAATTTTGCTTGTAAACGCTTCACATATGTTTCCCAACACAAATAGAACACTGCTACCAGGAAAGCATTACCGATGATGGACTTTAGAAACTCAAATTCTAGGGTTAGAAATCAGTTTCAGTGAAACAGTATGCTTGTCAATAGAATCAGACAAGATATTTGGAACTGATTAACTGAGCTATCTTTTCTTCCTGCCACCCTTACCAGGCTTGGAAGGTCCAGCACCTGATGTCGATGCAGGTTCCAGCTTTTTGGTCCTCCCTGGATGCCTAGGTACCAACTCAGCCACATGGAGCATTAGCTGTTTTCCTACAGAAATTATGAGGTCCCTGAGCTAGTGCATTGCCAAGATTGTAGTTCCCATTATTCAGTTACTGAGCCAGATCAATCATCATTGGTGAAAATAATTCAGAACCGGCATGATATTTCAGTGTATCACTATGCCCTAGAGTTTGTCAATAGTTTCTTAGTGATGCAGAGGGTTTCCAATCCCTGAATGTTCCATCAATAGGGTAAGAGAAAAATATATGTTGACACACAGTGCTAGGTTTGCAGAATAGAATCATTGTGTAAAAGAATGTCAGTTAGTGAAATCACTGTGCAAATAAAGCGTCAATATTGGGACATTCCTTTGGTTGAAGCAATCAAATCATATATTACATTGTGGTGATGCTTCTGTATCCTGGTCAAACCCTAATGATCCATTCATTCAACTTCACAAGGTGAGGAATGAAAAATCACTAGAACTTTCACTAGAATTTTAATTAGTGGACAATTTCAGTTCTCTCACCCTTATCAATCTACTTCACCATCAACTCTGTCACTATAACTGCCCGAAGTGACCAGGGAGATAACACTAGTGGCCCTGTTTGACTCCAGAAATATTACCATCCACCTAGAGCAGCCTCTGCCCTTTTTTCTTTATTTTTCCTATATCAGTAAAAAATTTCTGCATCTTATATGACACATCTTTTATTTTCCTCTGACCATAATTACCAATGATTTGTGCAAGCAGCACGGAACTGAGATCCTCCACTCCCCCAAGATTGATGTTAGCATCAGCAGAATGCAACTAGAACCTTTCCCTCAAATTAATACAGATACCTCAACTAAATGCATGTATGGAAAGCACCTGATTAATATCAGTAAGATTCTAAGGCAGGGGTTATTCTTACTTGACGAAATTGCAGGGTTGTACAGAGTCCCATCCTCCCGTTTCAGTGATACCCTTACTCTCCCTCTTTGCATGAAATCACGGGGATATGCCTTATCAATCTGCGAAATTAAAAAAAATTATTACCTACAAAAAACTAATATTGATATGATCAAGCTTATTAGGAATGAACTGAAAGTCTAAACCACATAATTTAAGGTTCTTCAAATGTTCATTCCGGTCCCCTATATAATATCATAGGGATATGCCTTATCAATCTGCAAAGTGAAAGAAATTATTACCTGCAAATACTATATCTATACCATCAAGCTTATTCGGAATGAACTGAAAGTATGAATCACAAGGGGGTTAAGAATAAGGAGGCCACCAAATCACTGAATTCTAAAGCTACTTAAATCAAGTGCTATCCACTTCTACATTGAAAACCTTGCTGACAGTCATCAAAACAAAAACATAGTATCACTCAAAGTAGCATCTACAACTTCTTTTGTGATGCTCCAAGGTTTGGATTCAGTAGGCAATTCATAAAAATGGCAAATGAGCCAGTTGCATTGTGAGCGTAACAAGAAACAACAGCAGAAAATTGGAATTCATGCTACTTAGCAAACAAAAATGAAGGTACAAACCTCAATCGCAAAAGGGAGCTTGAGATGGCTACAACAATCACCGATTTCGGCACAAGTGGGATTTTCGCATGCTTTGGTCAAGCAGATTCGCCTTCCCTCAGCTACGGTCTTCTTGGAATTTATGTAAACAGGATAGAAAACGACCCATTTCTTAATGTTAGGGGTTTCTCCGGCCATCCCAAATTCAGATCCTGAGAAATGAGACAAGCCAAATTACAATCAAGAACCAAGGACAAGACGCCGTATTCGACCTAACAGCAACTCCAGAATCTGAAAAAGGAAAAAAGAAAAATAAAAACATAGATTGATTTGTAATTCCCTTCTCAGTTTCCTTTGAAGAAACTGCAACTCGACGAGCATGGACCCGAGAAAACTAAGAATGTCTTGCATGGATAATTCAGATTCTCAGACCGCCATGTTGCAACTCTACCACCCAGATCAGATGTTTGGCCAGGGAAAACTAAAATCAACTCGATGAAATTTGATTGCTGCGTAGAAAGGAAGAAAGATTCACCTGATAATTTAGCCTCTTCGTCCGATCAACCTCGGAAACTCCGACTGAACAATCTGATAGCTGTTCTGCGCGGCGTTTGTCCTGGTTCGACGATTCCGGCTTTCGTCGAGTTTTTTCCGGATTTGGGTCTTAACTGACAATTCCGGATTTTAAACGGCCCTTCTCAACCATTCGCTGACGAGGCTCTTTATGCAGGGCCCAAAAACACCTAGTACTATAAATTTTTACTCGGCCCATACACTTGAGAAATATTTTTTCACTTGGAGTCTCTAAAATGTTATGATCCTAGAAACCAACTTAACCAAGTTCTTAGAAAAATGTTTCCTTTTTCCCTTTAGATGTTTAGAATAAGGGGATGGAGATGACTATCTCTTGTTTAATAAGGCTGATTAAGTTATAAATAAGGAAACTTACAATTATTTCTAAGGTATGCCCTAACCGATAGTTTGTCCTTTATGGTTTTAGAAACATACACTGTGCCCATTGTATTTTTTACACTGTCTAATAATAATTTTTGAGACTTTATTTAAACTATATAATAGTTATCTTTCAGTAATTTCAATCTTTCTAATTTTTTTTATAGTTAATAGACATTTTAAATTATCATTTTTTTCTTTCTGTAAATATATTTTTCTCTCTGTAAATACATGTCAGTATTTTTTAAAGGTTAGTTGATTGTGAAAAAAATATTAAAAATCTTGAAATTATTATAATAATATTATCAGACAGTTTAAATTAGGATTTCAAGAGTTGTTGTCGGACATTGTAAAGCAAATAGGAGTAAAGTGTAGGTTTTTTAAAATAGAGAGGGCAAAGTGTAGGTTAGACAAAATTACATAGGATTTTTTTAATTTTCCCCATAAATAAACATAATATTATTGTATATGGTAGATGGAAATAAATATAGCTAAACAATTGTGACATCGCCAAAAATAAAAATGTAAAGTTGAGTGCTAAGTTGAAGGAAGGCTGATTTCGAAGGAGCAAGGGGTAGCAGAATCGGAGTAGAGTGAGGGACAAGAACTTGAGGTGCAGCAAGAATTTTGTGCCAAGAATGAGTTAGAAAGATTGAAGGACATAGGGCATTTTGGTCTCACTTGTTTTCCAAGAGAAAAAGGTTGGCACTAAAGGATCAGTCTCTTACTTTGAATGGTCAACTCCGAGACTAAGTTCCTTTTTGATCAGCTTGTTTAATTGACTAATCTAGCAAAGTTTGGTCATATGTTTGTATTTGCTGAATATGACTTGGCAAGTGATAGAGTTGTGATGCTTTTTCTAATTTTTATGGTTTTGGATTATTGTTGATAAACTGAACATAGTTATTTGTGTTCCAATGCTAATCATCATACCTTTTTTATTAAAAAATATCATTATAAGCGTACAAGGGAAGAATATACTACTACATTCACATAAAGTTCTTTGCACTATTTTAATTTTTTATACTACTACATTCACATAAAGTTCTTTGCACTATTTTAATTTTTTAAATTAAGTTTGACTTAATAAAAAAAATTATATTTTAAAACTGTAAACCATGTAGTTTCTAAATATAGTTTTTTGAAAAAATTTTAACATATATTTATACAAATAAATTAAAGCCAAATTAAAGTAAAAAAATAAAATAAAATGGTGCAAAGAATTTGTAATAAATGGAATATTACATATTGTTACAGTAAAGAAAGAGGAATGCCAGCCTTTTTTTTAGATCTGGAGGGTAATTGAACCTGTTTATAACATTATATAAGAAGTGAAAAGGCCTGAGTAGAATTTCAAACCTCCTAAAATGCCCTCTTGGAACTTTGACAGTATAGTGTTATTTATTCTTCTTGTTCTGTATAATTTTGTGGCATATTTATTGCTGTTTTGCTGCTAATATTATTTCTACCACCATGTGTCATTGACTTTGAATGTTCAAATTGGAAAAAGGAGATGTAAATACAACTGGAAAAGCCATAAGAATAGTGGGAATCAGGGCTAGCTGATCATGATGAAACCATAGAAAGTCCAATGAAAATCGAATGAACATTTTTGGGCTCTCCGAATATTGTAATCTTTTTCTCTACATCTCCAAGCTCGGAAGTCAACAGCCCATTTAAGGACCAAGATGTTGGGCAAATCCGGTACCACCAAATCCACCACTTGGGATTTTTCTTCAAAAAGTATTATATGCTTATCATCTCTATCCAAAGTCAAACCACCCCCACCCCTCCCCGCCCCCCTCCCCAACCACCACCACCACCACCACCACCACACTCACACACACACATACACACTTGATAAATGTTAATTTTGTGGTCAAACATGTTGATTTTTTGTCAACTTTGACCACAATTTTTTACCTTACCACTCAATATTTTTGGCCGATTCTTGCTTTGATCCTTCATTTTGTAGGTTGGAAAAGCGGACCGTAGTATTGGAATGGCACCGAGACGAGTGGAACAAAAAACGAGTATGCAAAAGTCAAGGAAATTTATAACTGTAAGGCCTAGGCGCCACAGTTCAAAAGCCTGCTACCTGAAAAAAGCACTCTGGAGGCCTAGGCGTCAGCTGAGGCTTAGGCCCCAGGCACCTGTGAGCCTGGAGGCCTAGGTGCCCAAGCACCCCCTCTTGGGGCCTAGGCACCATAGCATCTGTGAGTCTGGAGGCCTAGGCGCCCAAGCACCCCTTCCTGGGGCCTAGGTGCCAAGCACCCAGGAAAGTGGTCCCATACCTCAAATTTGAACTCAAGCTTGCTATTGGTTAAGGATTTCTATCCAAATGGTTTAGTGAGTGAAAGGGACACTTTCAAGAGGTAGAAGAACTTGGAACCTAGCAAAAGAAGGACTCTTCATCTTCATCTTCTCATCTTAGACTTAGGTTTTTTTTATCACCATTTCTTGCATTTCTTCATCTTCCTTGGGAGTACTTGTGGATTCTTGGTTGGAAAAGGCTTGGAGGACTTGAAGACTTGTAGGAGTCTTGAGGAATCAAACATCTAGAGTCTATTGGGTTCCTTCTTTCCTTATTTTATCTTGTATTTAGACATGGATGCTCTTTTATGTATTTTCATGTTTATGTTTAGTTTGATTATGGAGTAGTTTTCTCTATACTTTCTATGGTTGTAGCTACTTGAATTGGTTATGTTGGTTGGATTAATGGCTATTTGACTTTGGTTTTCCTCCATTGCTTGTTTACTCTTCTCCTTGAGCTTATTGTTGTGTTGATTGATTAAGGGCCCTAGTCAATTGCACCTTAGATTTCTTTTAAACTCTTGGAAAAGATTAAAAGGAATTAGAATTAGGAGAAGAGTGTAGTGGCCATGGGCTTGTTGGGAGACTAGTCTAGGACACTAGGTGAAGGTAAATTGAACTTGTAATGCCCCTCTTGAACTAGCAATTTGGATGAGAGTCCATTTTAGTATAAACCTAGGAGAGTGACCCTTTCACTTGGGAGAGTAAGGGTCTAATTAGTTAACTTCACCAATAAGTAGAAAAATCAAACTATTAGCCTTAATTCACTAGTTAACCAAGTCAACTAGTAAAAATCATAAGAAGTGTGCTTGTTAATTCATTTGAAAACCCTTAATTTGCATTGTGTTTATTATTCTTGTTTAGTAGTGATTTAAGTAGAGTTGCAAACTTAGTTATTTTCATAGTGAGTAAATCGTCAATTGTTGCTTGTTTAGCTAAAGTGAGTCTCAAGGTAGTGGTAATTAGCAAATAATACAAATCAATCATCGTAGAAACGATATCATATTCACCCTATCTACACATGTCCCGTGTGCTTGCGGATTAGGGTTGGAAAACTCACAACAACAATAACACACACACACACACACACACACACACACACACAGAGAATCACACACAAATAAATACATATACATATACCCCACAAAAAGAAAGGAATGAAATACTTATTGGTCCAGGGATGAGAAGGCCAGAGAATAGGTTCAATGTGGATGTTTACAACAGCTGATAATATGGAAGCTACCTTAAGTGTTAGGCTTATTGACATTAAAGTATAGAAATGTGCAAAATGAAACATATAAGTACCAGAGCACCTTCAAAGTTGGCCAATAATAACCTACTAATGGATATGTGATTGCAGCGTATATAACTGACTACAATATAAGGTACCTCAATGGTCACTTGCAACATTGAAAGAGGTTGTCTAGTCTTAGGTTTTGCTGTCTAAAAACACGAGAGAGCTTAGTCAGGTGAGATGAAGGGAAATGTCATCTTTAGTTACCCCGTGCCAATGAATAAGCCTGTGATGAGTACATGCCAGCAAATCTTTCCATGTAAAGAATAGTGTGCTTTGTGGCCACACATGCCCAGAAATATGAAAGCTATATAGATTGACCCAAATAAGTTGACCAAATCTTGCTCATTATGGCTTCACAAGACATAAGAAGCAAAATCAGCTGGTTAGAGAGTTATTAACATTCACTATATATGTCATGGTTTTATGAGTTTTAAAGCATTTATCTTGGTTTCTATTGGATGAAGATGAAATGTGCTCACATTTGTTGTGCTTTCTGCCAGAAGACTTTACCAAACAACATCGTTGCAACGAGCACGAAAATAAAATGATTCAAGAGTAAGGCAAGTGCTACTTCCATAGGCATGCTTTCAAACGTGTCCAACTGCTTTGTGCAAATGGGGTGGAGAAGTACAAGTCTTTTGAACTTGGCTCTGCTTGGCTTATAAGTTTCACCTGTTCTATCATATTTTTGTAAATATAAGAGAGGAAAAATGGTTAGTCTAGGGAAAGTTTTGTGAACCATCAAAGCTAACATTGTTAAATGAAAGACTTAACAATTAGGGATGACAGTGGATCGGGTAGAACTCGTTAACCGCGGATACCCGCCCATGACTCACGGATTTTTAGTAGAAAATTTACCCGTCTGGTGGGTACGGGCGGGTACGGATTTAGAGCTATCCGCACCCGTGAACCCGTGACCCGCAAGATTTCTTTTTAATCAATAGTGACTTACTTGTTAAATTTCAATCTAATTAGAATTTTGTGTAAAAACTAATAAAATTGGAGGACTAGGAATAGACTTAACCCAAAATTATCCTAGTTCTACCCGCATTAGGCCCACTGCCGCTTGCACTTCGTCTTCTTCACGCCTTCAACCTCCATCGCTGCCATCGCTCATTCATTCTCCAGCTCTGCTGCTTGATTCTCCACCTTGTTTCCTTCATTCTCTACCATCGTTGCTTCATTCTCTAGCTCTGCTGCTTCATTCTCCAGCATTTGTCAATAGTTCATGGGTAATCCGTGGGTAGCCGTAACCCGCGGGTGGCGGATATGGGTGCCGTTTTTCACCCGTTGGCTTTCGCGGGTGGATGACGGGTGAGGCGAATCCGTGCCCGATCCGCCCCGTTGCCATCTCTATTAACAATATTTGTCAAAATAAACTCTAAGTGGCAAAAAAAAAAATTACTAATCCTAAAATGTAATGATGCTGTCATCCACATATATGATCAACCCAGTTGTTCGCTTAATAAACAGATAGGTATCAACTTTAGAAATAATAAATCCAAGCTCAATAAGATGAGAAATGAGATGATAATACTATGCCCATGGTGCTTGTTTAAGACTATAGAAAGCCTTTCAAATCTTACAAACATGATGAGGGTACCTAGGGTGCACAAATCCTTGTTGTTGAGGGATGAAGACTTCTTTTTAAGCAAGGAAGGCATGAAGAAAAGCATTTTGAATATCAATTTGTCACATATTCATAGTTTCGTTAGTTAGCGACAATGGCCATCTTTAAGTTATTAATAACAAATGAATTAGCCGTGGCACATTTAATAAAATATTCAATTCCATCACTAATAAATTTTGCTAAAATCCTCTTTCTAGCAGTGAATTGTATAAAAATGAAAACCCAAACCCCACTCATAATACTTAAAACATTATATTATGCATATAATTTACTTTTTTTTTTAAATGAAAAAGAAGAAATAGACTTGCAAGAGCCCACAAAGTCAAGTTGAAATCGCAAAGCATTTTTAATAATGGTTTTGACAGAACACATGCATAACAGAATAATTGAAAGAAACAAAGGAAAAAAAAGGTTCAAATTATTGTTGGGTAAATTAAAATGTGTAGAAGTGAATAAACGGTTGCAAGAAATGAAGCATCCCCTTTTCGCAAGTTATTTGCTCCATTTTAGTTTTTTTATTTAAATTTATTTATATTATTATTTGAAAACAAAAATTATATTTGATAACTATAAATCTTGTAGTTTCTAAATATAAGTTTTTTTTAAATAATAGTAAATGATAATATAAATAAATTTAAGTCAAATTTAAGTAAAAAATACTAAAATAAACCAAAGACTCAGTCTAATTGGTAGAAGTAGTAATTGGTAAAAGATTTCTGACCCAACTAAACACTCTTATTAATCTTAAAATTACAATGATCCAACTTCTTACTGTCACTATCAATACCATATGACACGTCAAACTATTAGGAAATCTGCATAGATAAAGCCCCTAAAGTTATGATTACCCCCAAAATAAAAAAAGCATATGACTTGCTACATTTGCTCCAGTTAATCCCTTCTTCACCAAACTCGATCAAGTCTTCCTTCGAACAACCCTTCGTCCGGTAGGAATCATCGCTTCTATACAACTAAAACTGTTCCTGGTTCAAAGAATTTTGCTTCTTCTTCTTAAAATAGACAAATCATGTGAACTTTGTTACAGATTTTCTGGGATTTGTTTTATACGTGTCGGTTCTGGTGCTGGTTTCAATTTTCAAACTGGACACAGTTGATTAAAGTTATGATTACCGTAGACGTATTTGAGATATATAGTTGTGGCTTTCATACAGGGGGTCCAAGTAAAATGGATGCTGTTATGGTTTTGGAAAATTTTCCCGACCCTTTTGTCTCCTATTGCAAGGAAACCATTTTGAACTCCTCTCGCCGTACTGCAACGTTTCTCTTATATATCAAATAAGCTTAGTAACTCATTGCATGTTGCTCTATGAATTGTTTGGTATTGCATAAAGAGGGACCGGTGCGTGTGGCTATATGTGGTGAAGAATTTTGCGCCTTTTATGAATAAGAAAACTTATCCCCCCATTCATCTTTCCCATTGGTAATCCAAGAAGGTGTGTATCATTAATTTTCATCGAGAAATTTAAACACATGATTAGTTTCGTTCAATGTATTTAAACTTTGAAAGAATCTTTTTTTTTTAGAAAAAAACTTTTTTATGGGAAAAAGAACTTGCACTCTGAGATCCATCAATTTCTCTAATTGGGAAATGAAAAAAAAATATATTGTCTTTACTAAGAAACAAAATAGACAGGTTCGATGAATTGATTTTTTGTTATGTTATTATTTTGGTAATCAAAATACTAGTAAAAGAAAGAAAAGAAGAAAGATTAGCAGAGAAGAGATGTCTCAAATTGATGAGCCAGTTGGACCTTTCACTTGGGAACCGCTACCATAGAGCACCGAAGGAAGGAATTCAGGAGTTCCTGGATTCATTGAACAAAGGCGGAAGTCTATGTTCCCAGACAGTCCCAAAACAAGTGGAACAATGTTTCAGGAAAATCATGGCAACGGGAGCAAAGGGGGTCTGTTAATCCACCATGAGCAGTGATATTAGTTGCTGCGAAGAGAGTATTGGATACAAATTTCAAATGAAAAACTTTGAACTTCTTAGGAATTTGGGATGCCCAAATAGACTGGAATATTGGAGAACTTTGGATGAGGGGCAAGAGATAACAAATTACCCACTGAATTCAAAATGGGAACTAACCTTTTACGAATCTCCAGATTATAGACTTGTTTTATTGTAAAAGTCTCTGTAACATTACCCAGCCAAAAGACAAAATCTTGAGATTAACTGCTGATAGGAGACTGAATAGAAAAGATGTGATTAATAACATGTGTCGGAAATTATTGATGAAGTAATTGAAGTCGCCAGCATTGCCATGAAGAGTCATAAAGATTCGAGACATGGTGATTGGGATCATGTGGTTGGTTACCTAAAAGTGCACAAAGGATGGAGATATATTGGGAATCCAGGCGTTTTCCCAAACTCAAATGGAGATACAATCTCCAATAATCCAAAGGTAGTAGATTTTTCAGCCATGTACTAATAAACTGCGCCTCTTAAAATTTTTTGTATCAGTTTTAAATGATTTTAATCAAATTGTTATTTGCTAAAAATTAATTATATTCTAATTGCTTAGTTCAAATTTATTGCAGGATGATGCCCAACCTGATATCTGTATTATATATTATAGATGTAGATTTCTCATCTCCTCTGAAAGTTCAATTTTCCTACATAACACGCAAAAAGAGATGCAAATATGAGGGGGAAAGCCATGAGAACGGCAGCAACCAGGCCCAGACGATCGTGATGAAAACCATAGAAATCTCCCAGGAACGAATCAACTCTTTGTGGCTCCCCAAATATTGAAATCTCTTTCTCTACATCTCCATACTGAGAAGTCAGTAGCCCATTTAAGGACCAAGATGAAGGGCATATCCAGTAGCACCAAATCCACCACTTTGGAATTTTCTGCAGAAAACATCGGTGTAAAAACCATATGATTGTCATCTGGTCTTATCCAGACCCATAAGTTCAAGAAAAACAAAATCCGATCGATATTTCCACAACACGAGGGAAGAGAGACAGCCACTCACTGGTCCTGGGATGAGGAAGCCAGAGAAGAGGTTCAACAGGGTGTACACTGCAGCTGACAAGATGGAAGCTACCTCAAGTGTTGAGCTTATTGACATCAGCAGCATCCCAAGATACACAAAGTACAGGAATGTGCAGAAGGAAACATGAAAGTACCAAAACACCTTTGAAGCTGACCAATAATACCCTATTGCTGGATATGTGATTGCAGTGAATAGAACTGCTTGGGACATCACATAAGGTATCTCAGTGGTCACCTGGAACATGGAACAGGTTGTCTAGTGTCTACTCTCAGGCTATGTTGCTGTAAAAACATACGAGAGTTTGGTGCCATTTTTAGTTACCTGTGCAAATGAATAAGCCCATGACGAGTACATTCCTGCAAATTGTTCCCGGTACAGAACTGTGCGCTCTGTGGCCACATACGGCAGAACAGTTGAACCATTGTTTGTGCCCAGAAATATGATAGCTATGTACATTGATCCAAATATGATGGACAGGTCTTGCTCATTGTGGCTTCACAAGGCAATAAAGATGTATCAGCTAATTGGTGTGTATCTTGATTTTCATTCCTCGGATGTGAAAAAGTAACTTACATTTGTTGTGCTCTCTGCCAGAAGACTGTACCAAACATGATCGACAGAATGATCGTGAAAATAAAACGAGTCAAATTGTACTCCGGACTTCTCCAGTAGGATAAGTGCTGTTTCCACAGACATGCTTTAAACTGCATCCAACTGCTCTGTGGAAGGGTGGTTGAGAAGTGCAAGTCTTTCGAACCTGGCTCAGGTTGGCTCAACCGTTCCACAAGTTCTAATGTATTTCTGTGCATAAAAGAGCAGAACCATGGTTAGTCCAGGAAAATTTCTGCCTGCAGATTTGGATCTATTACTTCTGTGAGAAATTTCAGCTAGTTTATTTCCTTGTAATTAGTTAGATAGATTTACAATTACTGGAGACAGGTTAATAATAATTGAAGAATCAGTACTGAAATTTTATAGATAATATTTGCAAGTATATATTGCTGTGCTGATATGCTCAATATGTTAACTGGAAATGAGCCTATAAACATCAAAAGATGCTCCTTCACTCACTTGTGCAAAGATGATTCCTTATAGATGTTAGCGAAGTCTAGACCAAGTTTTGCTTCCATAGATGCAGATGTGACTTCTAACATCCATGTTGCTGGATTGTAATTATCTTCAATCTCTGGCACACCAGGAATGCTCTGAATTTTAATTGGTAGAATGAGTAACTTGTGTAAAATTATGACAATAGCTAGCAACCTGACTGATAAATAAATCATCATTTTTACTGCTAGCTAGAATCTACTGCTACAGAAATGTTTTTCTTGAATAAAGAATCAGCATACCTTAAAGTAAGCGATAAGTTCACTTGAATGATGGCCTAGATTTCCTGAATAAATAATCTGTCCTCCTGTTTTCATGAGAATTAGCTGCAGAAACACGATCTCTCTCTTAGTCATTTATGGTATACTTCTTATTGGCATTATTTCTTTGGTGTTCTGCCACTTCTGGGAAATAGTCTGCCCAAATAAGATTTTTTACAGCTCATGCTTAATAGTGTTTTGAAGAGTTATAGTTACTTCACCTCATCAAGTGCTTCAAAAACATGGATACTAGGTTGATGGATAGTGCAAACTACCGTCCTTCCAGTGGAAACAACATTTTTCACAGCACGCATGACTATTGCAGCAGCTCTGGCATCTAAGCCTGATGTCGGTTCATCCATGAATATGACTGATGGGTTAGAAACAAGCTCCACTGCAATGGTTAGCCTTTTTCGCTGTTCAATAGAAAGGCCACTTTGTCCAGGAATGCCAAGCAAAGAGTCTCTTATATCATCTAGTTCAATAGTTTCTATGACATCTTGAACAAATCTCTGCACGCCAAGCAATGAGAACAAAGTACAATTCACAAGTCACTGGAAGAGAAGTCATTGAGATGGTCATATTTTTTATACCATAATCGTTAAGGCTGTGTCTGACCATGAGAGCAATCCATATCTCTGTCCTAGATAATATGTTGTACTTGATTTGGAGCCAGATAATACCTGTCTTGTGAGTTCTTCTGTTTCTGGAGGTAATCGTAGCCGAGCCGAGTACATGATTGATTCTTCAACAGTTACCTGAGGGGAATGTATGTCATTCTGCTCACAGTAACCTGATATTCTCGCAAACGTCCTCTGAACTTTAGGGTACCCTCCTATTCTTATATCTCCTTCAATCATGCCATAACTTTTTCTTCCAGAAAGAACATCCAGGAGCGTTGTCTTTCCAGCCCCACTGACACCCATTAGCGCTGTAAGAATTCCTGGTCTAAAGGCTCCACTGATATCATGAAGAAGCTGAAGCTTCTTCTCAGTGAAACCATGCTTTCTCATTTCCTACAATAGAAGGACCACATCAATTATTACTTTTCAAATTCCGTGGAATGGATATCCTGACGCAAATGGTCAAGAAAAATTACCACAGGAGCGTCAACGAAATATTGAACATCTTTGAATGCAACACTCAATGGCTCAAAAGGCAAGGCCATCCTCCCTGTAAGAAATGCTAAAATCAGTGTAGAATGGCCATTTGTCAATGATTTTGGATGTCCAGCTACTGGTTTGCCAGTGATTTTGGTTTGCCTTACTTTTTTCTCGTGTCTTCAGTTGTACCAGAGATAGTTGGATCTTTGTCTGTGCATGCACTATCCCTTCCTTCTTCTCTTGTATGAGGTTGAGAAAACTTTTGTTTTGAAACTATAGCTCGTGACATCTTTGGGGCTGTGTCATGGATGTAAAAGAAAATTCAGCCAAAAAAAATTAACAAAAAGGAAAATATTGCTCCACTTTGATCAATTGAAATAGACTTACGGTCCAAGTAAGTCAAAGCTAATGCAAAGCCAAAATCAAAATGTAACGTCAACCCGAGCAAAGCTCCTACTGATATCCAGAAGAAGGAACCATCAAAGTCCAGGCCATGACTGGTTAGTAGTTGATTCCTTGTGGTAGTGTTCCCCTCCACAGTCTACACATAAGGGACAACATTAATTTATAAATAAAATGAATTCCAGTAAGAGAACAAAGTGATTGTGTCTGAAATTTCACCTTTTTCCAGCGTGGAGCTAGAAATTCATTCAATGATATACCTATCTCTCCATATGTAGTGGGAGTCAGCCAGAAACCCCATCTCAACCAACGTGGTATTGAAGCTGCAAAAGGAAGAGCTCCCTTGAGTAGTCTAGTTTGGGTGGTTTATAAGTAGGAACAAACGACTTGACTTACGTTGTGGAATAATGAAGCCTCCAAAGATGAACATCAATAATAGAAGCACAGAACCAACAGTTGTCCCAACTACCATAGTCTGAAAGATTACAGCAATGAAGCGGCACAAGGATGTTGATGCTAGATGCACGGCAAATAAGACAAGAAGCTGGCTGAAAAACCTGAAAAACAAATGCGTAAGTAGCAAAGGTTGCCTAGAAAGAGGGAAAATTGTCCATAGCATTTGATGCTACCTCTGTACTTCAGGGCTGTAGCCAATGACATAGTAAGTTAGTGATGTCCAAACTATAGAGTCTGCCAGTGAAAGGGGTATCTTAAGTATGGAAGCTGGTATCGAATAGGCCCAAGCTGGATACATGTATAATGCTCTTTGCTTGTAAATTATCGGTAGTCTTATAATGGTCAAGGTAAGCTCCGCTGCTCCATTAAGCATGAGCCTGACAAGTGTGTAGAACATAGAACCCATCAGATAGTTTGAGCTTACCAAGTCCACTTTCATCTCAGTACGTATGAACACTGTCATTGTGATGACTGCAGTGATGACTAGCTGCAAATAGATGGAATTAGAACATTTAAGGTGGCAACAAAAAGGGGGAAATTTCAAACCAACCACTTCAGAAATTGTACAAGAACCTGAAGTGTCTTGAAGACATAGACGCATGAATTTCGTTTCATGAGAAGTAGTTCTCGAGCCAAGCAAGCTTTGAACAATTCCCACTTGCTCAATGAGTATTTGGTAAACGATATGGCACTCTTGTGAGAGAATGTTTTGTCATATGGTTTTGAGATCTTCTCATTTAATTTCTCTCCTAGACTGCTTGCTTTGAACATTTGTGAGAACTGATCCACTGAAACATACTTGTAAGCAGTGTCAGTGTGGTACCAATATTGTGCTTGGTCCTTTTCGGAGATGACCTGCAAATGGTTGAGACAGTTTATAAAATAGGGACTTCACAAGGATGAATAAGGAAAAGAAAAAGAAAAAATACAAATACATCCAATAAGCCAATGAAGTTAGGATGAAGTATTCCATTTGTTAATGTTAGGCAATTGTTAATACCTCTTGAAGGAAATCTGCAACTCCCTTTCTTTCTGGACATTTAAAGCCACAGTCCTCAAAAAATTGGAGCACTTCACTTCTAGGTCCTTGATATACAATATTTCCTTCTGCCATAAGTATTACATCATCAAACAGATTAAAAGTTTCTGGTGCTGGCTGAAGAAGTGAAACCAATGCTGTAGTGTCTGTGATATGAACCAACTGCTGAAGACAGGTAACAATTTGAAATGCCGTGGAGCTGTCCAAGCCAGTTGATATTTCATCCATGAATAAAGCCTTTGTGGGACCAACAATTATCTCTCCTGAAAGGTAAAAAGCCAAGAACATTTGCTTGAGGATGAAGCAAATATAGGTTTCACGGAAGCAACTTGGTCAATGGTCTTTTTCCATGCTACCTGTACTCAATCTCTTCCTTTGGCCCCCCGATACGCCTCTTCTTAGTGCACTCCCAGCCAAGATATTAGCACATGCATTTAGTCCAAGTATCTAAGTGCAATGAACTATGCGTTTCATGAGTTTCAATAAAATTTTGATCGAGACAATAGCTTTCTTGGAGCATACTTTACCTTCAATACGTAATCTGTCTGCATATTTCTCTCCTGTCCTTCAGCTGCAATTGCCTGCAAGTTTTGATCCTCCCAGAATCATCGTCAAACAAGTACCTGAATACAACTAAAGTAAAGCTCTATTTATTTGCTTACAAATATGATTACCTTCATATATGTGTCCACATCAGGGTCGGGAACAATTCCCGCTTCTTTTTCCCTTCTTATAACCTCCATCATTATGTCTTTGCAGCCAGAAATGGGATGGTCAGTTGAAATTCTCCATTGCACTACTAATTAGGATATTCTTACATGAAGGAAACAATAAGCAACTCACCTGCTCTACTACCAACCCCCTGGCAGCGTGCTGAAAAATCAATTGTTTCCCGCACAGTCATCTCGGGAATGTGCAAGTCGTATTGGCTGATGTAGGCTGAAGTTTTCTGAGGAACAAACTCATCTAGCTTGTAGCCGTTATAAGAGATCTCACCTGTCAGCTGCATTGACACATTATAATACCAAAAATATTAACAAATCGCGATATCAGTCACTTGTTACATAACTAGTGTTTTCAGCTCAATGAATAGACATGTACAGCTCTTATCTCTAACCTTGAGGGACTAGTCCAATCTTCCCGAAAGAGCAAGCAACATTGTTGTTTTCCCAGAACCTGGGGGTCCAAGCAGGAGAGTGAGCCTGCATCCAAAGCAATCTCCATTATTAGTCCAATTCTTATGGGGTCGAAATTAATTTAACTATGTGCCTGCTATGCGTTGCTGTGCTATGCATTACCTTGAGGGTTTTATAATTCCACAGACATCTTTCAAAATACTCATCTTGGCCCGTTGAGACTTGATCCGCATCAGCTGTGCAACCAGCTACATAGGAAAGGAGACGCATGATTCATGTAGCTGAGTCAAGTAAGCGGCGAAGATCAAAGTGGATGATTGATTGGTCAGGCGAAGACTCACAGACAAAGAGCTGATCAGGGAATTCCATAAAGTAGGCAGAGGCTTCCCTTGCACTATCTCACACCCTGCCTCCACAGACAGATTCTGGAACCGAACCTCCACAGTTGGTAGCTTCACATTTACTCTGCCAATTAATTGAACTCTCTTCTCGTAATTATTTGGGCATCATCAGAAAGGAACAAAAAAAGGAGAATCAAATGCAAAGAATTACCTGTCAATCCTGTCCCTTATTTTCTGCAGCAACTTCAGATTATCGTTCTCAATGTGCTTGATGAGCCTGTGAATGAAAAGTTGCCTCTCAAGAGCTCCAAGCTTTGTAACATCAGTGACCCTTTTGCCCTCCTGAGACTCTTTTCCTCCATTCTTACCATCAAGATCGTTGTCCAAAACTAAAAGGGATGTTCTGAGCCGTTTGAAAGTTGGTAGCCTCTCAATGGCGGCCCACTGCAGCTGAAGTTCGTCGTCGTCGTCCTCCTCCATGTAAGAGCCGCCGCGGAAGGGCGAGCCACTGATGTTTGGCAGCTCCATTGAAGCCGAGGTTGGTAATTTAGAAATTGGGAAGTTATGTATATAAAGTCTGAGGTAAGTGGTCAGATGCAGCGGAGCAATCATTTTCTGTTGACAGTCGGTGACGGAATAATATTACGTGAAAACTTACATCATCAACCATCATGTCCAAAATGGCCCAAACTAAGATCAACTACTTGAGTCCCACCTTGAGCTATACTAAGCTCCAAGTGTAAACCGTTCACTAGATCTTGTTCTTGTGTACTTTTAGCCTCTACACTATAAAGGCACAACTTGGTTAGCACATAACTTATATCACAAGTAACTTAGAATCACTAGGATTCTCAAGAGAAATACCTGCAAAACAGAAAACTTAGGCCTCGACTATCACTTAGTGATTAGGCCCGGAGTTAGAACCTGCACAATAAAACTTAAGGGAATGAGTACTTAAAAGGACTCAGTAAGGATCCCTTGAATACCTATAAGGAAAATGCAGCAAACTATGCAATATGGCAACCAAACAACCAAACAAGCAATTCCATCAACAATCAACTCAAACAATCAACAAAATATAAAATATGCAATGTATGAATGTATGGTACGAAATGCACACAATATATGCACTTGGGACTTTCTGCACTCTAGGTGCCTTAAAACTTTGCCGTGAGCTCAAACGGCGGAGGTACTTGAGATACTGGCCCTCGTATCCCGGATACTTTACCTCACTTAAGTCCCACTTACGGGTTCTAGAGTAGGTCGTCACCTATCTCAAACTTACCCGCCTTTACCCTTAACTTATTGTACAGGGTAGTCTTCCTATGTGGTTTAACTAGCCAAACCCTCAAGGTTTAACTCAGAACACTACTAGTGGCTTGCTTACCAAACCAAATGGTTCGGTTGGGATCGACTTAGGTTTTTCTCTTCATTGACCATATGTAAATGACGCTCTATACGGCCAATAAAGAGTCTAAAAACCCACTTAAATCCCCTTAATGCTCATCTAAAAGCTTAAGCACTATGAATAACTTAGCCACCAAGTCACACTTTTGTTCTTAACCACACAACTTGACTACCTCTTAAATAATGCACAATTCCCGCTCTAGGAATGAATTCTAGACCCAACCGAGGCTATGGAACGTCTTAGAATAGCCTAGGAATAGAAACCGAGAGTCTAAGTTGCTCTTAAGATGGCCGGAAAAATGGCCCAAAATTCCTTAAGGTCACCTCTGGCGCTGCGGCGCCAAAGAGCAAAAGCTTAGCGCCGGCGAACAAAACTTCCTGAGTGAAAAATCGCCCCCTGGCGCCGCGGCGCCAGTCACTTACTTCTGGCGCTGCGGCGCCAACGCCGTTTTCTGCGGGGCGCGACAGCTGCGTTCTTGCACTTAAACTACTCAAACTCTCTCATTTCTAATCCAAATGATTTGGGTCTTGTTCCTAACTCATTCCCACACACAAAACTACCAAACCATGCATTATTTGAGCTTAATTACTTGAACCCTTACCTCAATTCAGCCACAAAAGCAAGCATTGAAACATAGCCTCCTTAGCTCAATTAAGCTTCCTTGAGTTCCACACCTAAAACCAATGCAATTTGGCATCCAACCCAATCAAACTAAGACCATTTCTAGCTCTAGAAACAACCTAGAATCAATCCAAATGAGTCCAAGAAGCTTACCCACGAAATTTAGTTCCAAACTAGCTTCCAAGAGTCAAATGAAGCAAGAACACTAGCAAAGAAGCTTGGTGATTCTTTCTAACACCTTGGGCACCCTTAATTTGATGAAAACTTGCAAGGAAATGAAGCTTTGAGCTGCCAATTTGGGAGAGGAGAGGGAGCTACGAATTTTGGAACTTAGAAACAAATGGCTAAGGATGAAGGAACTTAACTTATAAGCATATAAGGCAACTTTTCCCTCCCTTGCACTTAAGTCCTCATACTCTCAAAAGCTTCAAATGAGTCACTAAACTCTCACCCAAAACTACATTTCTTTGCTCTAAAGGATGCTTAAAGCTTCTCAAACTTGATTCCTTGGACCCTTTAGCCACTTAAGATTTCAATGGCCCAAAAACACACTTAGTGCCACAAGTTCCCAAAACTCACAAGGATGGTTCTAAAAGCTAGAATAACTAATGGTCTTGATTTAACTATGCCAAATCACACTTAGGAACTCACTTACTTAATTAAGCTTACCTTACTTGCTTATCAAAGTGCTAACTTGAGGTACTTAATTTAATAAACACTTAATCAAAGTAAAATAAACACTTACTTGATTAATCAACTAGGAGAGCCGTCACATCCTCCCCTCCTTCAGAAATTTGGTCCTCCAAATTCTACCAGATCCGCATGAGACTTTTGTGGTTTATACCGATGCATCTGGGACAGGATTAGGATGTGTGTTGATGCAGGATAAGCAAGTGATTGCATATGGGTCTAGGCAGTTAAGGCCTAACGAGTTGAATTACCCAGTGCATGATCTTGAGTTGGCAGCAGTTGTGTTTGCCTTAAAGCTCTGGAGACACTACCTTATGGGAAGATCCTTTAAGATCTTTACGGACCATAAAAGTCTGAAGTATTTATTTACCCAAAAGGATCTTAACATGAGGCAGAGAAGATGGATCGAGTATATCAAGGATTATGATTGCTCGATAGACTATTGTTCTGGTAAAGGCAACGTGGTTGCTGATGCCTTGAGCCGTAAGTATTCTGGGGTAATTCTCTCCAAGGATCAAGTAACACAAACCTCAAAAGATCCTAGTACAGAGCAATTCACAGTTTTATTTGAATTGTGGAAAGAATGGGAAATGGCTCAAGTCATGGTCCTTGAAATTCAAACAGCATGGCTGGCTAGGGTTAAGCAAGCTCAAGAGAATGACCCAAGTTTGAAAAGAGTGGAAATATGTAATTGGTCTTTTTCGCTATTGATGTTTCCACCACTCGTTGGTGGGAACACAATTGAATGAAAGTAATCTCCCTTGTCCGCACTCTGTTTTTTTTTTTTTTTGCTTCTTCTTCCAGTTATTCCCTACTTTTACAAAATTAATACTCGCATATTAATTCATTACTTTATTATACTACACTAGTGGAGCATTAAATTAAAATATCATTCCCAGTGCAAAAAATTACATTTATACTTGGCTTTTTCCACTATATATATAATAATATTATCATCTTTTTGGTTGTTTGATAACCAAGAGAGAGAGAGACGGAGAAAAAAACGTGAATAAAGCAATATGGTAACTTTTCCAATCTTATACTCCCTCCGTCCTATAAATTTTGATATATTTGACTTTTTGTTGTATTTTGACTCAATTTTATTCATATTATTGTTTGTTAAAAAAATCAAAAAAAATATATTTAGAAACTCAATTTTATTCATATTATTGTTTGTTAAAAAAATCAAAAAAATATATTTAGAAACTACATATCTTGAATTATCATTCATATACAAAGATTTTTTTTTTATATATTAAAATGTTGAAAATAAAAAATCATAGATTAATTGCCAAAAACAAATGGAGCAAAACTTTTGGGACAGAGGGAGTAGTATTTTTATATGAAAAATAATAACGTAAAACAGCAATTATATATCCCTCCTTTTTTACTGCTGTCGATCGATATATTGTGTCCCTTTTCTCTGCTCCTCTCCAGAACCAGCAGCTCGACACAATCTCAATCATGGAGACAGAAACGTTTTCGTATAGTAGATGAACAAATTAAACGAAAATTAAATATTATAAAATTATTACAACGACGTTTTGGGAGCATACACACACACACACACACTAGTTATTAACACATTTCTCAAACGTAAATAAAGTATATATAATTAGCTCAAATTTATCTAACATTTTAAATACTAAAAGTATATTAAAATTTTTTATTAATTAAATAAATTTATTTAATAATATATTTTAAAATTAATTTTTTTAATAAATTTATTAAAAGAAACAATAGCCATAAACAAAAAAAAAACACCATAGATATAAAAAAGTACAACTTAATGTTAAATATACCATTAGTTTTTATTTGAAATAAAATATATAGTACTATATTTTAGGCAAGTTTAAAAAGACGTTAACATAAAAAATAGGGCAAATTTTGTAGACAGTGCCTAACTTTTAATTTATCCTTCCTTTTCATTCTTAACCTATTAATATTATCTTTTAGTTCTAAACATTTTAAAATATTTCAGATTAGTCCCCAAATGGCTAAAATCTATTAACTCAGATTAATTGTGCCTATGTAACATCAATTTTTAAAAATCATTTTTAACTATCTAATATAATTTCTCTTTTAGAAATTTGAACTGGTAAATAATTTTTTTTTCCAATTAAATAGACCTTGCATTATTAATTTTTTCTATAGATGAAATAGTTATTATATACAATATATCCACTTACTCTGTTTGTCCCACAAATATTGCTTCATTTGGCTTTGCATGAAGATTAAGAAATTAGAAAAAGTTTGTGTATTGTTTTTACTTTTACTCATCAATAGTATTATATAACAACTTTTGGCTGGGTTAACAAATTGAACCTATTGGGCCAAATTAAATTATTTTTAATTGTTTTAGAATGAAAAGATAACATAGAAAGGTGAAGGATGAAATTTAGCTAACATAAATTATAGATATTGAATGATATTAATTTTTCTAGTAATTTGATTGTATATTTTAATAGTATATTTTTATCTAATTTAAAAAACAAATAGATTGAAGATTATATTTGGGGTAATTTTCTTGAGGGCACCGTATATCTAATTTTCTTTTTAATTTCATCTTGAATGTACACATTAATTAAATAGAGATATAAAATATTTATCTATGAATGTACTTTTAAGTGTTAATACAAATATTTCCATGAAGTTAAAGGGTAACAAAATTGATAAAATCTTGTGATTAAGGTTTTGTTCAATATGAAATAAAAGAGAAGTTTGTTGCAAAATTAAACTTAACACCTCAATGATGGATAAAAATGTAATTTGATAGTTTAATGAAAAGTTTAAAACCTTAAAAGTGGCTAGTATCTAATATGTAAAAGATGATTTTCCAATGGCAAATGTGTCGGGCTGATGGTTAATGCAGATTAACTTTTCCAACAGTGTCATATTGAAAAGTGCAATAGATTAAAATATGAGGTTTCAAATGAAAAAAAATTGAAATGTGGATGTATTTTGAATGATTTATTCATTGTTTTAAAATAGTTAAATTACAATAATATATTTATTTAAAGTATTACAACATATTAAATTTTAAAGGCAAAAATGTCATTTAATTTTTGTGCATCTTCATTTTTTTTAAAATAATATGTGTGTGTGTGTGTGTTAATTAATTCTCATCTTAGCTCCCACCATGAGTGAGATCATATAATATCAAACTGATCGTTATAACCTGACATCATCATAACAAACTTTCAAGTCAGGTTCAATGTTAAAAGTAATACCTTAAGTTCAA
Organism: Aquilaria sinensis; assembly: GCA_005392925.1. Classification (NCBI taxonomy): domain Eukaryota; kingdom Viridiplantae; phylum Streptophyta; class Magnoliopsida; order Malvales; family Thymelaeaceae; genus Aquilaria; species Aquilaria sinensis. The sequence goes on from SMDT01000535.1 coordinate 536,698, forward strand.
TTCAGTACTTGTAGATATTACATTGACATATTAGGAAGTAGGAGGCAACAACCAGTCAATTAAATAGACGTAACATGATTAAATGAAAAAAATGAGAAAATTTTCACAAGTAAATAAAATGGTTAAAAGTTGTCAATTTTTCTTTAACTATGTGATAAATAATGGGTAAAATCCAAATTTGGTCCCTTAACTATTCGACTTGTCCTAAAGTGGTCCCTTAGCTCTAAAAGTGACTATTGACGTCCCTTAACTCAAGTGGCGTGTCCAATTTCAGTCCATTCTGTTAGTTGAGGCGTTATTTTGGATGGATTTGCCCACGTGGCACTCATAATGCCATGTGGCAATCTCTTTCAAGACAATAAGTGATAAAACTGGCAGAAAAATAACTATTAGAATAGAATTGACAAAACATATAATTCTAGGGACTTAAATGATTCATTAACCCAATCTTCCCCAACCATCTCTCCTTAACGAGCTGCCGCCGCCTCTCCACCTCCGCCGCCCTCTTGCCCTCTCGACCTCCATGGCCCTCTTGATTCTTCGATTCTTCGATCCCCATCAAACAACTCCTAATAGAAACAAAATCAGAACTACGGAGAAAAAAATCAAATCGAGCATTCGAATGGCGAGGAACGGTAAACGACAAGGACCGACGGCGAACGACGGTGGCGAGGAGAACGACAACAAGCGGATCTACAAAACCCGATCTACAAAATCAAGCACGTAATTTTAATACTACGAACAAACGAATCAACAAAACCAAACTCACATCGTCGGAGGGAGATTACGACGAAGAAACGGCAGCTGAGAAATGACGGCGGGAGGACGGCGATGCGAGCCGCGAAGGGAGATGAGGACGGCGGCTGCACGGAGAGAAGAGATGGGAACGGCGGGGCACGGAGATGTGAGCGAGGCTAGGGCAACGGAGAGAGTAGAACGGCGACGGCGGGAGGAGGGAGAGAGGAGAAAGGCTACCGCGACGGCGAGAGAATCGAGAGGGCTGACAGGGCTGAGGGCGAGACGAGGGAGGGAGCGTGAACAGCAGAAGGCTAAACGGCAGAGGGCAGAGGCGAGGGGGATTTTTTGAGGAACAAGCATGTACTGCTTCCTCCCAGCAGACTCGTTGGGGACGGTAAAAGCCTTTTTTAAGTCATACGCATTTTACGTCCTGGCGAGTGGGTATTAAGGCGGATTTCCGGTTGGCAGCGGGTAGGCCGGAGGGAGTCGGCGACGGCGAGCTCGAATCCAAGAAGATTTGGAGAAGAGAGAAATTAGGGATTAATGTCACTTAAAGTCTTTAGAATTATGTGTTTCATCAATTTTAGCCTATTATTTATTGTTCTTTTATTCTAGCCACTTATTGTTATGACATAGGATGCCATGTGGCAAAGTAAGTGCCATGTAGGCAATTTCCATCCAACATAACGGCAGAACTGACAGTAGGGACCAAAATAGGACACGTTAGTTGAGTTAGGGGACTTTAATAGCCACTTTTAGAGATAAGGGACCACATTAGGACAACCCTTAAAGTTAGGGGACTAAATATGGATTTTACCCGATAAATAATGATACAAACATGATTTATAATGGGATTGTCACACCTCCTTTGTAAGCACAATTTAAACAATATATAATTACAATATTAAAAAATTTAAAGTTACGTGCGTATTGTGTACAATTTTATTTCAATAGTCAGCAATATAACAATTATATGTTCGGACATCTCTCACAGTGACTGGGGTTTGAATTTTTATAGGCACATTATGGTTCACTCTTTGTTAAATTGCGGTTTAATGTCATTCAGATTTCAAGAAGTAAATAATTTTTTTTTTCAATTTTTCTTAATGACTCTGTAATACCATACTATATCTTGTACATGCTTTTGAGTGTAATATATATATATATAATAAACTGTCACTCACACCTCCCTTGTTAGCACAATTCTATAGAAATGTTTCTAACTCGAATTATTCTCCATCCTAGCTAGATATGTGGCGATCGTCCAAGGTGATTATCCAGCTCACATTGGCTGCTTATGAGCACATTCTCGGCCAACACCCAAACCGAAGCATCAAACTTGCACGGTTGTGTACTGTTGCCAACGTGTAATTTTCCGTGGCAATTGCCCCCAGAAAGTGTTGCTTTTAATTTGGGAAATAATTTAGATTAATTTTGACTAATTCTTTCTTTCGACATGTATGTTTTTTCTTGAACCTAAAAAAATAAATGTGTCGTCCTTGTTTGTTTGTCGAGCTGAAAAGAAAAAAACAAAACAAAATAAAGAGGATATAAAGAGGAAGTTGACCTGGAATTTATGGTCCTTCAACTTTTGTAAGAACACCAAGACGAAGCCAGCACGCCTTATCTGTTTGATCCCCGGAATGTTGCTCTTTTCCTCAACAGAGGTTGGTTTCTTTCTCACGTGATATGTGAATGGGGTCCATTCAGATTACACTAATTTGTTGCTTTCGGCTTTGGTAGAAGCTCAGTTGACTCAACAATCACCCCTCACAAATCCAGCAACTCAAACCTGAACTTAATCCTACCGTAAAGTCATAAAAAAATATAAATTTAACTTATTTTACACGACTTTATCCATATTTTTATTAAATTAATATATTTATATTTAAAATATAATTTTATTTTAAAAATAAAATCATAGTTTAACATAAATTATCTTATATTATTTTAGTTTATAATTTTTAAGTATTAATTAATTATGAATATATACATTCTTTTACAAATATATGTAAATATATAAAAAAAAAGTAAAAAAAAATCAAATACATACATTAAAATAGGTTGATGGATAGTACCCACTTACCCGTGGGGCGTGTACTACCCAAATACGATTACTTAAGAGGAGGTTTTAGGATTAGCTATACTTGACTCAAATCCGGCCTGTTGACATTCCTACATATTATGTCTTAATTTGGAGACTACCCCCATAATAATTCCCTTTTTTATATTTCAAATTCATTGTTCATCTGTTAGTTTTGAACAATAAGCTTGGCTTTATGGATAACAAAACAAGATGTTGGTATCGTTTCGAAATGTGTTTATAGTAGGAAATATAGTTGAAAAGAATGAAAGGCAAAAAAGAACATGAGTCCAAATTTCTTTTACACTATATCATATAACAAGTTAAGATAAAATAAATAGATTGTAGATGAAGAAACTTGCGAAAATAACTCCAATAATTTTTAAACATGTGTTATAGGGCAAACTGATGAATACTTACAAGTCTATAACTATTAAGTGTTTAAATTATCATTATACACTTTGAGTATGATTAAGTTCTGTAATTTTAGCAGCTTTTATAATCTAGAGTTGAAAAACATTTATTTACAAATTAAGCTTAATAACTGGATTTATGTAGGTAGATAAAATCATAGCATCTATCAATTCTTGAATAAATGATTGGGCCTCAATTGTTTATAATCTGTAGCTTATGGTCTAGCCCCATTGAGAGATATAGGAGGCCAAATTTGAGACACAAATAAAATCAATTTTAGCATTCGCACACCTGACGATCCTTCACGAAAAAAATCATAATTGGAGTTGTGGATGTCGGAATTAAGTGATTCCGAAGCCATACGAAAACCAACACAAGGATCTGTAACTCCACTTGATATGCCAAGGACAAATTGATCATTTTCAACACCAAAATCTGGTTATAAGTGATATTATCTGTTCCGTCATGCACTAAAGAGAAGTTTCAATAGAAAAATTATAACTTGAGCTATAGATATCAGTTTTAAATGATCAAGCTATCGTTTTGAAGTTAAGAAAAATATCTACAAGTCTTGTGGTTTCATGAACAGCTAAATTGATGTGTATTGTGGTCAAGAAATTAGAAGAAATTTGAGTCACTTATGTTGATTTGTATTTCACCTACCATTACTATTATACCAACCATTACTATTTAATTTACCCCATCCCTAAGACTCTATAAATAGGCAATGGGGGAAGGATGAAATCAAGCTAGTTCCTAGGCAAATTTATAGTTCTTTATAAAAGATGGACTTTCTTCTTTGATCTTATTCTTAGTTTTCAATCTTGAAATTTTGTTCTAGATGTTTTCTTCTCATTCTTCATTTGATTTTCAATCTATATTTATTTCATTTTTATAAATATTTTTTACTCTTATAATGTCTAACTAATTTTTCTTTTTCTAAGGTAAAAGGGTGAAACTTCTAGTGTAAAAGTTATGGCTAATTTAAATGGATCCTAATGTTATTAGTATTTTTTTAATCAATTTAGCCACACTCCTTGTTAAGTGGGAGTTTTGGTTCATTATAGTCAGTCATTGGCACAAAAGCTACTTGATTCCTTCTATAGGGCGTGGCTCTGTTGGCTGTGATATGTTGAAATCTTGAGTTATTATGGATAAATATTGGTATGATGGATACTTGAACTAATTGACAAGTGTTGGCATTACATGACTAATGAAAGATAATACTAACTTATGCCTAATATTTCTGAAATTTGATTACTAAATTCCCTGATTGAGACATCCTTTATGTGTGGATCCCAATTGAGTGATAAGATGAGCTAAAATTAATCATACTTAATATATTAAAAGTAGAACCTCTAACCTTAGCTATTTTTTTGAATTTGAGTTTCAATCCACATTTATTCACACCTTATATAAAAACTTTCTTTGTTAAAAAATTTGTAATTTATATTTTTTAATTCACTTTCTTATAGTTCAACACTCAGACTCTCAAAATTTTATTATTTGTGACAACCTATACTTAAGTTACAACTGTTGAAGAGCAGCATTGACCCAAGCTGCATAAACATTGACTGCATGCCACGAACATAAAATCTTAAGTTTGTTAAGTGACAGTCTTTTTCGGGTAAGCATAATCAAAATATTAGACAATGGAGGAAGACAGTAAGGAGGTTGCTAGCTCATGGATAGCAGTCATATGCTATTGAAGCATCACCACCATGGTACAACGATCTAATGGCTCCATTAGAAGCAGAAGGTTGACAATAGAGTCTGATCAGGTAGCATCAATAGTTATCATTCCTCACAAAGCCACCAAAGCTTGGGAACATCTAACAAAATAGTGATATTAGTTAAATTGGATGTTATTGCTAACTGCATAGCCTTACAAATAGCCCTTAACTCTGCTTCAAGTGCTGATGAATGGTCTTTCCAGACGTAGCCATTATGTTGTCTTGGGAGGGCATTAATTCCTATTCAAAACCAAGCCATAGCTCTCAACCCTATATACCTTCTTTAAGCACCATCCACCAAAAATATTTGCAAAGTGTTAAAAGGACCATCCCTCTTCTGCTTACCCTAGACTTGGTAAAAAAAGTCTATAAGGTTTGCTTTGAAAGCAAAAGAGTGAGAAAGATATGATTTTGTGGAAAGGAGTTGCCGGATAAGGTCATTACTATGGGAGGTAAAGGAAGCTACATCGAATGAAGAATGTCAAAACACATTCTAGTTCTGCCCTAGCCAAATGGTCTATAAAGTTGCAGCTGGAAAAAGAGACAATCCAAGTTCTATTTTTTATGAGAATCCAAAAGGCCTAGAAGCCAACCTTCAGATAAAAGATCATTAGGATTAAGGGGTTGACGCAAAATTGGCCCCATTTACTTTGAAGCTCGACATCCCCAAAATAAGTGTATTGAGATTTGCTCCTAAGAATTACATATGAGGCAATAAGAATTCAGAAATCCTCCATAAGAAGCAAGGTTTGATATTGTTAGGAATGCATTCAAAAGACATTTCCAAATGAGGATCTTAAATTTGTGAGAGAAACATGAACCCTACAGCCACTTAATAGTATTGTAGAACTATAGATCTCGAGAAATGCCTAGACTATGTCTTTCTAATCCTATAAACTGGTTAGCACTATGAAGGAGATGGTAAACATACCCCTTTTTCATGTATAATGAACCAAATTGGCTACCCACCCAATAAGAAGTATCTAAGCCAAAAGATATGGAAGGGGCTAGAATGGAGAGAATAAAATATTTGATTTGCAGTCAAATAAAGTTTCTAAATTGTCCCTATTTCAACCTTGAGTTGATCCTGCTCTAAAGACAGCTTCCATCATTATAATCCCATGCATGAGATGAAAATGTTTTCAACAAAGAAAAAAAAATCCTCTTAATTATTCTCTAAGGATGACCAAAAAAACTGATTAGATTTAGATAAAATGGTTCAGTTTCTTTTCTAGTTATCAGGTCAATTATTAGATCATATACTTAAATATGAATAAACCAAATAGACTGAATAGTAATAAATAATTTACCATTATCCATAATGACCTAACATATATAAAGTTATTTCCTACTAATTTTTACTATTATCCATATTGACCATACATATATAAAGCTACTTCCTTTTAATTTTGGACTATAAGCAATGTATCAAATACCGTTACCGCTAAACATACCACACCTCGAAATTTTAAGGTATACCGCATGATATGCCGTGTCGTATACCGTTACTGTTACCGTAAAAAATAAATGTTAGAATATTATTTTTAGATGACATAATTTGTTTAATAATTTATTTTTACACATTTTATATGTATTCTAATTTTTCTCATCATAATTTATCAAATATAAATAAAATATATATGATAGAAGATATTTTTTTACTACAAAAAACATAAAAAGGTTATATATCGAGCAAAATAAATAATACTAAAAAAAACTAATTTATTGATATACTATAAATATAAATAATATCATCCATATACTTTGCATGTATTATAAATATAAATAATATTATCCATTAATTTTTTATATTAATTAAGAAAAGTAACAAAAAAATTTTAAAGTAAATGTTTATTTATGATATGTGTATTATTTTTATTTTAATGTTTTATATATTTATGATATTTTGATGTAAAACAAAGAAAAATAGGGGCAAAAAAAAAAATACCGCGGTACGTATCGTGCGGTATTTTGTGGTATACCGCTGTTTTTTGACAAAATACATATAAAAAATGTGCGGTATGCAATATAAGGTAAAATCAAGGTTGTCAGGATCGGGATCCTACCCTGGATCGTTTTCCACTATACAAGATCGAGATCGTAAGATCGGATCGTGGATCGTAAGATCCTACCAGAACCTAAAATTTATTGTCTAAATAACATAATTCATGAGAAATATCAATTATATTAGAAACCCAAATAAAGTTAAAATGCCATAACAATGATAAATAGTTAAATACAATATAATAATTGATCTAACATAAGCAAAGCTCAAGTTTTAATAGAGTGTACATCAATATAACTAACACAATAACCAACATAACTATGAAAAACATCCATAAACAGCCACAACTTGACAAATAAAAGAGAGTAACAATGTCTGACTACCATGAAACAACAACAAATAAGCCCATGGAACAAACAAAGGGCAAACAAGTCATGGGGCAACAATGGAATTTAGCCATCCAAAACACTAAAAGGCACATAACCAGCATTGGCATCAACATCATTATCTTCTTCCATATCAAAATCTTATTCTTCTCCTCCACCCACTTCACAATTATAATCACCCTCTAATGGATCAATCCTCTCATTAGCTTTTTCTTTGTCTAAATCAACAACTACGTAATTGATAGAAAAATGTAAATATAAAATAATTGGATTGTCTAAGAGTGAAAGAATTAATGTGAACAAAGTTGGATGCTAACTTACAAGTTGCAGCAGTTATAGTCCTCTCGAGAAAGTCTTCATCTCCACCTTCAGAATCAACTTCCAATTCAGCTGCCTTATCGATGAAGTTAATCCACCCTTGGTCTGTAGGAAGAACATGAGCTTTCTTCTCAGTAATCCACTCATCATCAGAATTCATTTCATCAAAGTTCATGGTTTGAAGTTTTTCCATTTCAGCTGTCTCCCTTCTCTCTTGCCTCTGCCTCAGTTTTAAATTGTACATCACATAAACAAGATCATTCATCTTTTGTTGATGTAAACGATTCCTTCTCTTAGAATGTACCTAATCAATAGACAAAAAGACATAAGAAAAGACATAAGAAAAACAATTAAAATAAATAACCAACATGAAAAAGGAAAAAGATTAAGCAAAACTCTTTTAACCTTACCATCTCGAAAGCACTCCAATTCCGCTCATAACCAGAGGAGGAACAAGTCAAACTCAAAACTCTCATGGCAAATCTTTTCAACTCTGGTACTTCATCTCCATATGAATCCCACCAATCAACAGGAGATTTTTTGTTTCTTGTTTGCCTAGCAACATTAAGACCAAAAAGCCCCTTTCCATTCTTGAAATCATCAAGTTGACAATCAATTTTGCCTATCTCCTCATCATCGGCACATAATCTTTCAAGGCAACTGTATAGTCCTCTTTTAACCTTTGCATCAGTACTCTTGAATGATGCACTATATTGCATTTGGTGATTAAGGAAATAAGCAGCTGCATGGAGTGGCCTATGTAATTGATTTTGCCATCTTTCATCAATAATTTCAAATATAGGCCGATACCTAAAGGTTAAAATAAGAAAAAAAAATGCATGAAATTTACTCAATTAAAACATATGAACTTGTAACATTCAACTTCTAACATGAAAATATGAACAACTTAATGTTATTGTACAATGAAATTCTGTACATTAAAATGTACCTTGATTGAACATTGTTGAAGTTTGCCTTGATTTCTTCTTTTGCACAATCCATGGCATTATAGATGAAGCCCATAGCAGGTTTAGAATCTGAATCAACCATTCGAAGAACCTTAACTGAGGGGACTGCAGCCTTAAGACACCTTGCAACTGCTACCCAAAATCCTGATGTGTCTAGAATAATATCCCCCACCTTCTTTCCTTGCTCATATTTTGCAAAATTACTGATCAACCATTTCTCAGATGAAAACATAGAGATCAATGCACCTTTTTGCTCTTGCAATCGAGCAAGAGTGAGATAAGCAGTGGCAAATCTAGTGATTCCTGGCCTTATAAGTTCTTTCTTCTTAGTAAATTCTTTCATCAAAGTAATCAATCGTGTCCTATTGTATATGAAACTGGTTATTTTTCTGCCATTTGCTATAGTCACCTTATGTTCTTCAATTTTTTTTTCAAAGTCCTCCAACATCAAATCAATGCAATGAGCTGCACAAGGTGTCCAAAAAAGCTTCTTTCTTTTTACCATCGACATCTCTCCAGCAACCTTATAATTGGTAGTATTATTAGTCACAACTTGGACAACATTTTCTTCACCAACTTTCTCCACAATATTATCCAACATTTCAAAGACTTTTTCAGCTGTCTTGCTAATATCTGATGTATCAATTGATGATAAGAAAACAGTTCCCTTTGGGCTGTTCACCAGAAAATTGCAAATTGATCGATTCTTTCTATCACTCCATCCATCACTCATTATCGAACAGCCTGTTTTTTTCCACTCATTTTTGTATTCATCAAGAAGCAACATGGTGCTTTCAACTTCCTTTTTCAAAAAAGTAACTCTAAGTTCATGGTAAGAATGAGCCTTAAGGCCTCTCCCATATTGACCCACCATTTCAATCATTTTTTCAAACTCAGGATTTTTTACACAGTTAAATGGAATAGCACTAGTGTAAAAAAATCTACAAATTTGTTCGCAAACTTTTTCTCGCTCCTCCTTTTTAAACATGGCATTCAATGTCTTACTTTGAACTTTACCCTTTTTCGAAACAAATCTATCCAAATTTCTGCCACTACTATTGTCAATTCCCAAACTCTCATTGTCTACTCCTTCTTCAATTGACAATATGTTTCTCCTTTTCTTTTGGGACAATTCATCTTGACTTTCCAATATCCTAATAAACTTGATCTTAACATCATCAGGAACCTTCAAACAAGGTCCAACATTGTTACTTGTTCGAGCCAAGTGATGCTTAAATCTGAAAATTCCACCAGTGAATTCCATCTCACAGTATTTACATTTCACTTTTCTTAAACCAACTTCAATACCATGCTCCCACCCAGGATCAGTTCTACTACCAGCTGCATTTTTTCTAAGTGTTTTAATAGAACTAGCTGCAGATGCACTACTACTTTCCATGGTTGAAGGCAACAAGTAAGATCAATCAGAACTGCACATTGTTTTTTAAAAGAAGATAATTTTGTATTAGATTATTAATAATATAGGGAAACATCATGTTTATATTAATAATAGCATAAGCATATTCCATAAACACAAAAACAGAAACGTTCTCAGACTCTCAAGTCTCAAGAGTTGCAAGCTCGCAGCTACTCAGCAAATTCTACTAACATAGCATGTGCATATTTCATGATTTCCAACAAAATCATCAGTATGAGCATATTTCATGAAAAAAAAAATGTAACATTAATTAAATTTGTAATTAATGAGCAAATTGTTCAAGTTCAACACATAGGGTTAACCAATAAATTAAAAATTTCTCATATTCTAACCTCAATCCTTCAGCTGGAGCTTAATACACTATCTAATTGATGAAAACGAGCCCACAATTGCCCACAATTTCTGCCGAGAGGAAGAGCGATGGGGGAGCACAGCTGGGAGGAGCACGACTGGGAGACGAGGCGAGCAATGAAACCCTCGCAGCGCCTGCCGGAGCGTCGCCTGGCGGAGAGGAGAGCCGTCTGAAGTGCGACTGCCTGAAGCGCCATCTGAAGCGCGACTGCCTGGAGTGTCGCCTTGGAGCACGCCTGGCGGAGAGAAGTTCGCATTCGCGAGCGAGCAGAAATGCGTCTGGCGAGCGTCTGGAGACTCTGGACTGAGACCCGACTCTAGAGAGAAGAAAATAATGCGTCCGTGAATCGTAAATTCCAAATTATGTTTTGGGCTTTTTTTTTTTCCCCTTTATTTCATAATTTGGGCTCTAGAGAGCAGCCCATTACAAATTGATAGCCCGTTTTGGTGTTTCCTATCACCCATTACAAATTGATAGCCCGTTTAGGCCCTAAACCCAACATAAACACATATCACCTAGGATCGGTAGGATCTAACGATCCCACCGTTTTTACGATCCTACGCGCGATCCTGAACGATCCCACTCTGCCAGCGATCCTATTGCGAGTTAAACAGGTTTGTTCGAGCAGGATCGTAGGATCGCGCGATCCTACGATCAGGATCGCGATTTTGACAACCTTGGGTAAAATACTGCGCGGTAAAATGAAAAAATGCGAAAATATTTGTACCACGTACCGCATACTCGCGGTAAGTGGTATACTGCGCATACTACCATAAAATACCGCGCGGTAAAATGACAAAATGCAAAAACATTTGTATCACGTACAGCATACTCGCGGTAAGTGGTATACCGCTGTATTTAATTCAGTGACTATAAGTTGCCTATCTTTCTTTAATTTTGAGTATAAGGGGTAAAAAGTTTAATATTTATCTTATGTTTTCATTTACTATATGTGTTTAGGTCTTAAAAAGATGAACTGAATAAACCAAACCAAATAAATTGAAATATAACTTGGACAGTTCTAATCCGTTCTAACATGTAATTCGAATAATTTGGATACACTTTCTAAAAATAAAAAATCGATTTGATATCACTATATTTTGAACAATTCTATACAAAACCAACCAAATGTTCACCCCTCTAAGCCACAATGATTGAGGTAATGAACCGGCCGACTATTTGTCATTTAATTAGTTTATTCGATATCAATATATTACTCCTTTCATCCCAATTTTTTTAAAATATTTGTTTTCACACACATACCAAGGCAAGGGAAAAAATGTCCTTCGATTACCAAGTTTACCCCAGTCCTGCCAACTAGCCTTACCTGCCACCTTCCTTGTTTCCCTCTCCGACGTCGTCAACTTGCCTTGTCTCCATCACTTCAATCTCCGACCATCTGTTTTCTCGTTGATCACATCGATTTTCATCCATCCATCATTTTGATCCCATTGATCTCCAACCGTCACATCAATTGCATCAACTGCATCTATCCCCGTATACTTCACGTCAATCATCTGTCCATCACATCGATCGTTATCTGTTTCACCCCGATCGTCCGTCCGTCACATTAATCGTTGTCCGCATTCACCTCAATCAACTGTTCGTCGAGTCAATTGTTATCTGTTTTGCCTAGAATTGAGCAATGGGTTGGTAGAAGAAAGGAATTGAGTGATGAGAGAATAATATGTATAATGGTAAAGATACATGACAAAATTTACTAAAAATGTTTCAAAGAATTTAAGACAATCCAAAATGAAAAATATTGCAAAGAATGTGAAACAAATGAAATATTTTGAAAGACTTTGTTAAAATATGTTCTTGTTCGCATTCAAATGACTATATCCGCCACTTTCGGCAAATCAATCATCTCCTTTCTATAAGTACGTATTGTTTTCTAAAAGATTAAATCAACCTTTTATCTCGCAATGCGATAAATTATAGGAATTTTAAAAATTTTATTATGTTAGAGCACATACCGTACACTGTTAGTTATGAGAGGATTATTTTGTTGTTATAGTATAAGCCAGATTTAATGATCTATTTACTCCTTTCTCGTTCTAAAACTAAAATGTATTATTTGAAAACTTTCACCTTTTTTCGCTCTTTTTACACATACCAAAAATTCAAAGTTTTTTAATTAATTCATTGTATGATTTGTGCCAGGTCGCCGGGAAAGGAATAAGTCCATCTTCTCGGAATAGGAACCAACAACCAGTCAAATACCAGACAACAGTAGGCATTTAAAAAGAAAATCTTGTATCCCATGCACCCCCATGTGTTTTTTTTAATGAAAATTTTAAGGAGGAAAACCGGACAAAAACTTCCCCAGTTAAATAGAGTAGGTAAGGTTTAGTGGTAGAAAAATTTTCATTTGAATTTTGGAGAATTTGTTCGTGAAAATAAAAAAGTTTGCTCCATATATTTCCATTTTATTAAAGGTATTGTCCGAAGCTTAGAGAACTAGGCCTTTCTCTTCCATAACTTATGTCATGATCTCACACTTTCTGATTAGATAAGCTCATAAGCACCGAAATGATGTTGTCCATGGTAAGCCTTGCTGTCCCTGGAGGTGCTTCTGTGGCGCTGTTTGAAGCAGCTAAACGATGTAGCTCTGCAGAAGAGCTTGTGCAGCCTCGTCCGTTTCAAGCTGGCTGGATTCAAACTCAATACAGACATTGCAGTGGGAGAGTCAGGAGCTCTCAGAGTAGGGGCAGTTGTTTAGGGTAGTCAAGGGGCAGCGGCAGTAGCCTTGGCAACTAAGAAGATAGGCCCTGATTTTGCTTTTTACAGTGGGAGCCTAGCGTGTGTGAAGGGGTTGCAGCTGGCAAAGGACTTCAATGCTCGCTGACTGATTGTTGAGACCAATGCAGCTGAGGTGGTGGAAGTCATGGTCTCGAACCAGGGGAGGAAACTCGAAGGCGGTTAGTTGCATTTTGGATGTTCATTATTAGTTATTTGAGAGGTGACAGTTCCTTCACACTTCAAACCAGGTGGCTCATTATTTAATGCATATTACTTTATCTTATAACGATTTTATTGAATGGATAGATAATTTTTCACTTTCGTTTATGGCCATTGTAGCCTCGGATGATTTGGATTAATGAATGCGCTCTATGAAGCTTTTTATAAAAAAAAAACATCGCCCAAAAGTTTTTGTAAATTTCATTTAGTGCCAACTAATGAGTAATGATTAGGAGCAAAATTGATAATGGGAGAGCGGTCTTGCCTTGCGGGTGAAGCAGAATCGCCCGAAGACAAGCTTCGATCCTAGATATGAGGAGATCGACGCCCAAGGTTAGGTGAGTATGACATTATGGGCCTGAACGAGAGGCCCACATTAGATGGCTATGAAGATGATTATTGGGCTAGGCCCGAAGGCCAGCCTGAAACTTGCACGGTCGTGTTGTGTTGGCAAATGTCAACCGCGAAGAGTAGCGGGGTGTCTTTCGTTGCAAGCTAATCCTAAATTAAAAAATAGGTGTCGGTTTCTTCCAAAAACGGTCTGGTCTCAATTTGCTGTGCCTGGCGTTGAATAGAGCCCCCACGGTAGAGGAAACACAACACGTACCACCAGAGGCAGGCGCAAAGCAGAAACCCCCACCCCCCGAACAAAAAGTCCGTCTTCTTCTCCGATTAGCAGCCGACGATCCATGGGCAAGAAAGTGATGCATTTCCAGAACGATATCTCATTCGGTAATTTCCAAATCTTCTCCGACCGGTTACTTCAATCTCATTTTCTTATTAGTAATCCATATTTTCCCAGCCTTTTGGAAAAAGACGTTGCCATATTTATGAACAAATTGTTATTTGCTTATAAATATTATTTACGTATATTCCATGCAGAGGAACGGGTCAAAGAATCGAAAACCATCATGGAAAAATATCCAGATCGAATTCCCGTGAGTTGGTTAATAATAATAATAATAATAATAATAAGGCTTCTCTCTGTAGATCTTGTCTAATCATTCCTTATTAGCTGCTAATTACAATCGTGGTGCCACTTTTGAATCAGGCTGCTATCTGGAATTAATTAATTAATTGTTTGTGCTGCGCTAATTTTATTCGTGCATTTCGCAGGCAATAATCGAAAGATATTCCAAGACCGACCTTCCTGAAATGGACAAGAAAAAGTAGGTTTTAGAATTTAGATTTGAAGCTTCAGATATATTAATTGCTGCATATATAATTAATTTTATTTATTGTTATGTTTCTGGTTCTTACTGAAATTGTGGCTCATTTTGATCCAATACGGAGGGACTCGCTCCCGTGTAACAATGCAACATTCAGATATAGTTCACCGTTAATCCTGGAGTTGTAAAATTTGGAACGCTATATATTGCAATAGTGATTTAAGAAAGAAATGAATTTAGCAACTGTGATTAATTTCTGAAATGTTGTTAAATTTTTTTATTTCTGATTATCGTAATGAGCGAGGTTGTGATAGTTCCTTTCGGTGGGGGCAGGTTCTTGATTCCACGAGGTATGTCGGTCGGGCAATTCATGCACATCTTGGGTAGCAGGTTACATTTGAATCCTGGGAAAGCTCTATTTGTGTTCGTCAACAATACCTTACCACAGACTTGTAAGTTCTAGACTCTACTTTTCAACCCAGATCTTGTCATTTTTTGTTTGTTTGGTGTTGGTAACCAGTTTGATTCCAAACATGGGATGGGCATGCAGCGAGTCTAATGGAGCAAGTTTATGCATCGTTCAAGGATGATGACGGCTTCCTATACATGTGCTACAGCAGTGAGAAAACTTTTGGATGATCTCCAATTCTTTTTAACTACTAGTACGCATTATAGTAAACCATTTCATCTCATCTCTGTATATATCTGTATCTGTATGGTTGAACATTGATCTGTTGTGATTAAACCAAATGAAATAAGCTTGCGTTTTATATTTATCAAAGGAGCTGGATCAAAATTGTTATGTGTTCCTTATTCAAATCAATTGCCTGATGTGTTTGGCTACCATATGTTACCACTTGATCCTTTTAATATCCGTTGTGGTTCTGGAACTTGAAACTATAAACTTGAGAATTGAGGCGTGTGGCATTCCATGAGATTGATAACTTGGTGGTTCTTTTGGTTATATGGACTATTAACATGCCCAGATGGGTTTGGATTGGGTCGTAAGTTATAAGAGCCAGCCAGCTAGCCAACCATATAATTAAGACATAATACAGGATTAGCGGATTAACTAGATAGGACTAGCAACTCCGAGGATAGTGATCTCTGCTTCCACCAAGCAAGCATCTCCCCACAGACATCCGTTGTTCGAATTACGGAAGTAGCCCAGGGTCACGAATCTTGGCCACCCGCTTTCTTCACTGGAGGAGCTAAACCAATGATTTGCTGCACTTAAATTCATCCTATAATTAACCTCATTTTGAAATGGATGCGCGCTGGTTACTTAAACTTAGAATTGAAACAAAGCGAATTGAGAAGTTCAACTAATGCTAACCCAAGTTAGCGGAGTATTTTATGTGCGCACCTTTACCAGAAATGTGTCTGCCCTGCAATTGATCAACTACCCGCAATGTGAACTCTGCATATATCTTAGAACTGGCAGAAACGGTCTCAGCCAATGCTAGGTACAGGGAGATATGGCTCCCGGCTCCATGCCTTCGTCCCTTGGGATAAAGTTGTATTTTCCTGAAAACCCCATAATTTAAGCACTACTGTTAATTGGTAATTAGAATTAAAACAGTGTATAACTGATGAATAGATTGTGATGCTATATGACCACAAGCGATCCCCAGCAGGGAATATGTTTTCGCAACATTCAGAACCCAGTTTGGAGAAGTTGTCGATTTTCCAGACATGCTTCTGGGTGATGAGATCCGTGATCATGGATAAGCACTCTCCTTTTCCCGTTCTACTTTCCTGGGAAACAAACACCTCCGCTCCAAAGATGCAGGCATCATCTACCAAGTATCCATTGGACTCTTGATTAAATGCTTGCAAAGGAATGAACTGATCAAACCCCCGTTGATGCTTCAAACCATGGAAACGTCTTTCCTTTCCATCCGCATCTACAGAATATGTCCTTCGAATTAAAAAGGTGGCAATCTATGGATACCGGTTATGAAGGTGATAAAAATGAAACTCGTGAAATAGAAACAGCAAAGCAAACAATGCAGACCTTGAACTAGTAAGTAGTTGTCTTTGTTCTGATCATGTAGAAACAAGCGGACAACTGCATGAAGCTCAAAGGCTGGAGCGAGGGAACTCGGATCAGAAAGTGCCAAATAGAGGGAGAGGTGCTCTTTAACGTTCCTGCTTTTGTTCCCATTCGGGTAAAGAATCAGTTTCCTGGGAATATTGTAATGGAAGATTAGTCCATAAAAAGCTCAGGCCATCAGGGTAAGAATAGAACAAAATAAGAGATTCACAACTATGATAATAATGGAGACTCGCATCTGGCTTTTTGTAGGTACCATTTGTAACCTCCTGCTTCAAATTCTGCAGATTCGTATTTCTCTACATTCTTTGCTAGCAGTGAAAACATCTGTATTTTTACTACGTAATGAATAGGTGCTGCAATGGAAACGGATCTTGCCACCCCTGAAGAAGGTGATATGAGATCGACAATTTTCAACGGCTAAAAGAAATGCAGGGAGAAGAGGAAGAGAGAATGGAGGGTACCGTCTTGGATGCAGCAGAAGGGCAGAGTAGCCATGGAAAAGCTCCGACCAGAAACCAGAAAGCTTCTAAATTACAGTCCAGGAATAAGCAAAAATGGTTTTGCAGATTCCAGCTTTATACTGTCAAGGGAGAGAGAACAAGAAAGCTGCTGTACCTTTTGATCCTTGGCTTACAAAAGATTACTTTCAATGAATCGAAAGGCATCCATACTATGCCTGTTCTAGCTGTTATCCTATTTTGATCCATCACTTAACAGAAGATTAACTTTTCAGCAATCAAAAAGCATCCATACCAAGCCTCTTCATTTTGTGCAGAAGAAGTATCACTTTACATCCAGGAAACCCACACAACCTTCCTGATCTCTTCACCAGGCTGTGACTCTGGCTAGGTCACAAGAAACAGAAAGATGTTCAAACTTGTGGTAGAAGGTGCTCTGACAGTCACTCATCTCCTCCATCTTCTCTTGACATTGAATTGGCTTTTACATATAAACCAACTGTTGAACTGTACATCCTAATCTAGTTCTGATACTCGCTGTGTTCATATAGCCATTTGGTAATTAAGTCTATCATCTCTGTGTTTCTAGCTTAGAATTCTTCAACCAGTGCTACGATATATATATATATATATATAAGATTATGGCTTGCATAACATGAAAAGTCATGCACAAATTGGACAGAGAAGGAACCACAAGTTTCCAAAATACGTCAGCCACAGCGTGATTAGTATCAATTTAAACCGTGCTATGAATTCTGAACATAAATTTAAAACTACAAATGTGATCATAACCTGGGATATTGACCCTGCATGATTCGCATGCGCCAAAAAATGGCCAGTTTTATACAATGAGAAATGAAGCAGCACATAATGGTTATGCCAGCCACCCATCACACCAATTACAGACTACTGTGAAACTTCATCTTATCTGCAAGCAGCTGTAGGGAGAAAAACCATGCACTGTATCAACTGTAGAACATTTCCATGATTAAAGAAAAATTCTTCATTCTCATTAATCGAAACCTGCAGAATGCACTGACAATGAGATCATCTGCCATTGAATAAAGGGGATGCATTTCGAAGCTGGGGACATTGACAAGTAGAAATTTTCTCCACTTAGATTGTCCATTGCTGCTACCCACACCCCGATACAGATGATTCATCTGCAAAGACTATCCGCTTGGCTTTGGTCTTATGTAACCCAGGCTGATTAGCTTCTCTATCACCTTCTTTTCAGCAGTGGCCTGCAACACGAGAAGAGGGTAGACAAACAGTTAAGTACCTCATAAATAGCACCACTAATAACTGTACAGGAATGACAAAAGAAAAAAAGAAAAAGATATCCATATGATAAAGGAGAGTCTAAGAAAGATCAAGTAAATGACATAAAACCTCGAGCTTGGGGTTGTTCGTTGGGATATTACAAGCCAGAATTATGCTGAGACCAGTCTTCAACACTGCCCCCATGAAAAAGGCAAACGAGAAAATGAATAATTCAAGGAAAGCAATCTCCACAAATTTTCCATTTAAACTGACAGAGATTTACCCAATCTTCTGGCGATCCCCAAGCCTGTATTGTCAGAAGCACCTCCAAGAATGGAAGTAGCGCTCACTGAGTTGCTCTGACCATCAACCAACACATTTATTAAAAACTCCATAAAAGAATCACGACCAATAATCGAATCCATGATTGAAAACCTTCAACTTACGGGTGGCGTGGGCACAGCCGCATACAAGCGACCCAACTTCGCAGAGTTGCAACCAATCCAAGCGTATATCTGATTCGCATGTCAGAAGGCCATTCATTTTGGAACTCAAACAACGAACCAGAAAAGCGGTAGAGTGAATCGCTGAGAAGAAGAAGAGAGAAATTACCTGTTTCGCCAGACGGATAATCTGGAAATGGAGGGTGACGTCATCAACAGGCTCAGTGAAGCAACTGAGCGGCAAGCCGTAGGAGGCACTGCGAGCGTCAAGTTCCATTGATTCCACGGAGGAGGAGAGGGAGAAGACAACAGTAGCGTTGGAGCTAGATTCTTCACGATCCATTGGAATGAAGAGAAATGACAAGTTGTCAAATAAAACCCTCGATTCGAATTCGTCCCGGCTCCGATCCAGGCACAAATCCTCCCTCCGCTTTTCACCGGGGGTAGATTGGATTATATGTTTTACAGAAGTGAAGCTTCGACCTGAAGGGAAAAGAAACAGTGTGGGCAGAGCAGAGCAGACAAACACAGGTGCGCGCGAGAGAAGAAGATGGAGGGGACTGGAAGGGAATTCAATCTTCGATGGCTGCTTGGCTGCGTCTAGAAAAGGCCTAAAGGCACTTTTAGTCCCTGAACTCGTGTGACCCGGACACAGTATACCTAAACTATGAATCAGCCCAACTCGCCCCTGAACTTGCTGAAAGTTAGACGCTTCATCCATTATATGTCACATGCTTAGCACGTGATGACTTGAAAATAAACAGTATTTTATCACCGTAAATGTACTCATCTTAATATGTACAAAATTTCTTTCAAGCATTTCATCTATAACATGGCATATCACTCAAACAATCACAGATATCATAATTCAAACATTGAAAACTCCATCTCTATAAACTTGAATTGAGTTCAAAATTCAGAAACAAAAAATGTTGAGAGCCACGGTCTTTCTCATTCTCCAATGCTTAACCATGTAGGTCTCCCTTAATTCTTCTCTCTTGAAATCACATAGAAATTCAACTCGATCTCTAGTTTACTTCAGGTGAAGCAGTAGAAGAAGAGCAGCAACAAGTGGACGTGTGCGGTGTGCAATTAGAACAATTGCTTTGGAAGGTCTTCACCCGTAGCCCCATGGACAAAGACCTCCACAAGTTAATCCCATCCTTTAACATGCCCCTCAACACATGTCGATGAGAACCTACTGCCATCGTCCAATTTGATTACGTTGTTGATCTCAATGATGATGTGATCAAAACAAGCAAAAGATCAGCTGAAATTAAAATAAGCGACATCGATTTTGTTGTAAACCATATATCATTGATGGAAAATAACGTTTGGTTCCTAGTTATCACATGATGAGAACATGATAAAAAGGGGTAAAGTGTCCCATTTTCATTAGTTCAGGGGATGATTAGATCAAGTCATAGTCCAGGGGGTAAAGTGTATAGGTCTGGCAAGCTCAGGGACCAAAAGTACATTTAGGCCCTAACAATACAATGAAGATTCTTGTTTACCAAAATGATAAAAAAAAAAAAAAGGTAGACAGTTCGAAAACAAACTCTTGAATGAGATCATTTTCAACACTATGGATGGGGAGAAACACTGGAAAAAGGTTGACTTGAACAGCTAGAGCAAATCGAAACTTCTAAAGTAGAAATTCTACGTCTTTGTTACAGCAGTGGTAGAATAAGCTGGAGACCATGGGTGGTGAGCTTGTAATTTTGTGTTATTTTGATGTTAATAATGTTTGGGTCCCACAGAAAATGAAGGATAGTCTCTTCACTCCTCTAAAATGTGTTAGCCAAATGTTATTAAACCTAAATGATCTAAGGTTAGATTCTAAGGCATTTACTATTATATGCGAAGTTAGAATTTTAGGTTGAGGGGTTAGACTTACGAGTTTTTAATATGAAATTAATATAAAATAAAAATAACTCTATTCAAATTGCACAAAAAGTATTTTAAAACTCATAAATTAGGTCCTTATGATTAGGAGAAAAAAATGGAACTCCACATTCATGTAGCACTTTCAAGCATCAATTTCATACTATATGACGAGCTTTCATGTCAATAATCAAATTAAGAAAATAGATATAGTTTAAAATTATGTAACAAAAATCAAAAGGTAAATATATCTCATGCAATTGAACTCATGCTTACCTTTCTTTATCAAGTATATATGATCTATGATATTATTTTTATAAAAAGTTTGAACTATTTTCTTTTCAATATAAACTATTAATAAAAGCTAAATTACCTTATATAACTAAACTTGTGCTTAATCAAGTATATATCATCTTGATAATTTTTTTATAAAAATTTTGAGCTATTTTCTTTTCAATATAAACTATTAATTAATTCTTTAAAATTATTAATTGGGTCTTAACTCAATTGGCATAAAGAGCATCATATCACATAACTGGTTAGAGTTAAAATCTCTTACTTATGTAAAAGATTTCTTCTCTTTATAGTCACTGAGTGAGCTTAAGTTGAATAAACTGGCGTATATGGTTGGTTAGATTATATGTATACTATCTCATCTAACTTCCCTTGTAAAGCTTCTGAGTAAAACAAAAAAATCTTCAAAAACTCATCCTTTTTGCTAGTTTCTCTTCTTAAAGTAGCAACCTTAAGGGTCTAAGAAAGAGAGATGATGCATTTTTTTTTGTCTTAAAGTGTCACGAAATGCAAAAGACAAATATAAATATCTTTTAGGTTCTTTTGATGTGCATAAAAGTTTAGGCTTTTACATGAAAAAAAAATTAATATCAATTTTCCAAATATTATTTCCCAATCACATATTATACTTTATAAATATCGATTAAATTTCTAGAGTTATTATATACTTCCTCCGTCCCATAAATTTTGATACATTTGACTTTTTGTTGTATTTTGACTCAATTTTATTCATATTATTGTTTGTTAGAAAAAATTAAAAAAAATATATTTAGAAACTACATATCTTGAATTATCATTCATATACAAAGATTTTTTATTTATAGATTAGAATGTTGAAAATAAAAAATCATAGATTAATTGCAAAAAACAAATGGAGTAAAACTTTTGGGACGGAGGGAGTACTATATAGCAAATTTCATGAACAATCCCTTAACTTTGAATATCGTATTGTTTTGGCCTCTAACCTATTTCATTTTTGTCCTAAACTCATTAAAAATGTGTCACTTTGGTCCCTTGTTAAATGAAATTACATATTCTACTTCTATAGAATATTTATTCTAACTTTTACTTCCCTAAAGATCATTTTCCCAATCCCATATTATGCTCTATAAATGTTAATTAAATTTCTAGAGTCATTAATTTAATTTTTTTATCATAAATAAAATATGTGATGTTATAATTACAATTTTATTTGTATTTATTTCATGTTATGCAATCAATATTTTTTAGTATTTCTTTATCTATCTAGTATAGATTGAACGGTTTTTTATATTCTATTTGTCCCATATTCTTTGCATTATTTCAGTTTTTTTACTTAAATTTTTTATATTAATATTTGTTAATTTTTTAAAAAAAATTATATTTAGAAACTACAAAAATTATAGTTTTTAATATAAATTTTTAAAAAATTTTACCAAATATTAATGAAAATAAATTTAAGTTAAACTTAAGTAAAAAATCTGAAATAATGTAAAGAATTTGGCACGGAGGTAGTATTTACACACACCACATATATATTGTAATAATGAAAATATAATACCATCTAAGAATTCTCAATACATGTATATTTATATATATTTAATGAACAAAGAAAAGTAAAGATCAAATTACAAAGATTATTCTAATATTCCATAAATGGTAAGATGAACCAAATAGTCAAAATATAAAGATTGTCCTACTACTCAATGAATGACGATATGAATAATTTAAATGTTGTTTGTAGATCCCAAAATACACATAAATGCTATTTAAAAATTCTTAAATGCATGTATATGCATAATTAGCAACAAAATTTTACGACCAAATTATAAAAATTTTACTCTCATCCACATAATTTATCTTATTTCTAAAGTAATATAATAGCAACAAATTATCACATATTTCCATTTAAAGAGAGTCGAGCACTTTTATCTCATTTTAAAGACTTTTTCATCAACAATTTCCTTTCAAGATTCCTATCATCTCAAACAAAATGTCTGAAATCCTTTCCCTTTAAAAATAAATACAAAAAATTGAAATAAAAAATAAAAAACTTACATTACATTTCTTCAAATACTTTGTCTTCTACTTTTCAACCACAAACAACCTGATTAGTAAAATTGCTCTTAATTTAGTCAACTTGGGAGTAGTCCCTAATTAGTAACAATTGCCCTTAAAACATTAAAGTTGCCACACACATGTTAACCAGTGACGTAAACAAGTAGGTGTAGTTATCATAAATAAACAAAGAAGCAAATAAATAAATGAATAAATAAAGTCGTTTCTATGCACAAGATCGCAGGGCAAAGATTTTAGGTACATGAGTGTAGTCCACAGCAAGCAAGGTCCTCGACCATACTTACATGCCGCTTAGAATTCACAAGGCTAAAATACCTTTTTACAGGGAAATGTAAAGGGAAAAAAGAAATGGAAAGAGATCACTTTATGCTGGTTTCATGCTTAAAATGATATGAAGCAGTACGTACACTAACAAAAGATTCTGAGAAAATCGTCCTCTCTCCCGACAAGAAACAATCGTGAAAAAGGGTAGAATAACTATGCTTGAAAGCACTGACATGTTTCTTGTTCCATTCTTTGCCATGTGAAGTTTTTGGGGCGTAATTCTATGCTGCCCTTGCTGTGTGTCATGATCATAGTTACTGAACAAGGGTGATGGGAAGAAATAGGTCTAAACTGAAGTTAAGACCAACTTGAACATGAAATCAATAAATTAGCAGACAAAACAAAAGCAAACAAGCAACCGGACAACCATGGAGACGCTAGGCCACATCAGCAAAGCAAAGCAATAAAATGACCCTTTTTAGCAAGCATATTTTATAAGGCACTTGGGACAGGACACTGGTGATACAAATTTTTCTTTTCTTTTTAACCTAAATTGTTGTGATTTTCAATATTGACCTCAACAAATAAAAGTGACCTTTTACTTATAACCTCAGCAGACAGTCAAATGGCAGATTATTGTTAGTTATATTGTTAGGTGACCCAATAAGGGGCATTTGTCATACTTACTTCTTCAGTTGATCTAGACACAGAGGAAAGTCTGATTTTATTTCTTGAAATTGAAATTACTATAGGGTTTCGGGAGCCAAACAAACGCAGCAAAAAATAACCAAAACCTTCCAGGATCTAAGTGAAACGAGGTAAATTGGGTATTCAAAAATTTTATATCTAGTCGATTGAGATCTTTCACCCAACTGTTGAGTTGAATCATAAACTTGAATAGTTGACGTGTTCAAGCTCTCTACGGTATTCACGCGAGCCTTTTAAGGTCACTATGCTTCCACCATGTCCCGATAAATGCGTTCCTTTTGCACCCGTAGTGCTAGCTTGCATCCTCCAAGGAATGGCAAAAGAAGAGTACAACTAGAACTTTTTAGAACCCTTTTGATTTCGTCCTTAGGGAGGCTAGGGCAAGAGCTGCGAAATTTTCACTATATGATGTATATATAGTGATACTCAACTTCTAAGCTTAATGGGTTTCAAAACCATAATCCAATTAGGTTTAATTTTGAGCTTCATTAATGGCTCAACCTTTAGGCCAATTATTAATCTGAAATTATTATGAAACCAAAACCCAAACAATTTGGCCCATACACTCAAATAATCCAATTAGCTCTACATGTGTGACTCAATAGGCTCCTATCACATTAGCAATGATAAAAAATCATATTTATAATTATAAATAATGAGCAGTGTCTAACAACACATCATTACTACCAAAGTGACAAGATAGTCGGTAATTCGACTAAACCTCTATGATAATTATCCGTATATGCCATTGTTCCTTTGTCTAAGATATCAAGACCAAGAACGAGACATGGAATATGTCACTCTCGCATAGCCCAATCTATGGTTTCTTGATTATCGAGTAGACTAACTTAAACTAATGACATTGATATCGTATATCAACTCATCCGAGTATGACCATGCATTTTCTTAGTCTCATTCTATTAAGGGGCCCAAAGATATTACTCCCGTTACATAGGAGGGACAAATCTCATTTTGATCATACAAAATCCTCCGTATGACATGTGACATATCCAATGACCACTTTCAAGTTTACTCAATTACGAGCAACAAAAAGAAGTATCAAAGTATGTGACTCTCACGTAAGGAACCTCGATGACCTTAGGTCAAAGAAATTACATATACCATGATCACTATGAGAATCACTTCTGACACTCATACAATGATTTATGTAGCGTTCTCATGATGGGTCAGTTCAGTACACAAGTTTTCCAACTTGTACTCATATGTAGACTACATATCTCATATTTGTCTCCACATATGTTAGCCTTTATGTATTATTATAACCCACTCTACAATAATACTAGACCAGAGAGATTTAAGAATACTATTATTCTAGGGTTATAATTACGTTTGATTATGTCACACAAAAACAATACAACAAATACAATTATTGGATTAATGTCTCAATAGAATATCATGACTCAATGTGCAAAATAAAATCATCTCATGATTGACTTTTGGGCACAACACTAACAATTACATCTTCCCCCCATATAGAGAAACTAGAAATTCCATATTTGTGTCCTTTAAGAACAGTAAGTGGTGACGAATATCTACAGTGAAATGTTACTAGAAGAATCAAACAAAAGAGAATCTTGATGAGTACAGAACAAAAGCAATGACGAAAAAAAGGAAATGTTAAAAGAGCAAGAAATTTGTGCTAATCTTCAGCTTGTCTTATAAAACATTAAGTTTTCCCAATTTTTCAAGGGCTATAAATGAACTACCATTGAAAGATAATAACTATATAATAAGCCCCAAAAAGAGAGAAGAAATATGAGTATCAACATAAAAAATTCAAAAGTTATTAAAACACGAATAAAAAAGCAGTGAGTAGTTTCCATGTCATTCATTAAACCACTTGGAAAAGCATTCCAAAAATTATGAAGTCAATTGAAATGCCAAATATCATGGCTCAAGCCAAAGTATGCTTTACATTACTCATATTTATACTAAATGGAATTTTTCTCAAGGAAAATTTGCCACATTCTCAAGTCCCAAACTCTCAATGCTCTATCAAGAGAACTGGAAACCAGCAAATGATCCTCTGAGCTAGACAATTGCATACATAAAAGTAAATGAAAACTCATTATGGTTTAGATTTGACTTAATTTCACTTTGTACATTTAAACATACCTTTGTTATATACTCGACATAAGCCCTCCACGAGCCAAGGACATCTCCATTTCTAACATCAAATATTTCACAATGACCAGAGCTTAATCCAGCAGCAATCCAAGATGATCAAACAGTGGCTCCATTTGCTTCTACTATATTTGACCCACATAAATACATAGCATACACAAGAGAAGGAAAAGCAGATTCAATGACTTCACCTTTCCATAAATGAAGCTTTCTACCTTGAACAATATCAATAAACCTGCATCATGCAAGAATAAGTCAAAACATGGCACAATAAGCACTTTCCACAATAGCAGCTTCATATGAAAAAGAAAAAAAAGACTTACTTGACAGAACCATTTCCAGTACCAACTGCAAGTGTTTTAGTAGAATCTAAATAATGCATGCAAGTGTACAAGTTCTCATCAAAGGCACTGGTCAAAGCCCCACTTGATAGTGTGTTAGAATTTAGCATGTTAGCCTAGTCAATATTGAACTCTGTGTAAAAGATAAAAGACTTGTAGGATGAAATGAATCCATGGATGATTCAGAAAATAGTGATACAAGTTTCCTAGTTTAACTATTATAAACATGTACGTTTCTATCACAAGATGTCATTCTTCCACTTAATGACAATACACAAATATCATTCACAACCTGAAAGTCACATAACCAAACATTATATGAACAAATCTAAGACTTATTACCAGAAAAGGAAAACAAATGGCTTAGACCTAGAAGTTGAATAAATAACACATATGATCAGCCCTCTGTTACCACTATCCTTTGTTTATATAGGCTTGTATTCTCTCTTATTTTATGTGTATGTATCTATGTGTGTCTATGTATGTATAAATTAATAATCGATGGATCCTATTGAAGATGTGCCATTAGTTTTGAATCAATATAACACGATAAAAATGATGAAAGAAGTAGCCAAACCTCTTCATGGCCATAATAACCGGATACACTATCAATTCTTGTCAAGTCCCACCTTTACACAGTTCCTTTAAATCATGGACCAATACCTGTAGTAAAAATTATGTTTTTATCCTTGAAAATAGTTAAAGATCTTAATGCTCTATGATGTGCACGCACAGATGATACAACAATCGCTCTTATCTTCCATGGAAATTCATCTTTTGGGTTGCCAAAATAAACAACTAAATTAGAAGTATCCCAGCTGGCAGTAGGACTAGGGGACCAAAACCAGGGTTCATGCTTTTGATTATTCACATTTGCTTGATTGGCAGCAACAACACTAATATTAGGAAGATCTCACTAACATCAAATTCTTGGCACTTCTTGTGCCCTATGATTATGGTATTGACCAACCAACTTCATTTATCAATAACTTATAATCAGATGCTTATTTTTTGCTTAGTGAAGGCCTCCAGACAACTAAATTATCCAAAACATTTTGAGGTGGATCTTTCCACTGTATTATCATGGATTCAGAAATCCAATACAACACAACAGTACACTTGTTAAAGTGTCTCTTGTGTTCAATGAACCAAACTATTATTGGAAAAAGAAGTCACTTACCTTCCATTTATGATAATGTAGGAGAAATTGCTCAAGAAGTAACCAAGCGGCACAACATTGACGAAGCTTCTCTATTTCAAGCAGAAATGCCAAGGACGAGTAAAGAAGCAACCTGTTTTTAATAAAAAAAAAAAGAAAATCAAGTTCAATAGTTCCACATCTTAATGACATTTAAGTAGGTGATATCAACAGACATATTCAAAAAAACCTACACAAGATCCACGTAACTTTCCATATGAGAATCCCTGATGCAATGCTTAAAGACTTTAGGCAAACTTATTTTAGGTGTAGAATTAGGAAATAAATTTTAATTAGGAAATAAATTTTAATTAGGATTCTTTGCTATAATCATTATTGCTAAGTTTATTTGTTTCCTTTAATAGTTTATTTCTTTCCTTTTATATTTGTTTCCTTTATGTTTTACTTTTCAATAAATAGGGGAAAATATGTTTAAAGACAATTTTTTATGTTATTGAATTAAGAGAAATTTCCCTTCCTTGGTTTTCTTCTTCTTTTCCTCTTTGTTATCTCTTTTGGTTCTAGTTCCTATTTGCCCTACATCAAATTTGGTTTTAAAGCCGAAATTCCTACAAACACTCTTTTTTTCCATCGAAGCTTTTAAACAATGATACAATTAAGGATTTTTTCATCGACATGGAGAGGCTAAGGAAATTAATTATGATTGTTGCTGCCATTGCCTGTTAATCTGTGGATGCGAGTCGGCACCA
Source organism: Aquilaria sinensis (assembly GCA_005392925.1). Lineage (NCBI taxonomy): Eukaryota > Viridiplantae > Streptophyta > Magnoliopsida > Malvales > Thymelaeaceae > Aquilaria > Aquilaria sinensis. The sequence goes on from SMDT01000535.1 coordinate 565,091, forward strand.
TCACAGGTGGCAAGAATTGAAGATTGGGGAGTTACTAGGATAGTAAAAAAAGACATGTGGTCATATGATGGTAAGTTGGATGCCAATAATTTCTTGGATTTGTTGGAAAAGTTAGAGGAATACTGTGATTGGTATTACATGACTAATCTGGAGTGATTTTGGTTCGCTAAATTGAAGTTGGTAGGACTAGCCAATTAAGTACTGGCATGGGGTTGAACAATCACTAGAAAACCTAAATAAACCCTCAATTAGGCAGTGGACTATTATGAAATGAAAGTTAACTGGAAGTACTTTCATACCTTTCACAGGAGACAACTGTATGACCAGTTACTCAACCTTAAGCAAACTTCTACTGTGTTTTGTTACATTGAGAGATTTGATGAACTTATGTTACGAGTAGAGATTAATGAGGTTGAGTTCCAAACTATGGGTAGGTTCATGAATGGGTTGAGAGGAGATATCAAGAGAGAGGTTGAGTTAAATATGCCCAACACTGTAAATGAAGCTTACCAACATGCGTTAAGGCTAAAGACCTATTTTAGATCTAAAGTTAAGACACTATATTAAGCTCCAGAACCTAGGTTTGCCCTACCGAGACCTAAGACCCGATGTTTGCTTAAGACTCATCCACAAGAACTTGGAAGAACTCTACCTGCCACCCTTAATGGACCTCGTCTGAACCAAAATATCGAATGCCACAACTGTCATGGTAAGGGTCACATTGCAACACGATGTCCTCATTAAGCCTTAGTAATTGACAAAGAACCCGATGACTAACCCCTTGACGAGGGCTAAACAGTTGATTTGGTAAAGTATTTTGGTGATGAAGGTGAACTTGATAGGTTACCCTTAGTTGAGGAACATTGTAATGTTGTAAGGTGTGTGCTCTCTGCTGCGAAAACTCCTGTAAGCAGTAAAAATGATGATTGGAAGAGAATTAGCATCATTCACACTTTCATTAAGTATGGTGAACATAGTTGTAAGCTTGTGATCGATGGGGGTAGTACCATGAATGTATTAGGTAAAACAGCTATAACTCATTTGAGCCTTAAGGTTGAACCACACCTTACACCTTTTAGGGTAACTTGGATTGACAAAACCACTCTTTCTATCACCGAGAGATGTCGCATTCCTTTGTACATTGGGAATTATAAAGAAGAGGTTTATTGTGATCTTTTTTACCTATGGATGTATCCTATATTTTGTTTGGATGGCCTTGGTAGTATGACTTAGATGTAACCCACCATGGTAGAGCCAACACCTATGAATTCAAGTATAAGGGTAGGAACATCATTCTTAATCCTGTTAGGCCAAACTATAAGGACGTGGTATCCCAATCAAGTCTAGCAATAATAGCACCAAAAAGAGCCATAATCCAGCTTCTGAATAGTAAAATTTTTTTGCAAGAGAGCCTAACAAGTACGTGTGTGTTTTTCGTTGTAGTAAGGGAGATCATGTTTGGGGGCTCAAACTTTTAACCAACACACCTAGTCGAGATCTCTAATCTTTTATAGGAATTTTTTGATATCATGTCTTCTGAACTCCCCTTAGAGCTACTACCCATGAGGGAAATTCAACATGTCATTAATTTAGTCCCAGGGTCTCAGTTACCTAACCTTCCTCATTACAAGTTGAACCTAAAGGACCATGAAGAGTTAAACAGGCAAGTGAACGAACACTTAGCTAGAGGATTCATTAAGCGCAACCTTAGTCCTTGCACTGTCCCAACCAAGTTAACACCAATGAGTTATGGTAGTTGGAGAATGTGCATAGATAGTAGGGCTATCAACAAAATCACCATTAAGCATATGTTTCTCATACCTAGACTTGAGGACATGTTAGACATGCTAGACATGCTTAGGATTAGGACATGTTAGACTCTAAGATAGACTTGTGTAATGGCTACCAACAGATTAGGATTGGCTAGGAGACGAGTGGAAAACTATTTTTAAGACCTAGGATAGTTTGTATAAGTGGTTAGTTATGTCTTTTAGGTTGTCTAATGCGCCTAGCACCTTCATGAGGGTTATGACACATGTCAATTATGTTAGTGTTGTGCCCAAAAGTCAATCAGGAGATTATTGTATTTTACACATTAAGTCATGATATTTGATTAAGACATTAATCCAGTAATTATGTTTGTTATATTGTTTCTATGTGAAATAATCAAATGTAAGTATAACCCTAGAATAATAGTATTCTTAAATGTTCCTGGTATAGTATTATTATGGAGTGGGTTGCAATAATATATAAAGACTACTATATTTGGAGACTAATATGAGATATATAGTCTACATATAGGTATAAGTTGGAGAACTTGTGTACTGGAGCAACCCACAATGAGAACATTACATGGATCATTATATGAGTATCATAAATAATTTTCATAGTGTTCATGGTATATATAGTCCTATGACCTAAGGTCATCAAGGTTCCCTGCATGTGAGTTACATACTTTGATACTTCCTTTTGTTGCTTGTAACTGAATAAACAAGAATGTGGTCATTGGATATGTCACATATCATGTGGAGGGTTTTGTATGATCAAGATGAGATTTGTCTCTTCTATGTAACAGGAGCGATATCTTTGGGCCCTTTAATAGAGTGAGACTAAGAAAATGCATGACCATGTTCAGATGAGTTGATATATGATATCAATGTCATTAGTTTAAATTAGTTTACTCAGTAATCAAGAAACCATAGATTGGGTTATATGAGAGTGACACATTCCATGTCTCGTGCTTAATCTTGATATCTTGGACAAAGGGATAATAACATATATGGATAATGATCATAAAGGTTTAGTCGAATCACCGACTATCCTGTCACTTGGGTAGCAATGATGTATTGCTAGACACTGCTTGTTGTTTATGATCATAAATGTGATTTATGATTATTACCAATGTGAAGGAGCTTATTGGGTCATACACATAGAGCTAATTGGATTATTTGAGTGCGTGAACTAAATTGTTTAGGTTTTGGTTTCATAATAATTTTGAATTAATAATTGGCCCAAAGGTTGAGCCATTAATGAAGCTCGAAATTAAACCTAAATGGATTAGGGTTTTGAAACCCACTAGGCTTGGGAGTTGAGTCTCATTATATATATATCATATAGTGAGAATTTCATAACACTTACCTTAACCTCTCTAAGGACAAAATAAGAAGAATTCTGAAAGTTCCAGCCATACTCTTCTCTTGCGATTTCTTGGAGGACGCAAGCTAGTATTGCGGGCGCAAAAGAAATGCATGTATCGGGACGTGGTGGAGGCGTGGTGATCCCGAGAAGCTTGTATGGATATCATAGAGAGCTTGAACATGTCAATTGTTCAAGTTTGTGATTCAACTCAACAGCTGGGTGAAAGATCTTAATCAACTAAGTATAAAATTTTTGAACACCCGATTTACTCCGTTTCATTTGGATCCTAGAGAGTTTCGATTTTCTTTCACTGCCCTTGTTTGGCTCCTGAAACCTTACACCTCAATTGTTCCTAGGCAAGTTTTTTGTTTTTTACTTTAATGACATCTTAGTTTACAGCCGGTCTAAAGAGGAACATGTTGGTCATTTACATTAGCTTTTTGATATCCTCTGAAAGTCCAAGTTGTATATGAACCTTAGGAAGTGTAGTTTTTTTTGCAAGATATAGTATTTTTCTTAGGTTTTATAGTGGGTGCATAAAGGATTGAAGCAGAACCTAATAAAGTGAAAGCTGTTAGAGAGTGGCCTGAACCTAGTACAATTTCATATGTTCGAAGTTTTTTAGGTTTAAAAACTTTTTATAAACATTTCATTAAGGGTTTCAACACCATCATTGCCCCTATATCGGACTGTCTTAAGAAGGGTGAATTTAAGTGGACCTTAGCAACCTCTAAATTATTTTAGGAAATCAAGGTAAGATTGGTTGGAATACCTGTGCTTTGGCATCTCGACTTCAATAAGGTGTATAAGGTGTCTTGTAACGCCTTTGGGGTAGGGGTAGATGGTGTCCTTAGTCAAGAGGGTCATCCTACCGCTTTCTTTAGTAAAAAGCTTTCTAAGCCTAAGTAGAGGTACTCTACCTATGACAAGGAATTTTATACTGTGGCCCAATCCCTTAGGTTTTGGAGATACTACCTTTTACCTCTAAAGTTCATCATCTAATCTGACCATCAAGCTTTAGGGTACTTTAGTTCTCAAAAGAAGCTTAACTCTTGTCATGCTAAGTGGTGTGTCTTTCTAAATGAATACAACTTTGTACATAAGCATAAGTCGGGTGTTGAAAACAAGGTAGCTGATGAGCTTAGCAAAATGATCGCCACCCTTCAAGTGCTTAACGTTAACTATTAAGGTCCCGTGGGTTGATAGGATGAAGGAGAACTACCAAACATATGTTGATTTTGGTGAAATCTACAAAGTTGTTAGCAGTAGGGATAAGAGGGAGTATAGTGACTTCCTTATTTTAGATGGTTACTTATTCAAGGCTAATAAGTTATGTGTTTCTCATACTTCACTTAGAGATTTTCTAATTTGGGCGTTACATGCAAGAGGGTTAATTGGACATTTTGGTAGGGATAAGACCATTTCATTGGTTGAGGATAGGTTTTATTGGCCCTCATTAAAGAAAGACATGGAGAGAATTGTGTCTAGATATTGAACGTGTCAATTAGCTAAGGCTAGAAAAAAGAACACTGGGCTTTTTACACCTGTTCCACTGCCACACGGTCCTTGGAAGGATTTGAGCGTGGATTTTATGTTAGGATTACCTCAGACTGCTCAAGGTCATGACTCTATATTGGTTGTGGTTGATAGATTTTTCAAAATGGCTCATTTCATTCCCTGTAATAAACAAAATGATGCATCCCATATCTAAGTCATTCTTTAAAAAGGTAGTTAAGTTACATGGGTTACCAGATTCCATAATGTCTGATAGGAATGGCAAATTTATGAGTTATTTTTGGAAAACCTTTTAGAAACTATGTGGTACTAAGTTATTTTTCTCCTCCGCATTTCACCCCCAAACTAATGGCCAAACAGAGGTTATTAATCATCGTTTTAAGGACATGCTTAGATGTATTGTTGGTGAAAAACATGGTACATGGGATTTGTTGTTGTCTAATGTTAAATTTGCCTATGCTTAACACAGAGAATTGGATGTATTTTTGCGGAGAGAAAGTATCAACAGATTTGCCTTCTTTCTCAAAGGTTGCGGCCCTTTTGAGTGTATCTATGGCTACAAGCCTCGCACTCCTCATGACTTATTTCTTCTTCTCCATCACTTCCGGGTTTCTGAACCTGTTGAATCCTTTGCCCAACATATCCATGATTTGCATGCTAAGGTTAAATGAAAGAATGACATGAGTAATTGGCACTATAAACTTGCTGCTAATGTGCATCATAAGGGTAAGGAATTTAATGTTAATGATGAAGTTATGGTTCGCATAAGACCTGAGCGACTAGTGAAAGCTAGTTTTAAAAAGTAACATGATAAAGACATTGGCCCATTTTCCGTTTTTAAAAAGCTTGGACCAAATCCATATGTGCTTGATTTGCCTGTTGAACTTAATATTAGTCCTGTTTTTAATGTGGAAGATTTATCACTTTATTGACACATCTTTGAACCTCCTATTTTGTTAAGTGGACCTTTTGTAGGAACACCCATCCCAAAGACCCCTTAATTCCCTAAGCCAAAAGATGAGAATGGCAACATTCTTGATGATGAGTTCTTGAGTTCTAGTATTAGTGGTGGTTGTCGTTATCTATTTTAGTCGAAGGGATGCCCGCCTTCGAATGCTACTTGGATGTTTGAGGAGGACCTTTGTAAGTTGGACCCAGAGCTCTTAGATTGGTATTTGCAATAACACTCGACGGAGTCGAGTTTCTTTCAACTGGGGGAGAATGATGCAATGCTTAAAGACTTTAGGCAAACTTATTTTAGGTGTAGAATAAGGAAATAAATTTTAAATAGGATTCTCTACTATCTTTTTTATCGCTGGGTTTTTTTGTTTCTCTTAATAGTTTATTTCTCTGGGTTTATTTGTTTCCCTTAATAGTTTATTTCTTTCTTTTTACATTTATTTCCTTTATACTTTCTCCTCCTATAAATAGGTGAAACAAGACTTTTGGAGACAGTTTTTGATATTATTGAATTAAGATAAATTTTCCTTCCCTTGATTTTATTCTTGTTTTCTTCCTTGTTCTTTATTTCAGTTCTAATTCTTATTTGGCCTACATCAGTCCCCAACTCTAGATCTATCACCCTTCAAGCTTCTGCCAGCAGAACCAGGGCAACTACAAATTTCATGTGAGAAAGCAAGCTCATCAAATAGCTCCTTAAGTTGTGGCAGGACATGGCATTCACTTAACTCTGGTCCAATTCGCTGACAAATTGACATGAGGGCCGTAGCAGCAACCTGATCAACAAAAGTACGAATCAAGTCACGAAATTTCAGTGTTACTTGGCTAGCATAAAAACAAGTACAAAAGACAATGAATAAGAAAAGGAAGGGGAGACAAAATGTAGCTAACACTACTAAAAAAGGGTCATTTTCCAACTGCCATTTCCAACGGCCTGCAGTTGAAAATTGACAAGTTTTCAACTGTCAGCCATTGGAAAAGAAGCCGTTGGTAATCAGTGCGTTGGAAGTTTTGCTTCCAACGGCCCAAATATCATCTGTTGGAACTTCTAACAGTCAGCCGTTGGAAATTTCCAACGATTGTAATTAAATTTTTTTTTTAGTGTTCCAACTGTCTAACTGGTAAGGCAGTTGGAAATTTTTCGATTTTTCCAACTGGTTAAGCTATTGGAAATTTTTCCAACTACCTAGGCCGTTGGAAAATTATTTTTGAAAAATAAAAAAGATAAATGATTAAATATTATATATTTATTACTTTAAATTTAACAAATTTTTATTTTACATTAATCAAAAAAATTAAAATTATTATTACTAAAATTATATTTACATTATTACACAAAATTTAAAAATTACAAAAAATACAAAATCTAATAGAACTAACCTAAATCAACCAAATCAAAAATAGAAACAAATTTAACCAAAATAAAAAATAAAAAACTCAGAACAAATCTGAACTAAAAATCAATTACCCAAACAGATCTAACCAAAATCAAAAATAAAAAATTATAACAAAATTGAACACAAATCAAAAAATCGAAACAGGTCTATATATACAAAATCAAAAACAGATCTGAACCCATCTCGGTCTAAGCCACCGAGGACGGCGTGGAGGCTGTGCCGGCGAAGAGGACGTGGAAGAGATCGAGACGGTGGAAGAGCGCCAGAGACGGAGACAGCGAAGCGGATGAAGACGACGACGGCGAGGCGAAAGGGCTGGCGACGCCGATGAGCACGTCGGCTGTGGAGGCCGAACCGTGCAAAAAGGAGGCGAGGTACGAGGCTGATGAGCACGGCAGAGAAGAGAGACGACGGCGACGGCGATGAGGAAGAGCGCCAGAGACAGCGAAGCGGCTGAAGAAGACGACGGTGAGGCGGAAGAGCGCCAGATACGGAGAGAGGACAACGGCGACGACGAAGAGCAAAACAGGCGTAGATGTACAGCGCGAGAGGAGGGGGAGAGGAGGTAGAGACGGAGAGTGCGAGAGGAGGGGAAGAGGCTGAGGCGGAGACGAGGGAGAGTGAGAAGGCGAGGAGGTAGAGATGGAGAAAAGGTTTAGGGAGGTGGGAGGTAAGTGGTAGTATTTATAGTTAAGATTAGTTAGGGTTGGGTTTGGGCTTTTTTGGCCCAGTAGATCATTTTTTTTTTGCTGAAAAAAATTATATAAATATAAATATCATAATATAAATTTATGTTTATTGATTAAAATTTTATTTTATCTTAATTTTGAGTTAAAATTTTTGAATGTTATGTTCTTATCATTAAAACCATCAATTATGATCAAAACATAAGACTGTGAAACATAATATTGTACATTATTTGAAATGATAAATATTTTTTTGGCGATTAAAGAATAACTGACTAAAAATTTTTATCTCTTGTCAATTTAAATTACAATTTTTAATATAGTTGAAAAGTTTATTTTAAAAGATTAAAATTTAATTTTAGAAATTATTGACCAAATCACTTCATTAAATCATAGAGCTTTTTCTTTTTACCTTTACTACGTTAATGATAACCAATGTTTTACTTTAGAAAATAACACATCATAAAAAAATTTAAAATTGTGTTGAATTTATGTTAATCAATGAATGGTTTAACCATTAATATAATAATAATAATAATAATAATAATAATAATAATAATAATAATAATAATAATAATAATAATAATAATAATAATAATATATGTATGGCATATACACCATATATCATATACTATGTATAAATATAATAATAATAATGTGTAAGATATATATATGTATTATGGTAAATATATATAAATATCAATATCAATGCAATATAAATATGCATACATATAAATGTGTGTGTATTTTCCAACAGCCTAGGCAGTTGGAAAAATAAAAAAAAAATTTCCAACTGCAAATGTGTGTGTATCTTCCAACGGCCTAGGCAGTTGGAAAAGTAATATATATAAATGTGTGTATATTTTCCAACGGCCTATGCAATTGGAAAAATAAAAAAAATTTCCAACGGCCTAGGCAATTGGAAAAGTAAAATATATAAATATGTGTGTATTTCCAACTGCCTAGTAAAATATATAAATGTGTGTGTATTTTCCAACGGCCTAGGCAGTTGGAAAAATAAAAAAAATTCTAAAAATAGTTTCCAACGGCCTAGGTCGTTGGAAACAATAAATATTGAGATGCACAGTTAACTTACATATTTTCTAACAGTTTAGGCCGTTGGAAAGGTGTCCGTTGGAAATTTTTCAACACTTTCAACAGCCAAGCAGTTGGAGAATTTTTTTCTGCAGTTTCCAACGGCCTAGAACGTTGGAAATTTCCAACGGCTTGCCCGTTGGTAAAGGGTTTTTTTAGTAGTGTAAAAAGAAGATATTAAATTCAAATAAAAGGGATCTTTCATCACATAATTAGATCTCAGTTTGGTTATATTCCATTCCTCAAAGATGAAATTATGTACTTTTAATCCCGAATTATCTTACCATACAAAATACATAATTTTGTAATCTTTCCAATTAAAGAAAAATGAACACCATCATGTAAAAATCTTGCATATCAGTTATACCTGAAGTACATAAATCTCTAGATTTGGCATCATAAGAGCCAGGATATAGAGGCATTGCTGATCCTACATGTTTGTGGAAGATACACTATTACTCCTTGAAATATTTCATTCATTACATGTAATTTCAAAGTGGAAGTGCATACTTCAATAAGCTCCTTTACAATAGCCTCTTGCGGCAAGTAAGCAACCAAACCATCTAATGTCAGTAGACAATTAATTAGAGCCAAAGCACTCCAGCACTGCACTGGCTCAGGTTTATTCATACATGAAACATCAATACATGAAGGAGCAACTTGTTTAAGCAATGACACCATCTATCTAATGACAAAGCCCTCACCCAAAAGATAGCCTACGAAATGAAAACAACAAAAATATATATAGCATCCAATCATGATAACTTCATGATAGGCATGAGCCCCAAAGGATCGCATGTACCAATTCTGATTCCATATGTGTCGCATAAACGAGTCTTGGAGAAGAGACACCTTCAGATGAGAATAACCTGTAGTCTAGAAGAAATAAAACTATGATCATGACATTAACTATAAAAAATGTGCAGAAGTTAGAATAAAAACAAATTGTTATCTAACCTGCAAAATCTTCTGGATAACAGGCAAAACCTTGGCTTTCGCTGCTTCTGGTCTCAAACATTTTACAAATTCTTTAAGTAGCACGTGAGCCCATTCAGCTTCAGTATCAAATAAAGGTACCACTATAAGTGGTAGGCAATAAGGGGCACACGTTTCATCTGGAAATAATACCCATTGCTTTTAAGGCTCCTTGTTTTGAAAAATTTGAGGCATAATGAAGCCGGGACTCATCTTTTGTCATTAATTGAAGTGGTGCAATAAATGAGTATGCTAACTTCACCGTTGAAGGAAAATAAAAAGATTCTATGAGACTTTTGGAAGATGGCCTCCTGATCAGTTTTAAAATAAAATCAATCAAACATTATAAGGAAAAAGCCATTTAGCGACGGTCATTAGCGACGGCCAGCCTTTGCTAAACATGAATTAGCGACGGCAAACCGTCACTAAAAGATCCGTTGCTTATTCACTCGCCGCTAATTTTTAGCGACGGATAGCGTCACTAATTAGCGACAGCTAAATGTCGCTAAAGAGACCGTCACAAATTTTTCAGCATTGGTTTCTACCGGCGCCTTAGCGACATTTTGTCGTCGCTAGTTAATGACACGTAGCCATCACTAGTTTAGTGACGCATAACTGTCACTAGTTAGTGTAGCTGGTGACGTGTAACCATCGCTAGTTAGTAACGCATTACCGTCGCTAGTTAGTGACGATTGGCCGTTGCTAGTTAGTGACTCATACCTATCACTAGTTAGTGACGCATAGCCGTCGCTAGTTAGTGACACATTACTGTCGCTAGTTAGTGACGCGTGGCCGTCGCTAGTTAGTGACGCATAGCCGTCGCTAGTTTGTGTAGTTAGTAACACATAGCCGTCGCTAAAATGACCTCTAAAACTCTCATCCCTGTAGCAGCCGCTAATTCCATCATATGCATCCCTGCGAATTTAGCTATATCATGGTCAATAATTTCATCAGCAAACCTCAACTACACATGTCCATTCGATACAACCCAAACAAAAAAGTAGTTCCCAGTAATCCAAAGTTATGTTATACACTTCCAAAAATCATAAACATAACAATTGATATTTAGAATGCATACAGTGTCACAATGTATTTTGTCGTACGTACAATCTTAATAATTATAGTCAAACAAGTTCATGGGATATAATACTACTCTAATGACAACCAGTTTTATGACGATCAGTACCTAAGCATCAGACTCTGGTGCAGCTGGCGGAGTCTTCCCAATTGCTTGCCATATTGAAGCCATTTGATCCTGGTGTCTGCGCTCTATCTGTGCTAACTGATCCTGATACTGACTCTCCATCTGTGCAGTACGCCTATCCATTTCCTCTTGTACCTGTGACTGCAACTGGCTCATTCTCTGTGAGACTCTCTCCTCCACCAAACGATCAACCTCATTCTGGAATTGGGATGTTTGAGTGAATGAGATATTTACCTTATCATGATAGTTCCCTCCAAGAATTAAACAAAAGGTTCTGGAGAAACTTAAGCTTGCTCTTCTTGTAGAGCTTTTCTTCAGATTTATCCAAGTCTTTTTGGCTATGTGGTAGAATATAAGAACTTCAATGAAAACTATTTGCAACCTACTAACAGTATGCATGATTATTCAATCACATTCAAGCAACAATTACATTGCACATCAATGGGCATGTTTTATTCAAGAGACAATAACGTCGAATGCCTAAGGGCATGTAAAGCCTTCCATTCAACTCCTTGATTGATATTTTGACCCATGACACTTCATCAGACAATTTAGGTTTTAGTTGACTGACTGATTCACATATGCTGATACTCATGCAGCCGACAAAATGAGGCTTGAATTTACTCTCTAAGAAAAAAAAATTCTACGACTAATGCAAAATGGAAGTAACATTTTCCACTAAACCTACTAGCCTATTAATCAGCTCATGAGTTTTCAATAAGCAACCATTCCTGAACTCCAAGAGGTTTTTGATAACTTAAAAGAGCAGCTGACACAATGGTATTCTAATGGAAAAAACAATGTCTTAAACGAAACATAAAAGTAACAAGAAGAATAAAGAACAAATTATTCATTATACCTCTCTAAGAATATTCTCAAGTTGCCTAATTTTTCCATCCGTGCTTCCATGATTGTTCCCCACAGATGTCTTCAGATCATCAACAGAATCTTTGAGATGCCGAGTTCTGCTCTCCAACCGAGTTAGTCTTGCACTAATGCCATCTAATATGTGAACCAAATTATCAGTATGTTTCTTCATTAAACGATCAATCTCAGTCACCATTGTTGAATCAGAGGAATTCTGATCCTTCTCCTGCATCAACAGAGCAGGTTCAATGGAGTCAAGAGAACTATAGTTCTGAACAACAAAAAAGAATTGCAAGAATCAAAATCAAATAAATTACCAAATATACCCACTCACCCAGTACTTCCCCATTCATGTCTCTAGAAACAAAACGGAAATGGCCTTACTTTAGCCCTTGAATCATCAGGTCTCCAAATTCTCAAATTTCCAGATGCTCCAATATTTGAGCCTATACTGAGGCTTGGCTCCAATGGTCGGATAGGCTGGAAATCATAACTTGGGACTATCTCCTCCTTAATCTCATTATTTTGGCCTCCCATCAAGTCCTCTCGGACCTGATGACCACCATTACCTTCATCTTGAGGGTGGTTCATCAGATCAATAAAGTCTTTACTCTGCTTGTTGTTATCTGATGGGCAAGAGGAAGATGACAAGTCCATTATCTGCTTGTCCATGAACTGAGATGTATTCATTGATTGAACCCTGTTCTCTCAGAATTAGTGTCTCGGCTCAAGATAATTTATTTTCTGGGAAATTATGGAAGGGAGAAATTCTGCAACCACAGAACCTGAGAACAGGGAAAACAATGAATATATGCAATAACAGATGTAAAGCACAATAAAGACTTGCAACCTAGACTGAAAGTTAGCAATTCGTCAAAATATACTACAAAATACTATAGCAAGAAGTCGGTAAAAATATTCTAACCCACCCCCACCCCCACCCCCACCCCCCAGGGCCTACGTCCTAAAAAAAAACCATTTCTACCAAGAACTTGAACATAAAGGAATCAAAAGACAAAACTCCTGATGAACAGCAAATATAGGCAGTATGCAGTCATTGACATGAGATGTCATCACATAATTCAATTTTGGAGAGATGTTACTCAAGCCATACAGCTTCAATGACCACATCAACATTAGTTTTCCTATCATAGGAAGGCACAACTACAACAAAAAATCTTACAGACAAGAAAATTCACCATAAGTTGATACTATATTGGGGAATTGGCAGCCAGAGAAATATATATTACTAGTGAAGCAATATGCATTGTCATTCATACATAAAGCAAACAACTAAAGAATGGAAGATAAAATTCACACCAACTACCAATTATAGCAATGAAATGATATACAATAAATTGTAAAGGGTGTAAAAGAAAATCTAATCAACCATTTATTCTACTAACTTGATCATCTAAAAATTTATCATTAACACATCACACTGCATAATGCATTAAATGTCAGGAGAACTTCCTTAAACCCAATGGCGATGTAGTTGTGCCCAATTGTTATGCATAAACTAAAAGAAGGATAAGAATATTAGCAGTTACTTATAGCTTAAATTTGCATATAAGCTTTATTTGATTTTTCTGACATGTTTGCGATTGAGAGTTGCACTGTGGTTCTTTTCCAATTTTCCTTCTGTATATGTTTCACACTGCAGAAAAGCCAATTAACAAACACCTGACCACACTGGACAAATGAAACCAAACATTGTGCTGGAAAGATATTGTGAGGAACTATAATGCTTTCAAGCCCTTTTCAACCAAAAATAGAACCAAGAGAAACACTAGTCCCAGTGAATGCTTTGGAGAAACATGCCCTCGGATTCCAGAACAAAGCAGAACATGCTTACAAATACCAAAATTAGACATGAAAAATCAGTAATCCAAAAGACAATTGCTAGCAAAAACATAAACATTGAGAACAAGATTTTACATAATATCCACAAAAACACATTTCAGGACCCGGAAACAAATACCAAAATGCTTACAAATACCAAAATGCAATGCAAATGAAACCTTAAATAGAACTAATGATTCGAGCCCAAAATCGATTTCAAGTGAAAGTGAGAGATATTTACCTGAAATAGAAACGATTTGAACCATAATTCCAAGCTTTAACATAATCGTGCCGAGTGGAGAGGACCGATCGTAGATTGGGAAGCAGAGAAGGGACTTCTGTCCAAGTATTTCGAAGTGTGGACAGTGAAGTACTTAAATTCCCAATCCAATTTGCAACACTACCCAACAAGTAAAATTTTCTAAAACCAAACCAGCAGTATTCTCAGTAGATATCAACATTCCGGAATGAATATTTCAAAATCGGAACCAGTACAAGCACCTGAGTTTGAAGGACAGTTTCGACTTCCATCAACATAGTGCCGGAGACCAAAACCTTGTCGGACCTGTTCCCCTTCCCTCTCCTCCTCTGCCTGGTTCTCTCCCTCTCTTTCTCTTTCTCATCTGAAGCCTTCGCCATCTCATTATTGACGCTCCACACGTTCTCCTTCTTCCCCTTCAGCTTAGCTCTTCCCGGCTGGGTTCTACTTCTACCATTAGGCTTGCTGTGGCATTGGATCATTAACATTTTCGAAATTGGGAGGCTGAAACTGCGGGAGGGAGAGAAGAACCCGGTTGTTGCAGTGGGACTGTGAGAGCGAAGGCCGAGGTTGTAATTCTTGCATAGGTGCAGGCATGTCGATTGCATCTCTGGCTCTCTGTTTCAGATCCCAAATTTGATTTTAATACCTGAAATAAGAGCGATTTAGCGCAAGATTCCGGCAAGCAAGATAATCGTGGAGCCATTTCTACAGGTGGGGAGGACCGATTAGGGAGATTGGGGACGCCGCAGCAGAGAAGCGACTTCTTTCTTTCTATTTTGGCCGGTTCGCGTCGCGTTTATGCAAAGGCTGCGGAAGGGTAGGAAGAGAAGACTGGAGCAGTCGAGCAGAGATTTCGATTTAGGCTGGGGAAGGGGAGGAAGAGAAGATTGGAGCAGTCCAGCAGAGGTTCGCAATCGAGAGGGAAGAGAAAAAGTCCGAGAATGCTAAGACTGGAGCAGTCGAGCAGACGTCTGGAGACCGGAGAAGGGAGAAGGTGACTTAGTAATAAAACGCATAGCGACGGCTTACTGTCGCTTAAAACTAGCGACTTCTTGCCTTCACTAGTTCTTAACATATTATCCTATTTTTAATAACATTAGGCCACAATGAGAAAATAAAATATTAAAAAATAGCTAAGTCTTATATGTCAATAAATCAATTTAAATGAATTTAATTATCATTAAATATATTTTTTGTTAATTACTTAAAAAATATTAAGAGATTTGTAATCCAAATTAATAAAATTAAAATTTATAATTATCTAATTAAACAAGCGACATATAAAAGGATAACTGGTTTTGCTGAAGTAAAATAAATAATAACTAAAATAAAGATTAAATAATGGCAAACTAAGAAAGACTATCAGTCGCTAATTATTAGCAACTACTAACCGTCGCTAAATTAGTGAGGGCAAGCCGTCGCATGAAGATAAACCGAGGGGGAGCCGTCACTAGTCACTAGCACTACTTGGCCATCATTTTTTAAATTTGTTCATGTATTTTTTTATAAAAAAATTGTAAATTTTATTTAAGGTTCTTCTTATATACAAATAACTAATATAATGGTTATTGATCAAGAAATTAATATTACTAAGGCCTAGCAAAAATCAATTGAAATTCAAGAGATTTTCACTTCTTTTTTTTCTTTTCTAGAAAAATAATTGAGATAGATAATTTTTTTAACCTAAATCATAATCTATATTTTTTTTCATAAACACATAGATCCATTGATCCATATATTTGAATAAAAAAAATCATAAGAGTTGGAATTGATCTATACTAGTGAGGGTTGCGTGTTGCAAAATCTAGTTGACACTTAGCGAGGGCAAATCGTCACTAATTTTAGCGACGGCTAATCGTCGCTAATATTTAGGATTTTAGCGAGGCCAAATCGTCACTAAATTTAGCGACGGCTAACCGTCACTAAATTAGCGAGGGCAAGCCGTCACTAACAGTATCTATAATTTAGTAACGGTTAACCGTCGCTAAATTAACGAGGGCAAGCCGTCACTAGCACTATCTATAATTTAGCGACAGCTAGCATTCGCTAAATTAGTGAGGGCAAGCCGTCACTAAATTATCTATAATTTAGTGATGGCTAGCCTTCTCTAAATTAGTGATGGCAAGCCGTCAGTGATGACGGGTAGCCGTCGCTAAATTTAGCGACGGGTAGCCGTCGCTAAATTTAGCGACAGGTAGCCGTCACTAAATTAGTGAGGGTAAGCTTTCACTAACTATGACTACAATTTTGTGACAGTTAGCCTTCACTAATTTAGTAAGGGCAAATCGTCTCTATAAGCTAGTGACAGCTAGCCATCACTTTTAAAATTTTGTTCGTTTCTTTTTTAAAAAATAACTGAGATAATAAATTTTTTAATGATAAAAAAAATTTATCCTAAATTATAATAATTTTTTATACACACATGGATACATCGATCCATACATTTTCATTGGAAAAGAAACTGAAAGCAATTAAAATTTATCATTATCGAAACAAATGAAAAAAAAACTGGAATAAAAATCTCATTAAAAGCCAGTCATAATTAGTCGTCATTAGTCTTTAGAATATTACAAAGGGCAAGCTGTATGTAATTTTTGAACTCCTCGCTAAAATTAGCGACTACTAACTGTCGCTAAATTAGCGAGGCAAGTAGTCGCTAACTGTCGCTAAATTAGCGATGGTAAGTCATCACAAAATTAGCGACGGTAAACCGTCACTAACTTTAGTGGAGCAGAAAAGAATTAAAGTTATTGTATAGCGACGACTATGTGTTGCTTAAAACTAGCCACTAATTGCCCTCACTATGTGTTAACATATTACTACTAACCCAAAAATACATAATAAAATATTAATAAATGGTTAAGTCTCAGGTGACAATAAATCAATTCAAATGAATTTAATTTTCATTAAATAGATTTTTTGTTAATTACTAAAAAAATATGGAGATATGTTTGTATGCTGAATTAATGAAATTAAAACTTTTAATTATACAATTAAACAAGTGACATATAAAACGATAACTAGTTTTGTTCAACTAGATTTTACAATGTTAAACAATAAGTAAAATAAAATGTCAAAAATTTGAGGTCACATGATAAAGATTAAACTAAAAAAGAAACTAGTGAACGCTATTAGTCGCTAATTATTAGCGAATGCTAACCAAAGGTAAATTATCGAGGTCAAACCGTTACTAACCATAACTAATTTTGCGAAGGTTAGGTGTCACTAACTTTAGCGACTGTAAAGTATCACTAAGTTTTAGCGACGGTTAATCGTCACTAAATTAGCGACGGTAAGACGTCACTAACTTTAGCGACGGCTAACAGTCACTAAATTAGAGACCGCTAACCGTCACTAAATTAGTGAATGTAAGGCGTCACTAAACTTAGTGACGGTTAACAGTCACTAAATTAGCGACGGTAAGCCGTCACTAAAATTTAGCGACTGACAGCTATCGCTAAAGTTTCACCGGAATATTAGCGACTATTTATTAGTGACGGTTTTTAGCCGTCGCTAATTTAACCGTTGCTAAATGCCATTTTGCTTGTAGTGAAATGTAATTGAAGCACATGAATAGACATAACACGACATTGGAATAGCAACAAAAAAAAAAAGAATCAAAGTATGAAAACCTAAACGTTATACCTTTTCCAATCTCTCTGCACACATACTTCAACTAGTACTTTAACATGTGGAGGAAGTTCCTGCATGAACCTTTTCCAATCTCTCTGTACACATACTTCAACTCATCCTCTTTACTAGTTTCTATCCTTAGAGTAGCAAACCTAAGGGTCTAAGACAAAGAGAGATGACGCATTTTTTGTCTTAAAGTGTCACGAAATGCAAAAGACAAATATCTTTTAGGTTCTTTTGATGTGCATAAAAGTATAGGCTTTTACATGAAAAAAAATTAAGATTATTAGTTTCATACATTTTCCAAATATTATCTCCCCAATCACATATTATACTTTATAAATATCAATTAAATTTCTAGAGTTATTATATACTAGATAAGTAAATTTCATGAACAATCTCTTAACTTTGAATACTATATTGTTTTGGTCTCTAACCTATTTGATTAGTCCTCAACTCATTAAAAGCGTGTCACTTTGGTCCCTTTTCAAATGAAATTATATATTATACTTCAATAGAATATTTATTCTAACTTTCACTTCCCTAAAGATCGTTTTCACCCAAATCCCATATTATACTCTATAAATGTTAATTAATTTTTTAGAGTCATTAATTTAATTTCTGATGATAAATAAACTATGTGATGTTATTATTACGAATTTGTTTATATTTATTTCATGTTATGTAATCAATATTTTCTAATATTTCTTTATCTATCTAGTACAGATTGAATTGTTTTCTATACTCCATTTGTCCAGTATTCTTTGCACCTTTTTATTTTTTAACTTAAATTTATTTATATTAATATTTTTTAATTTTTTAAAAAATTATATTTAGAAACTAAAAAAATTATAGTTTTTAATATAATTTAAAAAAATTTACCAAACATTAATGTAAATAAATTTATGTCAAATTCAAGTAAAAAAGTTGAAATGATGTGAAGAACTTATCACGGAAGTAGTATTTACACACACCACGTATGTATGGTAATAATGAAAATATAATATCATCTAAGATTCTCAATACATGTATATTTATATATATTTAATGAAGAAACAAAAGTAAATATCAAATTACAAAGATTATTCTAATATTCCATGAATGGTAAAATGAACCAAATAGTCAAAATATAAAGATTGTTCTACTACTCAATGAACGATGGTATGAATAATTTAAATGCTATTTGTAGATCCCAAAGTACATATAAATGCTATTTAAAAATTCTTAAATGCATGTATATGCATAGTTAGCAACGAAATTTTATGAACAAATTACAAAAATTTTACTCTTATCCACATAATTTATCTTATTTCTAAAGTAATATAAAAAGTGCGTCTTCTTCTCCGATCATTAGCTGACGATCTATGGGCAAGAAAGTGATGCATTTCCAGAACTATATCCCATTCTGTAATTTTCAAATGTTCTCCGATCCGTTACTTCAATCTCATTTTCTTATTAGTAATCCATATTTTCCCAGCCTTCTGGTAAAAGACATATTTATGAACAAACTATTATTTGCTTATAAATGTTATTTACGTATATTCCATGCAGAGGAATGGGTCAAAGAATCGAAAACCATCATGGGAAAATATATATCCAGATCGAATTCCCGTGAGTTAGTTAATAATAATAATAATAATAATAATAATAATAATAATAATAATCATAAGGCTTCTTTCTGTAGATCTTGTGTAATCATGCCTTATTAACTGCTAATTACAATCGAGGTGCCACTTTTGAATTAGGCGGCTAGCTGGAATTAATTAATTAATTGTTTGTTCTGCGCTAAACAGGTAATAAATAATCGAAAGATATTCCAAGACGGACTTGAAATGGACAAGAAAAAGTAGGTTTTATAATTTAGATTTGAAGCATTAGATATATTAATTGCTGCATATATCAGATTCGAATGACTCGCTCTGCACTCCTGTGTCACAATACAACATACAGATATAGTACATTGTTAATTCTGAAGTTGTAAAATCACTACTAAAATGATGTCTTTTTTTAATGGCTAAAATTTCCAATGGCTTTCAACGTGATAAATTGTTAGAAAGAGGGGAAATGAATTTCCAATAGCTTGGCTGTTGGAAATTTCTAATGAATTGAGCTGATAGAAACCAGTAGATAGAAATTTCAAAAAATTCAACTTCCAACATGAGGCTGTTGAAAATATTAGAATGTTGGAATATGAAATGAATTTTACAATTGTTGAAAATAAAGTAGTATTTTGAAAATATTTTATTATAAATGATGATGATGATGAAGATGATGATGATAATAATAATAATAATAATAATGATAATATATGTACACACACACAC
The DNA here is from genome assembly GCA_005392925.1 of Aquilaria sinensis. Classification (NCBI taxonomy): domain Eukaryota; kingdom Viridiplantae; phylum Streptophyta; class Magnoliopsida; order Malvales; family Thymelaeaceae; genus Aquilaria; species Aquilaria sinensis. The sequence continues at coordinate 584,989 of SMDT01000535.1, forward strand.
ACACATTATTGGAAATAAAAATAATTATAATATGTATATTTATATTACATTGATATTTATATTTATATATATTCATATTGATATATTTATATATGTTTGTATAAATGTATATATATTTGTATATATTGATACATACATACATTATATATATATATAATACAATTTTAGAAAGTAAAGTAGTATTTTGAAATTATTTTGTTAAAAAATATTATAATAATAATATTATGTATATTTATATATATTCTTATTGATATACTTATAATATAATGTATATTATTATTATTATATTATATATATATGTGCGTGTGTGTGTGATATATAAACACTAGATAATAATAATAATAAATAATAATAATAATAATAAGAATAATAATAATAGTATACGTAATATTATAAGTATATCAATAAGAATATATATAAATCATACATATATATAATATAATAATATTATTATTATAATATATATATATGATATATATCTGATAAACTATTTATATATCATATACATCATATTTATATATATTTATATTGATATTTATGTTTATATATAGTCATATTGATATATTTATAGATATTTATGTCAATATATCACACACACACACACACACACACACACACACACAAACATATCATATAAAAACTCATAAAAACCCAACCCATCAAAACCTTAGGCTAACTCATATAAAAACCATCTATCTTTTAACCCTCCCTATTCTCTACCTTCATTTCTACCTTTCGCCGCCTCTTCACTTATCCCTTACGCGACCGTATGACCAAGCTCTTTCTTCTTTCTCCACCGCCTCACCCTAACCCTTGCCTCCACTAGGCTCACCTCACCTTAATTGTCCGGCCGTCATTCTCCCTCTATTTGTTGTTCACCCTAACCTCGCTATTTTGCCTCCACTAGGCCGTTCTCCCACCTCGGCCCCATGATTACTCACCCTCGTCCGCCATCACTGTTCATCTAATCATTTGCCTCATTGGCTGCCCATTCGCCGTAGCCCAATCGTTCACCTTGTTAGCCGATCATTCACCATTGTCCAATCATCCATGCTCGGGCGCCTCTGTGCACCAGATCTGCTCTCCGTTTACTGCTCCTCGCTACCACGTTGGCTTCTCACTCTACCGCCCTGCTCTGCCCGCCACCCTGGCTCCTCACTCCACCACCTTCCTCCGCCTACTGCGTTTGCAGATTTGGGTTTTGAATTTTTATATTTGTTTTTAAATTTTTCGAATCTGGTTTTATTTGGTGGTTTTATTGTATTTTTTGTGTTTTATGTTATATTTTTGGAGATCTGTTTGGAGTATGAGTTTTTTGATTTTTCATAATTTATGTCATCTTTGTGATTTTGTTATTTTTATAATTTTATAATTTTTTGGTTTTGTTGTCATTCTAATTTTGAATTTTTTAAATATAAGATATAATTTTTTTAAATATTTTTGTCATGTTATTAAATATAAATATATTTTTTACTAATATATAGAATATATAATTTGTATATATATTTTTTATTTTTTTATAAAAAGTTTTCAATGGCTTGAGCGGTTGATGTAATTTTTAATGGCCAAGCTGTTGGAAAACCTCTTACATGCGCCAAATAACTATGTGACATTCAGTTATTGAATATTTGTAACGACTTATTTTCCAACTACTGGCTGTTGGAAGTATTACCAGCTAAAAAATCAGCCATTGGAAAAAAATTTTCCAATGAAGTTTTTACTAACGGGTCTATTTTCAACGATTTTATATCGGAAAATTTGATTTTCTAATGCGAGGCTGTTTGAAAAGACTGTTGAAAGGGCCACTTTTTAGTAGTGAATTATGGAAGACTATATATTGCAATAGTGATTTAAGAAAGAAATGAATTAAGGAACTGTGATTAATTTTTGAAATGTTAAATTTTTTTATTTCTGATTATCGTAATGAGCGAGGTTGTGATTGTTCCTTTCGGTGGGGGCCGGTTCTTGATTCCACGAGGTATGTCGGTCGGGCAATTCATGCACATCTTGGGTAGCAGGTTACATTTGAGTCCTGGGAAAGCTCTATTTGTGTTCGTCAACAATACCTTACCACAGACTTGTAAGTTCTAGACTCTACTTTTCAACCCAGATCTTGTCATTTTTTGTTTGTTTGGTGTTGGTGACCGGTTTGATTCCGAACATTGGATGGGCATGCAGCGAGTCTAATGGAACAAGTTTATGCATCGTTCAAGGATGATGACGGCTTCCTATACATGTGCTACAACAGTGAGAAAACTTTTGGATGATCTCCAATTCTTTTTAACTACTAGTACGCATTATACTAAACCATTTCATCTCATCTCTGTATATATCTGTATCTGTATGGTTGAACATTGATCTGTTGTGATTAAACCAAACGAAATAAGCATGCGTTTTATATTTATCAAAGGAGCTGGATCAAAATTATTATGTGTTCCTTATTCAAATCAATTGCCTGATGTGTTTGGCTACCATATGTTACCACTTGATCCTTTTAATATCCGTTGTGGTTCTGGAACTTGAAACTATAAACTTGAGAATTGAGGCGTGTGGCATTCCATGAGATTGATAACTTGGTGGTTCTTTTGGTTATATGGACTATTAACATGCCCAGATGGGTTTGGATTGGGTCGTAAGTTATAAGAGCCAGCCAGCCAGCCAACCATATAATTAAGACATAATACAGGATTAGCGGATTAACTAGATAGGACTAGCAACTCCGAGGATAGTGATCTCTGCTTCCACCAAGCAAGCATCTCCCCACAGACACCCGTTGTTCGAATTACGGAAGTAGCCCAGGGTCACGAATCTTGGCCACCCGCTTTCTTCACTGGAGGAGCTAAACCAATGATTTGCTGCACTTAAATTCATTCTATAATTAACCTCATTTTCGGGATGCAGGCTGATTACTTAAACTTGGAATTGAAATGAAGCGAATTAAGCAGTTCAACTAATGCTAACCCAGGTTAGCGGAGTATTTGACGTGCGCACCTTTACTAGAAATGTGCCTGCCCTGCAATTGATCAACTACCCGCAATGTGAACTCTGCATATATCTTAGAACTGGCAGAAACGGTCTCAGCCAATGCTAGGTACAGGGAGATGTGGCTCCCGGCTCCATGCCTTCGTCCCTTGGGATAAAGTTGCATTTTCCTGCAAAACCCATAATTTAAGCACTGCTGTTAATTGGTAATTAGAATTAAAACAGTGTTTAACTGATGAATAGATTGTGATGCTATATGACCACAAGCGATCCGCAGCAGGGAATATGTTTTCGCAACATTCAGAACCCAGTTTGGAGAAGTTGTCGATTCTCCAGACATGCTTCTGGGTGATGAGATCTTTGATCATGGACAAGCACTCTCCTTTTCCCCTTCTACTTTCCCGGGAAACAAACACCTCCGCTCCAATGATGCAGGTATCATCTACCAAGTATCCATTGGACTCTTGATTAAATGCTTGCAAAGGAATGAACTGATCAAACCCCCATTGATACTTGAAACCATGTAAACGTCTTTCCTTTCCATCCGCATCTACAGAATATGTCCTTCGGATTAAAAAGGTGGCAATCTATGGATACCAGTTATGAAGGTGATAAAAATGAAACTCGTCAAATAGAAACAGCTAGGCAAACAATGCAGACCTTGAACTAGTAAGTAGTTGTCTTTGTTCTGATCATGTAGAAACAAGCGGACAACCGCATGAAGCTCAAAGGCTGGAGCGAGGGAACTCGGATCAGAAAGTGCCAAATAGAGGGAGAGGTGCTCTTTAACGTTCCTGCTTTTGTTCCCATTCGGGTACAGAATCAGTTTCCTGGGAATATTGTAACGGAAGATCAGTCCATAAAAAGCTCAGGCCATCAGGGTAAGAATAGAACAAAATAAGAGATTCACAAATATGATGATAAAGGAGACTCGCATCTGGCTTTTGTAGGTACCATTTGTAACCTCCTGCTTCAAATTCTGCAGATTCGTATTTCTCTACATTCTTTGCGAGCAGTGAAAACATCTGTATTTTTACTATGTAATGAATAGGTGCTGAAATGGATACGGATCTTGCCACCCCTGAAGAAGGTGATATGACATATGAGATCAACAATTTTCAATGGCTAAAAGAAATGCAGGGAAAAGGGGAAGAGAGAATGGAGGCTACCGTCTTGGATGCAGCAGGAGGGCAGAGTAGCCATGGAAAAGCTCCGACCAGAAACCAGAAAGCTTCTAAATTAGAGTCCAGGAATAAGCAAAAATTGTTTTGCAGATTCCAGCTTTATACTGTCAGGGGGGAGAGAACAAGAAAGCTGCTGTACCTTTTGATCCTTGGCTTACAAAAGATTACTATCAATGAATCAAAAGGCATCCATACTATGCCTGTTCTAGCTGTTATCCTATTTTGATCCATCACTTAACAGAAGATTAACTTCTCAGCAATCAAAAAGCATCCATACCAAGCCTCTTCATTTTGTGCAGAAGAAGTATCACTTTACATCCAGGCAACCCACACAACCTTCCTGAACTCTTCACCGGGCTGTGACTGGCAAGGTCACAAGAAACAGAAAGATGTTCAAACTTGTGCTAGAAGGTGCCCTGACAGTCACTCATCTCCTCCATCTTCTCTTGACATTGAATTGGCTTTTACGTATAAACCAACTGTTGAACTGTACATCCTAATCTAGTTCTGATACTCGTGTTCATATAGCCATTTGGTAATTAAGTCTATCGTCTCTGTGTTTCTAGCTTAGAATTCTTCAACCAGTGCTACGATATACATTTTTTTTTTTCACAGGATTAGGGCTTGCATAACATGAAAAGTCACATGCACAAATTGGACAGTGAAGGAAGCACAAATTTCCAAAAATACGTCAGCCACAGCAGGATTAGTATCAATTTAAACCGTGCTATGAATTCTGAACATAAATTTAAAACTACAAATGTGATCATAACCGAGGATATTGACCCTGCATAATTCGCATACGCCAAAAAATGGCCAGTTTCTTACAGTGAGAAATGAAGCAGCGCATAATGGTCATACCAAGTACAAACTACTGTGAAAATCCATCTTATCTGCAAGCAGCTGTAGGGGGAAAAACCATGCACTGTATCAGCTGTAGAACATTTCCATGATTAAAGAAAAATTCTTCATTCTCATTAATCGAAATCTGCAGAATGCACTGACAATGAGATCATCTGCCATTGAATAAAGGCGACGCATTTCGAAGCTAGGGACATTGACAAGTGGAAATGTTCTCCACTTAGATTGTCCATTGCTGCTACCCACACCCCGATACAGATGATTCAGCTGCAAAGACTATCCCCTTGGCTTCGGTCTTATGTAACCCAGGCTGATTAGCTTCTCTATCACCTTCTTTTCAGCAGTGGCCTGCAACACGAGAAGAGGGTAGACAAACAGTTAAGTACCTCATAAATAGCACCACTAATAACTGTACAGGAATGACAAAAGAAAAAAAGAAAAAGATATCCATATGATAAAGGAGAGTCTAAGAAAGATCAAGTAAATGACATAAAACCTCGAGCTTGGGGTTGTTCGTTGGGATATTACAAGCCAGAATTATGCTGAGACCAGTCTTCAACACTGCCCCCATGAAAAAGGCAAACGAGAAAATGAATAATTCAAGGAAAGCAATCTCCACAAATTTTCCATTTAAACTGACAGAGATTTACCCAATCTTCTGGCGATCCCCAAGCCTGTATTGTCAGAAGCACCTCCAAGAATGGAAGTAGCGCTCACTGAGTTGCTCTGACCAATCTCATTTCTACGGATCCGTCGTAAGCCTTATGATTTGTTCAGAATTTGAACCTCCAAGATATGGCTATAAAGTTAAAACTGTGTGTCAAGTTGCTCGACCTTATAATACGCAAGTCATGAAAATAACATTTATTGATTTGAAAAATCTTCTGTAAAACAACTTGACCTATTATATATCGAAAAATATTGTGATGAAAACTGTTTGCTTGAACTGTAGGGTTGGCTACTGCTCTTATCAGTCCGTTAGCATAACAAGTGAGACACCAATTTCGCAGAGTTGCAAACCAAGAGCTGTAAGACGGATATATGATAAGTCGGTTTGTTCAGTATAGGCCATTATCAAATTTTTGGCATCTCCTAAAAGATTTGTACGAACAGAAAAGTAAATAGGCTTAGTTTTTAGTGTGCACCCCCCCCCAAGCTATAGAGCTCCCTGATGTTTTATATTCATATTTGGATCAAATCTCTGTATTAACATTAGAATAAGTATGTGAAAACCACACTATTTTGCAGCACAGAAAAAATAAAGCAGTCAATTCGAAATACTTATGGTACGATTTGAAGTTCATCAACAGTCAGTGTAAACGGTGCAGTTTGGTTATAGAAGTTTGAGCCGCTTCACCATATGGCGCGGAACGGCGCTGTGCTGCAGTCAAAACCGCAAGCAAACACCCCTGATTCCACGGATGGACGTAGAGCTCACTGAGTTGCTCTGACAGCAACCAGCAGATTTCTTCACGACTCCATAAAAGAATGACGAGAAATAATCAAATTGTGGAATGAAAACCTTCGACTTACAGAATCGTGGGCGGCTCCGCATCCAAGCACAAAAGCTCTCCGCTTTTCAATCCAGGGGTATATCTGATTCGCATGTCAGAAGGCCATTCATTTTGGAACTCAAACAACGAACCAGAAAAGCAGTAGAGTGAATCGCTGAGAAGAAGAAGAGAGAAATCACCTGTTTCGCCAGACGGATAATCTGGAAATGGAGGGTGACGTCATCAACAAGCTCAGTGAAGTAAGTGAGCGGCAAGCCCGCGGAGGCGCTGTGAGCGTCAAGCTCCAGTGATTCCACGGAGGACGAGAGGGAGGAGATGACAGTAGTGTTGGAGCTAGATTCTTCACGATCCATTGGAATGAAGAGAAATGACAAGTTGTGGAATAAAACCCTCGATTCGAATTCGTCCCGGCTCCGATCCAAGCACAAATCCTCCCTCCGCTTTTCACCGGGGTTAGATTGGATTAGATTTTTTTTCCAGAAGTGAAGCTTCGAACTGAAGGGAAAAGAAACAGTATGGGCAGACCAGAGCAGACAAACACAGGTGCGCAAGAGAGAAGAAGATGGAGGGGAGGGGAAGGGAATTCAATTTCCAAGGCTGGTTGGCTGCGTCTAGAAAAGGCCTAAAGGCACTTTTGGTCCCTGAACTCGTGTGACCCAGACACTTTAACCCTAGACTATGAATCAGTCCAACTCGCCCCTGAACTTGCGAAAATGAAAGTCTTCACCCCTAATATGTCACGTGCTCATCACTTGATAACTTGAAAATAAACAGTGTTTTATCACCGTAAATGTACTCTCTTACTTATTCTAAAATTTCATTCAAGCATTTCATCTAGCACATGGCATATTGCTCAAACAATCATAGATACCATAACTCAAACCACCATCAATAGGTTGTTAACTCAATTTAATCCTCCCAATTATTGAAAACCTCATCTGTGTGAACTTGAATTGAGTTTAGAATTCAGAAACAAAAAAGGTCAAGAGCCACTGTTCCTCAATCTCCAATGCTCAACCATATAGGTCTCCCTTAATCCTTCTCCCTTGAAATCACATGGAAATTCCGCCCGATCTGAGATAGGATGGGTCAATTTTGCTTTAGGTGAAGTAGTAGAAGAAGAGCAGCAACAAGTGGATGTGCGTGGGGTATTATGGGCGAAGTTAGAATTTTAGGTTGAGGGGTTAGACTTACGAGTTTTTAATATGAAATTAATATAAAATAAAAATAACTCTATTCAAATTGCACAAAAAGTATTTTAAAACTCATAAATTAGGTCCTTATGATTAGGAGAAAAAAATGGAACTCCACATTCATGTAGCACTTTCAAGCATCAATTTCATACTATATGGCGAGCTTTCATGTCAATAATCAAATTAAGAAAATAGATATAGTTTAAAATTATGTAACAAAAATCAAAAGGTAAATATATCTCATGCAATTGAACTCAAGCTTACCTTTCTTTATCAAGTATATATGATCTTTGATATTATTTTTATAAAAAGTTTGAACTATTTTCTTTTCAATATAAACTATTAATAAGTTCTTCAAAATTATTAATTGGGTCTTAACTCAACTGGTATGAAGAACATCATATCACATAGCCGGTTAGAGTTAAAATCTCTTACTTATGTAAAAGATTTCTTCTCTTTATAGTCACTGAGTGAGCTTAAGTTGAATAAACTAGCGTATATGGTTGGTTAGATTATATGTATACTATCTCATCTAACTTCCGTTGTAAAGCTTCTGAGTAAAACAAAAAAATCTTCAAAAACTCATCCTTTTTGCTAGTTTATCTTCTTAAAGTAGCAACCTTAAGGGTCTAAGACAAAGAAAAATGATGCATTTTTTTGTCTTAAAGTGCCACGAAATGCAAAAGACAAATATTTTTAAATATCTTTTAGGTTCTTTTGATGTGCATAAAAGTATAGCCTTTTACATGAAAAAAAAATTAAGATCAATAGTTTCATACTTTTTCCAAATATTATTTTCCCAATCACATATTATACTTTATAAATATCGATTAAATTTCTAGAGTTATTGTCTACTAGATAAGTAAATTTCATGAACAATCCCTTAACTTTGAATATTGTATTATTTTGGTCTCTAACCTATTTCATTTTAATCCTAAACTCATTAAAAACGTGCCACTTTGGTCCATTATCAAATGAAATTAAATATTATACTTCTATAGAATATTTATTAACTTTTACTTCCCTAAAGATCATTTTCCCATTCCCATATTATACTCTATAAATGTTAATTAAATTTCTAAAGCCATTAATTTAATTTTTGAAGATAAATAAAGTATGTGATGTTATAATTACAATTTTATTTGCATTTATTTCATGTTATGTAATCAATATTTTCTAGTATTTCTTTATCTATCTAGTGCAAATTGAGTGACTTTGTATACTTCCTTTGTCCCATATTCTTTGCATCATTTCAGTTTTTTTACTTAAATTTATTTATATTAATATTTGTTAAATTTTTTAAAAAAATATATTTAGAAACTACAAAACTTATAGTTTTTAACATAATTTTAAAAAAAATTTACCAAATATTAATTTAAATAAATTTAAGACAAACTCAAGTAAAAAAACTGAAACAATGTCAAGAACTTGACATTGAGGAAGTATTTTCACATAGCACATATATATTGTAATAATGAAAATATAATACCATCTAAGAATTCTCAATACATGTATATTTATATATATTTAATGAACAAAGAAAAGTAAAGATCAAATTACAAAGATTATTCTAATATTCCATGAATGGTAAGATGAACCAAATAGTCAAAATATAAAGATTGTCCTATTACTCAATGAATGACGATATGAATAATTTAAAAGTTGTTTGTAGATCCCAAAATACATATAAATGCTATTTAAAAATTCTTAAATGCATGTATATGCATAATTAGCAACAAAATTTTACGATGAAATTATAAAAATTTTACTTTCATCCACATAATTTATTCCACATAATTTATCTTATTTCTAAAGTAATATAATATCAACAAATTATCAAATATTTCCATTTAAAGAGAGTCGAACACTTTTATCTCATTTTTAAGACTTTTTCATCAACAATTTCCTTTCAAGATTCCTATCATCCCAAACAAAATGTCTGAAATCCTTTCCCTTTAAAAATAAATACAAAAAATTGAAATAAAAAATAAAAAACTTACATTACATTTCTTCAAATACTTTATGTCTTTTCTTTTTCAACCACAAACAACCTGATTAGTAAAAATTACTCTTAATTTAGTCAACTTGGGAGTAGCCCCTGATTAGTAACAATTGCCCTTAAAACATTAAACTAGCTCCACGCATGTTAACCAGTGACTTAAACAAGCAGGTGTAGTTATCATAAATAAACAAAGAAGCAAATAAATAAATGAATGAATAGAGTCGCTTCTGTGCACAAGTTCCCAGGGCAAAGATTTTAGGTACATGAGTGTAGTCCATAGCATGCAAGGTCCTCGACCATACTTACATGCCGCCTAGAATTCATAAGGCTAAAATGCCGCCTAGAATTTACAGGGAAATGTAAAGGGAAAAAAGAAATGGAAAGAGATCACTTTATGCTAGTTTCATGCTTAAAATGATATGAAGCAGTACGTACACTAACAAAAGATTCTGAGAAAACCGTCCTCTCTCCCGACAAGAAACAATCGTGAAAAGGGTAGAATAGCTATGCTTGAAAGCACTGACATGTTTCTTGTTCCATTATCTGCCATGTGAAGTTTCTGGGGCGTAATTCTATGCTGCCTTTCCTGTGTGTCATGGTCATAGTTACTTAACAAGGGTGATGGGAAGAAATAGGTCTAAACTGAAGTTAAGACCATCTTGAACATGAAATCAATAAATTAGCAGACAAAACAAAAGCAAACAAGCAACCGGACAACCATGGAGACGCTAGGCCACATCAGCAAAGCAAAGTAATAAAATGACCCTTTTTAACAAGCATATTTTATAAGGCACTTGGGACAGGACACTGGTGATACAAATTTTTCTTTTTTTTTTAACCTAAACTATTGTGATCTTTCAATATTGACCTGGACAAATAAAATTGACCTTTTACTTATAACCTCAGCAGACAGTCAAATGGCAGATTATTGTTAGTTATATTTTCAGGTGACCCAATGAAGGGCATTTGTCATACTTCCTTAGTTGATCTAGACATAGAGGAAAGTTCGATCTTATTTCTTGAAATTGAAATTACTATAGGGTTTTGAGAGCCAAATAAACGCAGCAAAAAATAACCGAAACCTTCTAGGATCCAAGTGAAATGAGGTAAATTGGGTATTCAAAAATTTTATACCTAGTTGGTTGAGATCTTTCATTAAACTATTGAGTCGAATCATAAACTTGAATAGTTAACGTGTTCAAGCTCTCTACGGTATCCATACGAGCTTTTCGGGGTCACTACGCTTCCACCACGTCCCAATAGATGCGTTTCTTTTGCACCCATAGTGCTAGCTTGTATTGTCCAAGGAATGACAAAAGAAGAGTATGGTTGGAACTTTTCAGAACCCTTTTGATTTCGTCTTTAGGGAGACTAGGGTAAGAACTGTGAAATTTTCACTATATGATGCATATATAGTGAGACTTAACTCCCAAGCCTAATAGGTTTCAAAACCCTAATCCAATTAGGTTTAATTTTGGGCTTCATTAATGGCTCAACCTTTGAGCCAATTATTAATCCAAAATTATTATGAAACCAAAACTCAAACAATTTGGCCTATGCACTCAAATAATCCAATTAGCTCTACGTGTGCGACCCAATAGGCTCTTACCACGTTAGCAATGATAAAAAATCATATTTATAATTATAAACAATGAGCAGTATCTAACAACACATCATTACTACCCAAGTGACAAGATAGTCGGTGATTCGACTAAACCTCTATGATCATTATCTGTATATGCCATTGTTCCTGTCATGCCCAGCCTAGCCCCTGGCCCATTCAGGCCCAATTACTTAACCATGCAGCGGAATTCCATATAAGGGGCATTTAAACAAAACCAAACATATGGGCATGTCCCCAGGACATTACTAGTACTAGCTCATTACTTACTTATTTAAGGCTTATTTTTCATGCTCTCGGAAACAAGTTAGTACTTATGTGGAACTTGTGTGTTCATTTCAAGCTCATTATAGGCATGCATTTCCTTTCTAGTTCATGTTTACTTGATGTTCGTCTTTAAACATTCATATAAGGCCTAAACATACATGATTCCATATTTCAAACATGGGCTTAAAACATATGATCATGCATATCTATCAACTTTTTACTTAGGCCCAAAGATGATTATAAACTAGGACGTCCAAAAGTTCACATGTATGCCATAGACATACAATATGGCCGAATATACTTAGATTTCATTTTAGCATGCCATTTTGCTTAAGTACCCGAAAGGGTCCATAAATACTTAGAATCACAAATTTGGTTTTTAAGACAAACCAAAATACATAGTACATGTTTATACATGACAAATCACATATAGAACACATTTCCACCTTAGAGACTTTGTTCCCACAATGTAGACTCCAAGTCCTGCATATAAAGTCCACACTTATTAGCTTGTTACACAAGCAACCCATAACACTTAGAATACTTAGAATATTGAGCATATACCACACATATGCATAAAACCTTTACCACAGAAAGAGTATAAAATACTCTTGATCTTAGTTCTGTTCTAGTGCTCTTTTTCCTACATTTAGTAGAGAAAGGCGTGAGTAAAACTCAGTAAGGATCCCGTAAAGCTCATAGAGCCTAACATAGCATAAGTATATCTTGGCAAAATATAATCCAAGCTCCTACAAAGAAAATACTAAGATAAAGAAAATAATCAGGGTCAGCAAGCACAACCAAACATAGAAACACACAAACACACACACCATTTAACACTATATTCCCATGAAAGGCAAAGCAAGCATGAGCATATTTTCTTTAATTTTGGTTAATCATTTATTAGTCCGTATTAATCTGATATCTCTTTATGCTTGGGAATTGAGTTGGTCGACCCAATTCCTAGCCGTAATACTTGCATGGAGCTAGTTAGCACAGAGTTGCCTAAGCAACAAAACATAGCCCTCTGTAGCACCTTAGGATCACATGACATTCTTTATCCATCACCTAAAGGCACTGAATACTCAAAGAGTATAAGAATCCTTACCACAAAACCCTTAGAAACTTTGTTGCCCGAAAGCTTTAGAAGCTTGTTTCTTTGCCTTTTCCTTACTTGTCGTAGCTAGAACTTAATTTCTATCTTGAGAACCTACAATGGCTAAATTATTAGTAAGTATATTCTTGTATTACCATAGCTCGAAAGCTTACATATACCAAGAAAACTTGGTGGAACACACCATACCTCAACCAAAGGAGGTATGGCCGAATCCTTTGGCTTGATTTCCTTTGAGCTCCTGCTCATTTTTCTTGAATCCACCACTTGATTCCTAGCCTTGGAAGGCTTTAGAAGCTTATGTGCATCAATAACACAAGCTTCAAATATGAGAACGCCAAGAACAAACTTGGCCGAAACTTCCATTAGTTGATGGCTTCCAAAAACGTCTCATTTTTTCAATCTTCTTCTTGATTCTTTCTTGGGATGTTCTTAAGAGCTTGTAGACACCAAGAACACTTGGTAAAAGCTCAAGGATGCTCAAGAATGAGCTATGGACAAATGGTATTTGGGAGAGAAGAGTTGGAAGAGTTTGAGAGCAAACTTAGAGAAAGATTGAAAAGAGAGATGGGGAAGAGTGAAATGAATGAATTTGGGAGCTTAATAGGCATGTAATTGACGAATTTGGTAGGGGAGAATGAGTGTATCATGTGCTTGGATGGGTGGGAGATAAGTAGGGGACAAATTGGAAGACTTGTGTGGGTGGTGGGTGAGATAGTCAAAAGTAGGGGGACAAATTGGAAGACTTTGGTGAAAGTTGAAAAATTTGTCAAAAGTAGGAGACAAGTAGGTGGAGGAAGGAATCCTAAGTGATGAGTTGGATGGGAGGTGGATTAAAATAATATGAAATGGAAGGATGTGGCAGCCATGACATCCAATGTCTTTAAAATTGGTTAATCCCCCCCTTAGTCCCTCAATTCCTTATATTTGGGCAATTGAGCCCAATCACCAAAAGTTCCCTTTGTCCAATTAAGTCTCTCACCTTAAATTTCCATCATTTTGCTTGGCCTAAGCCAAGTTTAAATTCGGAGAGTGTCTAACACTCATCATACTCCCTGGTCTTACTTAATTTAGTGTCTCCCAAACTCAATGAATTTAATTCCCAATTTAGGAAAAATTCTTAAGCCTTAAATCCTTATAGCTCGAGGCTTAATTACTTAGGATTTTACGGGCATTACAGTTGCTTTGTTCAAGATATCAAGACCAAGTACAAGACATAGAATATGTCACTTTCACATAGCCCAATCTATGGTTTTTTGATTATTGAGTAGACTAACTTAAACTAATGACATTGATATCGTATATCAACTCATCCAAGTATGACCATGCATTTTCTTAGTCTCACTCTATCAAGAGGCCCAAAGATATCACTCCCGTTACATAGGAGGGATAAATTTCAATTTGATTATACAAAATTATCCGCATGATATGTGACATATCCAATGACCACCTTCATGTTCACTCAGTTATGAGCAACAAAAGGAAGTATCAAAGTATGTGACTCTTACGTAGGGAAACTTGATGACCTTAGGTCAAAAAAACTACATATACCATGATCACTATGAGAATCACTTCTGACACTCATATAATGATTTATGCAGCATTCTTATGATGGGTTGGTCCAGTACACAAGTTCTCCAACTTGTACTTATATGTAGACTACATATCTCATATTTATCTCTACATATGTTAGTTTTTATGTATTATTGTAATCCACTTTACAATAATACTAGACCAGGGAGATTTAAGAATACTATTATTCTAGGGTTATAATTACATTTCATTATGTCACATAAAAATAATACAACAAACACAATTATTGGATTAATGTCTCAATAAAATATTATTACTCAATATGCAAAATACAATCATCTCATGATTGACTTTTGGGAATAACACTAACAATTACATCTTCCCCCTATATAGAGAAACTAGAAATTCCATCTTTGTGTCCTTTAAGAGCTGCAAGTGGTGACGAATATCTATAGTGAAATGTTACCAGAGGAATCAGACAAGAGAGAATCTTGATGAGTACAGAACAGAAGCAATGATGAAAAAGATGAATGTTAAAAGAGCAAGAAATTTGTGCTAATCTTTAACTTGTCTTATAAAATAATAAATTTTCCCAATTTTTCAAGGGCTATAAATAAACTACCATTGAAAGATAATAACTATATAATAAGCCCCAAAGAGAGAGAGAAAGAAAGAGAGAGATGAGTATCAACATGAAAAATTCAAAAGTTATTAAAACATGAATAACAAAGCAATGAGTAGTTTCCATGTCATTCATTAAACCACTTGGAAAAGCATTCAAAAAATTATGAAGTCAACCGAAATGCCAAATATCATGGCTCAAACCAAAGTATGCTTTACATTACTCAAATTTATACTAAATGGAATTTTTCTCAAGGAAATTTTGCTACCTTTTCAAGTCCCAAATTCTTAATACCCTATCAAGAGAGCTGGAAACGAGCAAATGATCCTCTAGGCTAGACAATTGCATACATAAAAGTAAATGAAACCTCATCATGGTTTAGATTTGACTCAATTTCACTTTGTACATTTAAACATGCCTTTGTTATGTACCCATCATGAGCCATCCACGAGGCAAGGACATCTCCATTTCTAACATCAAATATTTGACAATGACCAGAGCTTAATCCAGCAGCAATCCAAGATGATCGAGCAGTGTCCCCATTTGCTTCTATTGTATTTGACCCATATAAATACATAGCAGACACAAGAGAAGGAAAAACATATTCAATGACTTCACCCTTCCATAGATGAAGCTTTCTACCTTGAGCAATATCAATATACCTGCATCATGTAGGAATAAGTCAAAACATGGCAAAATAAGCACTCTCTATAATAGCAGCTTTATATGAAAAAGGAAAAAAAAGACTTACTTAACAGAACCATTTCCAATATGAACTGCAAGTGTTTCAGTAGAATTTAAATAATGTATCCAAGTGTACAAGCTCGCATCAAAGGCACTGGTCAAAGCCCCACTTGATAGTGTGTTAGAATTTAGCATGTTAGCCTAATCAATATTGAACTCTGTGTATAAGATAAAAGACTTGTAGGATGAAGTGAATCCATGGATGATTCAGAAAATAGTGATACAAGTTTCCTAGTTTGACTATTATAAACATGTACGTTTCTATCACAAGATGTCATTCTTCCACTCAATGACAATACACAAATATCGTTCACAACCTGAAAGTCACATAACCAAACATTATATGAACAAATCTAAGACTTATTACCAGAAAAGGAAAACAAATGGCTTAGACCTAGAAGTTGAATAAATAACACATATGATCAGTCCTCTGTTACCACTATCCTTTGTTTATATAGGCTTGTATTCTCTCTTATTTTGTGTGTATGTATCTATGTGTGTCTATGTATGTATAAATTAATAATCGATGGATCTTATTGAAGATGTGCCATTAGTTTTAAATCAATATAAGATGATAAAAATGATGACAGAAGTAGCCAAACTTCTTCATGGCCATAATAACTAGATACACTATCAATTCTTGTTAAGTCCCACTTCTGCACAGTTCCTTTAAATCATGGACCAATACCTATAGTAAAAATTATGTTTTCATCCTTGAAAATAGTTAAAGATCTTAATGCTCCATGATATGCATGCACAGATGATACAACAATTGCTCTTATCTTCCATGGAAATTCATCTTTTGGGTTGCCAAAATAAATAACTAAATTAGAAGTATCCCAGCTGGCAGTAAGACTAAGGAACCAAAACTAAGGTTCACATTTTTTATTATTCGCATTTGCTTGATTGGCAGCAACAACATTAATATCAGAAAAAGATCTCACTAGCATTAAATTCTTGGCACTTCTTGTGCCCTGTGATTGTGGTATTGACCAACCAACTTCATTCAGCAATAACTTAGTAGGACTATAATAAGATGCTTATCTTTTACTTAATGAAGGCCTTTAGACAACTAAATTATCCAAAACATTTTGAGATAGGTCTTTCCACTGTATTATCATGGATTCCGAAATCCAATACAACACAACAGTACACTTTTTAAGTTGTCTCTTGTGGTCAATGAACCAAACTATTATTGGAAAAAGAAGTCACTTACCTTCCAATTATAATAATGCAGGAGAAATTGCTCAAGAAGTAACCAAGTGGCATAACATTGACAAAGCTTCTCTATTTCAAGTAAAAATGCCAAAGACAGGTAAAGAAGCAACCTGCTTTTAATAAAAAAAAAAGGAAAATCAAGTTCAATAGTTCCATAACTTAATGACACTTAAGCAGGTGATATCAATAGACATATTCAGAAAAACCTACACAAGATCCAAGTAACTTTCTGTATGAGAGTCCCTGATGCAATGCCTAAAGACTTTAGGCAAACTTATTTTAGGCATAGAATTAGGAAATAAATTTTAATTAGGATTCTTTGCTATATTCTTTATTGCTAAGTTTATTTGTTTCCTTTAATATTTTATTTCTTTCCTTGTATGTTTGTTTCCTTTATGTTTTCCTCTCCGATAAATAGGGGAAAAAATGTTTAGAGACAGTTTTTTATGTTATTGAATTAAGAGAAATTTCCATTCCCTGGTTTTCTTCTTCTTTTCTTCTTTGTTATCTCTTTTGGTTCTAGTTCCTATTTGCCCTACATCAAATTTGATATTAAAGATGAAATTCCTACAAACTCTTTTCTTCCATCAAAGCTTTTAAATGATGATACAATCAAGGATTTTTTCATCGACATGAAGA
Source organism: Aquilaria sinensis (assembly GCA_005392925.1). Classification (NCBI taxonomy): domain Eukaryota; kingdom Viridiplantae; phylum Streptophyta; class Magnoliopsida; order Malvales; family Thymelaeaceae; genus Aquilaria; species Aquilaria sinensis. Next base: position 602,483 of record SMDT01000535.1, read on the forward strand.
GGCTAAGGAAATTAATTATAATTGTTGCTGTCGTTGCCTGTTAATCCATGGATGCGAGTTGGCACCATCCCAGGTGGCAAGAATTGAAGATTGGGGAATTACTAGGTTAGTAAAAATAGACATGCGGTCCTATGATGGTAAGTTGGATGTTAATAATTTCTTCGATTGGTTGGAAAAGTTAGAGGAATACTGTGATTGGTATTACATGACTAATTTGGAGTGAATTTGGTTCGCTAAATTGAAGTTGGTAGGACTAGCCAATAAGTACTGGCATAGGGTTAAACAATCACTAGAAAACCTAAATAAACTCCCAATTAGGCAGTAGATTATTATCAAATGAAAATTAACTGGAAGTACTTTCATACCTTTCACAGGAGACAACTGTATAACCAGTTTCTCAACCTTAAGCAAACTTCTACTATGTTTTGTTACAATGCGAGATTTGATGAACTTATGTTACGAGTAGAGATCAATGAGGTTGAGTTCCAAACTATGGGTAGGTTCATGAACGAGCTGAGAAGAGATATCAAGAGAGAGGTTGAGTTAAATATGCCCGACACTGTAGATGAAGCTCACCAACATGCGTTAAGGCTAAAGACCTATTTTAGATCTAAAGGTAAGACAATATATCGAGCTCCAAAACCTAGGTATGCCCTACTGAGACCTAATACCTGACCTTTGCTTAAGACTCCTCCATAAGAACTTGGAGGAACTCTACCTACCACCCTTAATGGACCTCGTCTGAACCCAAATATCGAATGCCACAACTGCCATGGTAAGGGTCACATTGCAACACGATGTCCTCATCAAGCCTTAGTAATCGACCAAGAACCCGATGACCAACCCCTCGATGAGGACTAAATAGTTGATTCGGTAAAGTATTCTGGTGATGAAGGTGAACTTGATAGGTTACCCTTAGTTGAGGAACACTGTAATGTTGTAAGGTGTGTGCTCTATGTTGTGAAAACTCTTGTAAGCAGTAAAGATGATGATTGGGAGAGAACTAACATCATTCACACTTTCATTAAGTGTGGTGAACATAGTTGTAAGCTTGTGATCGATGGGGGTAGTACCATGAATGTGATAGCTAAAGCAGCCATAACTCATTTGAGCCTTAAGGTTGAACCACACCCTACACCTTTTAGGGTAGCTTGGATTGACAAAACCATTCTTTTTATCACTGAGAGATGTCGCATTCCTTTGTACATTGGAAGTTATAAAGAGGAGGTTTACTGTGATCTTTTTTAACTATGGATGTATCCTATATTTTGTTTGGATGGCCTTGGCAGTATGACCTAGATGTAACCCACCATGGTAGAGCCAACACCTATGAATTCGGGTATAAGGCTAGGAACATCATTTTTAATCCTACTAGGCCAAACTATAAGGACAGGCATCCCAGTTAAGTCTAGCAATAATAGCACCAAAAAGAGCCATAATCCAACTTCTGAATAGTAAAAATTTTTTGCAATAGAGCATAACAAGTGGGTGCATGTTTGCCGTAGTAGTAAGGGAGATCATGTCTGGGGGCTCAAACTTTCAACTGACACACCTAGCCGAGATCTTTAATCTTTTACAGGAATTTTCTGATATCATGTCTACTAAACTCCCCTTAGAGCTACTACCCATAAGAGAAATTCAACAGGTCATTAATTTAGTCCTAAGGTCTTAGTTACCTAACCTTCCTCATTACAGGTTGAACCTAAAGGACCATGAAGAGTTAAATAGGCAAGTGAATGAACACTTAGCTAGAGGATTCATTAGGTGCAATCTTAGTCCTTGCATTGTCCCAACCATGTTAACACCAAGGAGTGATGGTAGTTGGAGAATGTGCATAGATAGTAGGGCAATCAACAAAATCACCATTAAGCATATGTTTCCCATACCTAGACTTGAGGACATTTTAGACATACTAGCTAGCTCTACATGGTACTCTAAGATAGACTTGTGTAATGGCTAGCACTAGATTAGGATTAGGCTGTGAGATGAGTGGAAAACTATTTTTAAGACCTAGGATAGTTTGTATAAGTGGTTAGTTATGTCTTTTAGGTTGTCTAATGTGCCTAGTACCTTCATGAGGGTTATGACACATGTTCTTCATGTTAGTATTGTACCCAAAAGCCAATCATGAGATGATTGTATTTTACACATTGAGTCATGATATTTTATTGAGACATTAATCCAGTAATTGTGTTTGTTGTATTGTTTCTGTATGACATCATCAAACATAAGTATAACCCTAGAATAATAGTATTCTTAAATGTTCCTGGTATAGTATTATTATGGAGTGGGTTGCAATAATATATAAAAACTAGCATATGTGGAGACTAATATAATATATGAGATATGTAGTCTACATATAGGTATAAGTTGGAGAACTTATGTACTGAAGCAACCCACAATGAGAACGCTACGTGGATCATTATATGAGTATCATAAGTAATTCTCATAGTGATCATGGTATATATAGTCTCATGACCTAAGGTCATCAAGGTTCCCTACATGTGAGTTACATACTTTGATACTTCCTTCTGTTGCTTGTAACTGAATGAACAAGAAGGTGGTCATTGGATATGTCACATATCATGTGGAGGGTTTTGTATGATCAAGATGAGATTTGTCTCTTTTATGTAACAGAAGCGATATCTTTGGGCCCTTTAATAGAATGACTAAGAAAATGCATGACCATGTTCGGATGAGTTGATATACAATATCAATGTCATTAGTTTAAGTTAGTCTACTCGGTAATCAAGAAACCATAGATTAAGATATATGAGAGTGACACATTCCATGTCTTGTGCTTAGTCTTGATATCTTGGACAAACAAACAATGACATATATGGATAATGATCATAGAGGTTTAGTCGAATCACCGACTATCTTGTCACTTGGGTAGCAATGATGTGTTGCTAGACACTGCTCATTGTTTATTATCATAAATGTGATCTATGATCATTACCACTATGATAGGAGCTTATTGGATCACACACATAGAGCCAATTGAATTATTTGAATGTGTGGGCTAAATTGTTTGGGTTTTGGTTTCATAATAATGCCGAATTAATAATTGGCCTAAAGGTTGAACTATTAATGAAGTTCGAAATTAAACCTAAATGGATTAGGGTTTTGAAACCAACTGGGCTTGGGAGTTGTGTCTCACTATATATATATATCATATAATGAGAATTTCGTAATTTTGTAACATTTACCTTAGCCTCTTTAAGGACAAAATCAGAAGAATTCTGATAGTTTTAGCTACACTCATTTCTTGCGATTCCTTGGAGGACGCAAACTAGCATTACAGGCGCAAGAAGAATGCATCTGCTGGGACGTGGTGAAAGCGTGATGATCCTGAGATACTGTGTGAATACCGTAGAGAGGTTGAATATGTCAATTGTTCAAGTTTGTGATTTGACTCAACAGCTGGGTGAAAGATCTCAATCGACTAGGTATAAAATTTTTGAACAGCCGATTTACTCTGTTTCACTTGGATCCTAGAGGGTTTCAATTTTCTTCCGTTGTACTTGTTTGGATCTTGAAACCCTATACTTCAATTGTTCCTAGGCAAGTTTCTTGTTGTTTACTTTAATGACATCTTAGTTTACAGCCGGTCTAAAGAGGAACATGTTGGTCACTCACATTAGCTTTTTGATATCCTTCGAAAGTCCAAGCTATATATGAACCTTAGGAAGTGTAGTTTTTTTTGCAAAATATAGTATTTTTCTTAGGTTTTATAGTGGGTGTATAAGGGATTGAAGCAGAACCTAATAAAGTGAAAGCTGTTAGGAAGTGGCTTGAACCTAGTACAATTTCAGATGTTCAAAGTTTCTTAGGTTTAGAAACTTTTTATAAGCATTTCATTAAGGGTTTCAACACCATCATTGCTCCTATATCGGATTGTCTTTAGCATGGTGAATTTAAGTGGACCTTAGCAACCTCTAAATTATTTTAGGAAATCAAGGTAAGATTGGCTGAAGCACCTGTGCTTCAGCATCTTGCCTTCAGTTAGGTGTATAAGGTGTCTTGTGATGGCTTTGGGGTAGGGGTAGGTGGTGTCCTTAGTCAAGAGGGTCATCCTGCTACTTTCTTTAGTAAAAAGCTTTCTAAGCCTAAGTAGAGGTACTTCACCTATGACAAGGAATTTTATGTTGTGGCCCAATCCTTTAGGTTTTGGAGATACTACCTTTTACTTCTAAAGCTCATCTTCTAATCTGACCATCAAGCTTTAGGGTACTTTAGTTCTCAAAAGAAGCTTAATTCTCATAATGCTAAGTGGTGTGTCTTTCAAAATAAATACAATTTTGTACTTAAGCATAAGTCGGGTGTTGAAAATAAGGTAGCTGATGAGCTTAGTAGAATGATCGCCACCCTTCAAGTGCTTAGCGTTAACTGTTAAGGTCCCATGGGTTGATAGGATGAAGGAGAACTACCAAACATATGTTGATTTTGGTGAAATCTACAAAGTTGTTAACAGTAAGGATAGGATGGAGTATAGTGACTTCTTTATTTCAGATGATTACTTATTCAGGGCTAATAAGTTATGTGTTTTTCATACTTCACTTAGAGATTTTCTAATTTGGGCGTTATATGCAGGAGGGTTGGTTGGACATTTTGGTAGGGATAAGACCATTTCATTGGTTGAGGATATGTTTTATTGGCCTTCATTAAATAAAGACATTGAGAGAATAGTATCTAGATATTGAACGTGTCAATTAGCTAAGGCTAGAAAGAACACTGGGCTTTATACACCTATTCCACTGCCACACGGTCCTTGGAAGGATTTGAGCATGGATTTTATGTTAGGATTACCTCAGACTGCTCAAGGTCATGACTCCGTATTGGTTGTGGTTGATAAATTTTTCAAAATGGCTCATTTCATTCTTGATGCCCCGAGGCATCTTCGTTAAGTGACATTGTGACTTCTGGAGGGACTTCCTGATAGGGAGAACGCCTGGAGCCTAGATTTCCCAGAGGAGCGTGCCTGAAAAGCTTAGAAGAGAGGGTTAGGAGGTCCCCGGGGTGTTTTTCCGGAGAGGAGCCTCCGACGCCCAAGTCAGTGCCTTGAGAAGGTAAAGGGGAACACTAAAGGTTTCAGTGACCTTGCCTGTTTGTGTTTTCTCAAGAAAGGGGGTCTGGTCTCAGGGGTCCTTTGCCAGGGTTTGTTTCCTGGTATTTATAGGAGTGTTCAGTCCGTTCAGATCATGACACGTGTTCGGTCAGATCTTTCCTGTACCTTCGGGCGTAGGGGACAAGTGGCTGTTTGCAGGCTCCTCGAGCCTTGGTCCGAGACAGGTCGTGACAAGACCTGGACGGCGTGGACGTGTCAGACCGCCGTTCCAGGCGGCGTGTAGCGCCTGCGGATGACATGTCAGAGGCTCCTTAAATGCTCCTGCCGTACTCCCGAGGTCCCCTGGGTGAGGTCATCCCTTGGTACGGACGTCCTTCTTTGGCCGGTGTACCACTAGTTCGGGAAGCCCCCTAGCTCGGGGGTTCCGCCTTCGGGCCAACTATTCTCCCGTTTTGGAATAGCTAGACCTTCGCCTCCGAAGGCGATCCGCTTGGTCCCCCGAGGGAGCTGGTAACGTTTTTGGAGTTCCTGAGGTATTAGCCGAAGTCCCGAGTTCGACACGTCTTGACTTTGCTACTTCCGAGGTCAGTGATAGTGCCTCCTTCGGGTGACATTAAGCTCTCCGGTTACCTTGTTTTCGGCAGGAGGCACGGGGTGAGAGAGGCGATAGTCCTTCGGCTATCACAAGCCCCCCTTTGGAAAGCCGAAGTAGATACTTCGGTTTATCAGCTTTTGAATGCAGTCTTTCAGGGCCTTGGTTATAACAATTTTGCCGAGGATGGACCTCTTGTCTGAAGACACCGGCTTGTTCGGTCATAATCTGTCTCTTGGTGTCTTCGAGGTAACCTACCTCTCTCTTTTTGTAGATCTGCGCCACGTCGCGTCTCGTAACCAGACGTGTCAGTCTAGAGCGGCGCGCCCAGGTGTAGGAGTGTCAGAAGGCGTGACCCCCCTTTGGCGCAATGGCTGACACGTGGCAGCCTGCTATTGGCAGGAACTATATCGGATAAAGCAGGCGCGTCTTTTCATGCGCTCTGAGCAATTATGGCGACTGTTCGCCTTCGCGGAGTAGTTATGACGCCGGTTCGCCTTCGCCTCTCGGCCTATATATACTCCTGTTCCGCCATAACCCTCTTTTGCTTCTGTTTTTGCTCTCAACTGCTTTCACGTTTTCTCCCGCTTTTTCCGGCGATCCTTTTTAACGGGGTGTTTTCCGGCAACCTTTCGCGACGGCGTCTTCAAATCCAGATTTCGGCAAAACATTTGGTGGGTTTTAACTTTCAGAGCCTTTTGCTTTTTAAGCTTTCCCGAAGTTGTTTTTGGCCTTTTTCCGAAATCATTTTTCAGCCAACCATGCCTATTCCCGAGAGCTGGCAACCCCTTTTGTCTCATCCTTGCTGCACCACTCCTAAAAAATTAGAAAAATGGAAGACCAAGTTCTTCCTTCCCTCGTACGCCGTTACCCGGTTGCCACGTTCGGACCAATTTAGCTTTTCGAACCGTGGCGACGAGGTTACCGTTTTCCGAGCTCAACTGAAGGCCGGACTTCGGTATCCTCCTCCGAAGATGATTTGCGACTTTTGCCAATTCCATGGCATTGCCGTAAATCAGCTTCCGCCGAACTCGTACTGCTATTTTAACGCCTTCCTCTGTATGTGTGGCGTTTTCAAAATAGAACCCCACTTCATCATCTTTATGCAGTACTATAAGCTCTTCGTGGTCCCGAAGGGTGGCTTTTACTTCATGCTACCTCGGGGATCAGGGAGCAAAAAGTATATGTTTACTTTTGCCACCAAGGACAGCTGGCGAGGGTGGCAACAAAAATTTTTCTTTCTGAAGATGGAGGAGGCCTGGTCGCACGTTCCGACCAAGTGGGCTCGGGGAAGGCTGGAGATGGACGTCGTAGATCCGAGGATAATGCTGACTCCCGAGTTGGCTCCCATATTCACGGATTTCGACAAACGTATCCGCGCCGTCTCCGACTGGGGTTCCGAGGTCCCTTCGCGCTCCCTCTACCCCTTCCCCATCAATTGGAAGCTGATGACCGAGGAGGTTCTTCGGGAGTTAGGGGTAGTGAAGGAGCACAAGACCGACCTCGGAATGCCGGCTCCTGACATCGCTGGGAAGGATTCCTGGCTGGTGCAACTCCTTCGGGAGGAAACTACTTACGAAACTTTTTACGAGCGTAAGTTATCTCCGAATCCCTCTGTTATAATTTCACCTTGGACTCACGCTGATGTCTTCTTTCTTTTTCAGAGATGGGCGACGACACTGCTGCCTATTACAAGTCCCTTTTTCTCGGTCAAGCCGAGAAGGGCGAACAGACGAAGAAGGCCGTCTCCCGAAGGCGGAAATCGTCTGGGGCTGGGCCATCTGTGGCCAAACGGGCGAAGAAGGATGCGCCTCCTCCTCTTCCAGAGATTTCCGAGGAGGCGGGCGAAGAGCCCGAGGCTGCTACTGTCCCGCCGGCCGAGGTCGCTGCCGACCTCACTGCTCAGAGTCCCACTCGTTCGGCGACTCTTCTGGATGCTTTGGTAGAAGCCCCTTCTGCCGAGGAGCGCCGTAGGAGCAAAGGCAAGGAAATTTCTGCCGAGGGGACTCAGGGCTCGGACGACGATGTCACCGAGGTGCCTCCAGGTTTGCTTTCTCAGACAAACTGTGATGCCTTTACTTTTTTGAACTTTGAAATTTACTTGCCTTGACCAGCTTCTTGTTTTGCCGTGCAGGGGAGTTACTTACTCCGGGTTGGGCAGCCGAGCACGCCCGGAAGCGAGCCCTTCGGGATGCCCGTATCCCGAAGGGGAAGATCCCGAAGGAGCCTTTCTGGTCGTTTACGGAGGACATGAATTTGTACTCCGGAGACTGCCAGCAAATGGCTAAAGAGATCTCGAAGGGGATGCTTACTGAAGCCTCCTTCAGGGCTATTGCGGAGGCTCACCCGGGCGATGATTCCCTGGCCGCGAAACTTTCCGAGCACGCTGCCCAGGTATGTTTTGCGCCTTTCTTTCTTTTTTCCTTTGGATTTTTTCCAAGTGTTTGGCTCTCTCTTTTCTCTTTTGCCTTACTGACTTTGCCTCTCTCTCTTTTTTTTGCAGCTGCTGGGGTACGCTGGTTTCCTCAGAGTTCGGGTGGCGAGGCAGACAGCGTTCCGAGCCTCGGCCTTAGAGGTTATAGAAAAAACTAAGGCCACGTGCTCGGAATTAGCTGCCCAGAACACGCAGCTGGCTCAAGCTGCAGAGAAGGAGATTGCCACCGTTCGGGAGGGGTTCCTAAAGGAAAAAGAAGAACTTGTGAAGGAATCCTCCCAGAAGATTTCTGACCTCGGCTCCCAGGTGGCGGAGCTGATTTCAGCGAATGAAGCCTATCAAAAGGAGAAGTCAGAGTCTGAGGTTCTCCTGGCGAAGGCGCTTGCTGAGAAGGCCGCGCTTCAAGCCGAGGTCGATGCTTTGAAGAAGGAGCCGGAGAAGAAGAAGATGAAGGCATTGAAGAAGAAGGTCGCGGATCTGAAGAAGGACCTTGACGCCCTTGGTGTCGAGAAGGATAAGTCCGACCAGATGACCAAAGTCGGTTTTCAGGACGGCTTCTGCCTTGTTCGGCACCAGGTCCTGCAGAAGTTTCCAGATCTGGACCTTTCTTTCTTGAAGGCCTTAAACATTCCCGAGGGACCTCGGTGGGCTTGGTCAAAGATTGAACACTTGAACTTGCCCCTTTCGCTCCCGGCGCCGAAGGTAGTGGAGAAGGACGCAGGAGCTGGTGGCTCCCGGGACGCCGAGATCCCTTAGTTTGTTTTAGGGCCCTTTGCCTTCTTTTCCTTCTTTTTTGTACTTCTTCTTTTGGCAATCTTTCTTCTCTGTAAGCAGATTCGTCCTTAATAAAGATTCTTTTTTGGCTAAGTCTTTTTGTGAGATTTTTCATTTCCCGTTGTCCCGAACATGTTCGCTCAAGAGACTTCGGAAAATCAAATCTGCGCTTATTACGGCGATCGCCTTCGCGGAATTCTGGCTTGTATAATTTATACTTAAGAATTTTTCTAAGAAACTTTTGTACTTAGAATATTTTTCTAATTTGTACAATACAACTCTCCCGCGAGATCCTAAGCATAGAATTTTTTCAAGGCATCCGAATGCCAAGTATTTTTTAATTCTACGCCTTCGGCATCGCCGAGTTTGTACACCCCTTTTCGTACTTCGGCACGAACCAGATAAGGACCTTCCCAATTTGCGTGAAATACCCCGTGGGATGGCCTTCGGGGTCCGAATTCAGCCTTTCGGAGAACGAGGTCTCCTTTCTTTATTCCCTTTGGCCTGGCGCGCAAGTTTATAGCCGCGGCCATTCTTTGCTGAAAAGCTTTTCTTCTCAGCTCGGCTATTTCCCTGTGTTCGCCGATGAGGTCGAGCTTGGTTCTTAGTCCGAGGTCATTTCCACTTTCATCAAATACTTGCACTCGTACCGATGGTCGCACTACCTCGATTGGGATGATGGCCTCTGTACCGAAAATGAGTGAAAAAGGCGTTTCCCCTGTGGCTCTTCGGGGTGTTGTTCGGTAGCTCCATAATACGCTTTGGAGCTCTCCTGGCCATTTCCCTTTTGCTTCCCCCAGTCTCTTTTTCAGACCATCTTTTATGGTCCTGTTAGATACTTCTACCTGCCCATTGCTTTGGGGGTGAGCTACTGGGGCGAAGTGCATTTTTGTCCCGAGGTCGCTGATAAATTCCTGGAATCCTTTGTCTATAAACTGGGATCCGTTATCAGCTACTAGTACCCTTGGTATGCCAAATCTGCACACGATATTCTTCCATACGAACTTCTGCACTTCTTTTGCCGAGATAGTAGCCAAGGGTTCTGCCTCGACCCATTTGGAGAAATAATCTATCGCTACCACGCAGAACTTCACGCCCCCAGGTGCCGTTGGGAGCGGTCCTATGAGGTCTATGCCCCAAACTGCGAAGGGCCAGGGATAGTCAGCCGAAGTCACCATTTCCGAGGGTGTCCTCTGGATATTCGCGTGTCTTTGGCAACTACCACATTTCTGGACGAATTGCCTAGCGTCCTTTCTTAGGGTAGGCCAAAAGTACCCTTGGCGAAGTATTACTGCTGCCAGGGCGTCGGTTCCAATGTGTGAACCACAAGCGCCTTCGTGAACTTCTTCAAGGATCACTTCAGTATCCTCTTCGCCAACGCATCTCTGTAATGGATTTGCATATCCCTGCCGATAAAACTCTTCGCCAATTACGAAGAATCGACCGGAGCACCTTCGGACTTTCGCGGCTTCGCCAGGGTCTTCGGGGAGTACATTGTCTGCGATATACCTCTTTATTGGGTCCTTCCAGTTTTTTTCCGAAGTTGCTATGCTCAGTATTGCAATGCTCGGGCTGTTTAGTACTTCGGTGCATGTTTTTGACTTTGCCAAGCAGTCTGCTTCAGCATTATACCGTCGAGGTATGTTTTCAATTTTTACGGTGTCGAACTCCCGAATGAGCTTTGCTACCAATTCATGGTATTTTGCTAAGGTTGGATCCTTCGTCCCATAGTCCCCTGCTGTTTGCCGAACTATCAGTTGGGAATCGCTGTGGGCCTTTAGATTTCTCACGCCAATTTTTCTGGCTAGGCGCAATCCTGCTATGAGGGCTTCATACTCGGCCACATTGTTGGTGACGTGAAAGCTGAACTTGATAGCCTTTATTACCTCTAGGCCTTCGGGACCTCTGATAACTACCCCCGCTCCCTGGTGTTCGGACCCCGAGGCTCCGTCAACATACAAAGTCCACTCTGGCTCACCTTCGTTTGGATCCGGATGGCTGTCCTCGATGGTGGGTACTTCGGCAATGAAGTCTGCCAGAGCTTGAGCTTTTATGGCTCTTCGAGGTTCATAAGTGATGTCGTGTTCGCCAAGCTCTATACACCATTTGGAAAGCCTTCCCGAATGATCAACCTTTCTCATGACATCGCGCAGGGGTAGACTGCTTCGGACGATGATAGGGTGAGCCTGAAAATATGGTCGCAGCCTTCTTCCTGCTAGTACCAAGGCATATATAGCTTTTTGCAACAAAGGATATCTGACTTCGGCGCCATGCAGAGACTTGCTTACATAATAGACCGGCCATTGCTTCGGCCCTTCCTCTTTTACAAGGACCGAACTCACTGCTTTTTCTGTGACGGCGAGGTATAACACAAGGGGCTCTCCCTCGCGGGGTTGCCGCAGAGTGGGCAGGCGGGCTAGCACAGACTTTGAGTTCTTCCCAGGCCTTTTGGCAGTCCTCATTCCAAGGGTGATCACCACTCCCGAGGTTGCCTTCCTTTTTTGCGGCCTTTGTGAGCACTTTGAAGAATGCTCGGCATCGGTCTCCATACCTGGAAATAAACCTGCTAAGAGAGGTTATCCTTCCAGTGAGTCTTTGTACATCTTTTATTGTGATGGGAGTTCGAAATTCAAGTAGAGCCTTAATCTTTTCTGGGTTAGCATCAATGCCTCTTTCTGACACCATGTACCCAAGAAACTTTCCCGAGGTTACGCCGAAGATGCACTTCTCGGGGTTAAGGCGGATCCCGAAGGTTCTGAGCTGGTGGAAAGTTTCCTTTAGGTCTGCGACGTGGTCGCTAGGCAGCTTACTTTTGACTATCATGTCATCGACGTAGACTTCCATATTCCTCCCTATTTGGTCGTTAAAGACCTTGCTCATCAACCTCTGGTAGGTAGCTCCTGCATTCTTGAGCCCGAAGGGCATTCTGACGTAACAGTACGTTCCCCCCTCGGTGTTGAAGGCAGTTTTCTCCTCATCTTCGGGGTCCATCCTTATTTGATGATATCCGCTGAAGGCGTCTAAGAAACTTAGGAGCCCAAATTCGGCGGTTGAGTATACCAATTAGTCTATCGGTGGGAGAGGATATGAGTCTTTCGGGCAAGCATCGTTCAAGTTTCTGAAGTCGATGCACATCCGGAGCTTACTGCTTCCTTCTTTTGTGGCAATAACCACGTTGCTTAACCATTCGGGGTACTTGACCTCCCTGATGACATCAGCATTCAACAGGCGCTGGACTTCCGTTTTGACAAAGTCACTTTTATGGGCTGAGATGCCCCGTTTCTTTTGCCAGATAGGTTTTGCTTCCGGACTTACTCTAAGGCTATGCTGTATTATGCTAGGGTTTACCCCTGGCATATCTTTCGGCGAGTAGGCAAACAGGTCTTTATTTGTTAGCAGAAAAGATACAAGCTTTTTCTTGTCACCTTCGGCCAAGTTCTTCCCTATTCGGGTACTTTGGCCTGGGACAAGTTCTACTTTTCCCATTTCCACTTTCGCGGGATCTTCTGCCTCATCCTCTTTTGGTGCCTTTGCCTCGATTGTTTGCGCGAAGTTATTTGCCGGAGCTTTTTGTGCCCTGACGAACACCTTCCTCACTTCGCCCTGGTCTATGATGATTTCCGCATCTCCATCCTTGGTGGCGAAAGTGACAGTTAAGTATTTTACATCTGGGCGAATGTGTAGATTTCCCTGTGTCTGTCTTCCAAGGATGACGTTGTACGATGAAGGGACATCCATGACAATGAACCTCGCCATTGTGGAGGCGAATAATTCAGCAGTCCCATCTACCGAAGTCCCTTTCAGCATTAAGGGGAGATCGATCCATCCGAGGACAGGCAGTTCGGATGGTCCTACCCCGAAAGTAGGCGAGGTAACGGGCTTGAGGTCACTGCTGGATATGCCCAAGTTCGGCAGTAAGTGTGAAAACAGGACGTCGGTGTTTGATCCATCGTCAAGCAACACTCTCTTGACGTCCCAATTTCCTATCCTCGCCATGATCAACAGCGGATCGTCATGGGGAAAGATGACGGCGGAACCATCCTTGCGGGCCAGTTTTTTTGTCGGACTCTGATATTCCATGACTGCTATTTCTCTGGCCTTCCTCTTTCTTTCCGAGGATGGGAGCCCCGTCGTGATTGTTTGTATTATTCCTGCCGGAGGTGGAGGGCGCCTTTTCGGGCTTCGGTTCCTCCGCCTGTCGGAGTCGTAGTCCTCATCTTCTGCCTTTCCTTCCTCCTCCTTTTTCCCTTTCGGGGAGGGCATCCGCAGATAACGCCGAAGTTGGCCCAGTTTTATTAGCGACTCTATATACTTCTTCAATTGAAAGCAGTCTTCGGTGTCGTGGCCGTGGTCGCGGTGAAACTGGCAGAACTTCTTCATGTTCTTTTTATTATCAGCGGTCATGGCTCTTGGCCGCTGAATCTGAGTCCCCTGCCTTTCCATTGTCATGAGGATGTTGGTCCTTGTGGTGTTCAGAGGTGTGAAAATTGGGGGTTTCCTTCCCCTCATCCTCCGAGGTCGGCCTGCCTGTTCGGTTGGGTACCGGGTTTGCTGGTTGGACCCTTCGGCCCGGGTGTGATCGGACTTCGGTCCACCCATTCTCAGTTCTTCGGCCGTCATGTGCTGTTCGGCCCTTCGGTAAAATTCGCCAAGCGTGTCCGGGGGGTCTTTGGAGAACTCGTAAAACAGCTGTGAGTCTCTCCGAAGGCCCCGCGTCATGGCGAGAATGCGTATTTCGGGCCGAAAGTCTGGGACGCTCAAGGCTTCTCTGTTGAACCTCTCGACATAGTCGCGGATGGTTTCTCCATTTCTTTGCGCTATGTCGAACATTTGGACAGGCATCTTCGCCGTTGGCCGACTTCCAATAAATTGCTGCGTGAAGGCCGTGGATAACTCCTGGAATTCTGTGATGGTTCCTGGAGCTAATGAATTATACCACGCAGTTGCTGGTCCTGTGAGGGTGACCTCGAAACATTTGCACAAGGTAGCGTCGTCGGCACCGTGCATCATCATGCTGCGTCTGTACTTAGTCAGATGGGCCTGTGGATCAGTGCGGCCATCATAAGTTTCGAGCCGAGGTACTCTGAAGTCGCCAGGCATGGCAGCCTCAACTATGGCTTGAGTGAACGGGGACTCATCCCCACAAAAGGTTTCAGACAGCCTGGCCCAGACGGGCTTGCGGGCTACCTGTTTTTCTACCCTGTCTAGTCTTGCTAGTATCCTCTCCATAAGGATCGTGGCACTAGGTTCTTCCTCTGGGAAGGGAGATTGCCGGCGTCTCTTCGGGGAGCGAGTTCGGCGTTGGGGGGACAGGGACCTCGCCTCAGGCGACGAGCTCCTTCGGTGTGGGACTTCGGGTCGCCTGGACTTGGCTCGTTCTGTAAGTCGTGCCCCAAGGGGCATGTTTTCCGTTGAAGACTCCTCACGCAGGTCTCTGCTTCCCGAACTACGATGGGTTGGTTTGGGGCTTCTCTCCCGAGGGCGTGCTGGCGAGGGAAGCCTTTGGGTCTGAGTTTGTTGCGGCCACCTTCGGTCTATCTGCTGTGTCATTTCAACCACAAAAAAACGTTGAAAGTCGCGCAGGAAACTCATGGTTATGACCAGAGGACGCTCTTCCTCCGGCGTGGAAGTCCCCAGAAGGGTTTGCTCAGTAGCCGGTTGAGCTTCAGGCGCGGACGGGGACCTCGGGAGTCCCTTGTCCTTTGAACGCCGAGTTTCAACAACGGCGACCTGAGGGTGGTTTCCCACAGATGGTGCCAAATGATGCCCCGAGGCATCTTCGTTAAGTGACATTGTGACTTTTGGAGGGACTTCCTGAGAGGGAGAACGCTTGGAGCCTAGATTTCCCAAAGGAGCGTGCCTGAAAAGCTCAGAAGAGAGGGTTAGGAGGTCCCCGGGGTGTTTTTCCGGGGAGGAGCCTCCGACGCTCAAGTCAGTGTCTTGAGAAGGTAAAGGGGAGCACTAAAGGTTTTAGTGACCTTGCCTGTTTGTGTTTTCTCAAGAAAGGGGGTCTGGTCCCGGGGGTCCTTTGCCAGGGTTTGTTTCCTGGTATTTATAGAAGTGTTCAGTCCGTTAAGATCATGACACGTGTTCGGTTAGATCTTTCCTGTACCTTCGGGCGTAGGGGACAAATAGCTATTTGCAGGCTCCTCGAGCCTTGGTCCGAGACAGGTCGTGACAAGACCTGGATGGCGTCGACGTGTCAGACCGCCGTTCCAGGCAGCGTGTAGCGCCTGCGGACGACATGTCAGAGGCTCCTTAAATGCTCCTGCCGTATTCCCGAGGTCCCCTGGAGGAGGTCATCCTTCGGTACGGACATCCTTCTTTGGCAGGTGTACCACCAGTTCGGGGAGTCCCCTAGCTCGGGGGTTCCGCCTTCGGGCCAACTATTCTCCTGTTTTGGAATAGCTAGACCTTCGCCTCCGAAGGCGATCCGCTTGGTCCCTCGAGGGAGCTGGTAACGTCTGTGAAGTCCCTAAGGCATTAGCCGAAGTCCCGAGTTCGACACGTCCTGACTTTGCTCCTTCCGAGGTCAGTGATAGTGCCTCCTTCGGGTGACATTAAGCTCTCCAGTTACCTTGTTTTCGGCAGGAGGCTCGGGGTGAGAGAGGCGATAGTCCTTCGGCTATCAATTCTTTAATGAGGTAGTTAAGTTACATGGGTTACTAGATTCTATAATGTCTAATAGGAATGTCAAATTTGTGAGTTATTTTTGAAAGACCCTTTAAAAACTATGTGGTACTAAGTTGTTTTTCTCCTCCGCATTTCACCCCCAAACTAATGGCCAAACAGAGGTTATTAATCATAGTCTTAAGGACATGCTTAGATGTATTGTTGGTGAAAAATAGGGTACATGGGATTTGTTGTTGTCTAATGTTGAGTTTGCTTATGCTTAACATAGGGAATTAGATGTATTTTTGCGGGGAGAGAGTTTCAACGAATTTGCCTTCTTTCTCAAAGGCTGCGGCTCTTTTGAGTGTATCTATGGCTACAAGCCTCACACTCCTCATGAATTTGTTCCTCTTCCCCCTCACTTCCGGGTTTCTGAACTTGTTGAATTCTTTGCCCAACATATCCATGATTTGCAAGCTACGGTTAAATGAAAGAATGTCATGAGTAATTGGCACTATAAACTTGCTGCTGATGTGCATCATAAGGGTAAGGAATTTAATATTAGTGATGAATTCATGGTTTGCATAATACCTGAGTGACTAGTGAAAGCTAATTTTAAAAAGTAACATGCTAGAGCTATTGGCCCATTTTCCATTTTTAAGAAGCTTAGACCACATCCGTATGCGCTTGATTTGCCTGCTGAACTTAATATTAGTCCTATTTTTAATGTGGAAGATTTATCTCCTTATTGACTCATATTTGAGCCTCCTATTTTGTCAAGTGGACCTTTTGTAGGAACACCCATCCCAAAGACCTCTTAGTTCCTTAAGCCAAAAGATTAGAATGGCAACATTCTTGATGATGAGTTCTTGAGTTCTAGTATTGGTGGTGGTCGTCGTTACCTAGTTTAGTTGAAGGGACACCCGCCTTCGAATGCTACTTGGATGTTTAAGGAGGACCTTTGTAAGTTGGACCCGGAGCTCTTAGATTGGTATTTGCAATAACACTCGACAGAGTCGAGTTCTTTCAACTAGGGGAAAATGATGTAGTGCCTAAAGACTTTAGGCAAACTTATTTTAGGTGTAGGATAAGGAAATAAATTTTAAATAGGATTCTTTGCTATCTTCTTTATTGCTGGGTTTATTTGTTTCTCTTAATAGTTTATTTCTCTGGGTTTATTTGTTTCCCTTAATAGTTTATTTATTTCTTTTTACATTTATTTTCTTTATACTTTCCCTTCCTATAAATAGGTGAAATAAGACCTTTGAAGATAGTTTTTTATATTATTGAATTAAAAGAAATTTTCCTTCCCCTGGTTTTCTTCTTGTTTTCTTTCTTGTTCTTTATTTCAGTTCTAGTTCTTATCTGGCCTACATCAGTCCCCAACTCTAGATCTATCACCCTTCAAGCTTCTGCCAGCAGAACCAGGGCAACTACAAATTTCATGTGAGAAAGCAAGCTCATCAAATAGCTCCTTAAGTTGTGGCAGGACATGGCATTCACTTAACTCTGGTCCAATTCGCTGACAAATTGACATGAGAGCTGTAGCAGCAACTTGATCAACAAAAGTGGGAATCAAGTCATGAAATTTCAGTGTTACTTGGCTAGCATAAAAACAAGTACAAGAGACAATGAATAAAAAAAAAAAGCAAGGGGAGACAAAATGTAGCTAAAAAGAAGAGATTAAATTCAAATAACAGGGATCTTTCATCACATAATTAGATCTTAATTTGGTTATATTCCATTCCTCAAAGATGAAATTATGTACTTTTTATCCCTAATTATCTTACCATATGAAATACATAATTTTTTAATCTTTCCAATTAAAGCAAAATGCACACAATCATGTAAAAATCATACATATCATTTATACTAGAAGTACATAAATCTCTAGATTTGGCTGCATAAGAGCCAGGATATGGAGGCATTGCTGATCTTGCATGTTTGTGGAAGACACACTATTACTGCTTGAAATATTTCATTCATTACATCTAATTTCAAAGTGGAAATGCATACTTCAATAAGCTCTTTTACAATAGCCTCTCGCGGCAAGTAAACAACAAAACCATCTAATGTTAGTAGACAATCAATTAAAGCCAAAGCACTCCAGGGCTGCACTAGCTCAGGTTTATTCATACATGAAACATCAATACATGAAGGAGCAACTTGTTTAAGCAATGACACTATCTGTCTAATGACAAAGCCCTCACCCAAAAGACAGCCTACAAAATAAAAACAAAAAAAATATATATAGCGTCCAATCATGATAACTTCACGATGGGCATGAGCCCCAAAGGATCGCATGTACCAATTCTGATTCCATATGTGTCGCATAAACGAGTCTTGGAGAAGAGACACCTTCAAATGAGAATAACCTGTAGTCTAGAAGAAATAAAACTATGATCATAACGTTAACTATAAAAAATGTGCAGAAGTTAGAATAAAAACAAATTGTTATCTAACCTGCAAAATCTTCTGGATAGCAGGCAAAACCAAGGCCTTCACGGCTTCTAGTCTCAAACATTTTACAAATTCTTTAAGTAGCACGTGAGCCCATGCAGCTTCAGTATCAGATAAAGGTACCCCTATAAGTGGTAGGCAATAAGGGGCACACGTTTCATCTGGAAATAGTACACATTGCTTTTAGGGCTATTTGTTTTGCAAAATTTGAGGCATAATGAAGCCAGGCCTCATCTTTTTTCATTAATTAAAGTGGTGCAATAAATGAGTATGCTAACTTCACCGTTGAAGGAAAATAAGGAGATTCTATGAGACTTTTGGAAGATGGCCTCCTGATTAGTTTTAAAATAAAATCAATCAAATGTAATTGAAGCACATGAATAGACATAACATGACATTGGAATAGCAACCCAAAAAAAAAAATCAAAGTATGAAAACCTAAACGTTATACCTTTTCCAATCTCTCTGCACACATACTTCAACTAGTACTTTAACATGCGGATGAAGTTCCTACATGAACCAAGGCAGTACACCACTCTCCAGGTACACAGATGATGACACCGAATCAAATTCAGGAATGCAAACACCCATCTAACTTCTCTTGTAAAACTTCTGAGTAAAACAAAAAAAAAACTTCAAAAACTCATCCTCTTTGCTAGTTTCTCTTCTCAGAGTAGCAACCTTAAGGATCTAAGATAAAGAGAGATGACACATTTTTTGTCTTAAAGTGTCATGAAATGCAAAAGACAAATATCTTTAAATATCTTTTAGGTTCTTTTGATGTGCATAAAAGTGTAGGCTTTTACATGAAAAAAAATTAAGATTATTAGTTTCATACATTTTCCAAATATTATCTCCCCAATCACATATTATACTTTATAAATATCAATTAAATTTCTAGAGTTATTATATACTAGATAAGCAAATTTCATGAACAATCTCTTAACTTTGAATACTATATTGTTTTGGTCTCTAACCTATTTCATTTTAGTCCTCAACTCATTAAAAGCGTGTCGCTTTGGTCCCTTGTCAAATGAAATTGTATATTATACTTCAATAGAATATTTATTCTAACTTTCACTTCCCTAAAGATCATTTTTTCCCAAATCCCATATTATACTCTGTAAATGTTAATTAAATTTTTAGAGTCATTAATTTAATTTTTGATGATAAATAAAATATGTGATGTTATAATTACAAATTTGTTTAAATTTATTTCATGTTATGTAATCAATATTTTCTAATATTTCTTTATCTATCTAGTACAGATTGAATGGTTTTCTATACTTCATTTGTTCAATATTCTTTGCACCTTTTTATTTTTTTGCTTAAATTTATTTATATTAGTATTTTTTATTTTTTAAAAAATTATATTTAGAAACTAAAAAAATTATAGTTTTTAATATAATTTAAAAAAATTTACCAAACATTAATGTAAATAAATTTATGTCAAATTCAAGTAAAAAAGTTGAAATGATGTGAAGAACTTATCACGGAAGTAGTATTTACACACACCACGTATGTATGGTAATAATGAAAATATAATATCATCTAAGATTCTCAATACATGTATATTTATATATATTTAATGAAGAAACAAAAGTAAATATCAAATTACAAAGATTATTCTAATATTCCATGAATGGTAAAATGAACCAAATAGTCAAAATATAAAGATTGTTCTACTACTCAATGAACGATGGTATGAATAATTTAAATGCTATTTGTAGATCCCAAAGTACATATAAATGCTATTTAAAAATTCTTAAATGCATGTATATGCATAGTTAGCAACGAAATTTTATGAACAAATTACAAAAATTTTACTCTTATCCACATAATTTATCTTATTTCTAAAGTAATATAAAAAGTGCGTCTTCTTCTCCGATCATTAGCTGACGATCTATGGGCAAGAAAGTGATGCATTTCCAGAACTATATCCCATTCTGTAATTTTCAAATGTTCTCCGATCCGTTACTTCAATCTCATTTTCTTATTAGTAATCCATATTTTCCCAGCCTTCTGGTAAAAGACATTGGCATATTTATGAACAAACTATTATTTGCTTATAAATGTTATTTACGTATATTCCATGTAGAGGAATGGGTCAAAGAATCGAAAACCATCATGGGAAAATATATATCTAGATCGAATTCCCGTGAGTTAGTTAATAATAATAATAATAATAATAACAATAATCATAAGGCTTCTTTCTGTAGATCTTGTGTAATCATGCCTTATTAATTGCTAATTACAATCGAGGTGCCACTTTTGAATTAGGCGGCTAGCTGGAATTAATTAATTAATTGTTTGTTCTGCGCTAAACAGGTAATAAATAATCGAAAGATATTCCAAGACGGACTTGAAATGGACAAGAAAAAGTAGGTTTTATAATTTAGATTTGAAGCATTAGATATATTAATTGCTGCATATATCAGATTCGAATGACTCGCTCTGCACTCCTGTGTCACAATACAACATACAGATATAGTACATTGTTAATTCTGAAGTTGTAAAATCACTACTAAAATGATGTCTTTTTTTAATGGCTAAAATTTCCAATGGCTTTCAACGTGATAAATTGTTAGAAAGAGGGGAAATGAATTTCCAATAGCTTGGCTGTTGGAAATTTCTAATGAATTGAGCTGATAGAAACCAGTAGATAGAAATTTCAAAAAATTCAACTTCCAACATGAGGCTGTTGAAAATATTAGAATGTTGGAATATGAAATGAATTTTACAATTGTTGAAAATAAAGTAGTATTTTGAAAATATTTTATTATAAATGATGATGATGATGAAGATGATGATGATGATAATAATAAATAATAATAATAATAATAATAATAATAATAATAATAATAATAATAATATATGGACACACACACATTATTGGAAATAAAAATAATTATAATATGTATATTTATATTACATTGATATTTATATTGTTTATATAATGTATATATATTTGTATATATTGATATATACATACATTATATATATTATACAATTTTAGAAAGTAAAGTAGTATTTTGAAATTATTTTGTTAAAAATGTTTATAATAATAATATTATGTATATTTATATATATTCTTATTGATATCCTTATAATATAATATAATATATTATTATTATTATTATTATTATTATTATTATTATTATTATTATTATTATATGTGTGTGTGTGTGTGTGTGTGTGTGTGTGTGTGTGTGTGTGTGTGTGTGTGTGTGTGTGTGTGTGTGTGTGTGTGTGCGTGTGTGTGATATATAAACACTATATAATAATAATAATATATGTAATATTATAAGTATATCAATAAGAATATATATAAATATACATAATATAATAATAATAAATAATTATTATTATATATATATATATATATATTGATATTTATGTTTATATATATTCATAGGTATTTCTGTTAATATGTATCACACACACACATATCATATAAAAACTCATAAAAACCCAACCCATCAAAACCTTAGCCTAACTCATATAAAAACCATTTATCTTTTAACCCTCCCCATTCTCTACCTTCATTTCCCTCTTTCACCGCCTCCTCACTTATCCCTCTTGCGCGACCGTACGACCAAGCTCTCTCTTCTCTCTCCACCGCCTCACCCCAACCTTCGCCTTCACTAGGCTCACCTCACCTTGATTGTCCGGCCGTTTTTCTCCCTCTGTTTGGTGTTCACCCTAACCTTGCTATTTTGCCTCCACTAGGCTGTTCTCCTACCTCGGCCTCGCGATTACTCACCCTCGTCCGCCGTCACTGTTCATATAATCATTTGCCTCATTGGCTGACCATCCGTCGTAGCCCAATCGTTCACCTTGTTAGCCGATCGTTCGCCATTGCCCATTCATTCACCATTGTCCAATTGTCCATGCTCGGGCGCCTCTGTGCACCAGATCTGCTCTCCGTTTACTGCTCCTCGTTGCCACCTTGGCTTCTCACTTAACCGCCCTGCTCTGACCGCCACCCTGGCTCCTCACTCCACCACCTTCCTCCGCCTACTGCGTTTGCAGATTTGGGTTTTGAATTTTTATATTTGTTTTTAAATTTTGCGAATATGGTTTTATTTGGTGGCTTTGTTGTATTTTTTGTGTTTTATGTTATATTTTTGGAGGTCTGTTTGGAGTATGAATTTTTTTTTTATAATTTATGTCATTTTTATGATTTTGTTATTTTTATAATTTTATAATTTTTTGGTTTTGTTGTCATTCTAATTTTGAATTTTTTAAATATAAGATATAATTTTTTTTAAATATTTTTGTTATGTTATTAAATATAAAATATTTTTTAGTAATATATAAAATATATAATTTGTATATATATTTTTTATTTTTTTATAAAAAGTTTTCAATGGCTTGAACTGTTGATGTATTTTTCAATGGTCAAGCTGTTGGAAAACCTCTTACATGGGCCAAATAATCATGGGATGTTCAGCCATTGAAAATTTCTAATAACTCATTTTTCAACTACTGACCGTTGGAAGTACTAACAGCTAAAAGATGAGCCGTTAGAAAATTTTTTTCCAATGAGGCCTTTTCCAACGGTTCTGTTTCTAACGATTTCATATCGGAAAATTTGATTTTTCAATGCGAGGCCATTTGAAAAGACTGTTGAAAAGGGCCATTTTTTAATAGTGAATTATGGAACACTATATATTGCAAAGTGATTTAAGAAATAAATGAATTAAGCAATTGTGATTAATTTCTTGAATGTTATTAAGTTCTTGATTTCTGATTATCATAATAAGCGAGGTTGTGATTGTCCTGTCGGTGGGGGCAGGTTTTTGATTCTGCAAGGCATGTCAGTTGAGTAGTTCATGCACATCCTGGGTAGCAGAATATATTTGAGCCCTGGGAAAGCTCTCTTTTTGTCTTCATCAACAACACCTCACCTCAAACTTGTAGGTCCTAGACTTCACTTTTAAACCTAGATTTTGTCATTTTTTGTTTGTTTGGTGTTGGTAGCCGGTTTGATTCTGGACATGGGATGGGCATCCAACGAATCAGATGGAACAGGTTTATGCATCGTTCAAGGATGATGACGCCTTCCTATGCATGTGCTACAATAGTGAGAAAACTTTTGGATGATCTCGAATTAATAACTACTAGTAAGCATTATACTAAACCATTTCATCTTATCTCTGTATATATTTATATCTGTATGGTTGAATATTGATCTGTTGTAATTAAACCAAACAAAATAAGCTAGCACTTTTATATTTATCAAAGGAGCTGGATCAGAATTATTATGTGTTTCTTATTCAAATTTATTGCCTGATGTGTTTGGTTACTATATGTTACCTCCTGATACTTTTAATATTTATTGTGGTTGTGAAACTTGAAACTGGAAACTCAAGAATTTGAGGTGTCTGACATTTCATAAGATTGATAACTTGGTGGTGTTTTTGGTTATATGGACCATTAACTTGCCCAGACGAGGTTTGGATTAGGTTGCAAGTTATAAGAGCCAGGCAACCAACCAACCATATAATAGAATCTATTATATATGTGTGTGTGTGTGTGTGTGTGTGTGTGTGTGTGTGTGTGTGTGTGTGTGTGTATAGACAAACACACACACACGTACATATAAACATATAAAGTAGGATACAGGTAAAAAGTTAAGGGTCTTTTCATTTAACAGAACAAACAATGAGTTGACATATGTCACTTTTTTTATTTATAGAAACATTTTATTCTGTTTACATTGCAGAAAGACTAATGTATCCAACAGACCATATAACACTCATGGATGTTAATATATTTTCACTTAACAGAGTGAACTATATTTTGACACATGACAATTTTTATATATTAGGAAAGAAAATTTGATTGTGTACAGCTATGACATCAACGCTACACCTCCCCGTTCAATCCCATAAATCGTGCCAGTTACAAACAATCTCCTTTTTCAAACCGGATAATTAGCGAAAGAAAATATTCCCCTTTTGTGTTTCCACAATTACTCTTTTCAGTTTCTTCTTCTTCCTTGCCTTCTGCCTCCCTTCGCCTACCCTGTACAGTTCTGCTTGCCTTCATCTACTGCCAACAGGTTTGTGTCCAAAAAAACTGATGGGGAAGAGAGAAAATTGAAATTGATGGCTTAACACTAGACGAATCGAAAAGAAATGAAAAACGAGGCATCTAAACTATGGTAAATCTGATCAAATTCTTCGTTTGAAAAGTGTATTATTGAAAAGCATATTATTGAATCCATCTTTCAATTCTTTCTCATTTAAGACCTCATATTTTAATCTATTGCACTTTCCAATGCATTTTCCTTGATTTCACATTATCATTAAACAACACCTTAACCAAAAGGTTTTATCAACTTCATTACCCTTTAACTTTAATGAAATATTTTTATTATCTTATATTATAAAAAGTACAAAGGTACACAAATGTTAAACAATTTTTTTGTCCGTAAAGTTTAATATATTGTAATATTTAAATAAACATATTATTGTAATTACACTATTTTAGGACAATGGCTACACTCTTCAAAACACATCCATCTTTTAGTTTTTTTTTATTTAAGACCTCATATTTTAATTTATTGCACTTTCTAATGCATGACTGTTGGAAAAGTTCATTCATACTATCCAACGGTCATACGTATTTGCCCATTGGAAATAATCTTTTTAGATATTAGATACTAGAGGTTTAAAATTTTTCATTAAACTATCAAACTAAATCTTTATCCATCATTGAGATGTTAAGGTTTAATTTTGGAACAAACTTCTCCTTGATTTTATATTATCATTAAACAAGACTTTAAGCACAAGGTTTTATCAATTTTATTACCCTTTAACTTCACTAAAATATTTTTATTAATATTTACTAGTACATTTATGGATAAATATTTTATTTGTCTTTTTAATTTGTGCCTATATTCAAGATGAGGCAAAAAAGAAATTAGATGTAAGGTGCTCCCATAAAAATTATCCCAAATATAATCTTCAATTTTTTTACTTTTAACTTATATAAAATGTAATATTAAAATATACAATCAAATTAATGAAAAAAATTAATTTTCATCAATATCTATAGTTTATATGAGCTAAATTTCATCATAAACTTTTGTTTGTTATCTTTCCATTCTAAAAAAATATATTTTAATTTGTCCCAATAGGTTCATTTTGTTAACCAAACTAAAAGTTGTTAAATAATAATTGTATACATTGTACACAATAACTATTTCATATATGGAAATATTGATAATACAAAAGTTTATTTAATTGTAAGAAAAATTATTTCTCACTTCAAATTTCTATGAGAGAAATTATAAAATAATTTAAAATAATTTTAGAATATAGACACTATAGAAACATAGTTACTCAGAGTTTTTAGATTTCATTTAATTCGGGACTAATATGAAATATTTTAAAAATAATTTTAAAAATAACACACTTATTTGAGGATTAAACATGGGATCTACTTACCTTAACATCCGATTTAGAAAAAATATGCATAAGGCCTTTACATTATGTGTCCCTAGCACTAGGGATTTATTTCTTCTTTCTTTTTTGTCCTTCTTTTTTTGTTCTATAATTACTTTTGATTGAGTCCTCAAGGAAGTTGAGTTTTTGAGCAAACCCGTATACTTTTAAAAATTATTCGCCCAGCTAAGTGTAGTTTTTAAAATATTTCCTTATTGATTATACTTAAGCCATTCATCTATATTTTAGTTTGCTTTTAAGTTACAAAACTTTACCAACATCATTAAGGTTAATTCAAAAGCGTAACTACAACAAAAAGTATTAATAAGCAGTTAATAATAAATTGAAAAATAAATAATGGGAAGAAATTAATTAAATAGTAAGCATGAAAGCTTGGAGGTGAACTGAAATTTATATGAATAGTTCTGTGTTACCCTGTTTGGTATTAGCATTGGTAATTAGTATCAAAGTTTTGAAAAAACTATCTAATAAGAGTAGCTTTTTACTTTTTACTTTAGTAGTTTAATTTTCACTTTTAATAAGTTACCTAAAGCTTTAATGCTAATCATAAAAATTGTTCTCAAGCAAGAGCATGATAACTAATATATTCAAGATAAAAAAATAAATAAATATAAGGTGCCTCATGAAAATTACTCAAATATAACCTTCAAATTTATTTGCTTTTTAACTTTGCTAAAATATACTATTAAAATATGCAATTGACACTAGAAAAGCTAATCTCCTTGGTCAATATCTTATGCGAGCTAAATGTTGTCCTAAACTTTTGATTGTTCTCTTTTCATTCTAAGAAAGTTAAAAATATTTCAATTTTTCCCTAGCAGGTGAAATTTTTTAATCTAACAAAAAGTTATTACACAATAAGTGCATACATTGTGCACAATAACTATTTCCTATATGGTAAAAATTAGTAATGAAAAATTTTCTTTAATTGTAAAAAAAAATATTTTTCAATTCAAATTTCTTTGAGAACAATTATTAGATTGTTTAAAATAATCTAAAAAATTGATGTTACATAAACATAATTAATTTGAATTTGTGGCAACGTGATTTTTTTGGGAGTCACCACCAATCGGTTTCACTTAGGTCGATTGGATACCTTAAAAATGGTCTATGAGAGTTTGATGGTTCGAGAGTACGGTTACGTTAAAATAACTTTATTCTAACGCTCAAAATTGACACCTTAGTTGATTTTAATTTTATTTTGCTTGCTTTTAAATAATTTCAGTTAAATTTCAAACCATGGATTCTAACCGAATTACCCGGATATGGACTTCTAAATCTTGGTACCTGATTTTTATTCATTTTTATAATGAATTTGATATTTCCAAAACCATGGACTCTATCGAGTCACCCGGATGTGGAATTTAATGAATTTTAATTTTTTTATTTATTATTAAATATTTTAATTAATCATCAATCCATATCATAAATTCTACTGAATTATCTGAATTATGGATTTTAATGATCTTAATATTATTTTTTATTTTATTTTTTTTCTTATTGTTTTTTTTAAAGATTTTTTTTAAGTGATTATCCAATCCATGGATCTCATTAGATCAGTCGGATGTGGATCCTAATTTTTTTATATTATATATTTTTTTAAGAAAAATAAAATACTTATTAAAAAAAACATTGATTTTATTGGATCATCCGGTTATGAATTTTTAAATTTACTTTAATAAACAACACAGGAGGCTAGAAAATAATAATTTAAAAAAAAGTAAATGACTCGATACTCCAAATAACCAATAATGCTAAACAAGATAAGAATAATGGAAAAATAAAAGATGGGGGGCTTGGTCGTAATAGAAATAATAAACTACAAAAAATAATAAATAAGGAAGTAAGATGGGGCTCT
Source organism: Aquilaria sinensis (assembly GCA_005392925.1). Taxonomy (NCBI): domain Eukaryota; kingdom Viridiplantae; phylum Streptophyta; class Magnoliopsida; order Malvales; family Thymelaeaceae; genus Aquilaria; species Aquilaria sinensis. The sequence goes on from SMDT01000535.1 coordinate 629,756, forward strand.
TGGCCAGCTATATATAAAAAAATGGTAAATAAAAAAGTAAGTAAGATTAACCATTCACACAAAGAAATAATAAGATGCAGAAATTAAATAAAAAGTAAATAAATAAAGAAAGTGGGGTGCTTGGTCATCCACGTAAAAAAAATAAAGTGCAGAAAGTAAATAAAAAGTAAATAAATAAATAAAGTGGGGCGCCTGGCCATCCACATGACAGAAAATAATAAAATACAAAAAAAGTAAATAAAAATAAATAAAGTGGAGCACTTGGCCATCCACATAAAAAAAATAATAAAGTGCAAAAAGTAAATAAAAAAGTAAATAAATAAATGAAGTGGGACACTTAGCTGTCCACATAACAGAAAATAAATAAAAATAAATAAATAAATAAAATGGGGCGCTTGCCCATCCACATAACAGAAAATAATAAATGCAGAAACTAAATAAAAGTAAATAAAGTGGGGCGCTTGGCCATCCACATAAAGAAATAATAAAGTGCAAAAATTAAATAATAAAAAAAGTAAATAAATAAATAAAGTGAGGCAATTGGCCATTCACATAACAGAAAATAATAAATGCAAAAAGTAAATAAAAATAAATAAAGTGGGGCGCTTTGGCCATCCACGTAAAAGTAGAAAGTACAATCTTCCATAAAAAAAATAATAAGAAAGAACAGAAAGAAAAGAAAGGAGAGAAAAAAAAAGTTGTTGTTAATAATTAGTTCTGAACAAAAAAAAGAAAGTTAGTGGCTAAAATGAACGAAATAGATAGATCAAGGATTAAAGGAGAGTTATACCAAAAGAGATGTAATTTTGAAGCGTTTCTTTTTTTGCCGAAACGGTTTTGCTCCTCCTCTGATTCAGGCGATTGATAGAACAATCAGGGACGGCGGAGGGTGGAGCTTTGATGGGCGATGGCGACGACGAGACGGCGATGGCTGGAGGCAGCGACGGCGTGGGAGTACGGTGGGGACGACGGGCAAGCTCGGCGTAGATGGTGGCGAGGAACGTCAGCGACGGGAGCAGGGGACTTCGACGGAAGCGGTGGGGGTGTCACTAGAGGAGTGTCGGGAGGGCGATGGTGAAGGACGAAAAGGAAAAATGGAAAAAAACGAAGGGTCATTTTTTTTAACCGGAAAACGTTGGATGGCAGACGGAGGGTGACAGCGTAGTGGGAAGCAGCTGGGAAAGGTTTAGAATTTCTGGGAAGAGGAAGGAGAAGTCAGGGACTAAAGCTACAATTTTTCCTTTTTTAGTTAGGAGCTAAAATCTTGTTAATTTCATGTGTTTATTTGCAGGTTTGGACCCCTATTTATAGTAGTGGGAGCATTGGATTCCCTTAATTAAAAAAAATTTGAAATTTAATTAAAAAAAGATTTAAAACATAATTTGGTATAAATTACATTTTTAGTCCTTCACTTTTCACATATTACTGGTATGTCCCATATTTTTTTGTGAAATTACAAATTGGCCCAAATTTGTCTGTTTTGTCAATTTAGCCCAAAACCTTGCGAATAATTATCAGATTTCCCTAGAATTTTAAGATTTTGTCAGATTTTTCCCAAACTTCTCAATTTTTTCATTTTTATTCCCCCTTGTTATTATTATTATTATTATTATTATTTTAATTTTTATATTATTTATTTATTATTTTTTGTAACTAACCCTACGAAATGAAATGCCCCCCTAAACTAATTTTTTTAATTTTTCTTAAAAAAATAATAACCGGACGAAATTGGGTATCAACAGCTGCCCCCATTTGCATGTCTCATGGGACATGACGCACACAAAGCCGTTACCAAATTTCATCCGACCTTAACTAGGCGTTGAGAGCTTTCTCACTGCTTAAACCATAAGGAGAAAAACCTTCTTTTCCTCCTCTTCGAGGTTAAGGAACTCTCCTTATTTCCTCTACGACAGAAACCTTCCTATCGTCTAAGCGTCAAGGGAGAAAAACTTTTTCCTCCTTGTTACCAGATCTAGGAACTTTCCTAGACTTTTTGCAATATGAACTCTCATATTGCTTCCAATCTTAAGAAGAAAAACCTTTTTTCTTCTTTGTGAGGTTAAGGAACCTTCCTTAGTACCTCTACGATAAGAACCTTTCTATCGTCTAAAAAAATTTAAGGAGAAAAACTCTTTCCTCCTTATTTATTAAGTCTAGAAAATTTTCTAGACTTTTCGCAATATGAACTCTTATATTGCTTCCAATCTTAAGAAGAAAAACTTTTTTCTTCTTTGTAAGGTTAAGGAACCTTCCTTAGTACCTCTACAATAAGAACCTTCCTATCGTCTAAAAAAATTTGAGAAAAACTCTTTCCTCCTTATTTATCAAGTTTAGAAACTTTCTTAGACTTTTTGCGGTATGCTTATATTGCTTCCAATCTTAAGAAGAAAAACCTTTTTATTCTTTGTGAGGTTAAGGAACCTTCCTTAGTATCTCAAGGAAAAATTTCTACGAAGGCAATCAAACTTGGAATAGTTTCTTTAGAAGTGTAAATTTTCATAATAAGTGAGTGTAAAAACTTAAAATTCCATAAATGAGTGAATCTTAAAAGTGAAAAATTCCATAAAATGGCAATAAAACTGAAAAATTATGCAAGGGAATGGATGTTTGGAATTAATATCCAGGTTTCATCTAATATTTTCTTTAGAAAATATATATTCCCTTGTGAGATATGTCATCCAAATAGGGTTGAAGCTTAGCTACCCCAAAATTTTATGACTAGCATACCTAATAGGATGTGTCTCAAGAGTAGAATTACTTCTTACTTAGTCATTCTAAACTAAGGGCTTTGTCCAATGGTTTTAATATCAGCATGAAGAAAACTATCCTAAAAGATGAAGAAGAAAGAACAAATTCCCTGAATTGAAAATAAAAAACTGCTGATAATAAAACTAAAGGACAAGATAAACAAATCCACAAGTCCGATTGTTCTATTCCACAGTGCTTCATCATAAAACTAAAACAACAAGCAGGGTAAAGGATATTTATAGGATGGAACTGATCGGGCAAGACTGTCGTGTCCAGTCTATCTGAATCACTGCTGGATCTGGTTCAGGAACAAAAGCTTGCATTTTGTCTAATAATCCTTCAACAGTTGATGCGGACATTAGGGTTCGTCGTGCCGCCTCTGAGATAAATTTCTTCTGCACAGCGTAATCTATAAAAGATATCAGACCTGTAAAGAAATTTTTAACATTCAACAGTCCAATGAATTTCTTGTGCAAATTAAGTTGGGCCATGGAAGCAATTTGGAAAATTTCTCCCAATGTGCCAAAACCTCCTGGTAGAGTAATAAAAGCATCAGAATTACAAATCATTTGTAACAAATGCTCTTACAAATTTTTAACCACTAATTTTTCTCAAATCGTGCCCCCAGAAATCAATTTCAAAGGTGCAGGGATAATACCCGAAACTTGGCTTCCTCCTAGAGATGCTGCTGATGCTACATCTCCCATTAATCCGACACTACCTTCCCCATAAACTAAATGTATTTTTCGCTTAGCTAGTACTCTACCCAAATGGTTGGCTGCCTTCAAATACTCTTCATCTTTTCCAGGAAAAGCCCCACAAATTACATAAATACTTCGGGATTTACGAGTTGAGGTTCTCTTCATTTTTATCCTTAACCTTGTGAGAAATGAAAAGAAGGACATGCATTTATAGAGATGAAAAGATAATGCAATAATTACACTTGCAGGAATAGATACATTATTGTTAGAAGAAAAAAACAATTTCAAAAATGATAGCTTGCATGTACAGTATTTATGATTGTGGCTCACGTCTTCCACTGGTTTTACGTCCAGTAACTGCTTCAACGCCTTTTATGAGTCGGGGATTTGCTTCCCATTCAGTTTTCTTACAAACTGGCAGACAGGGTCATTTAAAGTCAGATTCCCAAGACTGTAACGGTCTCGTTCTTTATGGAAAGTCCTTTATAAACCAATAATTTCACATTGCACTATTCCACAAGAATGCATTTCAAGAGTCAATCGGATATCATTCAAAGATTCCTTACGTAGGCCATTCTTACTGAATTTTCTTTTATCTTCACGATTTTTGGAGATCATCCCTAAAGAATGACATTTAATATCACAATTCCATCATCCACATTTATGACAAATGCCTAGCCTCTTTGCTCTTCTCTTTTTGGCATAAGCGCTTTTCCATAAGCCAGGCATATGGGGCATAAGTGCATCTGAAACTTCACCAGCCAAACGGGCCTTAGCTTCAATTAACCACCGCTTGTAATGAATGCCTTTGTGCATAAAACTCTGATTCTTTTACATCTAGCTTGGTAGATCATTTTAAGAACATTTATTAGGAGAGAAAGAAAGTATTTTCGTAGGGCAAAAAGAGTAGAATCCATTTATGAGAAAAAAATTGAGAAAAAAGAGGAAGAAATCAGTTATTATAGGAAACTGAGATAACCGACTTGAGAGCCACGAAGTACCGTATCCGCTACTTAACCGGAAAGAAAAACACGCATTTATAGTGATGAAAGGATAACGTATTGATTATGCTTACATGAGTAAGTAAATTATTGTCAAAAGAAAAAGCAAGTTTTCAAATATGACAACTTGTAGGTACAGTAGTTGTGACCGTGACTCACATCTTCCAATGGTTTTACGTCTAGTAATGGCTTCAACGTCTTCTATGAGTCGGAGATTTGCTTCCCATCCAGTTTTCTTACAAACTGGCAAATAGGGTCTTTTAAAGTCAGATTCCCGGGACTATAACGCTCTCGTTCTTCATGAAAAATACTTCATAAACCAATAAGTTCGTGTTGCACTAATCCACAAGAATGCGTCTCAAGAGTCAATCGGATATCATCCAAAGAATCTTTACTCAGGCCATTCTTGATGAATTGTATTTTATTTTCTCAATTATCAGAGATCATTCCTAAAGAACGACATCTAGTATCACAAGTCCATTAACTACATTTGAGACAGACTTGTAACCTTTTTGCTCTTCATTTTTTGGCATAAGAACTTTTGCCTAAGCCAGGCATGTGAGACACAAATGCATCTGGGATTTCACCTGCCAAACGGACCTTAGCTTCAATTAACCACCGCACATTTTCAGGGATTCCTTTGTGTATTAAAACTCTTAATCATTCACATCAAACTCGGTAAATCCTTTTAAGAACGTTCATTGGAAGGGAAGGAAAATATTTTCGCAAGGCAGAAAGAGTAGAATCCATTTTTTTAGAAGGAATTAAAAGAAAGGAGGGAGAAAGAAATCAATTATTATGAGAAACTGAGATAACCAACTTGAGAGCCATGAAGTACCGTATCCGTCACTTAACCGGAAAAATGGATCCTACTTTTTGAGAATTTTCAAAGGCTTTGCATGTGTGTCTCTAAATAAAGAGGGCCAAAAAATTCAGATTGTAAAATCTTTTCAACTGTTTTCTTTGACAAAAAAAAATGCCCTTTGTATTTTTCAAAAATGAGAAAATTCAATGATATTTTTTTTTTACCTCATTCTCAGATATGCATTTCATAAATATCTGGCTAGGATAGTATTTGAAAATATAAGGACTAACTGAGTAAAATTTTTCTTACACCGTGTAGATGTTTCTTATCTTTGATACTCCATTAAGGTGGCATCCATCCCGTCATTATGGGTGCAACGTCAATTATTGAGTCCGTTGCCAGCTTTTGACAAATTGTTAACGACAATATTTTCGATGTCTACCTTATCTTTAACCATAATGTCAAATTCTTGACATAATTTGATCCAGCGTATCAACTGTGCATCAAGTGGTAGACTGGAATGGGTTGATGAAGCTGAAGTCTCGACTTGTACTTATCAATGTTGTAATCATGCCGCGGATATGTCTTCCGTTTGATCCCTGTTATGCAAAAGCTATGCATGCATAATGTAAAATGCATGAATGTAGTGCAAGTGTAACTGATGGCTCTCTTTTGTTTTCATTATTTGTTTATCTCAATTTCTTTGTGTCTATGTTTTACTATGTTCCCTGTTTGATTGCATGGATCTAATTCTTCTTGTCTTTACTTTGCTGGGTCCTTCTTGTGATTGCCTTCTCGGACTATTATTGAATCTCTTTATGCTTCTCAGCTCTTGTCCATTACCTCAAAAACTCAATTTTTTTCGAAAGCCTTTCAAAGAAATTTTCTTGACTTGTTCTTGAATTTTGGTCTCAACTTCCTTAACATTCGCCCGCCTCATACTTTATGTCTTTTTGGATACTCGTCCCTGTTGTTGGGTTTACGAAACCTTCGTGAGTATGCTTCCTTCTTGTTGATATAATCATGTTCCTATTTTCAATTGTAAGACTTTTGAAGTGATCATCCAGACAACCACCAAGGCAATCACCCGAAGATTTGTTACTCATTTTTCCCTGTTATCAAATATTTTGTGCCGTTCGCAAAGCAGGACCTCAATCTTACCTGTTTTAATTCATAAAGCTTATCAAAGTAATTTACGGTCTTTGATTTTTTTGAGTTTTAATTATTACTACCCTTTCTACAAATTCACAATTTATTGTACACTAGAGGCTAGCAAGAATGTGAGATTTGAAGAAAAAAGAGCTAGAGAGAATTGGCTTTTCATTTATGAGTAAGGGAATATAAAAGTTGAATGTGAGATTTGAAGAAAAAGAGCTAGAGAGAATTGGCTTTTCATTTATGAGTAAGGGAATATAAGAGTCTTAGATATAGATGAAGAACAATGAAGGTCTGAGAGAAGAACGCTCTTTTTGACAACTTTGATCGAACAAGCTCTGGCAACCCTGTATCCACTTCTTCCCTTCTGTCCAAAAACTTCATCATCATGCAAAGTACTTCTTCACTGAATCTGAATTTACTGGTTTTGGTAGTTCTCATCCATCCATTTTTGTCAGAATTAAGGCGCCTCCTAAAAAGGCTTTCTTCACCACATGTGGTCCATCATAGTTTGGTGTCCATTTCCCTCTAAAATCATCCTGAATGGGTAGAATTTTCTTGAGCACTATGTCACCTTTATGAAATTGTCGTGGGTGAACCTTTTTATTGTAAGCACGGATCATCCTCCTTTGATAAAGTTGCCCATGGCAGAGGGCAATCATTCTCCTCTCATCGATTAGGATCAATTGCTCATATCTAGCGCTGACCCATTCTACTTCTTCCAATTGGGTATCCATTAGTACCCTCAATGAAGGGATTTCAACTTCAATGGGTAATACAGCCTCCATACCATATACCAGAAAAAAAGGTGTTGCTCCAGTAGAAGTACAAATAGAAGTTCTGTAAGCATGCAGTGCGAAAGGTAACATCTCATGCCAGTCCTTGTAAGTGACAATCATCTTTTCAATAATCCTTTTGATATTCTTATTGGCCGCCTCCACTGCACCATTCATCATTGGTCGATAAGGTACTAAATTGTAATGCTTAATCTTGAACTGTCGGCACAAAGTCTGCATCATCTCATTATTCAAGTTTGTGGCATTAACTGAGATGATACGCTCTGGCAACTCATACCGACAAATGATCTCTTTCTTGATGAACCGGTATACCACCTTTTGAGTTACACTTCTATAAGACACAGCTTCTACCCATTTAGTGAAGTAGTCAATTGCCACTAGAATGAATTTGTGACCATTAGAAGCCTTGGGGGTAATTGCTCCTATGACATCTATCCCCCACATAGGAAAGGCCAAGGTATTGCTGTCACATTAAGAGGAGCAGGTGGAACCTGGATCTTGTTGGCATATATTTGGCATTTATGACATTTTCTTACGTGATTAATGCAATCATTTTCTAATGTGAGCCAATAGTAGCCCGCCCTCATTATTTGTCTTGCCATGGTATGACCACTAGTGTGTGCTCCACACATTCCAGTATGAACTTTTTCAATGATCTTTCGTGCTTCATGAGCATCTACACAATGAAGTAGCATCGAATCTGGGGTTTTCTTATAAAGTATGTCTATGTTCAAAAGAAAACCCATTGACAACCTTTGTAAAAAATTTTTGTCAGTTTCTGATGCTTCTGGTGGATATACTCGTTCTTAGAGGTATTTCTTGATATCATGATACCAAGGTTTCCCGTCCAATTCCTCCTTCACACTCATGTAATAAGCTGGGGAATTTAGTACTTTCATTTCAAAAACAGGAGTATGCTCAGGGTTGTTTATCTTGTACATGGTAGCTAAAGTAGCTAAGGCATCCGGAATTTGATTATCTTCCCTTGGAAGATGATGGAAGCTTATACTTTTGAACTTTCCTGCCAAGTCTAGTATGAGTCTTTGGTAAGGGATCAATTTTGAATCTCTAGTCTCCCAATCTCCATTTATTTGATATATTACCAATGCAGAATCCCCATAAACTCGAAGATCTCGTACTTTTAGTCTTAGTACCGTTTAGAGTCCCACAGCACATGCCTCATATTCTACTATATTGTTGGTACAAGGAAATGTGATTTTCGCTATGAGATGGAACTGTTCTCCACATGGAAAGATGAGTATAGCTTCAATCCCTTGTCCCATAGCATTAGATGCTCCATCGAACACCATTTTTCATATTTCATCATCTTTAGAGACTTTCTGTTCTATCATCATTATATCTCCATCAGAAAGTTCATCTTTATTGGCTCATAATTGTCCAACGCTTTATCAGCCAAATATTCAGCAATTGCACTCCATTGTATGGCCTTTTGGTTGACATACTGTATGTCGTACTCAGATAACATCATTTGCCACTTTGCGATCCTTCCTGATAAAGCGGGTTTCTCAAAGATGTATTTGATGGGATCAGTCTTGGAGATCAGCAATATGGTATTGTTGAGCATGTAGTGTCGTAGTCGGCTTGCTACCCATGCAAGGGCACAACAAGATTTTTCTACTACTGAGTATTTCGCCTTATATGTGGGAAGCTTCATACTCAAGTAGTAAATTGTATGCTCTTTCTTGCCTGTCTCATCGTGTTGACCCAATACAGATCCTAATGAAGAATCCTGTACTGATAAGTATAAAATCAACGGTTCTCCAGTTCGGGGTGGTACCAAGACTGGTGGATTTGATAGGTATTGCTTGATTTTCTCAAATGCCTCTTGGTATTCATTATTCCACTCAATCAGATTGTTCTTCTTTAGTGATTTGAAAAGAGGTTCACACTTAGACGTCAACTGTGATATGAATCTTGTTATGAAGTTGATTCTATCCAGAAAACTTCTTACTTCTTTTGGAGTCTTTGGGGATTGCATTTCTTGTATTGCCTTGACTTTACTTGGGTCAACTTGAATCCCATCTTTGCTTACTATTAAACCCAATAACTTGCCTGAAGAAGCTCCAAAAGTACATTTGGCAGGATTCAATTTTAGTTGATACTTGCGAAGTCTATCGAATAGTTTTCTCAGTATATTTAGATGCCCCATAGCAGTGAAGGATTTGGCAATCATGTCATCTACATACACTTCAATTTCTTTATGCATCATGTCATGAAATAAGGCACCCATGGCTCTTTGATAAGTAGCACCAGCATTTTTCAACCCAAAAGGCATCACCTTATAGAAGAAGGTACCCCAAAGGGTAACAAAAGCAGTTTTTATCATATCATCTGGATCGAGTTTGATTTGATTGTACCCAGAAAAGCCATCCATGAAAGAAAAGTAGGAATTTCCTGCGGTATTATCCACCAATGTATCAATGTGAGGAAGTGGGAAGTTATCTTTAGGCCTGGCTTCATTCAAGGGCCAGTAGTCCTGACAAACTCTTAGCTTCCCACTCTCTTTCTTTTTAACTGGAACTATGTTGACAACCCATTCTGTATATTCAGCGACTCTAAGGAATCCCGCATCCTATAGGTTTCAAATTTTATCTTTTACTCTCAAGATCAGGTCCGGCTTCAATCTTCGTAGCTTCTGTCTGACGGGCTTCGCCCCAGGCTTCAATGGTATTTTGTGTAGTACTATGTCCGAGCTTAAGCCGGGCATATCTTGGGATGACCAAGCAAATACGTTTACATATTCCCTCAATAAGTGTATTAGTTCTTCTTTCTCTTCAGGAGGAAACAGAATACCAATCTTAACTTCTTTTACATCCTGATTGTCTCCCAAGTTGAATGTCTTAGTTGGTTCCTGACTTGTTGCTTTTTCTTTTTCATCCTGCTCGATTAGTTTTAATAACTTAGAAGATATTTGAAGATCTTCATCATCCGAGTCAGCAGTGTTTACAGGATTATCAAAGCTCATTCTTTCATTGTCATCAAAGAGAGTTTCAAGTCTTCATTAGCTAGAGAGAAAAGAGAGAAGAGAAAATAGCGAGAATGAGATGAATGCAAATTGGTGCTTTATTTATAATGTGCATAAATCACAACTTTATTGGAATGAACAGCAATAACTAAAAGGTTCACTTAAGCAAAGACTACACCCCATTGATTGAATCTTTCTTTAGGAGGTTTTTACTATTAGATTACTTTGAAAAGCTCTCGATTACAACAGGCAGTTCTATCGCCTCCCAATTGTTCAGCACATTCCGTGGGCTACAGGATTAAACAAGCTCCTTATTTTCAGGTGAATCTCTGGTTATTGCCTGAATCGAGAGATGTTCAAAAGATTTGTCGATACTGATGGTCAGTGCGCCTTTATTGTCATTTCTCGAAATCAAGCCACCACTCACAAATGTTTCAGTGATGTTAGGGATATCCAGATTTCTTCCTTCTGGGGCATATCCTTTTAGCCGTGCAATCCTTTTTTCTCTCTTTTCAGCTATCGTCTTCATTTTATCTTGCCTTGTCGATGTGAAACCTAGTCCGTATTTCCCTTCATTTGTAGAGATTTTCAATGGCTCTGAGATCCTTTGTAAACCTTGTCCCAGACCTAACCCCGATTAGTATTCTCCTTTCATCATGAGTTTTGCGACCATGCGACTCGTTTTGGAAATGCTAGGCATGGGCTATTCTCCATATTCACCGATATAGGTAACATTAACAATTTCAAAAGACATAAAGGAGCAATCAGGCACATCTTCGTTGACCTCAACATACTGAGCGTCCGTAGGTCTAAATAGCAGAATGTCTTCTTCAACAAAGATTGTTATTAATTTTCCTTCAATGACGAATTTCAGTTTTTGATGTAATGAAGAGGGAATTGCCCCGGCCATATGGATCCATGATCTTCCCAACAGACAACTATAAGAAGGCTTAATGTGTATAACTTAGAATGTGATATGGAAGACACAGAGGCCGATCTCTATCGGCGGCTCTATCTCTCCAACAACGTCTCTCCTCGTCCCGTCAAATGCTCGAACGATAATGTGACTGTTGTTGAGGCATGATGGGTCTATACCGAGCTTATGTAAGGTTTCGAGTGGCATTACATTTAGAGCTGACCCATTGTCAATAAAGACTCTAGTCATAATCCGATCTTTGTATTTAGTCGAAATATGCAGAGCCTTAGAGTGACCTCTTCCTTCTGCTGGTATCTCGTCATCAATGAATGTGATGAGATTCTGTGCCGTGATGTTGTTGACGAGGTGATCAAAATTATTCATAGAAATATCTTGCTCAACATAGGCATTGTTCAAAACTTTAAGGAGGGTTTCTCGATAAGCGTCAGAACTTAAGAGCAGTGAAAGTATGGAAATCTTTGCTGGTAGGCGATTTAACTGTTGCACAATACTATACTCACTTTGCTTTATGAGTTTGAGAAGCTCGCAAGCTTGTTCATCTGTTACCACTCGAGGCACCCCTTGTTCTTCTAATGTATTTGTGCTAATAGGCCCATTCGTTGGGTCTGTGATATTCTTATCTTGTTGGAGCTTGTCCATCTGCTTCGGCGAGTAACATCGACCACTTCTAGTCATGCCCCCAACCTCTAATGGAGTTGATGTAATGTTGGAGGTGTAATCATACTTCCATGGAACAACTTTATCTGATTTGTAGAGGAATGGAGTCGAGACTTGAATCCTTAAAGGTTTGACAGTAGGTTTTGAAACTGGTATGACTAGTGGTCTTGGCATAGCATTGAATTTTCTCTATTTTATGATTACATTTGCATCAACATCTTTATTTGACATAAAAATGCTGAGTTGGGATGAGTCTATGAGTCTCTGTAGATTCTCACGGAATTCTGAGTATTCCTGGATGGAATGACCCTTACTGTCATGAAAATCACACAGCTCTCCATCTTTGATTTCTTTATGCCCAAAAGAAGGCTTTCTAATGATGACTTCTTCTTTCACAAGCCATGAGATACATGCTTAAGAGGGGTTGTAATGTCATTGACTGACTTTTTTATCAGTTGGTGTTCCTCTATCATATTAACTGGTCCAGTTTGATGAGGCGGCAATGGGTTGTGAGTAATGCTCGGTTCATCGGAAAAGTCCAACCACTTTGACCCGATTAATTGTTGAACTATGCGTTTCAAACCTACGCAATTTTCTAGACCATGGCCCACAACACCATCATGATATGGGCAAGTTACGTTGGGGTCGTACCACCTTGGATATGGGGGTTCCATTGGCTTTGTAGGAATTGGGCAGATAAGTTGACTTTCAATGAGCTTTGGATATAACTCAGTGTAAGTCATAGGAATTGGCGCAAATATTTCTCTTTGCCTTTGTGCGGGCACTGGAGGGGTCGGAACAGGTGGCCGTAATTGATTAGGCCTATTGAGAGGATAATTATTAGGCCTATTGGTAGGATAAGATAGGCGAGGCGCAGTAGCCAAAGTACCTACGAGGGGAATCCCTCTTCTACGTCCTACTTATTGTACCTCCTCATCCTTTCTTCTGGATGGTCCTCCTCTTTTCATGGCATCATTAAAGGATTCAGTGATCTTTCCAGTCCTAATCCCATGCTCAATTCGTTCTCCAGATATGACAATGTCTGAGAAATTGGTTGCTGAATTACCAATAAGTTTGTCGTAGTATGGGTACTTTAGTGTCTGGACAAATAAATTTACCATTTCTTTCTCCATCGTGGGTGGCTGAACTTGTGCGGCTAAGTCCCTCCATTTTTTAGCATACTTCTTGAAGGTTTCTTGCTTTTTCTTTTCCATATTCTGGAGAGTTTGGCGATCCGAGGCCAAGTCCATGACATGTTTGTAGTTGTTGATGAAAGCCTGAGCGAGAACATTCCATGTTTTGATGTTTGTTAGACCTTGACTTAGATACCACTATAGTGCTAATTTTATAAGACTTTCTTGAAAAAGTATTATCCACACATTCCTGTTTTTTGTGAGTGGTTGTATTTTTCTTAGAAACAGTGTAATGTGAGTGATGGGGCAACTTGTTCCATCATATTTTACAAAGTCTGGCAACTTAAAGTCTGAGGGAATCACAACGTCTGGCACCAAGCAAAGATCATCCACCAAGAGAAATTCAAATACAGTGCCTCTTTCAATGGCCCGAAGTCTCTTCTCTATTGTCTCGAGCTTTTAAGATTCTCCTTCTTCCTTCGACGGTTTCTTCTTTTCTTCATAGGCAGTATTATGTCTCGGGTGAATGCTATCGGACGGACCTGAATCCTGAACAAGATTCTCATGAATTGAGATCCGTTGTGGGGTGAATCCCGGGGGATAAGTGGGATCTTGTGGCTCTTTAATGGGGATTTGGGTTGCTTTCCCCTTGATTAGATCCATTAATTGTCTCATATTCTTGGCCATGCTCTCTATCGTAGACTCAATATCGGTGAGACGTCCTTCCATTTGCTCTCCCATAAGTCTTGTTTGAAGCCAAGTTGAATATCAATGTTGAGTGCCAATTTTCGCTTTACCCCTTTTTTAAAAAAAAAGTGGAATAAATTAGATCTTGAATTATTAATTTAATGCATCCATGCATGAATGTTGTAGGTACTCGGTGAAAGAAGGACTACAATGAAAATTCTTGATTACTATCTCAAGACAATTTTTTAAACTACTTTTATTAAATAGGGTTTCTTAAAAGAAACGGCCCAAGGTACAACATTGCTTCCTCGCCTTGGTGATAAACTCCATCATTTTTTGAATGGTTGATGATGAGGTAGTCCAACTCAGTATCTCCAATTCTTTGGCTTCTTCACTCATTTGTTGAGCTAGATGTGTGGCTTTTCTAACTTCAGCCAGGAACACCTCCACTTGATGCTGAGAAAACCTGTATTGATCTTCCCAGTATCTTGCTTTCATCTCTCTTTGATCAGTTTCTTCAACTAATTGAGAGATAACTTGTTTTTGATATTCGACTTTTTCTTCCAGGTGTTGTGTTTTATGGCTGAGTTGTTGTACATCAATGAGCATTATTTTGTTTTTCTCTTTCTCTCCTTCTAGCTCCTTCTCGAGTTCTCTCTTAGCCAACTTTCTAGGAGCATCAATGGGCAGCACTATCCCTTCCCTTCGATTGTTTCTCCATTCACAATATGTGGTGGGAGAAAGAATAGGTCCAGACTTGAGTATAAAAAGCCTTCTCCATGCAACTGAGATACCCATCGCAAACTTCTTTGTCATTGGGTCTTCATGTGAGAATTCCAATTTGCTTAAATTATGAGTCATGGGGATAAATTGCATGGACCCAAATTGCTTCCGTACTTGTGCCGGGGCATAACTTGTTCCTCCCCATATGCCAAGAAGAGGAACCCATGGGCAATTGCCACAACGATAGATGATACGAGTGGATGTGGACCAAGGAGCTCTCCATTCTATTTGCAGCTCAGTGATGTTCTTGAAATAGCTGATCCATCCTTCCTTACTGTCATGGTGGATCGATTCACTTTTGAAAAAGGCTTCAATTGGAATAAAATCCTTTGAAAAGTGATTCCCAAAATTCTTTTTGTCACATGGGAGGTGGCTCTTCATCCATATGGTGAGCAGGTGAGAACATCCAATAAACTTGCCCCCGCTTTGGCGACAAAAATTCAATGATCTAATGGTCTCGGCAAGAATGGCTGGAGTTGGACTCACTTGAGCCTTGCAGATTTGCTCGAACAGTGAGATAACTTCTCCTTCAATAAATCCGATGATCCTAGGAAAGATCACCAAGCCATATATCGCCAGAGCAAAAGTCTTATGTCTTTGATCCTTTTGTGGGAGAGTGTGGATGAGTTGCTTCAGGTCATTCCAACTAATGTATTTACGATGCCCCTTTGTCAAGAACTTGGATTGAAGAACGGCAGCTGGCATATCTAATAGTTTAGCCAAGGCTCGATGAGGTTCGATTCTTCTATCGTGATGGTAAGTCTCCACTGGATATTCAGATGGCCAACCTAAGAGGTTGTTGTACTCCTCTATTGTGGGGACAAGATCCATCTTGTTGAAGGAAAAACACCGGTAGTGTGGATCCCAATGCTGTATCAGTGCGCGAATGAGTGACGTATCTACGGTGATTTTGAGCAGGCGAGCAATATGGCCATATGCCGATGTGAATGCTTCTCGATCCTCGAAGCTCCAACTACCCCATACTCTTGATAATTCGGTTACGTCATTCTGATCCACACGGACTGATACTTGGTCCTTGAGGTGCACATGGCTATGTGGCATTAGAGAATCTCCATAAAGCTTTTGGGCCGTTTCAGAAAATTCCATGGCTTCTGGTTGGGTCTCCACTATCGTGGCATCCCAAGATTCATCAATGGCAGTGGGAAGGTATTCAAGAATATCCATGGTAATAATGCTTTCACCGAGTACTTAACCTAATGAATGATATGAATGTGCCAAAAAAATCAACAAGGAAAAGTGGAGTCAGTTAAAAGCAACATACAGAGTCATAAGTTACGCAATATAAGCATATGAATAATGCAAAAATTTATGCCTATGGTGATGAAAACAAAACATAGGAATTCTATGATTGGTTCTATGGTAGAGTGGGGAGTTCTATATGCATAGGGTGGCTTGTCAAAAAGGCCGAAGGTAGTTCCCGAATCCCATCACTAAATTATAGTGACAGCCCAATTCCTTACCCACAAGGGTTTATGTAAGGAAAGGATTAATTCGGGTCGTAGCTTTTCGTGGGCCCATGCAGAGACTATTCGTCTCAGGAGGCAATACACTACTTTGCTACTTGAAACCGGTGAAGGCTTGGAGACCATAGTCTCACAAGGAGAACAACACCAATTCCGCTTTGAAAGAACGTGGTTGAATTGAGGAAGTTCGGGTGTAGAGCTTCATGTCATGAATGCATATTGCATGCTTATAATAAGCAAGTATAGCACATGAATCCATGCAAAGATAAGCAAAGCAGAACAAAACAAATCAACTTTTAGGCTTGACTCATGCATGTCCCCAGCGGAGTCGCCAAGCTGTGGCAATGTGGTTTTTTTTTTAGTCGCCACCAATCGGTTTCACTTAGGTCGATTGGACACCTTAAAAATGGTCTACGAGAGTTCGAGGGTTCAGGAGTACGGTTACGTTAAAATAACTTTATTCTAACGCCCAAAATTGGCACCTTAATTGATTTTAATTTTGTTTTGCTTGCTTTTAAATAATTTCAGTTAATTTTCAAACCATGGATTCTAACTGAATCACCTAAAGATAGTGCTTGGTTTTTATTCATTTTTATAATGAATCTGAGTCTATCTCGGATGTGGAATTTAATGAATTTTAATTTTTATTTGTTATTAAATATTTTAATTAATTATCAATCCACATCATAAATTCTACTGAATTATCCGAATATGGATTTTAACGATTTTAATATTATTTTTTTATTTTATTTTATTTTACCCTTTTTATTATTTTGAAAGATTTTTAAATGATTATCCAATCCATGGATCTTATTAAATCAACCAGACGTGGATCCTGAATTTGTTTATATTAAATGTTTTTTTTTAAATACTTATGCAAAACCATTGATTTTATTGGATCATTTGGTTATGAATTTTTTGAAATTATTTTAATGAACGGCATAAGAGGTTGGATTTTGTCATTTAAAGGAAAAAAGTAAGTGACTCGACATTCCAAATAACTAATAATGTTAAACAAGATAAGATGACGGAAAAATAAAAGACTGGGGGCTTGGTCATAATAGAAATAATAAAACTACACAAATAATAAATAAAGAAATAAGATGGGGCTCTTGGCCAACTATATAAAAAAATAAAAAAAAAAGTAAATAAAAAGGAAGGTTAACCATCCACACAAAGAAATAATAAGATGCAGAAATTAAATAGAAAGTAAATAAATAAAGAAAGTGGAACGCTTGGCCATTCACATAAAAAAAATAAAGTGCAGAAAGTAAATAAAAAGTAAATAAATAAATAAAGTTGGGCGCCTGGCCATCCACATGACAGAGAATAATAAAATGTAGAAAAATAAATAAAAATAAATAAAGTAGGGCTCTTGACCATCCACATAAAAAATAATAAAGTGCAGAAAGTAAATAAAAAGTAAATAAATAAATGACGTGGGACGCTTAGCCATCCACATGATAGAAAATGATAAAATGTAGAAAGTAAATAAAAGTAAATAAATTGGAGCGCTTGGCCATCCACATAAAGAAATAATAAGATGCAAAAATTAAATAAAAAAAGGTAAATAAATAAATAAATTGGGGCGCTTGGCCATCCACATAACAGAAAATAATAATATGCATAAAGTAAATAAAAATAAATAAAAGTGGGACGCTTTGCCATCCACGTAAAAGAATTAATAAAGATACTGAAAAATAAATAAGGTGGAGCATTTTGGCCGTCCACGTAAGAGTAGGAGATACAACCTTCCACAAAAAAAAAAATAAATAAGAACAGAAAGAAAAGAAAAGAAAAAAAAAGAGTTATTGTTAATGGCCTATCTGCAAGAACAAGAAAGTTAGTAGCTAAAATGAATAAAATAAAAAAGATTAAGGATTAAAGGGGCGTTATACCGAAAAGGGACGTAATTTGAATATGACGGGTTGGGTCACGATTTTTGAACGGGTTTCATCTCTGATTCTTTTTTTTTTCTCCGGCGTCAGCGGCGCAATCGGCAGCTGGGCTTGGCGGCGGCGGCTAGGGCGACTCCAGGGAGGTGAGTATGGTGGCCGGCGGCGTGGAAGACAGCGAGGCAGTGAGGGAATGACATCGGGCGATGGCGGACGGAAGTCACGACGGGGAAGGAGAAACGGCGAGGGAGCTGGAGCGGCACTGCTGGAGGGCGACACGACGGAGGCGGGCGGTGGTGTGCTAGACGGCGAGGGCTGGAAGCAGCGACGGCGTGAGGACAAATGAAAAAAAACGAAACGTCGAGTTGTCCGGCAGCAGGGAACAAGGGTAGAAGTTTAGGATTTTTCTGGGTAAGGGAGAAGTGGCCAGGTACTAAAGCTACAGTTTTGGCTTTTTAAATTGGGAGCTAAAATCTTGCTAATTTCATGTGTTTCTTTGCAGGTTTGGACCCTATTTATAGTAGTGGGAGCATTAGATTCCCTTAATTAAAAAAATTCGAAATTTAATTAAAAAAAGATTTAAAACATAATTTGGTTAAAATTACAGTTTTAGTCCTTCATCTCTCACTGATTACTGATCTGGTCCCATATTTTTTATGAAATTACAAACTGGCCCAAATTTGTCTGTTTTGTCAATTTAGCCCAAAATCTTGCGAATAATTACCAAATTTTCCTAGAATTTTAAGATTTTATCAGATTTTTCACAAACTTCTCAATTTTTTCAGATTAACCCCAAGCTTCTCAATTTTATCATTTTTTTATTCCCCTTTTTATTATTATTATTTTTAAATTTTATATTTTTATCTTATTATTTAAACTAACCCTTGAAACGAAATGCATGCCCCGCTGAACTACTTTTATTTTTAATTTTCCTAAAAAATAATAACCGGCACGAATTGTGTGCACAGAATTAATAGATTTCATCCAATTGATGACTAATATAGTATATTTTAAAAAATTTAGAACAAAAGGAAAAAATAATACTTAATGGGTTAAGAATGACAAGGAAGCATAAGTTAAAGGCTATGGACTATCTACAAAGTTTACCCTATTTTTTATGTTACCAATTCTTTTAAACTTGGATAAACTATAATGCTATATATATTTTATTTCAAATAAAAACTAAGGTATATTTACATTAAGTTGTTTTTTTATGCCTATTGTGTTTTTTTATAAACTTATTAGAAAATTTTAATTTTGAAATATAGTATTAAATAAATTTTCACTAATTACATGTACTTTATTTATGTTTGGAAAATTTTATCAATTTCATTACCCTTTAACTTCAATGAAATATTTTTATTAACACTTAAAAGTACATTCATGGGTAAATCTTTTATTTGTCTATTTAATTGGTGCCTACATTCAAGATGAAACCAAAAAGAAAATTGGATGTAAAGCGCCCCATGAGAATTACCCCAAATATAATGTTCAATTTGTTTGCTTTTTAACTTAGATAAAATATATCATCAAAACATGCAATCAAATTACTGGAAAAAAAAAATAATCTCTTTCAATATCTATGACTTATGTGAGCTAAATTTCATCCTAAACTTTTTTGTCTATTATCTTTTCATTCTAAAATAAATAAAAACATTTTAATTTGTCTCGAGGTGTAGGGGGGGGGGGGGCACAGCAGTGGGGGTAGATTCAATTTTTCAACCAAACCAAAAGTTGTTACATAATAACTATATACATTGTACACAATCACTATTTCATATATGAAAAAATTGATAATGTAAGAATTTATTTAATTCTAAAGAAATATTTACCAATTAAAATTTGTAAGAGAAATTATTAGATAGATTAAAATAATTTCACAAAATTGATATTACATAGACATAGTTACTTTGAGTTAATAGATTTCATCAAATTAGGAATTAACATATAAATTATTTTAAAAATTTTAGAACCAAAAGAAAATACTTAATAGGATAAGAGTCACAAAGGAGTATAAATTAAAGATTATGGACTATAAACAAAAATTTACCTTATTGTTTATGTTAGCCATTTTTTTTTGATTTGGATAAAATATAGTACTATATATTTTAATTTCCAATAAAACTGGTATATTTAACATTAAGGTTATACTTTTTTATATTTTTGGTGTCTTTTTTTTCTTTTTCTTTTGGTACTGGTGTAATGGAAAATACGTCTGATTGAATGGGTAGAGTTGGGAGATTGAGAACGCCAAGACGATGTAGGCTGCCCCCTCCTGCGCCGCGCATGCTCGCACGTGTTGTGCTGACGGGTGCTTACATGGGAAGGATGACGGGGAAATTGTGGTGGGAGGTGTGGGGGTGGGGAGTTTTAGGTTAGGCTGGTAGGTTAAAAGGGGGATAAGCGTTGGGTGTAGGGTAGGTGGGTAAGGTAGTGTAGGAGTAGGTAGGCAAAATGTGGATGTGTGGCATGTGAATAGATGGGAGGGTGCGGTAATATTAAAGCGAGTGTAGAGGATTCATATTAAGAGGGGGTAAATAGGGTGAATCGGATTATATAAGAGGTTGGTATAAGGGGGAATGGTGAGATATGTATGATGGGGGGGGGAGAAGTGTAATTCGGTGGATGGTGTCGAAAATTAATTGCTGATACTAGAGAAATGGAGGAGTATGGAGTGGGGGGTATTCGTGCTATTTTTTCTGCTTACGCCTATTGTGTTTTTTTGTTGATAATTTTATTGAAAAATTTAAAATTTGAAATATCTTATTAAGTATTATTTATTTCCACTTTTACCCCCTTTTAATATACTTTTCATATTTTTTGGGACCTAACTACTTCGCCAATCAACCGTCCTTTTTTTTGCAATAGGTATAAAGGTAAATTTTATGGTAGTCTTTATTCTTTAATTTGCTAGGGACCCCAGTTGGTATTTGTATTAGCGATTAGAGTTAGAATTTTGAAAAAAAGTTGATCTAAAGGTAGCTTTTAACTTTTTTCTTTAATAGTCTAATTTTCACTTTTTATAAATTACCTAAAACTCTAATGTTGATTATAAAAATTGTCCTCAAGAGGACATGCTAGCTAATCCATTCAAGATAAACAAAAAAAATATACCCCAAATACAATCTTCATTTTGTTTGATTTTTTTTAATTAAATAAAATATACTATCAAAATATGCAACTAGCACTGAAAACATCAATCTAACTTAGACATTAATCACTAGGTACTATGTGAGTTAAATTTCCTCCTAACATTTTGTATTTTTAGTTTTTTATATATTTTAAAAAATTTAAAAAAAAAATAATTGGTCCCCCACTAGGTGCCAATTAGTTAAAAACCTAACAAAAAGTTTGTTACACAATAAGTGCATACATTGTTCTCAATAATTATTTCATATATGGGAAAAGATTGATAATGAAATTTTTTTTAATTGTAAAAAAAATATTTGTCAGTTCAAATTCCTTAGACAGCAATTATTAAACAGTTTAAAATAATTTCAAAAAAATGATGTTACTTAAATATAATTACTTTGAATTAATATATTTTATCAAATTAAGGACTAATATGAAATATTTTAAAAAATTTAGAACCAAAATAGAGGACTTAATAGGTTAAGAATGACAATGAAGCATAAATTAAAGCCTGTGGATTATGTACAAAATTTACCCTATATTTTAAGTTAGCAATTTTTTTGAAACATGGATAAAAATATAGTACTATACATTTTATTTCAAATAAAAACTAAGGATATATTTAACATTAAGTTGTATTTTTATGCCTATTATGTTTTTTTAAATAAATTATTAGATAAATATATTTTTAAATATATTATTAAATAAATTTGCATTAATTACATGAATTTTATTCACGTTCGAAGAATGTGTCAATGACTAATGTGTTTGTGTGTATAAGCCCCTTTCAACAAAAGAGAATTTTATTCTCCGTGATTAAGCCCCTATTTGTCCATACACTCGCTGGAACCATTCATTAGTCATTATCATCTTTAGACAATGGTTTGGCTTCCTAACTTCTATCTTCATTGAATTTTTATACCTCCGTCCAATTTTTTTTTCTTTATTTGACATTTTTTACTAGTTTAACTTAAATTTATTCATACTATTACTTATTAGATAAAATTTTAAAAAATATTTTTTAGAAAACTATAGGTCCTTATTTATTATTCATATATATAATTTTTTACATTTATATACTTAAAATATTAATGATAAAAAATTATATATTAATTGTTGGAATATGAATGGTGCAAAGAATTTGAAACAAATGAAGTATCTATTTGCAGTTTCATATCATTATCATTCTGGTATCTTTTCTTTGCTCAAAGAATACTGACACGTAGAAGAATCTGTAAATAGATTAGCGTTTTGAAGTTTATCTCTGAATTCATCATAAACTAGCATGTCTTGAGTGTGACTGTTGCATAAATTTGATATGGTGTTGCTGGAGTGCCCAAATTCTGAATTGGTAAAGTCAACGATAGCAATTACAAATGACCCAGTTGAGTTGGGCACCAGGCCATTAGAACTTCAAATGGCAGGGATTTTTGGAGTACTGTTTGTATTTGAATGTTCCTTTGATGATTTCATAAAATTAGAAATGAATGAAGATGTGATTTTAAATCTCATGTACGATTTTGGACTCACAAATTTGACTGGGAATTGAAAACAATTCAAGGAAGTAACTATATGGGTTTTCTGTTGGTGTTGGTTCGGCTATCCACAACCCATTGAAATGGATAGTTAGATTTCCGATGTAGGTGGCAAGTAAGTTGCCGCTCATGGGGTCTTTTTTATGACAGCAGTTTTTAAAGGATTGTATTTAACTCCTTATTTTGTTGGTTTAAGTGAACTGAAATGATCATTTTGGCGTGGCTAACCCATGAAAGGGAAAAACGAGTAGTCAGAAATGATAATTTTGAAACAAAGTGAGTCCTACAAATATTTTTAAAAATATAATCATGTTTCAAATAGTTGATTAGTTACCAGGCCACAACCCAACTAGAGATGTTCAATGGGCTGGACCGGACCGGGACCGGACTGGACCGGCCGGTCCTGGGCCTGAGTTTTTTGGGCCCGGGCACAGCCCGTGTTGACACATGCCGGTTCCGTGCCGGTCCTGGCCCGGTCCCGTGCCGAGCTGGACTGAATCCGAGCTGGCCTGTTAAATTATAAATTTTAAAATTTTAATTTTAATTTTAATTTAAGTTTTAGTTTTTATTTTTAATTTTTAATTTGTAGTTTTCACTTTTAAATCAATAACTTAAAAAAAATACGAGTGTGAGAGTTTTTGTATAAGTGATATTTTATAATCTAGTTTATCTTAACTTCGAGGTGCATCTAGGGAGAATGGGTGTAGGATCAGCAAAGAGAAAAAATTTATTATACAAGTTAAGACTTAAATCCTGAAAAGTAAGCTGATATATCGATATGGGTGGGGACTGGATTGTTAAGTCAATCAACATGGGCTAAGGGTTAAAACCTGGGGGCTATGGACACAAGGAAAGTAAACATACTAGAAATTATCGGATCGATTATCTACTTCATCTAACATAAATATAATCAAGTTGTCTGCTTAAGAGAAATAGGTGTCACTTTGGGAGTAAGATTTGTTTTTTTTGAAATTAGAGCCTTAATTACGAATCCTTCTTATTGCTTAAACTCTTAAAAAAAGGCTTAAATGCACCAATAGACCCAAAACTTTGAAAACTCAAAAAGTTGGTCCTTCAATTATAACTCGGTCAGCGGTAGCCCTTTAACTTTGTAACTCTGTATGTTTTAATCCAAGATGTGGGATAAACTGTCTAAACTAGACTTTTAAATTAAGCAAATGTTAAATCAATAACTTAATAAAAATAAAGATAAAAATAAAAGGTAAGAAATTGACGAAAAAGTTTTGAAACTTTGATATATTTGATTTTGAGTTAAACCATTTTTTTTTAACCTTTATTAAGTCAATTATTAAAACCTTAAGGACTAAAGTTACTTCTTTGTGCTAAAGAAATAAACCATGATTACCAATATTTTACTTTACAAGACAATAAATAAAATAATGACAAAAAAAAATTAGATTAATATATTTATTCCAAGCTTATCTTTATATTTTGTATAATTACTTGTTTTAAGAGTAAAACACCACCACCGGTGTGAACTTTTAGTAATATTAAAGCCAAACGGCACTTCTATACCATGGAACGGGCTTTACATTACTCAATAGCGAAACGTTCCATAAAATTAAATGCAAAATAAAAGGTACGATCTGTGCTACACAGCAAAATCAGATCAAATACAAAGTAGGTAAATAATGAGTAAGCAGTGGATTTAAGTGTCTATCTTATCGAGGTTTTCCTCGTCAGAACTCTTGTAGTTTTGTAATCTTAAAGCTGCAAGACCCCAATCACGGTTGCCTATACAAACTTCAACGGCATCTAGTGATAGCCTTGCGTGTCTCTCTGAAATAACACGCTTTCCAGCACTGAAAGCGAACTCCGATGCAACGGTTAAGACGGGAAAAACTAGAACTTCTTTGGCAATGATGGGGAGTATTGGAAATTTGTTACTTCTTGTTTTCCACAATTCTAGAATGTCGATCTCACTATTCTCCCAAACAAGGTCAAGGTATGCGTCCACTTCAGTAAGACAGGATGCGGCAGCACGGGGCCATTTGCGGATTGGGTTCAGCCAGATTGGGATGCTCAATGATCCTGATGAAGACCCGATGGTATATGAAGTAGTGTTTGCAATCTTATCTTTATGCCGACTGGCATATATCTTAAATAATTCTCGCAAGTGCTCATCAATAGAGGTGGTTATAGCATGAACAAAAATATGTGTTATTTTTAAGAAACTATAATAACCCTCAAGTGGCTGTTGCGTACCTGTGATTCTTATGGTCGAGTCTAATGTAGCTGCAAATAAGTAGATTGAGGGTATAGTACTGAAATATAAAATCCATTTACCTTTCATGGCCTTAACCGTGTCTTTAAAAAACTCGTCATCTTTGTATTGGTTCAAAACCCATGCAATGTTTACCATATGCATTAAAACTTTGTGCGATGTGAGATAGTATACACCGGAGCAAAAAAAAGTGGCATCATAAAAATATAGCAGCACAACAGTCAATTTTGACAGTTTATCCCACATATCTTGTTTCAAAATCATTTTATTTTCTTTAACATTTATAAAACATGTCATGTGTGCAACAAATGAAATTGCATCCATTAACATCTTGTAAGTCGAGTCTATCAGGTGGGGCAATCAAGTTTAAAACATTTCTAACTTTAAAACCAACTAAAATCGAGGCCATTTTCCAAACAATATTGCTTAAACTCTTTAGAAACTTTGGTCATTGACTTCAAATAATGGATTGCCCGCCGAATATGAGTAATTTCAGTGCTTAAATCTTGAAGACTTTTTTGGATAGTTAAGTTTAAAACATGACAAATACATCGTATATGAAAAAATGTAGCGTCCCTGACAGGTTTTAGTAATTCCTTTAATGTCTTAGCTGTGACATCATTGTTGAATGTATTATTAAATGTTATGCTAAAAATCTTGTCATGACCAAAAAATTCTTTTAAACTTTCTGAAATAACTTGGAATGTGTTCCAACCAGTATGATCGACCTCTATTCACTTAAATGCAATGATACGTTTTCCATCCACTTAAATGCAATGATACTTTTTTGAATGACCCAATTATCATCAATCTAATGTGTAGTGACATTATAGTAATCTTGTCATAGTGATGAAGACTACATGTCACTATTGAATGAAACAAAGTGATTAAAAGCAGAAAAGTATGTTTGCATGTTTGATTTACCAGCTTCATAAATTTCAAATGCCTCCCTCCTAGCAGTGGTCCTAGATGTTTTTTTAAAAGCATGGTTTAAGTATGATGTAATCCATTTTTTCATGTGTCTATCTTCCGATTATGTAAATGGTTTTTCAGTTAACATCACCCATTCTATCATGCCTTCTCTACAATCTTTTTGATTAAATTTAAAAATACCTGATCCGCCGGCACTGCTTGCAAGCTGTGT